>JAIOJX010000032.1:130570478-131172978 GCA_022376925.1 Tragulus kanchil | reverse complement strand
AACCAGAGCAACTATGGCCTGGCTTCCTTTGGAAGATTCAATTTCATGATTATTTCTGTGGTTGCCACATACACATTCTCTTCCCTTTAGATTCTGTGTCCCAGTGATCTGGGTGAAGGAAGAGGATTCCAGTGCCTGTCCCCTCACCCAGAGACCTTCCATGTTTTAGGTCCTGAAGGCCTCACTGGCCATTAGTCAGAATCCTAACCATCAGATAACAGCTTCTCAGCAATTAGCTGTCCTCAAGACATAAGAAAGTGAGGGCATATGGCTGAGAGACCACCTGTGGAGAGTGCCAGGAGAATGAGGGTTGGCTGGAATGTCAAAAGGCACGAACTTTACCTGTTTCACAATTTTGGTTAGGCTAACAGTAAAGTGACCCAGGCCACCTCAGACAGGAAGCACCAGAGACGTTCACTGACTTGGCAAGGCTGGGTCAGAACCAAGCAGCCTGTCCAACACCCCTGAGTCTCTCTAAAAACCCCAATGAGGATCTTAGCTTCCAAAACTAGTTTTTTCCTCCTAGGTCATCTCTGGCAAGGAAAACTCCCTGCCAGTGTTATAGTGAAGCCTGCCCATTTTGGTAGCTAATGTTCTTATCTCCAGGGACCAGCTGTGAACTTGGGGACAAAGTATAAACTCTGCAACTGAGCGAGGGCTGGAGATAAGTAATCTCATTGCCACATCCCAATTTTTTCTCAGTACAGGATCTTCCGCCAAGACCCAAAGTTCAAAATATCTAGCTCTCTGGCGTGACTTACGGCCTCACTCACACGAAGGGCAAGCTAGAAGTAAAGGGACAGTGGGTACGTAGGCAGGTCTACCCCAGGTCCAGAATCTCAAAGCCCGACAGGAAGTATTAGCCCAGCAGCTGCCCCACCCAACATTCTAAGACACATTAAAGACAAGAGGGCCAAGCACAAAAGGACTTCTTCCCAAGACCAAGTCCCAGAATAACTCAGTTACGATTAAGCTCTTTACCACTGAGCCATGTGGGATGCCACAGCACTAGCCAGAAACGATTTAGTAGATAATAAGTTGTACTTATCCAATCAAATCAATTGGACTAAAAACAAGAGAATGTGCTATTACATTCCCCAAATAAGAAGGATTATTTTTGTTAACTGCCAAGCAACTCCCCTTTTGGAGACAGAGGAGAGAGTCACAAAAGCAGATTAAAAGCACTCTGCTTTCCTGAGTCTTCTCCTGAATGACCCTTGAGTTCTGTTCTAGGGATGGCAGTTTAATTTTTGGCCCTAGAAACTACGTATATTACGAAATATCCCAGCACAAAGTAATTTCAAAAATGTATATAAAATCGTGCTGTAAATGAAACAAGTAGACTTGCTAACGTACAAGTTCATACACTGTGCCAGTTGTTCAAACATCTCAAGACACAGGGCTGTCCAAAGAACTTTCGATGATGATTACAATGTTCTCTATCTGTGCCAGCTAGCAAACACCTGAAATGTGGCAAGTGACACCGAGAAAGTTAATTTTAAATTAAGATCAACTTCAATAGCTCCATGTAGCCAATAGGTCACCCTATCAGGCAGGGCAGACCTTGACTGAGGAATATCAACATTCATCAGTCCACCAAACCTACCAGCTTCCCGGCATCCATAGTTGCCTTCAGCTTTTTTCCCAGCTCTGAGCCAGAAGCCACCATGGCCCTCAGCATGTCCCCAGTAGCCAAATGGCAGACACACAAGTTTTCAGCCAATTTGGGTGCCTGTGGAGGGAAGACAAAGCACAAGTTATGGTTAACAGGGCAGGCCTTGGAGTCTGACTGCCTGGGTGTGAACCTGGCCCTGCCGGGTGGCTGGGTGAACTCAAACAAATGCCTTACCTTACCTGTAACAGGGTATAAGTGTCTTACTTTATATTCTATCATATGATTGTAGGGTTGTAGTAAGAATTACATACAATAATAAATAGAAGGCACGTAAAACAGTGCACCTGGCACAGGAACTTGTCATAAATAGCAACTTATCATCACTACTTCCACTAGACACACTAGTGACACCTAAGCCTCAGTTTCCCATTATAAATGGGAAGAACATACAGAACAGAAATAGCAATATCAACACCTCACATGGTTGCTCTGAAGTTTAAATGAGTTCATATATATAAAGCATTTGGCACAATGCCTGGCATGTAATGTGCTGTAATGAATATTTGCCAAAGGAAAGGATGTGTGGTTGTTAAGTACCACGGTCACTAGCGTGGGAGGCAGCCAGAGCAAGTGCAGAGCAGTCTTCCCAGGCAGACTCAGATCTTCACCTTTCCTGTCACTGCTGCTTAGTCACTTCCAGTCCGACTCTGTGTGACCACAAGGATTGCAGCCCACCAGGCTCCTCCGTCCACGGAGTCTTTCAGGCAAGAATATTGGAGTGGGCTGCCATGTCCTTCTCCAGGGGGATCTTCCTAACCCAGGTCACCTACACTGCAGGCAGGTTCCTCACCACTAAGCCACTGGGGAAGACCCCATATATACATGAGACCCTATGGACTGTAGCTCGTCAGGCTTCTCCATCCATGGAATTTTTCAGGCAAGAATACTGGAGTGAGTTGCGATTTCCTTCTCCATCCCTGTCACTAGATAACTCCATTATCTCAGCAGAATCACTTAACCTCTCAGTAGGCACAGTTTTCTCACCTGTTCAAGATGAAAGCACAACTCTCCAAAGAAGACATACAGATGGCCAAAAAACACACGAAAAGATGCTCAATGTCGCTTGTTATTAGAGAAATGCAAATCAAAACTACAGTGAGATATCCCCTCACACAAGTCAGAATGGCCATCATCAAAAAATCTACAGATTAAGGAAAAAAAAAAAAAAAAACTACAGATAATAAATGCTGGAGAGGGTGCAAAGAAAAGGAAACACTCTTGCATTGTCAGTGGGAATGTAAACTGATACAACCACTACGCAGATTCCTCAAAAAACTAAGGATAGAAGCACCAATATGACCCAGCAATCCCACTATTAGGCTTATGCCCTGATGAAATCAAAATAGAAAGAGATACCTATACTCCAATGTTCACTGCAACACTCTATACAATAGTTAGACCATGGAAGCAACCTAGATGTCCATTGACAAATGAATGGATAAAGAAGCTCTGGTACATATATACAATGGAATACTTCTCAGCCATAAAGAAATAGCAATATCAACACCTCACATGGTTGCTCTGAAGTTTAAATGAGTTCATATATATAAAGCATTTGGCACAATGCCTGGCATGTAATGTGCTGTAATGAATATTTGCCAAAGGAAAGGATGTGTGGTTGTTAAGTACCACGGTCACTAGCGTGGGAGGCAGCCAGAGCAAGTGCAGAGCAGTCTTCCCAGGCAGACTCAGATCTTCACCTTTCCTGTCACTGCTGCTTAGTCACTTCCAGTCCGACTCTGTGTGACCACAAGGATTGCAGCCCACCAGGCTCCTCCGTCCACGGAGTCTTTCAGGCAAGAATATTGGAGTGGGCTGCCATGTCCTTCTCCAGGGGGATCTTCCTAACCCAGGTCACCTACACTGCAGGCAGGTTCCTCACCACTAAGCCACTGGGGAAGACCCCATATATACATGAGACCCTATGGACTGTAGCTCGTCAGGCTTCTCCATCCATGGAATTTTTCAGGCAAGAATACTGGAGTGAGTTGCGATTTCCTTCTCCATCCCTGTCACTAGATAACTCCATTATCTCAGCAGAATCACTTAACCTCTCAGTAGGCACAGTTTTCTCACCTGTTCAAGATGAAAGCACAACTCTCCAAAGAAGACATACAGATGGCCAAAAAACACACGAAAAGATGCTCAATGTCGCTTGTTATTAGAGAAATGCAAATCAAAACTACAGTGAGATATCCCCTCACACAAGTCAGAATGGCCATCATCAAAAAATCTACAGATTAAGGAAAAAAAAAAAAAAAAAACTACAGATAATAAATGCTGGAGAGGGTGCAAAGAAAAGGAAACACTCTTGCATTGTCAGTGGGAATGTAAACTGATACAACCACTACGCAGATTCCTCAAAAAACTAAGGATAGAAGCACCAATATGACCCAGCAATCCCACTATTAGGCTTATGCCCTGATGAAATCAAAATAGAAAGAGATACCTATACTCCAATGTTCACTGCAACACTCTATACAATAGTTAGACCATGGAAGCAACCTAGATGTCCATTGACAAATGAATGGATAAAGAAGCTCTGGTACATATATACAATGGAATACTTCTCAGCCGCAAAAAGAAATTCAGAAGATTCAGTCCTAATGAGATAGATGAATCTAGAATTTATTATACAAAGTAAGTCGAAAAGAGAAGGCCAAATACAGTATATATATGGAATCTAGTAAGTTCGTACTGATAAATACACGTGCAGAGCATCGATGGAAAAACAGTCATAGAGAACAGACTTATGGATATTGGGAAGAGGGAAAAGTGGGTGAGAGATATGGAAAGAGCAACACAGAACCCTATACTATCTTATGTAAAAAAGATAACTAGGGCTTCCCCTGGTGGTCCAGTGGATAAGGACACCGCCTTGCAGTGCAAGGGGGCTGGTTTGATCCCTGGCCTGGGAAGATCCCACGTGCCGCGGAGCGGCTGGACTGATGTGTCCAATCACCGAGCAGGAGCTCTGGAGCGCATGCGCCCAGAGCCAGTGCTCTGCGACAACAGACGCCACCGCGATGGGAGGCCCGCAGGAGCCAAAGAACAAAGACGGATGAAAACAGAGAAATGAAAGACCAATGGAAGTGGCCCGCCCGCACCTCTCTCTCCCCAACCCGACCCCCGCCCAAAATAAATAAACTAAATCTTAAAAAAGAAAAAAAAGAGATAACTATTGTCAATGCACTGTGGGTCTAAGGGATCATACATGGGGGCTATGTAACCGCCTGGAGGGGTGGGATGGGGGGGAATGGGATATACATATGACTAATCTGGAACTATACATATCTGTAAACAACAAAACTCTATAAAATTTAAAAAGCAAAAAATATATATATATATATATATATATATATACATAAAAAAAAAAAAAAAAGATGAAGGCACAAGGCTCCCTCTCAGAAGGTGGTGGTAAGGATCAGATGAGATATACATGAAGAACACTTGGCAAGCAGTGGTGCTTCAAAGGGGGAACTGTGGTAATGTGCAGGAGACATAAGCGATGTGAGTTCAGTCCCTGGATTGGGAAGATCCCCTGGAGGAGGAAATGGCTAACCCACTCCAATAGTTTTGCCTGGAGAATCCCACAGAGGACCCTGGCAGGCTACAGTCCCCAGCATCACCAAGTCAGACATGACTGAAGCGACTTAAGCTCTAAGCAGTTTTAGCAGACAGATAGCCTTTTGGTTAAGAATATTGGTTGAAGAGTCAAACTACCTAGGTTTCAGACATGAGGTCCACCAATGAATGGACATGTGGCTTGAGAAAAATTATATCACTTGTATAAATTTTAAATTTCCTCTAGGTAAAATAGAGATGGCAGTAGTACTTGTATCACTGGATTGATGAGATTATGTAGAATCATTGTATGTGCTCAGGAAACATCAGCTGTTACTATGACCCCTGCCTTAATTCCATGTTCATTCATACGCCTCATCTAAGAATCTTGCTGGGAGACAGTGAAAGAGATGAATAGGAGACACAGATCCTGTCCCCTATGGGCTCACAGTTTGGTGGACTGCACAAAAGAATGAATACTAGAAGAGGAAGAGACTCTTGGATACTTAAGAATATAGAATTCAAAAGGAATAGAATCAGTTCAAAAGCCTAATACTTAGCTTTCTGGTTGAACTGTTTTGGAAAGTAAATAGAGTGGGAACCTTGTTCAAACCAGTTCGTTGGCAGTTTTATTAGGTGCACATGATAAAAGCTAAATAGACAGGCTTCAATGCAGTGTGGGTCTAGGGGATCATACAGGGGGGCTATGTAACCGCCTGGAGGGGTGGGATGGGGGGGAATGGGATATACATATGACTAATCTGGAACTATACATATCTGTAAACAACAAAACTCTATAAAATTTAAAAAGCAAAAAAAAAAAAAAAATATATATATATATATATATATATATATATATACATAAAAAAAAAAAAAAAGATGAAGGCACAAGGCTCCCTCTCAGAAGGTGGTGGTAAGGATCAGATGAGATATACATGAAGAACACTTGGCAAGCAGTGGTGCTTCAAAGGGGGAACTGTGGTAATGTGCAGGAGACATAAGCGATGTGAGTTCAGTCCCTGGATTGGGAAGATCCCCTGGAGGAGGAAATGGCTAACCCACTCCAATAGTTTTGCCTGGAGAATCCCACAGAGGACCCTGGCAGGCTACAGTCCCCAGCATCACCAAGTCAGACATGACTGAAGCGACTTAAGCTCTAAGCAGTTTTAGCAGACAGATAGCCTTTTGGTTAAGAATATTGGTTGAAGAGTCAAACTACCTAGGTTTCAGACATGAGGTCCACCAATGAATGGACATGTGGCTTGAGAAAAATTATATCACTTGTATAAATTTTAAATTTCCTCTAGGTAAAATAGAGATGGCAGTAGTACTTGTATCACTGGATTGATGAGATTATGTAGAATCATTGTATGTGCTCAGGAAACATCAGCTGTTACTATGACCCCTGCCTTAATTCCATGTTCATTCATACGCCTCATCTAAGAATCTTGCTGGGAGACAGTGAAAGAGATGAATAGGAGACACAGATCCTGTCCCCTATGGGCTCACAGTTTGGTGGACTGCACAAAAGAATGAATACTAGAAGAGGAAGAGACTCTTGGATACTTAAGAATATAGAATTCAAAAGGAATAGAATCAGTTCAAAAGCCTAATACTTAGCTTTCTGGTTGAACTGTTTTGGAAAGTAAATAGAGTGGGAACCTTGTTCAAACCAGTTCGTTGGCAGTTTTATTAGGTGCACATGATAAAAGCTAAATAGACAGGCTTCAATGCAGTAAGCGCTGGTGTGTGAGTCATGGGCTGATTCAGCTCAAGAAAAGAACTGACTTCCGAGCAAAACAGAATCCAGGTGAGGTGTTAAGAACAGCCCTTTGGAAAACCAAAGGTCAGGCCCCTCCGGGAATGGAAAGTCTCCGGTCCTTTGGGCTGGCAGTGGCCACAAACTCAGAGAGCTGTGCTATTCTGTCAATCTTTCCCCCTTTGGGTTGTTGAAATCAACTTGGGTGGAAATCTGGAGGTCAGGTCTTTTCCAAAGGAGAGAAACACCAGGGAACCAAAACACCAGGGAAGAGCTGTTAGCACAGAATCTAACCATCCCATTTTTATCACCCCAAACCAAAGGACCCCAGTACTGTTCCAGGTGACCAGACTCTGTAGCTGTGTGGCTCAACACTCCCAGAGGCAGGCAGAGGCGCGGAGGAAGACTAACTCCTTCGCCTCTTGCTGGCTGGACAGGAGCCAATGGGGTGGGCTGCAAAGAGCATGAACTGAGGAGTCAGACAGATCTGCAAATGAACCTGGTTGTTTCCAAAAGCTGTATGACTTCTGGCTAGTTAACTTCTCAGAATCTGTTTCGTCACCAAATGGGGGAGAGAGTCTTACTTCATAGGGCTGTTGTGAGAATAAAATGAAATAAACTACCCAAAACATCAGACATACTGTGTGCATGCTCAGTTGCTCAGCTGTGTGACTCTATGTAACCCCCAGGTGGATTCTTAACCACCACACCACCTGGGAAGCCCCAGACACCTGTTGGCATTCAGCTGTTACTATGACCCCTGCCTTAATTCCATGTTCATTCATACGCCTCATCTAAGAATCTTGCTGGGAGACAGTGAAAGAGATGAATAGGAGACACAGATCCTGTCCCCTATGGGCTCACAGTTTGGTGGACTGCACAAAAGAATGAATACTAGAAGAGGAAGAGACTCTTGGATACTTAAGAATATAGAATTCAAAAGGAATAGAATCAGTTCAAAAGCCTAATACTTAGCTTTCTGGTTGAACTGTTTTGGAAAGTAAATAGAGTGGGAACCTTGTTCAAACCAGTTCGTTGGCAGTTTTATTAGGTGCACATGATAAAAGCTAAATAGACAGGCTTCAATGCAGTAAGCGCTGGTGTGTGAGTCATGGGCTGATTCAGCTCAAGAAAAGAACTGACTTCCGAGCAAAACAGAATCCAGGTGAGGTGTTAAGAACAGCCCTTTGGAAAACCAAAGGTCAGGCCCCTCCGGGAATGGAAAGTCTCCGGTCCTTTGGGCTGGCAGTGGCCACAAACTCAGAGAGCTGTGCTATTCTGTCAATCTTTCCCCTTGGTTGTTGAAATCAACTTGGGTGGAAATCTGGAGGTCAGGTCTTTTCCAAAGGAGAGAAACACCAGGGAACCAAAACACCAGGGAAGAGCTGTTAGCACAGAATCTAACCATCCCATTTTTATCACCCCAAACCAAAGGACCCCAGTACTGTTCCAGGTGACCAGACTCTGTAGCTGTGTGGCTCAACACTCCCAGAGGCAGGCAGAGGCGCGGAGGAAGACTAACTCCTTCGCCTCTTGCTGGCTGGACAGGAGCCAATGGGGTGGGCTGCGAAGAGCATGAACGGAGGAGTCAGACAGATCGGCAAATGAACCTGGTTGTTTCCAAAAGCTGTATGACTTCTGGCTAGTTAACTTCTCAGAATCTGTTTCGTCACCAAATGGGGGAGAGAGTCTTACTTCATAGGGCTGTTGTGAGAATAAAATGAAATAAACTACCCAAAACATCAGACATACTGTGTGCATGCTCAGTTGCTCAGCTGTGTGACTCTATGTAACCCCCAGGTGGATTCTTAACCACCACACCACCTGGGAAGCCCCAGACACCTGTTGGCATTCAGTAGTTAAAAGACCTTCATGGTCTTTCTTTTTTGCATTACTCTTTACTTGCAAACCACAGAAGACACCTGATGACACAGCTGTATTTTATTTCTCTGACACTTCAGGCTTATCCTTTAACGGAATGCTTCTCCTACTCCAAATACCCGAGGGTGCTGCTGAATTACAAACCAAGCTTCCAGGCCTGGCTACGCTGCTGACCCCTGGGTCATACTCTGCCGCTGAGGCCCTGAGCCACAGGTCTCACTAGCCACAGGCCAATGTTGGCTCCCCACCTGTGTGAAAAACCTGTGGTTCAAGAAGGTGAGGGTCAGAATGGCTACAACGTTAGCATGGGAGGAAGCCTGGTGGGGCTAATGCCCTCAACTTCAGTGTGCTATCACAATCATCCAGGTCACGTGCTAAAAATACAAAGCCAGGCCCATCCTTAAAATGTACGATTGAGCGGTTTTCGGACCAGGTAAGATTATATATGCACAAAAGAATCCCGCCCAGTGCCTGGCATTTAGGGTACACACAGAAACTGGCAGTCATGATTTGATTTAATTAAGATCACTTATCGGGACTTCCCTGGTGGTCCAGTGGTTAAGACTCTGTGCTTCCAATGCAGGGGGCCCAGGTTTGATTCCCGGTCAGGGAACTAGATCCCACATGCCACAACTAAGACCCAGTGTAGCCAAATTAAGATAACTAAAGCAATAATTTGAAAAAAAAAAAAAAAAAAAAACACGTCTTCTTGGGGGCTTCCTAGGTGGCTCAGTACTAAAGAATCCACCTAACTCAGGAGACGCAGAGATGCGGGTTCAATTCCTGGGCTGGGAAGATCCCCTGGAAGAGGAAATGGCAAGCCACTTTAGTATTCTTGCTTGGAACATTCCATGGACAGAGAAGCCTGGTCCCTGGGGTCGCTGAGCGGGACACGACTGAGTGAGCGCACACAGTTGCTTTCTCACCTTAAAATAATCGTGCGGGCAGTTGTTCCCACTTCTACCTCCAGTGCCTCTGTACACAGCTGCAGTCATCTCCTAAAGTACTGCTGGATGTGCTACCTACCCCTAAACACACACACTCATTCAGAAGCCTCAGCGTGCACAGTGTCCGCCCCATCCAACTTCCTGTACCTCCCAAGCTACTCAAATTTGCCTCCACAAGCCCCCTAACCGGATGCCCTGCACCACTGCCAATAGCTGCTCTGTGTAAGATTTCCAAATACATAACATAAGCCTCTCCATGGACCTCAGCTCGAGCTCCTCTCTATGTAGGAATACCCTCTCCCTTCCCCCTATTGGTCCAAGCTATATCCTCCTCTGTAGTCAACTTCTGAGCATTTCTTTCCCATCAAAAACCTCCCCAACTACCCTTTCTTCCTCTGAGCAGGAATCATCAGCTAACTGAGTGTTCGCAGATGCCAAGCAATTTTTTCATGCATTATTTTACAGTATGTATAATACATAATAAACACAGGAGGTAGTAAATATTTTTATCTGCATTTTACAAATGAAATTCAGAAACTAAGTTGCCCCAGATCCCAAAGCTAGTAGTGGCAGATCTGGCCACTGGCCTCAAGACTGCCGAGCCCTAGCTCTTATCCGTGACACTAAATAGCCTTACTAACACCACCACCGCCCTCAGAGCCTCAGTGGCTGTCCTTGGGGAAGGTGTGTGTGTATGTGTGGAAGGGAACACAAGAAGGCCTTCACAGTGCTGGCAATGTTCTGTTTCTTGGTATGGTGTGGTATGGTGTTTCTACACAAGTGTGTTCACATGTGAAAATTCATCATGCTGCCCACTGAAGATATCTGCACCTTTCTCTATGCATGAAAGTGAAAGTGTCAGTTGCTGGGTCGAGTCCAGCTCTTTGACCCCAGGGACTATAGCCTGCCAGGCTCCTCTGTCCACGGAATTCTCCAGGCAAGAATGCTGGAGTGGGTTGCCATTCCCTTCTCCAAGGGATCTTCCTGAGCAAGGGATTGAACCCTGATCTCCTGCATTACAGGCAGATCTTTTAGTGTTTGAACCACCAGGGAAGCCCTTCTCTATGTATGATACTCCAATTAAAGTCTTTTAAAAGCACAGAAACCTGTGTTTGAGTTTCAACTCTGCTTTTAACTGACCTCAGGTCGGTGATTCTCTGAGGCCATTTCCCCATCAGTAAATTGGGTATACTAGTACGAGCACACCCAAGAACAAAAGATTGGCAGGAGGAAGAGCAGAAGATTCTCAACAATTCATAGTCCTTGTTTTGAGCAGTTTTCAGCCATTCGTTGACATCTCCCCTGTGGTACTTTGCACTAGTTAAGTACTGCCTGCACGCCCCTACACCTAGGCAGACAGTGACAACAGGATGGTAATGCTGTTCAGGAAATCAGTCACAAGTTCAAATCCTGTCTGTGCTACTTTGTGTCTGTCCTGGGGCAAGATACAGACTGGGCCTCAGTTAATCAGTAAAGAGGCAAAGATAACAACAGCACTTTCCTCCGAGGGCTGAAGGAGTAAATCAGATGACACACGTAACATTTCTGGCTTTGGGGAAGGGGAGTGAGGTTGGTTACAGAAGCCTGGAAAGGGTGACTATGATGTGATATTACACCTTCTTAAGGACAACGGTTGCCTTATAGCTCTAGTGAGGAACTTACCCAACAAAACATGCAGGGGGTAGGAGACAAAAGTAACCCGGGGCAGCAGAAAAAGCGGGAGTTCCAACGGCAAGAGCAGCCAATCACTTGCTCTGGAACCACAGTACAAGCTCTTTGGGCTTCAGTTTCTCTAATGGTAAAAGGGAGGAACAGCACCGATCTCACCAAGCTTGCTCCTACACCGTGTTAGCGCATGGACATACCGCCTGAGCCTGACCTGTCAGATGGCAGCTGACAGCCTATGCCGAGAAGAACGTGTCAGCTGGACACTCTAAGGCTGTAACAGTTGCTGGGTCGAGCATCTTTGACCCCAGGGACTATAGCCTGCCAGGCTCCTCTGTCCACGGAATTCTCCAGGCAAGAATGCTGGAGTGGGTTGCCATTCCCTTCTCCAAGGGATCTTCCTGAGCAAGGGATTGAACCCTGATCTCCTGCATTACAGGCAGATCTTTTAGTGTTTGAACCACCAGGGAAGCCCTTCTCTATGTATGATACTCCAATTAAAGTCTTTTAAAAGCACAGAAACCTGTGTTTGAGTTTCAACTCTGCTTTTAACTGACCTCAGGTCGGTGATTCTCTGAGGCCATTTCCCCATCAGTAAATTGGGTATACTAGTACGAGCACACCCAAGAACAAAAGATTGGCAGGAGGAAGAGCAGAAGATTCTCAACAATTCATAGTCCTTGTTTTGAGCAGTTTTCAGCCATTCGTTGACATCTCCCCTGTGGTACTTTGCACTAGTTAAGTACTGCCTGCACGCCCCTACACCTAGGCAGACAGTGACAACAGGATGGTAATGCTGTTCAGGAAATCAGTCACAAGTTCAAATCCTGTCTGTGCTACTTTGTGTCTGTCCTGGGGCAAGATACAGACTGGGCCTCAGTTAATCAGTAAAGAGGCAAAGATAACAACAGCACTTTCCTCCGAGGGCTGAAGGAGTAAATCAGATGACACACGTAACATTTCTGGCTTTGGGGAAGGGGAGTGAGGTTGGTTACAGAAGCCTGGAAAGGGTGACTATGATGTGATATTACACCTTCTTAAGGACAACGGTTGCCTTATAGCTCTAGTGAGGAACTTACCCAACAAAACATGCAGGGGGTAGGAGACAAAAGTAACCCGGGGCAGCAGAAAAAGCGGGAGTTCCAACGGCAAGAGCAGCCAATCACTTGCTCTGGAACCACAGTACAAGCTCTTTGGGCTTCAGTTTCTCTAATGGTAAAAGGGAGGGAACAGCACCGATCTCACCAAGCTTGCTCCTACACCGTGTTAGCGCATGGACATACCGCCTGAGCCTGACCTGTCAGATGGCAGCTGACAGCCTATGCACGCCGAGAAGAACCGGTGTCAGCTGGACACCTGGAAGAAACTATAAGGGGGCTGGAGGAGGAAAACAGGAAACACACCACGGTTTTGGCCACACTCTAGGAACACCCAAGCCCAAAAGGGAGACAGGGAAGTAAGATTATTTAAAGAAAACAACAAACCCAAGTGGTCCAGATATTTTAGACATTATTATGGTGATGCAAAAGCAGGTAGTTTTATGCAGATGTAAAAGGAG
Source organism: Tragulus kanchil (assembly GCA_022376925.1). Lineage (NCBI taxonomy): Eukaryota > Metazoa > Chordata > Mammalia > Artiodactyla > Tragulidae > Tragulus > Tragulus kanchil. Next base: position 131,159,929 of record JAIOJX010000032.1, on the reverse strand, counting down.
GCACTAGTGGGAAGAAAAACATGACTGAGCAGGTACTAGGTACTAACCCAGGGTATGGGGGACCTATAAATTAAGAGAAAATCGAGGGACTTCCCTGGTGGTCCAGCGGCTAAGACTCCAAGCTCCCTCTACAAGGGGGCCCAGATTTGATCCCCCATCAGGGAACCAGATCCCACATGCAACAACTAAAGATCGAAGATCCTGCATATGGCCACTAAGACCCAATACAGTGAAATAAAAATGTAAGAGAGTTGAAATGCAAATGAATGGAAATGTAAACATTTACTCCTATTACCTATTGTTTTTTATGGGATACTGTGTTTTTCGAAAAAAAAAAGAACATGTCTTTAAAGATACAAACTGAAATAGTCACAAATGAAATGTTATGGTGTCTGGGATCTGCTTTAAAATGCTGTGTGAAGGGCCACCGGATGGGGAAGGAATGGCCACAGCTGATGGTGGCTGGGCCTGGGCAGGGTGTACCTGGGGGCTCATTACACCACCCCATCTTTTGTGCATTCACACGTTTCATAACTAAAAGCTGGCGTGTCTCTGCAGGCTACAAGCTGCTGCAGTCTGCCACTCTGCAACCTCTGATTTATGAAGTTGTTTTTAAAACTACAACCACCAGTATCCCTATTGTTTCAAGTACCTTAAGAAAGCTGTACAGAGGTAAAGTGACTTATGTAAATTTTACCCTTTCAAGTCCCAGCTGGAATCACATCTCTTAGACTTCCACAAGGCCTTCTCTGACTAACTCTCCTCATATATACACCCTGATAAGTCATTCATGCATACAATTTTCCTCCAAACTCCCTGAGTATATCTCCCTTTACACTGAGATACAGCTGAGTTGGAGGCTGAGGGAACGTATTATTAAGATTGGTAAGTCAACAATTAGTGAACCCTACTATATGCCAGGTTATCATCTAGGTGTGCTTTACATACACACAACATAATATGTGTCCATTATAGAGGACGAAATGGTTGGATGGCACCATCGACTCAATGGCATGAGTTTGAGCAAACTCCGGGAGATGGCGAAGGACAGGGAAATCTGGCATGCTGCAGTTCATGGGGTCGCAGTCATACGACTGAGAAACTAAATAACAACAAATAACAATTTTCCAGTATCCCTGTTAACTTTTGGTCTAGGGAGGCAAGGACCTTCTCAGTCTTTTTTTTTTTTTTTTACTGTTCTCTCTCCAATGTCTGGTGCTTATGAAATTCTGAAAGTGTAAGTATCATCCACATTTTTCAGGTGACAGCAGTGAGGCTTACAAGCTACAGGCTTGCTAAACTGCCAAGCCCTTGCCTCAGCATTGGGATGGGATGTCCATTACACAACCACTGAAATTATTAACTTCAATATGAACTATGAATAACAATCAATGCATTTGAGTTACCTTGTTTATCTCAGTCACTCACAGCAAAAGTCCATAGAGATTGGGATTAAACATTTCTAGCTGCAGGTTACCTAATAACTGAGAGTGATAGCAATAGGAAAGAGGAACCTTTGGTGTTAAAGGATAAGGGGATTAGGTAACAGTCAGCCTCAAGGGTCAATAGGCTCTGGCTACAGGAAGAAAAGGGAAAGTGGTCTTTCTTGACCTAGTGCACGAGTGCTCAGCTGTGTTCGACTCTTTGTGAATCCATGGACAGTACCCTGCCGGGCTCCTCTGTCCATGGGATTGTCCGGCAAGAATACTGGAGTGGGTTGCCATTCCCTCCTCCAAGGGCTCTTCCTGACCCAGGGATCAAACTCGAATCTCCTAGATCTCCTGCATCTGCAGGCAGATTCTCTACCACTGAATCACCTGGGAAGGGCTTCATGACCTTAGCAGCCAAAGCTGAAAAACAAAGTCACAGGAATGAACTGAATCCCCCCAGACTCCCCTTCTCTGCATCATCCACTTCCAGTAACTTCCTCAAATGCCAAGTAATGTGCTGGGTTTCACAAGTGTCCTAAGAAAGAATAAGGTAAATGGTCCGTCGCCCAGCCTTTGAAAGGACTAGGAAGAGAAGAGGGGGACACAGAGCAGCACCCAGAACCCCATTCCCTTAGGAGTTCAGATTTTCAAGAATTCCCTCTTTAGACCCTAACAACAAGCAAAAACCTAAGGGGGGAGGGGCAATTCCAGACCCCAGGCAGAAGGAGGATATTGATGGTAATGCAATCTATGGACTTCCAAATCCTAAGACCATAGATCTCAACCCTGATTTATGAGGCCATTATGTCCCAGGCGCCAACCATGGCATGACTGAGTCAACGGACATGAGCTTGGGCAAGCTCCAGGAAATGATGAAGGACTGGGAAGCCTGGTGTGCTGCAGAACACAGGGTCGCAAAGAGTCGGAGACGACTGAGCGACTGAACTGACTGATGGGCTTCCAAATCCCCAGATCATAGATCTCAACCCTGATTTATGGGCCCATTATGTCCCATGTGCCAAGAAAGGCCGAGCCAGCAGAAGGTAACCTCACACTCCAGTCACCCAGAGCCTTGAGGTTCCAGGCTCCCTGGCGTCAATTTTACTAACTTGGAAAAGTCATCTGGCCTCTCCAGGCCTGGCTTCTTACCTGAGCATTGAGGTACCCCGTCCCACTCCTCCAGCTTAACTGGCTCAGGCAGGTCACACCTCACTTCTCTGAGCAGTTCTTATCACCACAGGCCAGCTGGCGCTTTCCCGCACGTGCGGAAGATGCTCCTCCACCTTCAGGCCGCAGTCATTACAAGAAAGGTACCCCTACCACGAGCACCTGCAAGGCAACCCTCGGCAATCCACTCCCAAACTGCAGTGAATCTAGGGTCCCTGTTTCCGCTCCGGTTCAGATCTACAAGCCTCAGCTCAGGGCTTACCCTGTCCTTCAAATCTTCTCAGCTTCTAAACCCGTAAGGGATCTACTCAGTCCTTAGATCTCCTAACACAGCACCTCAAGCCCGGGGCATTCAAGAAACTCAAACCAGACTTCTTGGACCTCCAATCTGGACCCTCCCCCAAACACCTGCCAGAACCCCAGACGCCAGCCAGGGCCCCTTTCCCGGCTCAGGGGCGACCCGGACCTTTGGCCGCCCTGACCTTGGAGATCTACGGGCTCCACCGAAAAGCCCCACTCAGCAGCTCACCTGGGTACCCTTGCCGGCTCCGGGCGGCCCCAGCAGCACGGCCCGGATGCTTTTAGGAGACTCTGAGGTCGGTTCGGGTGCGGGCACACTGGGAGCCATGGCCGCCAAAACCTCTCACTACCGTGCCCGCACACCTCTTAAGCTCAGCGCTTCCAGGCCAGCGCGCCACGCACGCCACGCACGCCTCACTCGTCGCTCACACTGGTCCGTTGCCACGTCCGTCAATCCGATCCGCCCGCCCCTGAGCGCGACGGAAACTTCAGTTTACCAACCACGCAGCGATACTGGGGAAGACTGTTTTTGATTGGACAGAATCCGTGGAGTAAGGAAGGGGCGAGCCACCATGGACGAAGGGGTGGGGCTCGCGGAGAGTGTGCGGAGTGGGCGGGAAAACGTGAAGCAAGCCTAGAGGCCGGGCTCAAGTTACAGGTTGGCTTCTGACAGTTAATGACTTAGCAGCCGTAGTGAAGTTCTTTAAAATTCCCCGTGGGAGTGATAATGGGTGAAATCAGTTTCAGAAGACAAGTTGGCTAATATGTATCAAGTATCCTTTGGTCTAGCAATTCTACTTCTAGGAAATCAAAGGACATTTCGAGGATAAATGTAAAAGATTTGTGTAACAAAGATATAAAGTGTAGCACTTATAACAGTCTCAAAGCCCCAAACACATAAAGACGATAACAAAGGCAATATCCTAAATGTTCAACAATAAGAGCTTGGTTAAATAAATAGCAACAAATTTGTATTCTGGAACTCTCCCTCCCACCCTCACCCCTCTGCAATTGTATATTTAATCACCGGGGAAAATGTTTACCAAACAGGATACAATAGTTACAAGTGGTGATCTCTGTAGAGTGTGACTATAGGCGCTTCTCGTCTTCGTTGTGTATTTTTATATTTTCAAAAAGCTCTATAATGAATTCTGTAATAAGCAGGAAAAGGTAGTTTTTCTCAAAAGAGATGTCCTTTTGGACAGTTTTTTGGTGTGTGAAAGTCCCCCCCACCGCACCACGAAGCAACCCCTGAGGTTCTGGCAAGATCGGCCCCAAGGGCCCCTTTGGACCTTTGGTTGAGGGTGTGATTATGAAACAATTCTGTTTCCCCACAGACTTATCACAACGCATCTCCTCCCGCAACCCCATCTGCACCAAGCAGTGTGCTGGATCTTAGTTCCTCAACCTGGGATTGAATCCATGTCCTGTGCAGTGGAAGGACAGAGTTTTAACTACTGGACCACCAGGGAAATCCCACCAAAATTCATTTTCTCCATCCTGGAAATGGATTTCCTATCTCTTCAGCTTTGTCGTTTCTATTTTACCTCACAAAAGAAGTTAACATTCGTTTCTCATGCCCACACTTATCCTCCACAAGGTTCCTGACCTTAAAGAATGCAGTGATTGTTACGCCCTTTTATAAAACAAATTATTTGGCTGAGTAGGTCTTAGTTGAGGTGTTGCGACATGTGGGACCTTTGACTGTGCCATGTGAACTCTTAGTTGCAGCATGTGGGATCTAGTGTTCTGACCAGGGATGGAACCCAAGTCCCCTGCATTGTCTTAACCACTGTGCAGTGTCTTAACCACTGGACCACCCGGCAAGTCCCATTATGCTCATTTTTCAGGAACATATGAAGTGACCAGTGCAAAGACACACACTCAGTAGTAGAGTCACAATTGACACTGAGAATGGCAAGCTGGTCTACGGCCATATGACCCTGAACATGCCTGATCTGATCTGAGCTCAGAAGCTAAGCAGGATCGGGCCTGGTTAGTACTTGGATGGGAGAATGGCAAGCTGGTGTCCCCCAGAGAACAAGATTCGTGGAGGTAAGGGTGGAAACCTCTATGTACCTCAAATTCACCTCAAGAAGGTCAGAGTTTATTGAGGTCTGATGTGCCCAGGGCACTAGACAAGAGGAAATAAGACCAGTCTTCGCCTTCTACCACCAATCCCTACAATGATTCTAGCCAGGCATTGAACCCCCAGAAGGTAAAGCAGCTGAGATTACACAGAAATATGCAAAATATCAGGGTTATTCATTTCAAGATTTATGTCTTTGGGGGTATGAAGGATCATGAAGGGAATATTGATAGCCCAGGGGGAGAAGACAGTACCTCATTTCTTTTTATTTTTTAAATTTTTATTGGGGTATATTTGTTTTGCAATGTTGCATTAGCTTCAGGTGTACAGCAAAGTTGTTGTACGTTTTTACAGAATTTTCTTGTTTTCAGGTATATATAATCCCCAAACAGCCATAGGTATATCCCTGACCCCTCTCCCCCGAGCCCTCCCTCACTTCCCCCACTTCTCACCTCGACAAACTCATTTCTTTTTCACTCAACTATTAAATTTTAATAGTAACTGCTATCATCTATCTATTATTGAGTACTGTGTGCCAGACTGCATGCCTGCACTGTGCTCAAAACTTTGCCTCCATTGTCTCATTTCATTCTCACAACAGACTGTCTCTGGGGTCACTACTTTATTGTCTGCATTTTTTGGCACAGAGCTGTTAGGGCTTCTGACTGGCCAGTACCCAGCCCTGCCAGGTAGCAAGACAGACAGTGTCTGCAGATGTGAGACTCGCAATGTCGCTGGCTTCCAGCCAGAGGAATCGTGGCGGTTTCTGTATGAGGGACCTTGAAGAGTACTGAGGACGCGACTTTGGGTTGTGGGTAACTTTCAGGCTGTGAGAACATTTGGAGCAAACCACCAGAGGTGAGAGAGAGTCAGAGGTGCCGTGGGGTCTATTCAATGGGCTTTGGGGAATCAGGAATTTTCTTAGGATAGTCACGATCAGATACACATTTTGTAAAGATCGCCTGGAGACTGGAGAGAGAAGGGATGGACAGAAGACAAGCTAAGAAATCTTTCTGTTAGTGTTCTGTGGCAGACAAAATAATACCCCCAAAGACATGCACGTCCTAATCCCAGGAATTTGTGATTATGTTACCATACTTGGCAAGACAGACTTTGTAGATGTGATTAAGTTAAGGATTTTGAGATGGAAAGATTATCCTGGATTATCTGGATGGGCCCAATATAATCACAAAGGTCCTCGTAAGGGTAAAAGGGAGGAAGAGAGCCAGAGAGGATGGGATGACACGCACAGAGGTCAGAGGAGTGAAGCTGCTGGCTGGGGACCTCCGCTCAGGGAAGGCAGGCAGCTTCTGAGGCTGGAAAGGCAGGGAGACGGGCTCTCCCCTGCAGCCTCCAAAAGGAACACCACTTCCACACACACCTTGCTGTTAGCCCCAAAAGACCCATTTTGGACTTCTGACCTCCAGTGTTGGAAGAGAATACCTTTTTTGTTGTTCTAAGCCACCAAGTTTGTTAACAGCAGCAGTAGGAAACTAAAGCATGTTCTTTGGGTGCAAGCAATAGAAACAGACTCTGGTTACACTAAGCAAAAAAAGGAATTAATTCAGAGGATGCCATTGTACAACTTCCAGCATTAGGAATGAGAGGAGCCAGAGCTATTTGAGTATTCTAGACTTCAGGAACAAGGGGACAATGCCCAGGGGAATTTTTATTTCCTCCTCCAGCTTTTTTCAGGTGGAGAGACCTCTTTTAGCTAATACTCTTGCTTATTGCCTCCCGCCTTCACCCTTTCCCAGAGGAGGAGGAGGAAGGAGGGGAGGAGGGGAAGGAGAAGTGAGTTATTTGATTGATAAGCTTAGAGAGAATGAATGGGGTTCAACTCAGCTCTTCCTCCTTCTTTTTTCTTTTTCAGATCTACCTGCCCACAGAACCTTGGTTTTTTTTTTTTTTTTTTTTGCGCTTTTGCTTACAGAGAGATCTGGTGGGCTATAATCCTTGGGGTCATGAAGAGTCTGACACAAATGAGCAACTAACACTTTTCAAAGTTCTAAATTTCTCAGGGTCTTACCCTCACAGAAAGGACTATGATTTTCCAGTACTGCCTGAGACTGGAGAGAGAAGATTTATTTGGGGGTTCAGTACTAGTAAACCCACATGTCAACCAGACGTAAAGGTCCCCAACAATTTTGTTAGTAATAAAGCTGATATTCTGATATCCCTCTGCCCTATTTCTGTAGCTATTTCTCCTTTGGTTCTAAACTTAGGTGAGGATACCCCTAAATCCAACAAAAGATTTCTCATAGATGCTTTGATTGGAATGATTCAGTTTAACTGTTTTCTATGTCTGTGTCATTCCACTCAATATTCAAAATCCTGGCTTGATTTGAATCTCAAATTCACACTTTGTCAAAGGTGGTGATTGACACTTCCCTCAAGACTGCAAGGAGGAAGAGGCAGTGAAAGTGTTCTACCTCGGACTGAGACTTAAACCCAGGGCCCAGGCCTGATCAAACCCTGCTTTGGACTTGGACCCATGTGGCTGGAGCTTGAACTCAGTCAAAACCCTGTTTGGGACTCGAACCCATGTGGCTGGGACTTAATCCAGCACTCACCCAATGTCTGGACCCACTGAGGCTCAGGTTCTTTGTGCCTCAACACAGAAGAAATTCAGCGAGAGGCAAAGTGATAGGCAAGAGGAGGATTTATTAGGATAGGACACTTGTAAGAGGTGCAAGTGGACAGGCAGAAAAGCTCTGCTCCCCTCGATTGGGTGGGCAGCAATATATTATATATAGGAGGGTAGAAGACCGCCTTCTTCAACTAGACGTAGATGCAGACGTAAGGCATGCGTCATTAGCTCCTCCTTCCCCAGTTCTTCCTGCTTTATTGAATAAGGAGCAGCTTTCTTGGGTTATTGTTAACTTACTAGCCTCCCAACTTTTCTCAGGTTTTACCCTTTTATCTACAGTCCTTTATTTGGACTTTACAACCACGTAACTATTCCACTCTGTCCCTATCAGTAGTGCTTCCAAAGCAAATGGTGACAGTTTCCAAAATAAGAGGGAAGAGCTGTTGGGCATTCAGAAATGACAGATGTCAAATCAGAGGTAGCTGTGGCAAAGGTCCAGGAGAGAGGTAGTATGGGACTGGACTATGCATGTAGAATTAATGGGACTTGACACCAGACCAGATGGGGATGAGAATGCTCCAGTCTTGGGGACAGGTGATTAGGCGGATAGTGGTGCTATTAATATTCATCTCACTCGTTCCTTAATTGATTCATTCGTTATACACTTATTGAGCATAAGTTATGTGCCCAGTATTGTGCTTGGTGCTACAGACCCAGTGGTGGATGAGGAGAGCAGGGTATCTGCCCTCATAGAACTTTCTGTCGAGTGGGAAAAAGAGACAAAAGGGTGATTTCAGTACAGTGATGGAGGCTATGCTGGGGAAAGTAGGGGCTGCAGCGGGAACACAATGGGGTGGGGGCACCTAGCCCATATTTGAGGGGAAGTGACATCTAAGACAGATAAAATCTCAAGAATGAGAAGGGGATTTCCCTGATGGTTCAGCGGCTGAGGGTCCATGCTCTCCGTGCATGGGGCCTTGGTTGATCCCTGGTCAGGGAACTAGATCCCACATGCTGCAACTAAGAGTTTGCATGTTGCAACTAAAGATCCCGAGTGACTCAACTAATATTTGGGAAGCCAAATAAATATTAAAAAAAAAAAAAAAAAAAGAATGAGGAGGATTTGCCTAGACAAGAGGGAGGAGACAAAGGCAAAAGTGTGTGCAAAGCCCTCAAGGCAAGAGAGACTATGGCAAGTTGAAGGGACCACGATACTTGGAAAAAGAATGCTTCCCTTATACCATGGACATCCTGTCCTTCAAGGGCTTGGGGAATAAGGAGACAGGTCTCACCTACAGAGATGGAAGGGTGGAATCTTGTTTGCCTTCCGGTCACCTGAGATATGAGCACATGACCAGGCCTAATGAGTGGGATGTTTCTACCCAGGGCTTTGACCTTTGAGAGAGAGAGAGAGAGGAAAAGTGGCAGGGCCTGTTCCTGGAGAGGAGGTAGAGCCCTGCAGCAGTGGCTGTCCAGCCAGGCGTTTCCTGTGTCTCATCTTTGCTTATGTTCTTAGCCTAACTGCTTTTGGTTCCTATCTGCGTTTGGAATGTGTCACCCACATGATTTAATAAACTCCTTCACTGTTGAGGTTAGGCACCAAAACTCTGATCCTACAGAGCCGAGAGAGGGTCAGTCTGACTGCAGCTACCACTGGAGCAGGTGAGAGAAAAAGGAAGAGGGTGGGGAGACAGGGACTTGCGGGGATTTTCCTGGAGGTTTCTATGGAAGACTTTCTTCTCCAGTATAAAGAGAGATGCCCAGGAGGAAAATATCCCTTCCTGCTTGCCTTTGGGTACTGAGGAAGGACACAAGGCTTAGCTTAATAGCTGTCCTGGGACCATTAGGTAGGAACCAAGAGACTCGGAGAAGCTGATGCTGAGTCGGACATCACTGAGCTAATCAGTTAAACAGCCTGGTACCACCACCTTCCTCTTGTGATAAGAGATAAACTCCTCATATTCAAGCCACATTTATTTAGGTACTCTGGTTCTGGCTGCTAAAGGGACTTGGGCAAAGTACTAACCTCCCTGGGCCTTGGTTTCTCTTTGCAGAGTAAGGATGATTGTACCTGCCTCACAGGATCCTAGTGAACATTGAATTAGATAATTTGTTGTTGTTCAGTCGCTAAGTCGTGTTCCACACCTTACAACCCCATAGACTGCAGCATGCAAGCCTCCTCAGTCCTCCATGATCTCCCAGAGTTTGTTCAAATTCATGTCCATTGAGTTGGTGATGTCATCCAGCCATCTCATCTTCTGCTGCCCCCTTCTCCATCAGACAAAGGCAAAAGTGTGTGCAAAGCCCTCAAGGCAAGAGAGACTATGGCAAGTTGAGGGGACCACGATACTTGGAAAAAGAATGCTTCCCTTATACCATGGACATCCTGTCCTTCAAGGGCTTGGGGAATAAGGAGACAGGTCTCACCTACAGAGATGGAAGGGTGGAATCTTGCTTGCCTTCCGGTCACCTGAGATATGAGCACATGACCAGGCCTAATGAGTGGGATGTTTCTACCCAGGGCTTTGACCTATGAGAGAGAGAGAGAGAGGAAAAGTGGCAGGGCCTGTTCCTGGAGAGGAGGTAGAGTCCTGCAGCAGTGGCTGTCCAGCCAGGCGTTTCCTGTGTCTCATCTTTGCTTATGTTCTTAGCCTAACTGCTTTTGGTTCCTATCTGTGTTTGGAATGTGTCACCCACATGATTTAATAAACTCCTTCAATGTTGAGGTTAGGCACCAAAACTCTGATCCTACAGAGCCGAGAGAGGGTCAGTCTGACTGCAGCTACCACTGGAGCAGGTGAGAGAAAAAGGAAGAGGGTGGGGAGACAGGGACTTGCGGGGATTTTCCTGGAGGCTTCTATGGAAGGCTTTCTTCTCCAGTAAAAAGAGAGATGCCCAGGAGGAAAATATCCCTTCATGCTTGCCTTTGGGTACTGAGGAAGGACACAAGGCTTAGCTTAATAGCTGTCCTGGGACCATTAGGTAGGAACCAAGAGACTCGGAGAAGCTGATGCTGAGTTGGACATCCCTGAGCTGATCAGTTAAACAACCTGGTACCACCACCTTCCTCTTGTGATAAGAGATAAACTCCTCATATTCAAGCCACATTTATTTAGGTACTCTGGTTCTGGCTGCTAAAGGGACTTGGGCAAAGTACTAACCTCCCTGGGCCTTGGTTTCTCTTTGCAGAGTAAGGATGATTGTACCTGCCTCACAGGATCCTAGTGAACATTGAATTAGATAATTTGTTGTTGTTCAGTCGCTAAGTCGTGTTCCACACCTTACAACCCCATAGACTGCAGCATGCAAGCCTCCTCAGTCCTCCATGATCTCCCAGAGTTTGTTCAAATTCATGTCCATTGAGTTGGTGATGTCATCCAGCCATCTCATCTTCTGCTGCCCCCTTCTCCTCATGCCCTCAGTTTTTCCCAGCATCAGGGTCTTTTCCAGGAAATTGGCTCTTCCCATCAGGTGGCCAGAGTATTAGAGCTTCAGCTTCAACATCAGTTTTTCTGATGAATATTCAGGATTGATTTCCTTTAGGATCAACTGGTTTGATTTCCTTGCTATCCAAGGGTCTCTTAAGAGTCTTCTCCAGCACCACAGTTTGACAGTGTCAGTTATTCAGCACTCAGCCTTCTTTATGGTCCAGCTCTTACATCCATACATGACTACTGCAAAAACCATAGCTTTGACTATATGGACTTTTGTCATCAAAGTAATGTATCTGCTTTTTAATACTCTGTCTAGATTTTTCATAGCTTTTCTTCCAAGGAGCAAGTGTTTTTTTGACTTTTCATGACTGCAGTCACTGTCTGCAGTGATTTGGGAGCCCAAGAAAAGAAAATTTGTCATCGTTTCCACTTTCTCTTCTTCTATTTTCCATGAAGTGATGGGATTGGGCTTCCCAGGTGGCTCAGTGGTAAAGAATTTGCCTGCCAGTGCAGGAGACAGCACTGGAGACTCGGGTTTGATCCCTGGGTCAGGAAGATCCTCTGGAGGAGAAGATGGCCATCTACTCCAGTATTCTTGGCTAGAAAATTCCATGGACAGAGGAGCCTGGCAAGCCACAGTCCATGGGGTAGCAAAGAGTCAGACATGACTTAGTGACAGCATGCAGTGTGCCTACACAATGGGATCAGATGCCATAACTTTAGTTTTTTTTTTTTTTTTTTTTAATGTTGAGTCTCAAGACAGCTTTTTTACTCTCCTCTTTCACCCTTATCAAGAGGCTCTTTTGTTCCTCTTCACTTTCAGCCATTAGAGTGGTATCATCTGTGTAGCTGAGGTTGTTAATATTTCTGCCTGGAATCTTGATTCCAGCCTGTGATTCATCCAGCCTGGCATTTTGCTTTATATACCCTGTACATAAGGACAGGGGTAACAATATACGGTCTTGTCGTACTCCTTTCCCAGGTTTGAATCAGTCCATTGTTCCATGTTAGGTTTTAACTGTTGCTTCTTGATCTGCATGCATGTTTCTCAGGGGGAAACACACATGTTTCTCAGGGGACAGGTAAGGTGGCCTGGTGTTCCCATCTCTTGAAGAATTTTCCACAGTTTGTTGCGATCCACAGTCAAAGGCTTTAGTGTAGTCAATTTAGCAGAAGTAGATGCTTTTCTGGAACTCCCTTGCTTTCTCTATGATCTAATGAATGTTGGCAATTTGATCTCTGGTTCCTCTGCTTCTTCAAAAACCCAGCTTGTACATCTGGAAGTTCTCAGTTTATGTACTGCTAAAGCTTAGCTTGAAGCATTTTGAGCATAGCTTCGGTAGTGTGTGAAATGAATGCAGTTGTATGGCAGTTTGAATATTTTTCGGCATTGCCCTTCTTTATGATTGGAGTGAAAACTGACCTTTTCCAGGGATTCTTGCCCACAATGGTAGACATAATGGTCATCGGGATTACATTCACAGATTCCCATCCATTTTTGCTCACTGATTCCTAAGGTGTCCATGTTCAGTTTTCCATCTCCTGCTTGATTATGTCCAATTTACCTTGACTCATGGATCTAACATTCCAGGTTCCTATGCAGCATTGTTCTTTACAGTATCAGACTTCACTTTCACCACCGGACACATGCACAGCTGAGCATCATTTCTGCTTCGGCCCAGCCTCTTCATTCTTACTGGACCTATTCATAACTGGCCTTCAGTCTTCCCCAGTACCATACTGGACTCCTTCTGACCTGGGGCTCAGCCTCTGACATCTTATATTTTTGCCTTTTCATACTGTCCTTGGGGTTCTCCAGGCAAGAACACTGGAGTGGGTTGCCATTTCCTGCTCCAGGGGATCTTCCTGACCCAGAGACTGAACCACATCTTCTGCTCTGCAGGCAGGTTCTTTCCTGCTGAGCCACTGAGGAAGCCCATTTTCATATAGAAATTGGTAAATACCTTTTTCTCCTTAGAGAGCCTGTTGTTAAACATTTACCAGCACAGCACTAAAAAAGGACAAAAATGTTGGATCTTAAAGCTTCTGCCCAGAAACGGCACAGGTTGTGGAAGTGCCCCAAGTCACATGCACTCATGTTTTACTTGCCAAAGCAAGTCTCGTAGCCGTACTACATCCAAGACACCAGGATATATACTTCTCCCATTAGGAGGGCCCTAGTAGGAGAAGCAGTGAATATTCATGAACAATAATATAATCTATTTTTTGAGGGAGTCAAAATGAGAACTGAGAAAAGCTCTTTGGAATTGGCCTCAAGGGGTCTGTCCGTTACCTTTACCAAGAGAGTAGTTTCCATTGGAGGTTAAAGTGGAGGGTGGATTGAGGTGGGAAGGTGTGAATCAAGATTCTGGATTCTTGAGTCTGGGCCAAGAAAGGAGGGAGACAGTGAGCTGGTAACTTGAGGAGTGGCCAAGTGGAAGGGAAGGTGTCTTCTAGAAAGAGGCAGCTTATTTATTAGCCTGAGCATCATTTTTCGTATCAATCTTTTTCTGCAATGACGGTTTTTCCACCTTCATGCCAGGGATGACAGTAAGGAAGGGAAAGAACAAAAGAGAAAGAGTCTGATTTGGCAATGCTAAATGCTGAGGTCCTGCCTAAGGAAAAAGAAAAGTCAAAGAGACAGAGTCAGTTCCTCACCGCCGGAGCCAAGCATTTTCATAAGTATGGTGACCCTGGGGATCAGTGGCATGGGGAGTGGCAATAGATAAGAGGTGTGGGAAATCCTTGAGCAGAGGAGGAGCTATCATTTTTCTGGAAGCTGGAGTGTGGGTGGGATGGGGCAAAGAAAGCATAGGATCTTAGAGCCCCATCCCTGCCCACGATTCAGAGCAAGGCCAGGGCCCCAAGAGACCCCATGGGCTCCCTACTGGCCCAGCGTACAATAGGGACACTAGAATGTGTAAATGCCCATGGTGGGTTGGTGGGAGGTGGGCACTGATGACTGGCAAAGTAGAAGAGGCCTTGAGAGGGTTACAAGGAGCTTACAGGAGACCTCTGTGGACTGATAACTGGAAAACAAATGGGGACAAGGACAGCCCTGCGGGCCCTCTCAGGAGGAGCCTCGTATGGTGGTCAGGTGCGGCCACTGCTATTTTTGCAGTCCCACAGTCTCTTATCTAAGACCAGATGTGAGTCAGAATTCAGCATTCTTTTGGACTTTAGGCAAAGGTAACACGGGGTACAGCAGCACATTATGTAACACTGTTTGTGTGGTCTGGGGGCAGCCCCGCGTAATCAAATGCTTGAATATTTCTGCAATAAAATGTCTAAGATGCCTAAAGATTATAAAGTCTCATATTCTTCAAGACAGAGTGTCTTTCAGGTCAGATTTTGCTGTAAAGTTACTTTTGGTGCCAACTTTTAAAACCCTTTCCTAGGGCAGTCCTGGGAGTCAGCGGGACTCACTCGCCCCTCCTCCCGCTCCCCCTCCCCCAGATCTAAGTGGTCAGCAAGTTGTACCTGCCTATCTCCTTAACACCTCTCACATCTGGATTCTTGAGTCTGGGCCAAGAAAGGAGGGAGACAGTGAGCTGGTAACTTGAGGAGTAGCCAAGTGGAAGAGAAGGTGTCTTCTAGAAAGAGGCAGCTTATTTATTAGCCTGAGCATCATTTTTCGTATCAATCTTTTTCTGCAATGACGGTTTTCCCACCATCATGCCAGGGATGACAGTAAGGAAGGGAAAGAACAAAAGAGAAAGAGTCTGATTTGACGATGCTAAATGCTGAGGTCCTGCCTAAGGAAAAAGAAAAGTCAAAGAGACAGAGTCAGTTCCTCACCGCCAGAGCCAAGCATTTTCATAAGTATGGTGACCCTGGGGATCAGTGGCATGGGGAGTGGCAATAGATAAGAGGTGTGGGAAATCCTTGAGCAGAGGAGGATCTATCATTTTTCTGGAAGCTGGAGTGTGGATGGGATGGGGCAAAGAAAGCATAGGATCTTAGAGCCCCATCCCTGCCCACGATTCAGAGCAAGGCCAGGGCCCCAAGAGACCCCATGGGCTCCCTACTGGCCCAGCGTACAATAGGGACACTAGAATGTGTAAATGCCCATGGTGGGTTGGTGGGAGGTGGGCACTGATGACTGGCAAAGTAGAAGAGGCCTTGAGAGGGTTACAAGGAGCTTACAGGAGACCTCTGTGGACTGATAACTGGAAAACAAATGGGGACAAGGACAGCCCTGCGGGCCCTCTCAGGAGGAGCCTCATATGGTGGTCAGGTGCGGCCACTGCTATTTTTGCAGTCCCACAGTCTCTTATCTAAGACCAGATGTGAGTCAGAATTCAGCATGGACTGAATTGGACTTTAGGCAAAGGTAACACGGGGTACAGCAGCACATTATGTAACACTGTTTGTGTGGTCTGGGGGCAGCCCCACGTAATCAAATGCTTGAATATTTCTGCAATAAAATGTCTAAGATGCCTAAAGATTATAAAGTCTCATATTCTTCAAGACAGAGTGTCTTTCAGGTCAGATTTTGCTGTAAAGTTACTTTTGGTGCCAACTTTTAAAACCCTTTCCTAGGGCAGTCCTGGGAGTCAGCGGGACTCACTCGCCCCTCCTCCCGCTCCCCCTCCCCCAGATCTAAGTGGTCAGCAAGTTGTACCTGCCTATCTCCTTAACACCTCTCACATCTGGGTCCTTCCTTCCATCCCTCCAGCTACATCCTGGCTCAGGCCACCTTCCTCTGTCACCAGGATTATCACAGCTGCCCTCTGGCCGACCTCCTACAGCCTCCAGTTTCTCCCCTCGATTGCCCTCAGAGGAGCTGCTCTAGAATGCAAACTTTTGGCCTGGTTGGGGTGTTCTATCAGGAGAGCAAAATGATTAATGAAAAATACCAGCTGAACTGAAGAGTGCCAACTTTTCTTTAACGGCCCTGAGCATGGAAACCTATCTGTTTGGAGTTCACCAAGCAGAGAAAATGTGCATGTCCCCAGATAGAGGTTTGGGAATCAGGCCTCCCCAATCCACCCTGAGACGTAAGCTGCTTGCTGCTCCCTCCCAGAAAGAGGGTTTTGCTGGGTGTGAGAAACCTCCACCTGCCAGTTCCCTTCTGACTCCTGGTTTACCGCTTAGGCAGGAGCTGGTTATGTGCCTGCCTCTGTGCAGTTAGCATGGAATACACATCTCAGTCAATGTCTCAGGCCTCAGAGGCCCAGACTTCCGTTCGTCTGAGAGCTCTCCTGGCAACCCCCACATCCAATGCTGACCTCCAGAGAGCCTGGCTGGCTGGCCACGTTCACGCCCCTGTTTCACAGGTCACATGGGCCCTTTCTGGCAAGAATCAAAGCAGGCCAAGAGGTTGGCTCTGCTTCCTTGGGCCCATAAAGGTCAAAGGCCTTCTCAAGTCAGAATGGCAGCCTTTGATCCTCACTGTTGCACGTATGAAAAAGAGGAGAAACGCAGCTCGGGTTCTTACTGTTCAGCCTTGGTGAAGGAAAGAGGTCCATGATCGAACAAGGGTTCATGGGGCAGCCCACGGGGGGGGTAATCAAATGCTTGAATATTTCTGCAATAAAATGTCTAAGATGCCTAAAGATTATAAAGTCTCATATTCTTCAAGACAGAGTGTCTTTCAGGTCAGATTTTGCTGTAAAGTTACTTTTGGTGCCAACTTTTAAAACCCTTTCCTAGGGCAGTCCTGGGAGTCAGCGGGACTCACTCGCCCCTCCTCCCGCTCCCCCTCCCCCAGATCTAAGTGGTCAGCAAGTTGTACCTGCCTATCTCCTTAACACCTCTCACATCTGGGTCCTTCCTTCCATCCCTCCAGCTACATCCTGGCTCAGGCCACCTTCCTCTGTCACCAGGATTATCACAGCTGCCCTCTGGCCGACCTCCTACAGCCTCCAGTTTCTCCCCTCGATTGCCCTCAGAGGAGCTGCTCTAGAATGCAAACTTTTGGCCTGGTTGGGGTGTTCTATCAGGAGAGCAAAATGATTAATGAAAAATACCAGCTGAACTGAAGAGTGCCAACTTTTCTTTAACGGCCCTGAGCATGGAAACCTATCTGTTTGGAGTTCACCAAGCAGAGAAAATGTGCATGTCCCCAGATAGAGGTTTGGGAATCAGGCCTCCCCAATCCACCCTGAGATGTAAGCTGCTTGCTGCTCCCTCCCAGAAAGAGGGTTTTGCTGGGTGTGAGAAACCTCCACCTGCCAGTTCCCTTCTGACTCCTGGTTTACCGCTTAGGCAGGAGCTGGTTATGTGCCTGCCTCTGTGCAGTTAGCATGGAATACACATCTCAGTCAATGTCTCAGGCCTCAGAGGCCCAGACTTCCGTTCGTCTGAGAGCTCTCCTGGCAACCCCCACATCCAATGCTGACCTCCAGAGAGCCTGGCTGGCTGGCCACGTTCACGCCCCTGTTTCACAGGTCACATGGGCCCTTTCTGGCAAGAATCAAAGCAGGCCAAGAGGTTGGCTCTGCTTCCTTGGGCCCATAAAGGTCAAAGGCCTTCTCAAGTCAGAATGGCAGCCTTTGATCCTCACTGTTGCACGTATGAAAAAAAGAGAGGGAGAAACGCAGCTCCGGGTTCTTACTGTTCAGCCTTGGTGAAGGAAACGGCCACAGGGCTTCCATTTTGGTCTTACTCTTTGACAATCAAGGGTCTCCATAATTTACTTAAAAATCATTTTTATTTATATTTTGGCTGCAAAGCTTGCAGGATTGAATTTCCTGAGAATGAGAGCATGGAGTCCCAACCACTAGCCCACCAGGGAACTCCCTGAAGAGTCACCTACTGAGCAGGTATTTATCCCAAGCCCTGTGTTCAGCTTTCTCCATGTGCTTTCATGGAGTCATCACAATACTCAGGCTCTGTCAGAACCATCACTATCCTGCTTTCTGGTTGAGAAAATCAAGTCCTGCATTGTTGATGCCTTGCTTGAAACCATGCAGGTAGCGAAAGCTCCCACCAAACAGCAGTTTCTTTGGAGGTAGATCACTATCACTCACAGAGGATTTTTTTTTTTAAAGATTTATTTATTTATTTATTTATTTTGGTGGGGGTGGGGTGGGGAGGGAGGGGAGCAGGCGGGCCACTTCTATTGGTCTTTCATTTCTCTATTTTCATCCTTCTTTGTTCTTTGGCTCCTGTGGGCCTCCCATCGCGGTGGCGTCTGTCGTTGCAGAGCACCGGCTCTGGGCGCATGCACTCCAGAGCTCCGGCTTGGTAATCGGATACATCAGTCCAGCCGCTCCGCGGCACATGGGATCTTCCCAGGCCAGGGATTAAACCGGCGGCCCTTACACTGCAAGACGATGTCCTTACCCACTGGACCACCAGGGAAGCCCAGCACTCACAGAGATTTGCTGTCCCTCCCTGTCACTGTTCCTGCCTTGTGAAACTGCAGCAAAAGCATAGGATTTGCTTTGGTCAATGAAATGCGGGCAGAAGTGACATGGGTGGCACTTCAGGGCAGAGCTTTTGTGAGACAAGGCAGGGTTTCTATGTTCTCTTTTCCCTGCCTTACAGACACAGAAGCCTCTGCTGAGATGGATCCTCTCCCTTGCACCAGGTCTCTGAGAACCTACTTTGAGACAAAACCCCTATTTGATTCACATGAGCATAGAGTATGAGCAAGAAATTTATTTTATGGATGGTCTCTGGTGGTATCATGGATAGAAGTCCACCTGCCAATGCAGGGGACATGGGTTTGATCCCTGGTTCAGGAAGATTCCACATACCACAGAACAGCTAAGCCTGTGCCACAACTATTGAGCATGGACTCTAGAGCCTGTGAACTGCAGCTGCTGTCCCCACATACTGCGACTCCTGAAGCCCAGGTGCCTCTAGCCTACAGCCTGTGCTCTGAGACAAGAGAAACCACAGCCATGAGAAGCCTACACACCACAATGAAGAGTAGCCCCCACTTGCTGCAACTAGAGAAAGCCAGGCACAGCCACTAGAAGCTGGTGGAATAAAAAATACATGAATATAAGTGATTTGTATTTAAAAAGAAATTTATTTTGTTGTTTCAAGCCATTGAGATTGATCCTGTTGATTTTTTATTATAGCAAAACCTAGTTCATCCAACTGATCTATCCCTCATTGGGGTTAAAATAAAGTGGCTGGACAAGAGACTTGCCAAGTGATCCAAGACCAACCCACCATGGACTCTGAGCTTCAGTTACCCACTCCCACCCACCAGAGTGCACCCCTTCTTTCGTGCCTTCCTCCACAACCTCACCTGACCTGGTATTCACTTTCCAATGTCTGTAGGACGCTTCCTGTCCATTTGCCACCCAAACCACAATGCTGAGATGTGGCTTTCTAAAGAACTGGCTAAGCCCAAGCCACCTCCACAAGCAAAGCCTTTCAGCTCACAGGGTTTGGAGGTCACTGTGGCCAAACGCTAATTTCCATAAATGCTTCCAGCTTACCAAGAAAAGCCTTGTGTTGTTACCAGAATCAACACATGCCTTGGGGGAAAGCCTGCACATTGGACGCTACCTGTGAAGAAACTCTTGTGGAATGAGCCAGAAGTTCTACTGGAAAATAATGATGCAGAGCAGAGGGCACTGGATGGGAAGTGCTCCTAGAACGTTTATTGAGCATCTACTATGCCTGGTGGTCAGAGCTCCGTGGTTCCTATGTGAGGGATCTCAGATGACAGTGGATACAAACAAGAAAGTGAGCAGAGGGTGATAGGGCAGTGGGATTCATGAGATGGGCTGGTTAATTTAGTCCTTCATTCATCTGATGCATATTT
The DNA here is from genome assembly GCA_022376925.1 of Tragulus kanchil. Classification (NCBI taxonomy): domain Eukaryota; kingdom Metazoa; phylum Chordata; class Mammalia; order Artiodactyla; family Tragulidae; genus Tragulus; species Tragulus kanchil. Next base: position 131,140,188 of record JAIOJX010000032.1, on the reverse strand, counting down.
ATTGAGCTCTTCTGATATGCTAGGGACTGGCCATTTAGTGTAAACCCGTCAAAGACTCTCACTGCCCTGCTGAAATTTTTTTTTAATGCTGACATTTTTAAAAAACTTTTGGCTGCACTGGGTCTTTGTTGTGGTGCACGGGCTCTTCATTGCTGCATAAAGACTTTCTCGAGTCGTGGTAAGTGGGGGTTACTCTCTGCTTGTGGCGTGCAGGCTTCTCATTGCAGTGGCTTCTCTTGTTGCAGAGCACAGGCTCTAGGCCATGCAGGCTCAGTAGTTGTGGTGCATGGTCTCAGTAGCCCTGGCATGTGGAGTCTTCCCAGACCAGAGATAGAACCCATGTTTCTTCCACTAGAAGGCAGATTCCTAACCATTGGACCACCAGAGAAGTCCCTGTCCTGCTGAAGTTTATAGTCTACCAGACATGAGAGAAATATACACAGTGTACTAAGGAAGCATTTAGTAGAGGTGAATAAAGTAATCTCAGGTTGGGGTGGGGATTCTTTACAAAGGGCATGACTCCAGAACGGAGCCAAGGCAGAAACATCTGGGGTGGGGGAAGTGCACAAAAAAAGCTTAGGAGATATTTGGACGTTGAATGGACAGGACCCGGCCACCAGTTGACTGTACTGCTAATTCACTGTACCTACCATTGTACTGTGCCTAGAACAGTGCCTGCCACAAATATGCGCTTATGAGTAAATGAATATATGAGGTGCAAGGGGAGTGAATGAGTGAGTGAATGAATGAGGTCAAACAGGAGAACGCAATCATAGTAAGAGTGTCCTCAGGAATTAGTTTGAGGAATATCAACATTTAAAGGTAAATATCAAACCGTTAAAAAAAAAACGTACTAGCTCTAATCTATCACTCCCTCTGTACCACTTTTACCTGGTGGGCACTTGCCTCCCCACATCCCTGGTGACGTCTTCCGCTGGTTCCAAAACTTTCAGTCATTTTTGGGTTTTAATGCAAAAACTGACACCTCTCTCTTTTCTTCTTTTTCTTTTGACTGCCACAGGGCCATGCCAGATCCGGATCCCAGTTCTCCAACCAGGGATGGAACCCCCAACCCCCGGAAGTGGATGTGCAATGTCCTAACCACTGGGCAACCATGGAATTTCCTAGTTTTTAATTGAATGTCTTGTTTGGGGCATTAACTTGGTTTTTCATGTTTTAAAGATCAATCTCGGATTCGAAGCTGCAGCTTTGAATGCAGGAGAGGCGACAGGCTTGCTCTGCTCTGTCTCTTCCCTGCCCTCTGGTGGAGGAACAAGAAGGAGAAAAAGAAAAAAAAAAAGATTTGTTTCCTTAGGTGTCCCTTGCTGGCCCTTGGCTGACCCCCTGGAGACTGCTTATAGCATGGCTGTGTTCCTGTCATCACAGCGGCTCAGCTCATTCGGTATCTGCAGACACGGTGCGCGGGGGCTCCCCCGCCCCCAGAGCCACGCTGATCAAGGACTCTGTGCCAAATAGCTTCCTCTGTTGGCGGCTGCAGGCTCCGCTAAAGGCTCACCTCTCAACCCCCGCAGCCTGCTGCCCCCAAGCTTCTACCCTTTGCAGGCCCAGTCCTGGGGCCCACGGACATGGCCAGAATTAGTCTTTCTTCCTCTTCTTGACCATTTGCCACCTGGTCACCTCCTTGGTCTTTTCTCGCCTGTGTCCTTTACTCTCTTTCAGCAAATGCCAGTTGACACCCATGGGGAATGAGCGGTCAGACGCCCTCTAGTGGTGCCTGGAACGAAATGAATAATTCTCTTGGCTCTGTTCTCATCATCCAGTCATTCAATCGCTGTGTCCCATCCTGCCGCCCCATGGACTGTAGGCCTCCAGGCTTCTCTGCTCATAGGATTTTCCAGGCAAGAATACTGGACTGGTTGCTCTTTCCTTCTTCGGGAGATCTGCCCGACCCAGGGATCGAACCCATGCTTCCTGCATTGCAGGCAGATTCTTCTTCTTTTTTAAATAGAGCACCCTAACCTTCATGGCATACGCGGTCACATTTGATCATGTTCAAGGATTCTGTGGGTCAAGAATATGACAGGGCACATGGGAGATGCCTGGGCTCTGCTTGCTGTAGGCATCCCCCACTGGCCTTGCTTCCCAATGATCCCTGCCTCTGGGTTTTCACATCCTTGTGTAGTGCCCTCACACTGGGCATCAGATTGGTCTGTGTGACCAACAGAATATGGCAGAAGTGATAGTATGTCACTTTGGAGTCTAGGTTATAAAACATAATGAGGTTTTTGCCTCTCTTTTTGATTGACCCTTTCCAGATTTAATAATCTCAAGCAAAAAAGCCTGCCATTTCCCCCAACAAATTATGATACAGAGAATTTCCCAGCACATCCCAATAAGGCTAATAGAAATGACTTTGAACTTGGCAAACGTTCCTCCCAGGGAAATCTGGTGATTGTGTTGAACCCACTCTGAGGCTCTGTCTCTCCTTCAGAGCACGCGTTCCGGAGGAAGCCAGCTTCCATGTTGGGGTGACACTCCTATGTGGAGAGACCCAGCTACAGAAGAACTGAGACCTCCACTGTCCCTGCAGAAAGACTCAGATGACCGCAGCCCTAGGCTGACAGCGTGACCGCCGCTTCGTGAGAGACCCTTAGTCAGGACCACCTGGAGATGCTCCTCTCACATCCTAACTTTCGGAAACTCTGTGAGATCATAAAATTTGCTGTTTTCAGCTGTTGCATTTGGGAGGTAATTTTTATAGAGCAATGGATAACTAATACATTGCTCAGTGATGTCTGGGCCCTTTGCAGGGAAGACTCAAACGGCCAGGACTGGAATCACCTGGAGGCTGCTTCGTTCACGGGGCTGGCACCTGAGCGGGGATGACTTGAAGGCTCAGCGGGCACTGTCACCTGGAAGGACAACACATGACCAGTGCACGTGGCTTGGCTTCTCACAGCAGAGTAGCTGGGTTCCAGAGAGGGGCTGTCTCAAGAGGGAGTGACTACAGAGTGAGGTTTCCAAGAGACTAAGGAAGAAGCTGCAAGGTTCCTTTTGGCCTTGTCTGGGAAGTCACAGGGGACACCGACTGCTGCATTCTATTGTTACGGAGAGCCTCCAGGGAGATGCAAGGATTCTGTGGGTCAAGAATATGACAGGGCACATGGGAGATGCCTGGGCTCTGCTTGCTGTAGGCATCCCCCACTGGCCTTGCTTCCCAATGATCCCTGCCTCTGGGTTTTCACATCCTTGTGTAGTGCCCTCACACTGGGCATCAGATTGGTCTGTGTGACCAACAGAATATGGCAGAAGTGATAGTATGTCACTTTGGAGTCTAGGTTATAAAACATAATGAGGTTTTTGCCTCTCTTTTTGATTGACCCTTTCCAGATTTAATAATCTCAAGCAAAAAAGCCTGCCATTTCCCCCAACAAATTATGATACAGAGAATTTCCCAGCACATCCCAATAAGGCTAATAGAAATGACTTTGAACTTGGCAAACGTTCCTCCCAGGGGAAATCTGGTGATTGTGTTGAACCCACTCTGAGGCTCTGTCTCTCCTTCAGAGCACGCGTTCCGGAGGAAGCCAGCTTCCATGTTGGGGTGACACTCCTATGTGGAGAGACCCAGCTACGGAAGAACTGAGACCTCCACTGTCCCTGCAGAAAGACTCAGATGACCGCAGCCCTAGGCTGACAGCGTGACCGCCGCTTCGTGAGAGACCCTTAGTCAGGACCACCTGGAGATGCTCCTCTCACATCCTAACTTTCGGAAACTCTGTGAGATCATAAAATTTGCTATTTTCAGCTGTTGCATTTGGGAGGTAATTTTTATAGAGCAATGGATAACTAATACATTGCTCAGTGATGTCTGGGCCCTTTGCAGGGAAGACTCAAACGGCCAGGACTGGAATCACCTGGAGGCTGCTTCGTTCACGGGGCTGGCACCTGAGCGGGGATGACTTGAAGGCTCAGCGGGCACTGTCACCTGGAAGGACAACACATGACCAGTGCACGTGGCTTGGCTTCTCACAGCAGAGTAGCTGGGTTCCAGAGAGGGGCTGTCTCAAGAGGGAGTGACTACAGAGTGAGGTTTCCAAGAGACTAAGGAAGAAGCTGCAAGGTTCCTTTTGGCCTTGTCTGGGAAGTCACAGGGGACACCGACTGCTGCATTCTATTGTTACGGGAGAGCCTCCAAAGTCAGCCCAGATTCACAGGGAGCGGATGTGACTTATCCTCTTGATGGAGGAGTGATCAGGTCACACTGCAGGAGGCCCAGAGGGACGAGAGATGCCACGGGGTCATAGCTGCCCTGACGCGGGGAGAGGAACCCACCCATTGTTCCCTGCTCTGCTCCCTCAGGGAGACAGCGACACACCTCCAGCCCTGTGAGTGGTTCTGATCTGCTAAACGGCGCTTCCTACCTGACCCTGAGGGGAGCTGGCAGGCCTCTGGGCTTGGCAGGTGTGGTACTTTTGTTCTCACCTCTGGTGTTGATTCTACCTTTCTGGATGAAGAGAGAAGGTCCCGCCTGGTATGTTGTTCCACCAAGTTGCCTTACCCCTTCTCGGCCAGCTACTACGCTTAGCACTTTATCTCAGTTGGTCCTACACTCACCCTACTAGCTCTCACCCCATTTTACAGAGGAGGAAGTCACATAACCGGAAGGTGGAAGAGCAGGGACTCAGCACCCTGACCCCTAAGTCCATGCTTTGGGGGCCCTGAGATTCCAAACGGCCTACTGGGTGTTGGAGCCTTAGCCCTGGACTTTCAGGGCTCTGCTAAGAGTGAGGCCTGTGGGTGCAGTGTGAGAGGGAGGGGCCGAAGAGGTGCTCTCAGAGAGGCTTGGCTTCAAACCTTTGCCTGAGTGTTGGGACTAGTTGGCAGGCTCACTGTTAGGGTGCAAAGGGAGGAAACAAGACAAGAAGCATTAGTTTTTACTTCTCAGCCAGTGAGCTTTTCAGTGGCCAGTGGTGACAGCCCTGGATTCAGGCCCTTCTGTTTTTACTGGCATGGAAGCCTCTCTCTGTCCTGGAGCCTCTGGGTGAAGATCTCTCTGAGCTCGTGAGACCTGAGGATTCTGGGCCTTGGAGTGATTTCTGGCTCCAGTGGACAGGTCTCTAACCATTGTCCAGCCTGCTTGCCTCACTGCTTGGCTCCCTACTTCCCATCATGGCCCACTTCCAAGTTCACTGCTCTTACTACCTCATCAGGCACTGAGCTCATATTAGGGACCCATAAATAAATAAGACACGGGGACTTCCCTGATGGTCTAGTGGTTAAGAATATGTGCTTCCATTGCAAGGAGTGAGGGTTCAATCCCTGGTCAGAGAACTAAGATCCTGTATGCCATGTGGTGCTGCCAAAAAGAGAGAGAGAGAGAGAGAGAGAGAGAGAGTGCGAGCCTCTGTCCTCGAGTAGGTCACAGTCCAATAGAAGGAGAAACATGCAGAGCTAACTGCCAGTTGTCAGGTGTCAACTGAAGAAAAGCACAACCTAAAAGTTGAGAATTATGTTTTATTCAATGGACATCCTGAGGACTAAAGTCTCTCAGCTCTGAGTCTGAGGGACTGTTCTGAAGAGCTAAGGGAGGAGCCAGGATATATAGGAGGTTTTGCAAAACATCCCCCAGGTATCAGAACATCAAATGATTACTGTTAATTAAAGAAAAACAGAGAGCTCAGGTTAATAAATTCAGCACTTCTCTGTGCATGGGAAGATGCAAGAGTCTGGGCTACCTGGAATCACTCTTTCGATATGCATCTTAACCATCCAGGGCCAGGATCCTGTTTTTCTCCATCCAGAGCCCCTCAGGGTACACAGGTGGGACAGCTGCAGTGGCTGATGGCATGATGGCCTCAGCGTTCTTTATTTACTGAAATGGCAGACGACATCCTTTATCCACACAGGTCGCAGGGCGCCCTGAGGAAGGACGAGACTCACACTGAGACGAAGTGCCTCACTCACACAGCCACGGGGATGAATCTCCACACCACCATTCAGAACACAAGAAGCCGGACACAGAGGCGTACAGGCGGTCCAGTTCCATGTTTATGAAGTTCTAGCTCGGGTACAACTGTGGATTATGTACAGATAGAAATTAGGTCAGCAGTTGCTTGGGGGAGGGAGGACTGACTGGGACGAGGCACGAGGTGATGGCTGTTCTGAGGATGAGGAGTGAGGACGAGGGGCACTGTGAGGGGACGGACACATTTTAAACCTTGACAGGAGTGTGAGTTTCATGAGAACATTTGATTGCTAAAACTGATCAAACTGGGCTTCCCTGGTGGTCCAGTGGTTAAAAATTGACCTGCCAAGGCAGGGGACACAGGTTCGATCCCTGGCTTGGGAAGATCCCACATGCTGCAGGGCAAGTAAGCCCGTGCACTGCATCTAAAAATAAACCACATCAAGGGTCACCTATGTATTAAAAAACTGATCACACTCTATCGCTAAAATCTGTGAATGTCGTTATATGGAAATTATTACCTGTGATGGAAGTTTTCAAAATAGCTTCCAGTGGCCCCTGTCTCCTTTTGTAAACCCAGCCCCCACATTGGATCAGGTTGGTCTGTGTGGCCACAGAATATGGCAGAAATGATGGTGTGTCACTTTTGAGATTAGATGATAAAACATGCCAAGAGTCTGTCCTGGGTTCCCTCTCACTTTGCTCATTCTGCCAGATGTTGAGCATCCCTATGGAGAATGCACAAAGCAAAAGCCCAGGCTTCCTGGCTGTGTGACTGAGCTTCCAGTAAGTGGATCCTTCAGCCTTGGTTAAAGCCCTCATTTGTCTGCAGCCTTGACTGACCACAGACTCATGAGCGACCCTGAGCCAGACCGCCCAGCTAAGCTGCCTCCTGACTACTGAGCCTTAGAAACTGTGAAAGAGTATATGTTTGCTGTTTGAAGCCATTATGTTTTGAAAGTTATTTATTTTGCAGCTGTAAATGACAAATAGAATATTTCAACAAACTAAACATGTGGGAAAGACATCTTCTAAGGACTCCTGGCCCAGATAGCTTTCCCAGATGGTTTCAAGTGCTTTCTGTGACTCAGATGTCTGGGTGCCATCTCCACAGTGGGGAAAAGAGGGGCCTGAGCCCTGTCTAGGCATCAGGAACTGGTGTCTCTGAGATAGCCAGAACCTTTGCCCATGCCTACAGCAGGAGCTGGCTGCCCACGGCGCCCAGGCCCACACCTGCAGAGCAGGGAGGACTCCAGCAATGCTCCCCTACCCTGGCCAGGTGCACCTGCAGGAATCCACTTGGGCTTCAGAAGCTAACAAAAGCTATTCTTTTTAGAACACTTTCTGTGTGTTAGGTGATATGCAGAGCACTCTCTGTGCATCTGTTAATTCCCTCTTTGCAGTAATCTTCTGGAGAAAATATTCCTGAACTTGTTTTACAGAGAAAAGAACAGAGTTTTAGAGCACTCAAGCGAATTGTCAGGGTCATAGAGCTACTTGGGTGGGGCAGCTTTAGACCTAAATCCAGATTTGCCTAGGTCCCAAACTGGGAGGCTGGAAAGCAGCAGCTTCCGGCCTGAAAATACTTGTCTCATCTGTTCCCCGTCAGAAGACACTACACATTTTTCCGTCAGAGGAAGGGGCACAATCTCCACCCAGATTCTAGCAATTACGTAAAGAGATTGTGGAGCATATCTGAGTCCGCACGAGTCCCAGAGGCGGAAGCATGGAGGAGGAAATGTGGACCTAGAGAGGAAAGGGCTTCTCCAATGGTTCTTGCCCAGTGCTCTGTGCACAGAGCTGCCTGTTCTTGCCACACAAGAGAGGAATGGTTGCCACATGGGGGAATCCTAGTGGGGCAAACGGTAGAAAGAGAGAAACAGGGTAGCCAAGGTAACAGCAAAATGGAGATCTCATGCTTTTGTCTTGGGTCGTCCCCACCATGACTATGGAATGCGTGGACCAGCACCACAGATGGTCCCATTGGGAGCCTAGGAAGCCCTGGAGGCCATCACTGAAAAGCTCCAAGAACAGAGCCTCATCCATGGCGGCACCTGATGAAAAGCACTGCACCATTATTTGCTGTGACTCTGAGTTGCCTCATTCATTCCTTCAGTAAGTATTCACTGACTATCTGCTTTGCACTAAGTACTGCTTTAGGATATTTCAGTGGACACAAGTGCCTTGCCCTTATGAAGCTTAAAGTACATAGAATTAGTATATAGGTTCTAAGATTCTAGAGAGAGAAAGGTGCTGTAAAAGGGAAAGAAGTGTGGAGGGGGAAGAGGACCAAGAGTGACAGCAATGTGTGTGGAGGGATGGGCTGGAGTCTTTCAAAGCGTGATGGGGAGGCTTCCTTGAAAACGTCTCATTTGAACCATGCAAAGAGGACTCCAGCAATGCTCCCCTACCCTGGCCAGGTGCACCTGCAGGAATCCACTTGGGCTTCAGAAGCTAACAAAAGCTATTCTTTTTAGAACACTTTCTGTGTGTTAGGTGATATGCAGAGCACTCTCTGTGCATCTGTTAATTCCCTCTTTGCAGTAATCTTCTGGAGAAAATATTCCTGAACTTGTTTTACAGAGAAAAGAACAGAGTTTTAGAGCACTCAAGCGAATTGTCAGGGTCATAGAGCTACTTGGGTGGGGCAGCTTTAGACCTAAATCCAGATTTGCCTAGGTCCCAAACTGGGAGGCTGGAAAGCAGCAGCTTCCGGCCTGAAAATACTTGTCTCATCTGTTCCCCGTCAGAAGACACTACACATTTTTCCGTCAGAGGAAGGGGCACAATCTCCACCCAGATTCTAGCAATTACGTAAAGAGATTGTGGAGCATATCTGAGTCCGCACGAGTCCCAGAGGCGGAAGCATGGAGGAGGAAATGTGGACCTAGAGAGGAAAGGGCTTCTCCAATGGTTCTTGCCCAGTGCTCTGTGCACAGAGCTGCCTGTTCTTGCCACACAAGAGAGGAATGGTTGCCACATGGGGGAATCCTAGTGGGGCAAACGGTAGAAAGAGAGAAACAGGGTAGCCAAGGTAACAGCAAAATGGAGATCTCATGCTTTTGTCTTGGGTCGTCCCCACCATGACTATGGAATGCGTGGACCAGCACCACAGATGGTCCCATTGGGAGCCTAGGAAGCCCTGGAGGCCATCACTGAAAAGCTCCAAGAACAGAGCCTCATCCATGGCGGCACCTGATGAAAAGCACTGCACCATTATTTGCTGTGACTCTGAGTTGCCTCATTCATTCCTTCAGTAAGTATTCACTGACTATCTGCTTTGCACTAAGTACTGCTTTAGGATATTTCAGTGGACACAAGTGCCTTGCCCTTATGAAGCTTAAAGTACATAGAATTAGTATATAGGTTCTAAGATTCTAGAGAGAGAAAGGTGCTGTAAAAGGGAAAGAAGTGTGGAGGGGGAAGAGGACCAAGAGTGACAGCAATGTGTGTGGAGGGATGGGCTGGAGTCTTTCAAAGCGTGATGGGGAGGCTTCCTTGAAAAGGTCTCATTTGAACCATCAAAGACTCAAAGGAGAGGAGGGGGTGCCACATCCAGGTAAGCCATTTGTGTATCTAGACACACTCCAGGTGAAATGCACGCTGATGTATTTGGGATGAGGGAGAATTATGTCTGCAATTTCCTCTCAGTTCAGAAAAAAACAAATGATAGAAATAGATATACAATACCTATGTGTGTATTCACACAGATACATACTTGTATAGAGAGCAAAAGAATGACCAAGCAGTGTTAAAATGCTAACATTCGGGGAATCTGGGTGAAGGGAATATGCAAGTTTTAGAAAATTTCTCTTTGGAATTCCAAAACAAATATTTTTAAGAGATTTATATTATTTTAAAAAAGCATTCCAGGCAGAGAGAACAGCTTGTGTCAAGACTCTAAGATGAGAGAGTGCCTGAATTTGTGGAGGAGGCACTCAGGGGGCTGGTAAAGCAAACACACTTGTGAAGGTTCAACCTACAATTTTTCAGTTTTATGATGGTGTGAAAGCAATGATGAAGCTCCAATACTTTGGCCACCTGATGCGAAGAGACAGCTCATTGGAAAAGAACCTGCTGCTGGGAAAAATAGAAGGCAGAAGGAGAAAGGGACGACAGAGGATGAGATGGTTGGATGGCATCAGTAAGTCAATGGACATGAGTTTGAGCAAGGTCCGGGAGATGGTGAAGGACAGGAAAGCCTGGTGTGCTGCAGTCCATGGGGTCGCAAAGAGTTGGACACGACTGAGTGACTGAACTGAACTGAACTGAAAGCAATACACGTTTAGTAAAAATTGTACTTTGAATTTTGACATTTGGTTTTTCTCCCAGGTTGGGGATATGCAGTACAGTGCTCTTTTGTGATGCTAGGCAGTGGCTGCAACAGCTTGGGGTCAACCACGTGGTCACAAAGGTAAGCCACATGTGCACTTGCAGCCATTCTGCACCCACAAAGCCATTTTTCACTTTCAGTACAGTATTCAATAAATTACATGAAGTATTAAGCACTTGATTATAACATAAGCGTTGTGTTAGATGATTTTACCCAACCGCAGGCTAATGTCAGTGTTCTGAGCACACTTAGGATAGGCTGGGCTAAGCTATGATGTTTGGTGAGTTGAATGTGTTCAATTCGTTTTCAGCTCATGATATTTTCGACTTGCAGTGGGTTTCTTGGACTGCAACCCCATCCAAAGGAGAGGAAGATATGTAAAGGGAATGCATCAGTTGTTTATTACCTGCCTAGAATGCATCTCCCTTCTCCAGGTACAAACATTCCTTTGGGGAACTATCCTTTTCCCACTCTCCTTCCACATCCATCCCACTTCCCACCTTGGGGAAGGGAGGTGCCTGAAGATGAAGGTCCATCCAATCAGATATGCACACATAAAGCAACAGGGTCAAAGGGACAGAGTCCTGAGGTCCAGGGCTGGCGGATGGGGTGAGAGACTGCCTGAGAGGAAAGCCAGCACCCACCCCCACTTCCTAGAAGGTCCAGCTGAGACTTGAAGCAAAGTCTTTGTCTGAACTCTGTTCCTCTGGTGGCTTAGTTACATGAGGCACCAAATTCTTGAGTCTCAAGAACTCTGTTCCTCTGGGCTGAAGGTACGCAATGATGAAGCTCCAATACTTTGGCCACCTGATGCGAAGAGACAGCTCATTGGAAAAGAACCTGCTGCTGGAAAAATAGAAGGCAGAAGGAGAAAGGGACGACAGAGGATGAGATGGTTGGATGGCATCAGTAAGTCAATGGACATGAGTTTGAGCAAGGTCCGGGAGATGGTGAAGGACAGGAAAGCCTGGTGTGCTGCAGTCCATGGGGTCGCAAAGAGTTGGACACGACTGAGTGACTGAACTGAACTGAACTGAAAGCAATACACGTTTAGTAAAAATTGTACTTTGAATTTTGACATTTGGTTTTTCTCCCAGGTTGGGGATATGCAGTACAGTGCTCTTTTGTGATGCTAGGCAGTGGCTGCAACAGCTTGGGGTCAACCACGTGGTCACAAAGGTAAGCCACATGTGCACTTGCAGCCATTCTGCACCCACAAAGCCATTTTTCACTTTCAGTACAGTATTCAATAAATTACATGAAGTATTAAGCACTTGATTATAACATAAGCGTTGTGTTAGATGATTTTACCCAACCGCAGGCTAATGTCAGTGTTCTGAGCACACTTAGGATAGGCTGGGCTAAGCTATGATGTTTGGTGAGTTGAATGTGTTCAATTCGTTTTCAGCTCATGATATTTTCGACTTGCAGTGGGTTTCTTGGACTGCAACCCCATCCAAAGGAGAGGAAGATATGTAAAGGGAATGCATCAGTTGTTTATTACCTGCCTAGAATGCATCTCCCTTCTCCAGGTACAAACATTCCTTTGGGGAACTATCCTTTTCCCACTCTCCTTCCACATCCATCCCACTTCCCACCTTGGGGAAGGGAGGTGCCTGAAGATGAAGGTCCATCCAATCAGATATGCACACATAAAGCAACAGGGTCAAAGGGACAGAGTCCTGAGGTCCAGGGCTGGCGGATGGGGTGAGAGACTGCCTGAGAGGAAAGCCAGCACCCACCCCCACTTCCTAGAAGGTCCAGCTGAGACTTGAAGCAAAGTCTTTGTCTGAACTCTGTTCCTCTGGTGGCTTAGTTACATGAGGCACCAAATTCTTGAGTCTCAAGAATTTTCGCTTGAACCACTTTGAGTTGGATTTTTTATTACTCACACAAAAAAATGTATTGAGGGCTTCAAAGCTCTAAGGTCAGCCTCTCTTAGGAAGGGGACACTGAGGCAGAGACCTGAAGGATGAGCAGCAGGTGGTCAGATGGAGAGTCAGGGAAACTCCAGGAAGAGGGGCTGGCAAATACAAAGGCCTCAGGAAAGGAAAGGGCAGGGCAGGAGATGCAGGAAGACCTGGATGGTGGTGACAGGGATAGTGAGGAGCCTGGAACTGGGTCCCTGAAGGAGGACCTCACAGGCTTTGTGAAGGATCTGGGACTTTCTCCAAGAGCCACGGGAAGTCATCGCAGGATTTAAAATAGGAATTGACTTAATTTACATTTGACATTGTTTGTATCTTGGTAAGAACACTCTGGTGGCAGGGTGGGACTAGATTGGCAGAGGTAAGAGTAATGCCGGGGATCTCTTAGAAAATCGCTGCAGACCTTCAGGCTAGATGACCTCAGGATGACAGCTTAGCAGGAGGCTGTGGCTATAGACAGGCTTCCCAGGTAGGGCAAATGGTAAAGAACCCACTTGCCAATGCAGGAGATGCAGTAGGCCCAGGTTCGACCCCTGGATCGGGAAGATTCCCTGGAAAAGGGCATGGCGACCCTCTCCAGGATTCTTGCCGGGAGAATCCCACGGACAGAGGAGCCCGGTGGGCTACAGGCCATAGGGTTGCAGAGTCGGACACGACTGCAGCAAGTGCTCACATATGCATGCACGTGGCTGTGTAGAGATCTGATGGACTTTGTACTCTGGTCCTCAGAGGTGGCCCTCAATGAGCCATGCCTCCCAGTAGTCGCATTCCACGTTGAATCTGGGACAGCTTTAACCAACAGAATGCAGAGGAAGTGACGCAACGCCTCGGAGGCACGAGGTTGGGTGTCTGTGCTATAGAGGATTCTGCCACGTGGTCTCTGTGAAGGCGCTTACCCACAGGACGCAAGCCCTCTCACGGACATCAGGCAGGGCTTGAAGCCTCAGAGACAGAGGCAGATACTCTAAAGGCTCCCTCTGAAGAGGATTCCACTGACCCTGACTTTGACCTATCACTTGTTGACCACAGTCTCTGTGTCTCTGACTGGTCAGTTACCTGGAGGCATATGGATGCTGTCTGATTCTTTTGGCTGTGGGGCAGGGAGAGAAGGACCCTGAGGTGTAGGCACTGCTGACTGGCTATTCTGGGGCGAGTGAGCCGTTTTCAATGGAACATGACACCACAGCGATTTAGAATGAGGCCGAGCTCAGGTCAGGCTTCCATGACTCAGAGCTCCGCACATCAGCACTGCTTCTGTGAAATCCGACGGGGCTGGAATGGAATTCCATCACCCATCCACCCGGCCCCTCACACTAGGCCGACTCTCTTCATGAGCCTACGCTCTCTGATGGGCGTTCCTCAGTTCAGGTCCCAGGACGTCCCTGCGGAGCCACTTCTCCCAGCCTGTCCCGGTGGTATCCCTCTGACACAGATTTTCTCCTTTGTCCCCCTGCACTCCTGGCTCAGGGTAATAATACTAACAGCTACTACTTAGAATGCATACGCTAACGTATGTGTCAGACACTAGGTAAGAGCTTTTTTTAAAAAATGATTTTATTAAATTAAAAAATAGGTTAAACTGGGTCTTCATTTTTGCCAGTGGGCTTTCTCTAGTTTCAGCGAGCCGGGGCTATGTCTTCGTTGTGGTGTGCAGGCTTCTCACTGTGGTGGCTTCTCTTGTTGCAGAGCACAGGCTCTAGGCTCACGGGCTTCAGTAGATGCAGCACTTGGGCTCTGTAGTTGTGGCTCTTGGGCTTAGTTGTTCAGTGATATGTGGAATCTTCCAGAACGAGGGATTGCCCCTACACTTGCAGGAAGATTTTTATCCACTGCACCACCAAGGAAACTCTAGGCAAGATCTTTTATATGCTCATGAAGTCCTCACACCAGTTCTAGGAAATAACTACTCTTATGCCCATTTTACAGATGGATTAAGTAAGGTTCAGGCTTCCCTGATGGCTCACACAGTAAAGAATCTGCCTGCAATGCAGGAGACCTGGGTTCAATCCCTGGGTTGGCAAGATCCCCTGGAGAAGGGAATGGCAACCCACTCCAGTATTCTTGTCTGGAGAATTCCATAGACAGAGGAGCCTGGAGGGCTATAGAGTTGGAGACAACCGAGCAACTAACACTTTGATTTTCAAAGTGAGGCTCATGCAAGATAAATAACTGCCAAGGTCACACAGCCAGTGAGCGTGGCCCCAAGAAATGAGATAAAACTTACGTAACCATGAGGCTTGTTCTCTTGTTATTTAGAAACTGTACAACCCTCTTGGGCTAGCCCAGAGAGGTGTTCGCCCCACCCTACTTCCCTGCCAGAGACGAGCTAAGGGTGAGTGCCTGATGCCATTTTTCAAGGGTACACAGATTTGACCCTTTGATCTCCTGTGCTTCAAGTTCATCTCGGGCAGGGGTTCTCACAAAGTCTAGTTCCTGGGCCACAGCATCCACGTTACCTGGGAAGTTGTCAGAATGCATATTCTCAGGCCCACCCCAGACTTACTAAATCAGAAACTCCAGGGTGGGGCCCAGCAATCTGTCACTTAGCCAGCCTTCCAGGTGCTTCTGATGCACGCTCATTTGAGAACTGTTGAAGGATGCGAAGAGCTTTTTTTAAAAAATGATTTTATTAAATTAAAAAATAGGTTAAACTGGGTCTTCATTTTTGCCAGTGGGCTTTCTCTAGTTTCAGCGAGCCGGGGCTATGTCTTCGTTGTGGTGTGCAGGCTTCTCACTGTGGTGGCTTCTCTTGTTGCAGAGCACAGGCTCTAGGCTCACGGGCTTCAGTAGATGCAGCACTTGGGCTCTGTAGTTGTGGCTCTTGGGCTTAGTTGTTCAGTGATATGTGGAATCTTCCAGAACGAGGGATTGCCCCTACACTTGCAGGAAGATTTTTATCCACTGCACCACCAAGGAAACTCTAGGCAAGATCTTTTATATGCTCATGAAGTCCTCACACCAGTTCTAGGAAATAACTACTCTTATGCCCATTTTACAGATGGATTAAGTAAGGTTCAGGCTTCCCTGATGGCTCACACAGTAAAGAATCTGCCTGCAATGCAGGAGACCTGGGTTCAATCCCTGGGTTGGCAAGATCCCCTGGAGAAGGGAATGGCAACCCACTCCAGTATTCTTGTCTGGAGAATTCCATAGACAGAGGAGCCTGGAGGGCTATAGAGTTGGAGACAACCGAGCAACTAACACTTTGATTTTCAAAGTGAGGCTCATGCAAGATAAATAACTGCCAAGGTCACACAGCCAGTGAGCGTGGCCCCAAGAAATGAGATAAAACTTACGTAACCATGAGGCTTGTTCTCTTGTTATTTAGAAACTGTACAACCCTCTTGGGCTAGCCCAGAGAGGTGTTCGCCCCACCCTACTTCCCTGCCAGAGACGAGCTAAGGGTGAGTGCCTGATGCCATTTTTCAAGGGTACACAGATTTGACCCTTTGATCTCCTGTGCTTCAAGTTCATCTCGGGCAGGGGTTCTCACAAAGTCTAGTTCCTGGGCCACAGCATCCACGTTACCTGGGAAGTTGTCAGAATGCATATTCTCAGGCCCACCCCAGACTTACTAAATCAGAAACTCCAGGGTGGGGCCCAGCAATCTGTCACTTAGCCAGCCTTCCAGGTGCTTCTGATGCACGCTCATTTGAGAACTGTTGAAGGATGCCGAAGACTCGACACCCTTTTCCATTCTTCTCCTGGGGGCTCTGACCAGAGTGAGAATTTCCATATGAGTCTATTTTATTTTTAATTTGGTGGTGGTTGTTTTCTCAGCACACTTGTCAGAAGTGACTCAGGGCTCTTGAGAGAGAGTGTGTGAATTCCTTAACGGCTGCACATTAGGATTATTATTTTTCACATTTGTGTTCAGCCTAAAAGAGAGTGAAAATAAATAAAATGAAATCCAAAAGACCAAATTCAACATGTTAACATCCCATCTGCCTAGGGAAGGGCTCTGACTATAATCCCACATTCAGTTCACACACTTAAGCTTTGCCTCCTTGGCGCCCAATCCTGGGCTGGGCTCTGAGGCACACACGGGGTCTCTGTCCTGCCTACCTCTGTGTCAGGGACACAGACAATTCACTGATAACTAGGATTTTGGAGTTCCAAGCGTTGGGATTCAGAATCTGCTCCAACATGACTCTGGGCTGTATCATTTCAAGTTCCTCAGCAGTGCATAGCCCTGAGTTTGGGTCAGGTTCTGCCATCTACCAGCTGTGTGACCTTGGGCAAATCACTTGGCCTCTCTGGGTCTTAGATTCCTCCACTGTGAAATGAGACTAATAACTCCCTGCTTGCAGGGGTATTGTGAGGATGGAAGAAATGTAAATAGCAGAGCAGTGCCATTCATCAGTTGTGTGACCCTGAGCAGGTTTGTTAGTCTCTCAAGCTTGTTTCTTGCCCTGCAATAGCAATAAATAGCACGAATTTACAACAAAGCTGCAGGATAGTAATTACTAGTGGTTAACTGTTAGTAAAATGTTAGCTACTATTGTTATTATTGGAGCACAGTAGATGTTCAATAAATGGAGGCTACTGTTAATTCCTGTCTTTTTAAAAATAGTATTTTCTTTTATATACTTGGCTGCATCAGGTCTTAGTTGTAGTGGAAGGGCTTAGTTGCCCAGCGTCATTTGGGAATCTTAGACCCTGGAGCCTGCACCCACTACGTCTGGAAGGCAGATTCTTAACCCCTGGACCACCAGGGAAGTCCAGGTCGTTTCCATCTTCCCATAAAGACACCTCTGACCTAACAGCGCCTAAGGTTGCTTTCAGTTTCTGGCTTCTGATTACTCAGGGTTTCCGTCTCACAGATCCCCTGCAGAGTCTGCAGTGCTGACTTGGGTTTGGTCCCTTTTCTGCCATTTCATCTTGTGTCTGACTCTGAGCTCTAGCCTCTTTGAGGTCTCACTGTTGGCTCTTGGCTTGGTCTCAGCATGTTTTGTTCTCAGCATTCCTGCCCTATTCCTGGGGTCCATCTCTCAGGCCTAATGTCAGTCAGACCAGAGTTAAGTCCCAACTCTTATTCACCAGACAATAGATTTAATCTCAATCTTCTCATCTGTAAAATGGGACTAATAATACCTATCTTGCAGGGTTGTCTAAAGATTAAATGGTTCTGAAGGCATGGTTCCTGTCATACAATCGGTGCTTAATACATGTTTATTTACTTCCCTGTCACCTTTCCCTATGGAATAAATCCCATCGTCATTCTGAACTGGTGTATCTGTAGAAGGGGGAAATAACCTTCCTACTGTGGCAGAGTTTGCCAGTCTCCACCCAGTCGTCAGTCTCTCTTTCTTCTTTACTATTTTGACTTTATTGGGGGTGGGAGGAAGCAGCAATGCACTCGACTAAAGACTACATCTTCCTGCCTCCCTTGTAGCCAGGTGGCACCCTGTATCTATATTTGGTCAATGATATTAAAGAAAATACTGGGTGCTGGTGTGGTTTGAATTGGGTCCCCACAAAAGATAAGTTAAGTTCGAACCCCCAGGATTACAGAATAGGACTCTATTTGGAAATAAGATCTTTATGCAGGTAATCTAGTTTCAGTGAGGTCATTTGGTGGGCCCTAATCCGGTAGGACTGGAGTCCTTATTAAAAGGGATAATTTGGTCACATAAACCGGCATGTACGCAGGGAAGATGATATGAAGACACAGGGAGAAGAAGATAGCCGTGTGACCAGAGCGATGCATCTATAAGCCGTGTGACCCTGTCTTTTTAAAAATAGTATTTTCTTTTATATACTTGGCTGCATCAGGTCTTAGTTGTAGTGGAAGGGCTTAGTTGCCCAGCGTCATTTGGGAATCTTAGACCCTGGAGCCTGCACCCACTACGTCTGGAAGGCAGATTCTTAACCCCTGGACCACCAGGGAAGTCCAGGTCGTTTCCATCTTCCCATAAAGACACCTCTGACCTAACAGCGCCTAAGGTTGCTTTCAGTTTCTGGCTTCTGATTACTCAGGGTTTCCGTCTCACAGATCCCCTGCAGAGTCTGCAGTGCTGACTTGGGTTTGGTCCCTTTTCTGCCATTTCATCTTGTGTCTGACTCTGAGCTCTAGCCTCTTTGAGGTCTCACTGTTGGCTCTTGGCTTGGTCTCAGCATGTTTTGTTCTCAGCATTCCTGCCCTATTCCTGGGGTCCATCTCTCAGGCCTAATGTCAGTCAGACCAGAGTTAAGTCCCAACTCTTATTCACCAGACAATAGATTTAATCTCAATCTTCTCATCTGTAAAATGGGACTAATAATACCTATCTTGCAGGGTTGTCTAAAGATTAAATGGTTCTGAAGGCATGGTTCCTGTCATACAATCGGTGCTTAATACATGTTTATTTACTTCCCTGTCACCTTTCCCTATGGAATAAATCCCATCGTCATTCTGAACTGGTGTATCTGTAGAAGGGGGAAATAACCTTCCTACTGTGGCAGAGTTTGCCAGTCTCCACCCAGTCGTCAGTCTCTCTTTCTTCTTTACTATTTTGACTTTATTGGGGGTGGGAGGAAGCAGCAATGCACTCGACTAAAGACTACATCTTCCTGCCTCCCTTGTAGCCAGGTGGCACCCTGTATCTATATTTGGTCAATGATATTAAAGAAAATACTGGGTGCTGGTGTGGTTTGAATTGGGTCCCCACAAAAGATAAGTTAAGTTCGAACCCCCAGGATTACAGAATAGGACTCTATTTGGAAATAAGATCTTTATGCAGGTAATCTAGTTTCAGTGAGGTCATTTGGTGGGCCCTAATCCGGTAGGACTGGAGTCCTTATTAAAAGGGATAATTTGGTCACATAAACCGGCATGTACGCAGGGAAGATGATATGAAGACACAGGGAGAAGAAGATAGCCGTGTGACCAGAGCGATGCATCTATAAGCCACGGAACACCAAGGATTGCCATGGACCCCAGAAACGATTACTAGAGGGGCAAGGAAGGCTTCTCTCCCCAGAGTTACCAGAGAGGGCTTGGTGCGGCCGACACTTTGATTTTGGAATTCTAGCCTCCAGAACGGTGGGACAATAAATACCTGTTTTTTAAGCCACCCAGTGTTTGGTACTTGGTTATGGCAGTCCTGGAAAATTAGTATGTGTGGACTCTGGGAGTAGCTACTTCCTTCTGCCTGGAACGTGCAGGGCTGGTGTTTAAAATATCTGGCAATCAATAGAAAGACAGGCACTGATCAACCAGAAAGGACACAGGCCATGAAAAATTTGGTCCCACTCGTGTGCTGGCTAAACATGAGTCCTAGGAGTGTGGCTGGAACTCGTGCAGCCATTTTGGACCATGAGGCTAGACCAGGAAAAATGGAAGAAAAGGGGCACTTGGGTTCCCGATGACTGTGGTGCTGCCATGCCAGATGTGGACTGCCCAGCTCTAGTGCTGGACTACATGCATCAGAGTAAACCTGTTTGGCTATTTAGTGATAACCAATCCCACAAAGTACTGGAAAGCCCAAATAAAATGATAAACAGAGTAAACCTGTTTGGCATATTTAGGAACCCTCCATTCTTGAGGTTTGCCAGTCTCCACCCAGTCGTCAGTCTCTCTTTCTTCTTTACTATTTTGACTTTATTGGGGGTGGGAGGAAGCAGCAATGCACTCGACTAAAGACTACATCTTCCTGCCTCCCTTGTAGCCAGGTGGCACCCTGTATCTATATTTGGTCAATGATATTAAAGAAAATACTGGGTGCTGGTGTGGTTTGAATTGGGTCCCCACAAAAGATAAGTTAAGTTCGAACCCCCAGGATTACAGAATAGGACTCTATTTGGAAATAAGATCTTTATGCAGGTAATCTAGTTTCAGTGAGGTCATTTGGTGGGCCCTAATCCGGTAGGACTGGAGTCCTTATTAAAAGGGATAATTTGGTCACATAAACCGGCATGTACGCAGGGAAGATGATATGAAGACACAGGGAGAAGAAGATAGCCGTGTGACCAGAGCGATGCATCTATAAGCCACGGAACACCAAGGATTGCCATGGACCCCAGAAACGATTACTAGAGGGGCAAGGAAGGCTTCTCTCCCCAGAGTTACCAGAGAGGGCTTGGTGCGGCCGACACTTTGATTTTGGAATTCTAGCCTCCAGAACGGTGGGACAATAAATACCTGTTTTTTAAGCCACCCAGTGTTTGGTACTTGGTTATGGCAGTCCTGGAAAATTAGTATGTGTGGACTCTGGGAGTAGCTACTTCCTTCTGCCTGGAACGTGCAGGGCTGGTGTTTAAAATATCTGGCAATCAATAGAAAGACAGGCACTGATCAACCAGAAAGGACACAGGCCATGAAAAATTTGGTCCCACTCGTGTGCTGGCTAAACATGAGTCCTAGGAGTGTGGCTGGAACTCGTGCAGCCATTTTGGACCATGAGGCTAGACCAGGAAAAATGGAAGAAAAGGGGCACTTGGGTTCCCGATGACTGTGGTGCTGCCATGCCAGATGTGGACTGCCCAGCTCTAGTGCTGGACTACATGCATCGTAGAGTAAACCTGTTTGGCTATTTAGTGATAACCAATCCCACAAAGTACTGGAAAGCCCAAATAAAATGATAAACAGAAAAGTATTTTACCGACCCTCCAGTTCTATGCACACAGAAGACATTTATTTCGCTTGCAGACACAGTTATGATTGATTTAAGAACAGGTTGAAACTGGCTGATACAATCCTTGTCAAAGATCAAAGGCTCTTTGTCCGGCTTCAGCAGCGTGTTTCTGAGGGCTCTGCATAGGATGCACTGGTAACAGAGGCGCAGGAGACGAGCAGAAGAGCCACCAGACTTTGGGCTGGATGCCCGCAGGATGACTGGCTGACTTTTTCTTTGAGCTGGGGCTGGAATGCTCAGTCACTGGCTGTCAGTTAAACATGAAGGTTAAGGGTCAGGCTTGGTGAGTTTAAACCTGGGCTCCACCCTTACTTGCTGTGTGACCCTGGGTACTGAACTTCTCTGAATCTCAGATGCTTTATCTGTAAAATAGGGACAATGATAGCCCTATGACATAGGGTTGTCATAGAGATTCAGTGACATCACATACTCAGTAGGGAAAAATATGAATCCACAGCTTATTTGTATCCAGTCCCAGAGACAGATTTTTCTGCTCTGACTACAAACCCCTGATAGATTTCAAATGGACAGTTTGGATTATGGTTTGTTTCTTTTTACTTTTATTGATTCATTTGGATAGCATACTGAACATGCCTATTATGCGCCTACTACATACCAGGTTATGGAAAGAGCTAGTGAGGCAAACTTAGACCATGGCATCCAAATAAAGTCGGCTCAAGAATGATTTTTAAAAAGTAGAGCCAGTTTGTTTAGGTGCCCCTCCCCTCCTCTTACTGCCATCTTTTTAAAAAAATTTTATTTATTTATGGCTATTCTGGGTTTTCACGGCTGCTACAGGCTCTTCTCTAGTTGCAGAGAGTGGGGGTCACTCTTTAGTTGAGGTGAGCAGGCTTATTGTTGCGGTGATTTTTCTTGTAGAACTCGGGCTCCAGGGCACAACGGCTTCAGTAGTTGTGGCTCTGAGACTCTAGAGCACAGGCTCCATAGTTGTGGTTCACGGGCTTAGTTGCTCCACAGCTTGTGGGATCTTCCCAGATCAGGGATTGAACCTGTGTCTCCTGCATTGGCAGGTGAACTCTTTACCACTGAGCTACCCGGGAAGCCCTGGCATCTTTTCTTGAGGGCTCCCTTTGAGGTTTCTGCCAGGGCCATCCTGGCCTACCTCTTTCCAGTTAATAAGTAGATGCTTATTCTTAGGAGGACTTCAGTCGCTAATGGCTGGTGCAAATGGCTACAGATCTCTCAAAAATGGATCTACAAATGACGCCTCCCATGAAAGTGAGTGCTTCCTTTCGGTTAACAGCCAAACACCTAACCAATTACACCACAGAGACACTCGAAATGTGAGTGCTCCCTGAAAGGCTGTTCCTAGCATAGGAAGCGTGAGTGTTCCAGGCAGAAGGACCCACAGAAATCATTCAGTCTGAACGCTCTCCGTTCACAGGGGTAAATCAAAGCAGGAAGGTACGATCCTGGTCTCATCCGGATAAGCCAGCCATTATACGGCCAGGCTAGGCAGGGAGCAGAAAATGGCTCTTCCAGACTTCAAAGTCATGGCTCTATACCATCTGTGTTCTAAGGATGCTTTGATGAGGTTGTGCAGGGTGCCCCAGGGAGATACTGATGCAGAGCAAGAAGTGCCTGTGGCTTTCAGACATGGAAGCAACCTAAATGTCCATTGATGGAGGAATAGATAAAGAAGATGCGGTACATAGACACAACGGAGCATTAGCCATTACAAAGAACGAAATAATGCCATTTGCAACAAAAGGGATAGACATAGAGACTGTCATACGAAGTGAAGTAAGTCAGACAGAGAAGGAGAAATATCATATGACACCCCGTATATGTGGAATTTGAAAAGAAATAATATAAATAACTTATAAAATGGAAAGAGATCCACATACTTAGAGAACAAACCTATGGCTGCTGGGGTTAAAGAAAAGGGGAAGAGCGAGAGAGTTTGGGATGGATATGTACACACTGCTGTATTTAAAATGGATAACCAACAAGGACCTACGTATAGCACACGGAACTCTGCTCAGGGTTATGTGGCAGCCTGGATGGGAGGGGAGTCTGGGGGAGAATGGATGCACGTATATTTCTGGCTGCGCTGTTCACCTGAACCTATGACAACATTGTCAATTGGATATATCCCAATACAAAATTTAAAAAAGTTTATATATACGAGAAAAGAAGGGCCTCTGTCTTTCAAGAAGCCTAGAACCTGACATGGGACGTGAGCACATATGTTAGGCCAAAATCTCTTTAGCCACACTGATTGGAAATGCTGCCTTCACTGTGTACCAAATTCTCCAACATGCACAAGGCTATTCTAAACTCTGTTCTGATCTACCACTGCCTTTTCCTGCACCAGCACCACGCTGTTTTAAAGACCATAGTTTTATAAAATATTTTATTTTGTAGAAGAGATTCTCTTCTTTTCCAAGAACATCTTGACTGTTCTTGTACAATTACTGTTTCAGATGAACTTTTGAATTAGCTTCTGAGTAGCATGGATATTGGATCTTCTTCAGCACTCTTATTTACACCAGGTTCTGGGCAGTTTGAGGAGCCAAGCCCTCAGTTCCTACCCTTGGGAACTCTCAGACCAGCGGGGAAGAAGTGTAATCAAACAAGCAGTGTAAAGCAACAACAGGAATCTCACGCTAGGGATAATAAAACCCTAGCAAATAGCAGATGTAAGTGCTGTGAATTCCATTGTTTCTGCGGGTTAGGAAAATCTCAGGAGGCTCAACGAGGGAGGTGACAATACTGGACTTTGATGGATGTGCAGGAGTTCATTCGATATAAAGAGAAGAAACTCTTTTGAGGAAGTCAGAGAATGCTTCCTGGAGAGGGAGCCACATTTTATTTGAGAAGTGAGTAAGGGTTTGGCCTATTCAGAAGGTGGGATGAAGGGAGGGACAGCTCTGAGCTGGGAAAATGACAAGAAGCATCTTTGAAGATATTTTATCTGGGTTTTGAGTTGGAGAATGCTGGAGGAGGCAATTAAATAAAAAGAATTTTATGAGAAAAGTAATACTAGGAGATGACATTTGACCTGGGCTTTCAGGGACAAGTGGGCAATTTGCCAGATCAGATCAGTTGAGTAGAAGCAGACACAGAAAAGGCTTCTCAGTGCGAATAGGAAACCTCCTGACTTCCTGCCCATTCTCTTAAGATCCAAGACCCAGGAGCTAAGCATCCCATCCAGAATCCCCCAGCTCGGGACTCTGAGAAGGCGGCCCTGTAGTTCCGAGTTACCCTCGGAGGTTAGTTTCAGAGGGGTCTAGGTAGGACTGAGACTCAGGTTTGCGGAGCCAGGTGGCAGAGTTGAAAGCTTTATGTCGGAATCGACCAATGGCATGGCGGCACCCAGTTGGGGCGGAGCCAGGGGGTGGCAGGGGCGGGGTCTGGGCGGGCAGCTTTTTAGCATGGAATTATTGGAAATTTCTAAACTCTGTTCAACTGCCTTTCCCTGCACCAGCACCACGCTGTTTTAAAGACCATAGTTTTATAAAATATTTTATTTTGTAGAAGAGATTCTCTTCTTTTCCAAGAACATCTTGACTGTTCTTGTACAATTACTGTTTCAGATGAACTTTTGAATTAGCTTCTGAGTAGCATGGATATTGGATCTTCTTCAGCACTCTTATTTACACCAGGTTCTGGGCAGTTTGAGGAGCCAAGCCCTCAGTTCCTACCCTTGGGAACTCTCAGACCAGCGGGGAAGAAGTGTAATCAAACAAGCAGTGTAAAGCAACAACAGGAATCTCACGCTAGGGATAATAAAACCCTAGCAAATAGCAGATGTAAGTGCTGTGAATTCCATTGTTTCTGCGGGTTAGGAAAATCTCAGGAGGCTCAACGAGGGAGGTGACAATACTGGACTTTGATGGATGTGCAGGAGTTCATTCGATATAAAAGAGAAGAAACTCTTTTGAGGAAGTCAGAGAATGCTTCCTGGAGAGGGAGCCACATTTTATTTGAGAAGTGAGTAAGGGTTTGGCCTATTCAGAAGGTGGGATGAAGGGAGGGACAGCTCTGAGCTGGGAAAATGACAAGAAGCATCTTTGAAGATATTTTATCTGGGTTTTGAGTTGGAGAATGCTGGAGGAGGCAATTAAATAAAAAGAATTTTATGAGAAAAGTAATACTAGGAGATGACATTTGACCTGGGCTTTCAGGGACAAGTGGGCAATTTGCCAGATCAGATCAGTTGAGTAGAAGCAGACACAGAAAAGGCTTCTCAGTGCGAATAGGAAACCTCCTGACTTCCTGCCCATTCTCTTAAGATCCAAGACCCAGGAGCTAAGCATCCCATCCAGAATCCCCCAGCTCGGGACTCTGAGAAGGCGGCCCTGTAGTTCCGAGTTACCCTCGGAGGTTAGTTTCAGAGGGGTCTAGGTAGGACTGAGACTCAGGTTTGCGGAGCCAGGTGGCAGAGTTGAAAGCTTTATGTCGGAATCGACCAATGGCATGGCGGCACCCAGTTGCCAGGGCTACGGAGGGGGCGGCCGCGCGGAGGCGGGGCCTGGGTGCCAGGGGCGGGGTCTGGGCGGGGCTTATATAAGTGGGTGGTGGGTGGAAGGCGGGGTGTGGGGGGGGGCTCGGTGGCTGCTAGGCGGGCGGGGCGCAGGTCGCGGGGCCCGAGCCGGGGGGAGCGAGCGAGCGGAGGCGCAGAGGATCCGACTCCCTCGTTGGGGAGACCTATGGGCCGAAGCCGTGTAAATGCGTTTTAAGGCGAGTGCGGGGAGAGGCTCAGGGGAGCTTCGGGAGCCGGCAGTCTGGGCTCCAATGCTGACCTGCTCCTGGCCACTCTTGTCTCCTCTCAGCAGGGGCCTCGGCTCCGCAACTGCCACTCCTGCTCGGGGTGTTGCACAAGTTTCGAGGTCACCGGCGACCCCCCCTAGCAGCGCGCCTGGCTCTGGCCCCCGCGAAGGAGTACGGGGCTTGGTAAGGGGGTTTTGTGGGGGCGGGACCTCAGCCCTGCACTCAGGAGGGTTCACCGGGACAGAACCTCAGTCCGAGGCCCCCACGCACCATATGGAGCTCCCATGCAGGCTTAGAATCCTAGCACGTTAGGACCAACCTGCCCCCACCTTTACAAACGGTGAAACAGAGTCTGAGAGGTGGTACGGGTTATCCACAGTCAGCAGAGAGCGGACTAGAATCTCAGCTCTGGCTCAGCCGCCTTGGTGGGGCCACCTGCAGCCCCTTTATGTGGGCGTGGTCACGATGGGGGGCACCTGGAAACTTCTCCCCTCTGTGGTCCTGTTTTTTTTTTTGTGGAAAGGATCTCCAAAGGCGTTATCCACAGTCGAATGTAGTTTCAGAGGGTCTAGGTAGGACTGAGAAACTCCAGGAATTCCTGACTTCCTGCCCATTCTCTTAAGATCCAAGACCCAGGAGCTAAGCATCCCATCCAGAATCCCCAGCTCGGACTCTGAGAAGGCGGCCCTGTAGTTCCGAGTTACCCTCGGAGGTTAGTTTCAGAGGGGTCTAGGTAGGACTGAGACTCAGGTTTGCGGAGCCAGGTGGCAGAGTTGAAAGCTTTATGTCGGAATCGACCAATGGCATGGCGGCACCCAGTTGCCAGGGCTACGGAGGGGGCGGCCGCGCGGAGGCGGGGCCTGGGTGCCAGGGGCGGGGTCTGGGCGGGGCTTATATAAGTGGGTGGTGGGTGGAAGGCGGGGTGTGGGGGGGGGCTCGGTGGCTGCTAGGCGGGCGGGGCGCAGGTCGCGGGGCCCGAGCCGGGGGGAGCGAGCGAGCGGAGGCGCAGAGGATCCGACTCCCTCGTTGGGGAGACCTATGGGCCGAAGCCGTGTAAATGCGTTTTAAGGCGAGTGCGGGGAGAGGCTCGGGGAGCTTCGGGAGCCGGCAGTCTGGGCTCCAATGCTGACCTGCTCCCTGGCCACTCTTGTCTCCTCTCAGCAGGGGCCTCGGCTCCGCAACTGCCACTCCTGCTCGGGGTGTTGCACAAGTTTCGAGGTCACCGGCGACCCCCCCTAGCAGCGCGCCTGGCTCTGGCCCCCGCGAAGGAGTACGGGGCTTGGTAAGGGGGTTTTGTGGGGGCGGGACCTCAGCCCTGCACTCAGGAGGGTTCACCGGGACAGAACCTCAGTCCGAGGCCCCCACGCACCATATGGAGCTCCCATGCAGGCTTAGAATCCTAGCACGTTAGGACCAACCTGCCCCCACCTTTACAAACGGTGAAACAGAGTCTGAGAGGTGGTACGGGTTATCCACAGTCAGCAGAGAGCGGACTAGAATCTCAGCTCTGGCTCAGCCGCCTTGGTGGGGCCACCTGCAGCCCCTTTATGTGGGCGTGGTCACGATGGGGGGCACCTGGAAACTTCTCCCCTCTGTGGTCCTGCTCTTTCCCTCTCATTCTTTCCCTATTAACCAAAACCCTAATTTCAGAACTGGAAAGGATCTCCAAAGCAATTCATCCATTTGACAGATGGGGAAACTGATACTCGGAGAAGCAATGACATCTAGGCTGATAATTACTTTGTCCCAGTCTAGGATTCCTGATCGTCCTCTTCCCTGTGCATCTGAGCTCCGCAGGCTTGTGCTGGGGCAGGGCGTGGCAGGACTGGGGTCTGGAGGCCCGTCCTCCAGCGGCCCCACTCTCCTCCCAGCGGGGTGTTGCTGGAGGAGACGCCAAGGAGTCTCAGTCGGAGAGCTAAGATTGAGTCTCTGCCAACCCTGCATAAGCCGAACCCCCTCTCAGAGTCTCAGTTCTCGTTCTCCCGCAGTGTGTTGCATACTTCCTAAGGCGGCCAGAGGCAGTGCCAGCTTCATCCGGCCCGTCGGCTCCTCCTCCTCAGCATGGCTGGCTACCTGAGTGAAACGGACTTCGTGATGGTGGAGGAGGGCTTCAGCACCCGAGATCTGCTGGAGGAGCTCACTCTGGGGGCCTCACCCGCCGCCGCGGTGAGAGTCTGGGAGTGGGGGCGGGGTCTCTTTCTCCCAGCCGGTTCAGCTGCCCCCTAGGGCCCTCATCTGATTCTTTCACTTATTTGGTATATAATCCTTGCTGTTTACAAGAGATGGGCTCATTTTATTTCCAAATTCCTGGTGCTTGCTCCTAAACCACCCCTCCTGTATTGTCTGCCTTCATGAGCAACCCTACCATCATCCACCCAGTTCTCTAGGTCAGAAACCTGGGAGTACTCACTTCCTCTTCCACACCTGGGCACCCCCAAGCTCCGTAAATTCAGCCTCCTTAAAGTCTCCAGATGCCCTGGGGGAGGGCATGGCAACCCACTGCAGTATTCTTGTCTGGAGAATCCCCGAGACCGAGGAGCCTGGCGGGCGGCAGTTCATGGGGCCGCCAAGAGCTGGACAGGACTGAGTGATTTAGCCTGCACACACGAGCTCTTCCGGAACCTCGCTTTGTAGTTCAGGCCTTACCTCTCAAACCCTCCCCTTGCCCAGTGTTTTCCCTGCCCCATCCCACCCCCTCCAGCTTTCTTGTAGTCTTGCTCAAAATCTGAATTCTTTGGCAGTTTCCCACTGCCTGGAGGAGGATCCAAGTCAGAATCCCTCTGCCTTCCTAGCCCCATTTCAGGCTTTTCCAATGTGTATCACGCTCCCGCCGAGCTGAGCTGCTTTGCTTCTATTCCCCGATGATTCCACGTGCTCCATTATCAGTCTGTTGTCCAGGCTGTTTCTCTACCTGGAACACCCTTCTTCCATCCTCTCTGTCCCTTACCTGTTTCCACTCATTACTTGTTACTCATGCGTCACCTCTTCCTGAGTGCCCCAGGCAGGTTTTGCACTTCTTCACGATCCCATTTGCATTTTGTAGAAACTCCGGCTTAGCTAAGTTTACCGCACTGGCTTGTAATTGCTTATGGGGTTGGTTCTCATCCAGATGGAAGCCCCTTCACGGCTAGAGTCCTGTCTGGTCATCTCTATAACTTACTTAGCTTACTTGTATAAGTATGCTTGGTCAGACAGCAAGTGGGCATCAGTAAAAAGGTGTTGCATACAAGGGAAACTGAGGTGCAGGAAAGATTTAAAGAGTGTGGTTTCACCTGTGGCCTCAGGCACGTTCAACCATCTGCCGGTGCAGCATGGGCTCCCGTGACAATGGGACTACCTTAAGGCTTTGCTGAGCGCCTAGATGTGAAAAGCAGTGGCTGAAAGCCGTAGCTTTGGTTGTCAAGAAACCGATTTTTTTCTGGAGAAGACTGATCTATACATACACATTCTGGTACTTTGGCCACATGTGCCAAGTGCAGCACGAGCATCCAAGGCAGAGTTGCCTATGGGTTTGAGGGCAGGCAGCATTTCAGCTGAAACTTGAAGGCAGATCAAGAATTTGCCAGACTCTTATGGGGGAAGGGTATTCTATATGGTGGCATGGTGGGTTAAAGACTGGGAGGTGGGAAATGATGGAGGATAGACCTGGAGTTTGAGCTTCAGGGAGGGGAGGGCCGAGAGCTGCATCACAGAGCCTTGAGCATCCTGTAGGGGCCCTGGAGAATTTTAGAGTGGATACTTGCAGGGGCGTGGATGAGATCGCCCCAACCTCCAGTTTTTCCTTAAAGTGTTTTCTGCCCCATCCCACCCCCTCCAGCTTTCTTGTAGTCTTGCTCAAAATCTGAATTCTTTGGCAGTTTCCCACTGCCTGGAGGAGGATCCAAGTCAGAATCCCTCTGCCTTCCTAGCCCCATTTCAGGCTTTTCCAATGTGTATCACGCTCCCGCCGAGCTGAGCTGCTTTGCTTCTATTCCCCGATGATTCCACGTGCTCCATTATCAGTCTGTTGTCCAGGCTGTTTCTCTACCTGGAACACCCTTCTTCCATCCTCTCTGTCCCTTACCTGTTTCCACTCATTACTTGTTACTCATGCGTCACCTCTTCCTGAGTGCCCCAGGCAGGTTTTGCACTTCTTCACGATCCCATTTGCATTTTGTAGAAACTCCGGCTTAGCTAAGTTTACCGCACTGGCTTGTAATTGCTTATGGGGTTGGTTCTCATCCAGATGGAAGCCCCTTCACGGCTAGAGTCCTGTCTGGTCATCTCTATAACTTACTTAGCTTACTTGTATAAGTATGCTTGGTCAGACAGCAAGTGGGCATCAGTAAAAAGGTGTTGCATACAAGGGAAACTGAGGTGCAGGAAAGATTTAAAGAGTGTGGTTTCACCTGTGGCCTCAGGCACGTTCAACCATCTGCCGGTGCAGCATGGGCTCCCGTGACAATGGGACTACCTTAAGGCTTTGCTGAGCGCCTAGATGTGAAAAGCAGTGGCTGAAAGCCGTAGCTTTGGTTGTCAAGAAACCGATTTTTTTCTGGAGAAGACTGATCTATACATACACATTCTGGTACTTTGGCCACATGTGCCAAGTGCAGCACGAGCATCCAAGGCAGAGTTGCCTATGGGTTTGAGGGCAGGCAGCATTTCAGCTGAAACTTGAAGGCAGATCAAGAATTTGCCAGACTCTTATGGGGGAAGGGTATTCTATATGGTGGCATGGTGGGTTAAAGACTGGGAGGTGGGAAATGATGGAGGATAGACCTGGAGTTTGAGCTTCAGGGAGGGGAGGGCCGAGAGCTGCATCACAGAGCCTTGAGCATCCTGTAGACTTGGGGAGCCCTGGAGAATTTTAGAGTGGGATACTTGCAGGGGGACGTGGATGACACGCTCTAGGAGAGAGCTGGGTGGGTCTCATCTTCACCCTTCTTGCTGTGCAGGAAGAGGTCGCCGCCTTCTTCGTGGCCGACCTGGGTGCCGTGGTGAGGAAGCACTTCTGCTTTCTGAAGCGCCTGCCTCGAGTCCGACCCTTTTATGCTGTCAAGTGCAACAGTAGCCCGGGAGTGCTGAAGGTCCTAGCCGAGCTGGGGCTGGGCTTCAGCTGTGCCAACAAGGTGAGCCCCCACCCCACCCTGCAGGCTGACTTAGTGAACACGTACCTGGCCCGACTGCTGAGAATGGACCAGGGAAATAGGAGTGGCCGGGGATTGGCCCCTGTTCTCTGGGAGAGGCCACCCACTTGGGAGGCATTTAAGAGATGAGGGAGGAATTGGCCAGCCTTGAAGTTCCACATTAGAACCACGTGTGTCCCTGGGCAGGTCGGTTGCCTTTCTAATGGAGCTTCTTGGCATAGAGCTATGCACGGTATTCTTCTAATTAAATCATATCATAACAAAAACACCTTTTTTTTTTTTTTTACAAAACACCTTTTTATCATTGGTTTTATTTTTTTCTTTTATAACATTCATGTTGACTGTATATTTTCTTAACTAATCCTTGTAGAGTTCTGTTGTTATTGCTGTTTCTGCTGCCTTTCTGGTTTGATTCATGCTGTTGTCTTAATTCCCTCTTGCTCTCTTTGCTAAGTCGCTTCAGTTGTGTCTGACTCTTTGCAGCCCTATGGAATAGGGCCCACCAGGTTCCTCTGTACATGGGATTCTCCAGGCAAGAATATTGGAGTGGGTTGCTATGCCCTTCTCCAGGGGACTTTTCTGATCCAGGGATCGAACCGATGTCTCTCTCTCATGTGAGTGAGAAAGGGAAGTAGGGAAGAGATCTTTTTTGGAGGGGAGAGGGCTGTACTTTTAGATAGTTTGACCAGGGGATGGCTCCACTGAGATTTGAACACCGTTCTGAAGAAAGCAAAGGATCAAGCCAGGTGGATAACTAAGGGGAGAGCGTTCCAGGCAGAGGGGCCGCAGGTGCGGAGGCCTTGAGGTGGGAGCAAGCCTGGTGGGTGCTGGTTTGTGATATTGATAATGCTGTTATTTTCATTTTATTTTATTATTTTATTTTTTTTTGGGGGAGGAGGCGAATTGGGGAGGGAGGGGGGTGGCGGGCCACTT
The DNA here is from genome assembly GCA_022376925.1 of Tragulus kanchil. Classification (NCBI taxonomy): domain Eukaryota; kingdom Metazoa; phylum Chordata; class Mammalia; order Artiodactyla; family Tragulidae; genus Tragulus; species Tragulus kanchil. Next base: position 131,108,584 of record JAIOJX010000032.1, on the reverse strand, counting down.
CTATTGGTCTTTAATTTATCTATTTTCATCCATCTTTGTTCTTTGGCCTGTGTGGGCCTCTCATCGCGTTGGCCTCTGTTGTCGCAGAGCACCGGCTCTGGGCGCATGTGCTCCAGAGCTCAGGCCCGGTAATTGGACACATCGGTCCAGTGCCACAGAGTGGCACATGGGATCTTCCCAGGCCAGGGATCGAATCAGCGCCCCTTGCACTGCAAGGCGGTGTCCTTACTCACTGGACCACCAGGGAAGCTCCAATGCTGTTATTTTTTAATGGTTAGTAATGACCATTTTGAGGGGGAACACCTTTTAAACATGGCTGAGTGTTGTGAGGATTCTAGAAAGGGATCCTGAAGGAGACAGAAGAAGAGTACGCCTGGGTAGGGTGCAGGGCTGGAGGGATTCCACGTGGGAGAGAGGTGCGCACCAATGGTGGAGGGTTGGAACGAGCAGGTTCACCTTTATCAGAGACACATATCAGTGTCCTGAGTGAGTCTCCCTTATGCTACCCATGAAGTCCCTTTGCATCAGCTCTTGTTTTGCCCACCTGTTTTGTCCATGCATGCCCCACATAAAGCCCGGGGAAGGGTCTGCAGTGGAAGGAAGTTGTCTTTTTGCAGTTGAGGAAATGGGGCTAGCTGCACACAGCTTGCTGGTAGCAGAGCTGGGACTTGCCCTTTGCAGCTCAGGGAATCTCTGCTCTGACCAAAAAGAAAGGGGACCCTTTCCCAGCCCCCTTGGTCTAGGGGACCAAAACCCAGGGGGTGGGCCCTGTGCTGGCCCTCAAGCCTCAGGATTGGTCTCCAAAGGGCAGAACTGTAGGGTGCTAGGACTTAGAAGTCAGTGGGGAACGTTAAAAGCATCTACCGTTTGCTGAGGGCATCTGTTGTGCCAGGCGCTTTGCCAAGCACTTTCTGGACATGATCTCATTTGATTCTCGAAACAACTATGTGAAGTAATTATTATCCCCGTGATTCTGACAACAGTCCCATGAGGAAGCAGTTAGCCTGTAAGGAAAGGAGACCCAGAGGTTTGAGGGATGCACAGGGAAGGGGTCTCTGGCTTTATGGTTGCTGTCTTCGCAAAGATGCTCAAGGAGAGGATGGCAGAGTTGGGACCCCTCTTGGGAGGTGGAATCACATAGCCCTTGGGAGATTTTACTGCAAAGTGATACAGCTTTTCTTGGAAGGCCGAGGCTGCCCTCTTCTGGTTGGCTGGAGCTGGTGGCCACAGCGTTCGGCACCATGCTTCGGCGCTTCCCGGTGACTCGGTGATAAAGAATCCATCTGCAAATGTAGGAGACACGAGTTCAATCACTGGGTCGGGAGGATCCCCTGGAGAAAAAAAATGGCAACCCACTCTAGTGTTCTTTTTTCTTTTTTAAAAATAATTTTATCTGTTTATTTTTGGCTGTGCTGGGTCTTCATTGCTATGCAGGCATTTCTCTAGTTGTGGTGAGCAGGCTTCTCATGGCTGCTGCTTTGGGAGGAAATTGGGGCCTGGAGGGATCCGTGGAGAGAGGTGCGCACCAATGGTGGAGGGTTGGACGAGCAGGTTCACCTTTATCAGAGACACATATCAGTGTCCTGAGTGAGTCTCCCTTATGCTACCCATGAAGTCCCTTTGCATCAGCTCTTGTTTTGCCCACCTGTTTTGTCCATGCATGCCCCACATAAAGCCCGGGGAAGGGTCTGCAGTGGAAGGAAGTTGTCTTTTTGCAGTTGAGGAAATGGGGCTAGCTGCACACAGCTTGCTGGTAGCAGAGCTGGGACTTGCCCTTTGCAGCTCAGGGAATCTCTGCTCTGACCAAAAAGAAAGGGGACCCTTTCCCAGCCCCCTTGGTCTAGGGGACCAAAACCCAGGGGGTGGGCCCTGTGCTGGCCCTCAAGCCTCAGGATTGGTCTCCAAAGGGCAGAACTGTAGGGTGCTAGGACTTAGAAGTCAGTGGGGAACGTTAAAAGCATCTACCGTTTGCTGAGGGCATCTGTTGTGCCAGGCGCTTTGCCAAGCACTTTCTGGACATGATCTCATTTGATTCTCGAAACAACTATGTGAAGTAATTATTATCCCCGTGATTCTGACAACAGTCCCATGAGGAAGCAGTTAGCCTGTAAGGAAAGGAGACCCAGAGGTTTGAGGGATGCACAGGGAAGGGGTCTCTGGCTTTATGGTTGCTGTCTTCGCAAAGATGCTCAAGGAGAGGATGGCAGAGTTGGGACCCCTCTTGGGAGGTGGAATCACATAGCCCTTGGGAGATTTTACTGCAAAGTGATACAGCTTTTCTTGGAAGGCCGAGGCTGCCCTCTTCTGGTTGGCTGGAGCTGGTGGCCACAGCGTTCGGCACCATGCTTCGGCGCTTCCCCGGTGACTCGGTGATAAAGAATCCATCTGCAAATGTAGGAGACACGAGTTCAATCACTGGGTCGGGAGGATCCCCTGGAGAAAAAAAATGGCAACCCACTCTAGTGTTCTTTTTTCTTTTTTAAAAATAATTTTATCTGTTTATTTTTGGCTGTGCTGGGTCTTCATTGCTATGCAGGCATTTCTCTAGTTGTGGTGAGCAGGCTTCTCATGGCTGCTGCTGCTTTTTCATGGAGCACAGGCTCCAGGGCACTCAGGTTTCCATAGTTGCAGCTCGTGGGCTCAATAGTCTCAATTGCCGGGCTCTAGAGCACAGGATCAGCACTTGTGGCACACGGGCTTAGGTGCTCTTGGTATGTGGGATCTTCCTGGACCAGGAATCAAACCTGTGTCTCCTGCCATGGCAGGCAGATTCTTTACCACTGCGCCACCAGGGAAGCCCACACCCCAGTATTCTTGCCTGGGAAATCTCATGGACAGAGGAGCCTGGTGGGCTACAGTCCATGAGGTCTCAAAGAGTTGGATGTGACTGAGCACGCATGCATATGCAAGGCCTAGGGTCAGGCGTGAGCTGGGACTGGGTGTACAGATATTCCCAGACAGGCTCCAGGGTCAAGGGCACCAGCCATCCTTGTGTGGGGCTCTGGTTCACCCACCCCCCTTCCCAAAGACTTTAGGTCATCTATCCTGACTCATCCTTTGCCCTCTCTTGTCTCCCTCAGCATCCTCCCATCTTAAGAAGCCTTCTCTGGACACCACATATTCCCCTAACCCAATCCCTTGTTCCCTCTTCAAGACCAGACTAAGCTGTCTACACTCGGCACGCACTTGTCTCTCTTCCTAGCACCTACGCCTTAAGCCACTGCGTCCTGGCCTCCACTCATCATGCCGAGAAATCTCCTCTCACCTACGTCCCCAGCAACCTCCACGATCCAGTGAGCACTTTATTCTAAACGTTCGTTTTGAATGATTCCCAGCAACCCCCAGATAGTGAGCACGGGGGTCCATACCCGGAGAAAAAAAACTTTTCTTGGAGGCCGAGGCTGCCCTCTTCTGGTTGGCTGGAGCTGGTGGCCACAGCGTTCGGCACCATGCTTCGGCGCTTCCCGGTGACTCGGTGATAAAGAATCCATCTGCAAATGTAGGAGACACGAGTTCAATCACTGGGTCGGGAGGATCCCCTGGAGAAAAAAAATGGCAACCCACTCTAGTGTTCTTTTTTCTTTTTTAAAAATAATTTTATCTGTTTATTTTTGGCTGTGCTGGGTCTTCATTGCTATGCAGGCATTTCTCTAGTTGTGGTGAGCAGGCTTCTCATGGCTGCTGCTGCTTTTTCATGGAGCACAGGCTCCAGGGCACTCAGGTTTCCATAGTTGCAGCTCGTGGGCTCAATAGTCTCAATTGCCGGGCTCTAGAGCACAGGATCAGCACTTGTGGCACACGGGCTTAGGTGCTCTTGGTATGTGGGATCTTCCTGGACCAGGAATCAAACCTGTGTCTCCTGCCATGGCAGGCAGATTCTTTACCACTGCGCCACCAGGGAAGCCCACACCCCAGTATTCTTGCCTGGGAAATCTCATGGACAGAGGAGCCTGGTGGGCTACAGTCCATGAGGTCTCAAAGAGTTGGATGTGACTGAGCACGCATGCATATGCAAGGCCTAGGGTCAGGCGTGAGCTGGGACTGGGTGTACAGATATTCCCAGACAGGCTCCAGGGTCAAGGGCACCAGCCATCCTTGTGTGGGGCTCTGGTTCACCCACCCCCCTTCCCAAAGACTTTAGGTCATCTATCCTGACTCATCCTTTGCCCTCTCTTGTCTCCCTCAGCATCCTCCCATCTTAAGAAGCCTTCTCTGGACACCACATATTCCCCTAACCCAATCCCTTGTTCCCTCTTCAAGACCAGACTAAGCTGTCTACACTCGGCACGCACTTGTCTCTCTTCCTAGCACCTACGCCTTAAGCCACTGCGTCCTGGCCTCCACTCATCATGCCGAGAAATCTCCTCTCACCTACGTCCCCAGCAACCTCCACGATCCAGTGAGCACTTTATTCTAAACGTTCGTTTTGAATGATTCAAATAATACATTGGTTCATCTGCAAAAGAAAAGTAGGACGTCGGCTTTAAATCTCCAGAGATAGTCAGTACTCTGAGTTTGAGTTTGGTGGCTATATAGTTTTCTAAAAATGCTTACAAATATGATCCATGGAAAACATACAAAATATATTGTGATTTGTATCAAAATATAAGATGTTCATGTGGTGGGTGCTGTGTCTCAATAGCTTTCAACTCAGCAGATTTTGGAGATCTGTCTGGGTTGGTGCATTTAGGTCTTGTAAGGGACACTCCTGGGTCCTCCTATTTTTTTTTTTTTCTTACCATGAAAAGTTTTTTTTCTGTTTTGTTTGGTATTACTTTTTAAGAGTGTGTGGTGAGAACATTTAATGTGAGATCTTTCCTCACAACTTTTTTTTTCTTTTTAAGATTTATTTATTTATTTATTTTGGGCGAGGGTCGGGTTGGGGAGGGAGGGGACCAGGCGTGCCACTTCTATTGGTCTTTCATTTCTCTATTTTCATCCGTCTTTGTTCTTTGGCTCCTGTGGGCCTCCCATCGCGGTGGCGTCCGCTATTGCAGAGCGCCGGCTCTGGGCGCATGCGCTCCAGAGCTCCGGCTCCGTAATTGGACACATCGGTCCAGCCGCTCCGCGGCACGTGGGATCTTCCCAGGCCAGGGCTCGAACCGACAGCCCTTGCACTGCAAGGCAGTGTCCTTACCCACTGGACCACCAGGGAAGCCCCTCCTCACAACTTTTAAGTCTATAATCAGGAATTGTTAATTACAAGCACTGTGCTGTGCAGCAGGTCTCTATAACTTACACACCTTGCAGAACTGAGAATATACCCATTGAACAGCCAACTCCCAATTTGAAACACATTTTTTCAGTTTTTTTTAATTTATTTTTTAAAATTTATTTTGAAGTATCATTAGATTCCAATATTCTGTTAATTATGTCTATACATTACAGTGACTCAATTATATATTCTTTTTTATATTCTTTTCCATTATGGTGTATCACAGGATACTGAATACAGTTTCCTGTGCTGTGCAGTAAGACTTTGTTGTTTATCCATTTTCTGTATACCAGTTTGCATCTGCTAATCCCAAACTCCCAATCCAGCCTTCTCCCACACCCCATACCCTTGGCAACCATTGGTTTACTTTCTGTGTTCCTGATTCTATTTCTGTTTCTTTGACAGGTTCATTTGTGTCCCATTTTAGAGTCCACATATAAGTGACATCATATATTATTTGTCTTTTTGTTTCTGACTTCACTTCACTTTGTATAGAAATCTCTAGTTGCATCCATTGAAATATATTCTTTTTAAAACACAGGTATAGTTTAGAGAGATGGTGGGTTAGGTTCCAGACAGTAAAGGTCGCAACTGAGTCACACAAACATTTTGGTTTCCCAGTGCATATAAAAGCTATGCTTAGACTATACCGTAGTCTATGAAGTATGCAATAGCACTATGTCTTAAAAAACATACCTTAAGTAAACTGTACATACCTTAAGTCAAAAGTATTTTATTGCTATAAAATGCTGGCTATCATCTGACCCTTCAGTGGGCTGTAATCTTTTTGCTGGTGGAGGGTCTTGCCTCGATGTTGATGGCTGGTGATCGGGGTGGTGGTTGCTGAAGTTTGGGGTGGCGGTTTCTTAAGGGATGGTGCTTTCTTTCACATGAACACCCAGAAGTCATTGCAGGATCATCAATTGTCCTAATTTCAGTATGGTTGGGTTGTTATGCCTCAGGGCATATGAGGCCCCAAAAGAGGGAGAGATTTGGGAAATGGCTAGTGGGCAGGGCTTTCAGAACACACGTTTGTCCATTGAGTTCACCGTCCCATATGGGCACGTTTCATGGCGCCCCGGAACAATGGCAATAGTAACATCAAAGATGATCACAGGGCACAAAGGTATGGTAACACTGAAAATGTCTGAAATATCCATAGAATCACCAAAATGTAATGTAGAGATGTGAAATGAGCAAATGCTGTTGGAAAATCGGTGTCAATAGGCTTGCTTCATGCAGGGTTGCCACAGACTGTCGATTTGTACAAAACCACCATATCTGTGACGCACGATGAGGTGACATCTGCCTGTGCTCAACAATAGTCTGAGCTCTTGGTTTTAAAGACATGGGAAGTGTAGCTGATGAAAGTGGAGGCAATTGGGAGCCTCTCTGCCCTCCTGGGAGGCCTCTGCCCGTGGAGAGGTCTCCTGCACAGACGTGCATTGCAGAAGAAGGTTGCCTAGACAGGAATGGCATAGTAACCTCTGCATCCTTCTGCCTCTACTGGACAGACTCCCCTCTCCCCTCTCTGCCAGTCCTATGCCAGCTCATCCCCCTCTCTAGCTAGAATTGTTCCTCTGGATTCCGGCTCAGGCGCCCTTCTCTTATATCTATCTATTTATTTTTTATTTGCTTATTTTGGGGGGGGGGCGGGTTGGGGAGGGAGGGGGGCGGGCGGGCCACTTCTATTGGTCTTTCACTTATCTATTTTTCATCCACGTTTGTTCTTCGGCCCATGTGGACCTCCCATCACGGTGGCCTCTGTTGTTGCAGAGCACCGGCTCTGGGTGCATGTGCTTCAGAGCTCCGGCTCGGTAATTGGACACATCGGTCCAGCCGCTCCGCGGCACGTGGGATCTTCCCAGGCCAGGGATCGAACTGGTGCCCCTTGCGCTGCAAGGCAGTGTCCGTACCCACTGGACCACCAGGGAAGCCCCTCCCTTCTCTTATAAACTCTCCTTCTTCCTAGGAGATTTCATCTCTCTCAGGGCTTCAAATACCCCAAGATCATCAATTGTCCTAATTTCAGGGGGACCTCAGGGCATGAGGCCCCAAAAGAGGAGAGATTTGGGAAATGGCTAGTGGGCAGGGCTTTCAGAACACACGTTTGTCCATTGAGTTCACCGTCCCATATGGGCACGTTTCATGGCGCCCCGGAACAATGGCAATAGTAACATCAAAGATGATCACAGGGCACAAAGGTATGGTAACACTGAAAATGTCTGAAATATCCATAGAATCACCAAAATGTAATGTAGAGATGTGAAATGAGCAAATGCTGTTGGAAAATCGGTGTCAATAGGCTTGTTTCATGCAGGGTTGCCACAGACTGTCGATTTGTACAAAACCACCATATCTGTGACGCACGATGAGGTGACATCTGCCTGTGCTCAACAATAGTCTGAGCTCTTGGTTTTAAAGACATGGGAAGTGTAGCTGATGAAAGTGGAGGCAATTGGGAGCCTCTCTGCCCTCCTGGGAGGCCTCTGCCCGTGGAGAGGTCTCCTGCACAGACGTGCATTGCAGAAGAAGGTTGCCTAGACAGGAATGGCATAGTAACCTCTGCATCCTTCTGCCTCTACTGGACAGACTCCCCTCTCCCCTCTCTGCCAGTCCTATGCCAGCTCATCCCCCTCTCTAGCTAGAATTGTTCCTCTGGATTCCGGCTCAGGCTCCCTTCTCTTATATATATATATTTATTTTTTATTTTTTATTTTTTGGGGCGGGGGCGGGTTGGGGAGGGAGGGGGGCGGGCGGGCCACTTCTATTGGTCTTTCACTTATCTATTTTTCATCCACGTTTGTTCTTCGGCCCATGTGGACCTCCCATCACGGTGGCCTCTGTTGTTGCAGAGCACCGGCTCTGGGTGCATGTGCTTCAGAGCTCCGGCTCGGTAATTGGACACATCGGTCCAGCCGCTCCGCGGCACGTGGGATCTTCCCAGGCCAGGGATCGAACTGGTGCCCCTTGCGCTGCAAGGCAGTGTCCGTACCCACTGGACCACCAGGGAAGCCCCTCCCTTCTCTTATAAACTCTCCTTCTTCCTAGGAGATTTCATCTCTCTCCAGGGCTTCAAATACCCCCAAGATGCCACCGCCCCCAGATTTCTTTTTAATTAATTAACTTTTTGGCTGTACTGGTCTTCGTGGCTTTCAGGTTTTCTAGTTACGGTGAGCAGGGGCTACTCTTTATTGTGGTACTTCTCACTGTGGTGACTTCTTTTGTTGCAGAGCATGGGCTCTAGAGCAAGCTGTCAGTAATGTGGTGCCTGGGTCCAGTTGTGCTGCAGGATGTGGGATCCTCCTGAACTAGCAATCAAACCTGTGTCCCCAACATTGGCAGGTGGACTCCTAATTGATCCTACAGACGCCTAGAACCCAGCGTGGTCAAATGCACTCAAAACTTTCCCTTCTAGAGAGGCTCCTAGGTCTGCTGGGTGAGAGGTCCCCCTCAGACATCTAACCGCGTGTCCCCATGTGCCATCCATCACCAAGCTTGCCAGCCCTGCCTCCAGACCACGTCCTGCCCCCTTTTCTAGCACAGCTTATCATGTCTCCTGGGAAGGTTGTGACCATCTCCTAGGATCCTCCCAGGCCCTCTCTTGGTCCGTGTTCACATGGCTGGAGTGCCATGCATTTAGGCCTTGCCTTCAAAATGTACAACTGCCCATGTCCTCTTCTTTCTTGAGATCCCTCAGACTGTCTCCCACCACCTGCAGGGTCGACTATAAATGCACATCAGCCTTCTCGGTCTCCCTGTTGGCTCTGCCTGCTTCGCTTCAACCTCATCTTCCCCACTGGTCATCCCGCCCAGGCCACTCCAGTGTGGTCTGTTCCCCCATCGGGCCCAGCACATTCTCGCCTCAGAACCTCTGCACAGGCCCCTTCCTCTGCCAGAAGCCTTCTTTCCTTCCTCCCAGCCTGGCTGAGGCCTCCCGAGGGACTCCGCTGAAATTTTTTTTTTTTAATTGAAGTGTGGTTGATTTCCAATATTGTATTCATTCTGGGTGTACAGTAGAGTGGTTCAGTTATATATATATGTGTGTGTGTCTATATATATTTAAAATTCTTTTCCATTGTAGTTTATTATATTGAGTCTAATTCCCTGTGCTATACAGTAAATACTTGTTTACCTATTTTATATATGGATGTGTGCATCTGTCATAATCTCAGTTTATTCCTCTCCGCCACCTTCCCCTTTGGTAGTCATGAGTTTGTTTTGTGTGTCTGAGTCTGTTTTGTAAGTAAGGTCATTTGTGTCATATTTTAGATTCAACATAGCAATGATATCATATGGTATTCGCCTTTCACTAACCTATTCACTTACTATAATAATCTCTAGGTTCATACACATTGCTGCAAATGGCAGAATTTTCATTTTTTATGGCTGAATAATATTCCATCGTGTATATATACCCCAACCTCCTTTTCTTTCATCTGTGGATGGACTCATAGGTGGCTTCTGTGACTTGGCTGTTGTACATAGTGCTGCAGTGAACATGTGGGGCATGTATCTTTGTAAATTACAGCTTTCATCTTTTCCAGATGTATGCCTGGGAGTGGGGTTACTGGATCATATGGCAAGTCTATTTTCAGTTTTTTAAGGAACATCCATCCTGCTTTCCATAGTGACCATACCATTGTCCATTCCCACCAACAGTGTAGGAGAGTTCCTTTCTGCTCGCACCTTCTCCTTGGCTTAAATTTCTGACCCTTAGAAAGCTGCCCAGTCTCCCCATCCCATACCAGGTCTCCCCACGTCACATCCTCTAGTGTCTGATACTTTTTCTCCATGGCTCCTCTCCATCTGTAATACTGTCATTATTCAGTGGTCGCTCATTTTTCCTCTTCGTTCCCATCTGTCTAAAAGCTCCATAGGCAGGAACCCTGTCTGCTTTACGCAGCACTTGCTTTCACTGGCGCCCACCACAGAGACTGGCGACTCCGCAGATGCTCGAGGGACACCTGCCAGCGCGGCATCACGGTGTCTCCTCCACTGGAGTGCGGAGTGCGGTGGCTGAGAGCTGGTGCTAAAGCCGCAGTCCTGGCTTAGAATTCCAGCTGTGCCTCTTGCAAGCCGCGTGACTTTGAACAAGTCACTCAAGGCTGCTCTGAGCCTGTTTTCTGTCTCAAAAGGTTATTATAAGGATGACGTGAGAATGTCTGTAAAATATTTAATGCAGTGGCTGGCGTATGGTAATCCACCCATGAATGACAACGGTTGTTATTTAAATAACTGTAACTATACCTTGTGGGTGAGACTGGGTGTAGAACCATGTTTTCACATTTGCTGAGAAGCCAGGTCTTTGGAAACAAGGTCCAGTGGCAGCAGTTTCAGCTCTGGAGGGGGACCTTTGTGTCTCTTTCTGCTACTCAAGGGCTGTGTCACCGGAACAAGTGCACTCCTTTGAGCTCAGTTCCATCCTCTATAAGATGTGCCTAATAAATACTTCATAGGAGAGTTATAGGCATCACATGAGATCATGCACATAAATACTGCATCCTGAAAAGTTGCTACATTAAAAGTACATCCATCTTATTACAAACTCAGGATGGCTACACTCTGTCAAAACTGCTTCCTTCTTAGTCATGGAGAGTCAGGCTTGAGTTTGAAAGTTGGTTCTGCCTCCTACTTGCTATGTGGCCTCTCTGAGCATTTTGTTTTTCCTCTATAGAATGGAGCTAATACCCCTCTGGTGGGTCATTGTAAGGAAGAAATAAGAGGGAATCTAAAACAAGGATTGAAAGATTCTGGATGGTGGGTTGGGTAGAGTTTTATTAGCCCATAGCCACGCTCATTCATTTATGCTTTATCTGTGAGTGCTCTGATGTCACAAAGGCAGTTTATCTGTACAGAAACGACTGGATCACATACCCTCTGTCCCTTCATGGGAAACATTGGCCAAGGCCTTAGGTAACGCTTCTCATTCAGTGCCTCCTTGGGGTAGATGCTCCATGACCATGGCTGCCCTCACCACCATCATCGTCATTGTCTCTATCATTAACACGGCCACCAAGCGGAGCACTGCAGTGGAAAGGGGATGAGCGGGAGGCCTTGCTGGAGCCCCCCCCCAACCATGCCACACACAGGGAAGGCCTTGGGATGAGAGATGACTTGGCTGAGGAGGCTCTTGATCTGGCAGGTTTTCTAATACAGCAAGTGATGCTCTCTCACCATTTAAATCTGTTTCCAGGGCCACCTGAAATCTGTACAGTGGAGATTAGAAAATGTATCTTTAATGCTCTGAGCCTGTTTTCTGTCTCAAAAGGTTATTATAAGGATGACGTGAGAATGTCTGTAAAATATTTAATGCAGTGGCTGGCGATGGTAATCCACCCATGAATGACAACGGTTGTTATTTAAATAACTGTAACTATACCTTGTGGGTGAGACTGGGTGTAGAACCATGTTTTCACATTTGCTGAGAAGCCAGGTCTTTGGAAACAAGGTCCAGTGGCAGCAGTTTCAGCTCTGGAGGGGGACCTTTGTGTCTCTTTCTGCTACTCAAGGGCTGTGTCACCGGAACAAGTGCACTCCTTTGAGCTCAGTTCCATCCTCTATAAGATGTGCCTAATAAATACTTCATAGGAGAGTTATAGGCATCACATGAGATCATGCACATAAATACTGCATCCTGAAAAGTTGCTACATTAAAAGTACATCCATCTTATTACAAACTCAGGATGGCTACACTCTGTCAAAACTGCTTCCTTCTTAGTCATGGAGAGTCAGGCTTGAGTTTGAAAGTTGGTTCTGCCTCCTACTTGCTATGTGGCCTCTCTGAGCATTTTGTTTTTCCTCTATAGAATGGAGCTAATACCCCTCTGGTGGGTCATTGTAAGGAAGAAATAAGAGGGAATCTAAAACAAGGATTGAAAGATTCTGGATGGTGGGTTGGGTAGAGTTTTATTAGCCCATAGCCACGCTCATTCATTTATGCTTTATCTGTGAGTGCTCTGATGTCACAAAGGCAGTTTATCTGTACAGAAACGACTGGATCACATACCCTCTGTCCCTTCATGGGAAACATTGGCCAAGGCCTTAGGTAACGCTTCTCATTCAGTGCCTCCTTGGGGTAGATGCTCCATGACCATGGCTGCCCTCACCACCATCATCGTCATTGTCTCTATCATTAACACGGCCACCAAGCGGAGCACTGCAGTGGAAAGGGGATGAGCGGGAGGCCTTGCTGGAGCCCCCCCCCAACCATGCCACACACAGGGAAGGCCTTGGGATGAGAGATGACTTGGCTGAGGAGGCTCTTGATCTGGCAGGTTTTCTAATACAGCAAGTGATGCTCTCTCACCATTTAAATCTGTTTCCAGGGCCACCTGAAATCTGTACAGTGGAGATTAGAAAATGTATCTTTAAGATGCTTAACTGTTATAAGTAAATATACTGATTTTGTTAGAGTAAGAGGTTTCACAATTAGGAAGTTGTAATCAACATACAAAAATACTATGTATTGTCTGGGTGGAGTTCCCCAGGAGGTGGAGTGATAATCTACCCACTAATGCAGGCGATGCAGCAAACACGGGTTCAATCCCTGGGTTAGGAAGATCCTCTGGAGTAGGAAATGGCAACCCACTCTAGTATTCTTGTCCGGAAAATTCCATGGACAGCGGAGCCTGGTGGGCTACAGTCCATAGGGTCGCAAAGAGTCAGACACAACTGAGCGACTGAGCATGCACACCCAGTTCCCTGAATGGGGACTCACCCTCCCTGGGATTGTGCAGTGCACCACCTGCACAGCTGTACGTGGCAGCCCTGCTTGTCAGTGGGAACCAGTGTGAGTTCTGATTGCTGTGTGTCTGTTGTCTAAAAGCGAGGCCCTCTTCTCATGGACCTCCTTAGGCATAGCTATGACTTTGTCCCTCATCTGTGCTTCCTTGGCCTCCATGGGCCCAGCAGGCTCTGGCGCTTCCTCACCACCACCTTTGGGACCCCACAGGCAGAGATGGAGCTGGTTCAGCATGTTGGTATCCCCACCAGTAAGATCATCTATGCCAGCCCCTGTAAGCAAATTGCACACATCAAGTATGCTGCCAAGCACGGGGTCCGACTGCTGAGCTTTGACAACGAGATGGAGCTGGCAAAGGTAGTGAAAAGCCACCCCAGTGCCAAGTAAGCTGGGAGCCACTCAGGTGGGAGGCTGGGCTGTGGGCGAGGGCAGAGGGGACGGGTGGAATAGGATTGGAGCTGAGAACCCTGCCCTGGACCAGGCCATAGCCACAGGAGGGTGGGGCGGGCACTCCTGGACTGGACCCGGGTTGCCGTGGGCTGACCAGGACAGAGGTAGAAAGGATGGATTACAGCCCAGGCAGAGCGAAACCCACAGAGCCACGGCAGAGGGAGCAAGAGGGGGCAGTCGGAAAAGGTGCACAGAGGAGGTGGGATTTGAGGTGGGCCCTGAGGGTGACCAGCATCTGGAGCAGGCACACAGGGTATGCCAGAGGGAACTGGTGAGCAAGCCCGTGGAGGCTGAAAACAGCAGAGGGCATTTGATGGATATGCGGAAATGTGTTGCGGCTGAAACGAACCGTGTGCAAGGTGGGGAAGGAGAAGTCAGTGATGCTGGTCACGGGGCAGGGACCCCAGTGCGTGTGGGCTTTGGAAGGGGTTGAGGGGGACGTCTTGTGCAGGCGATGCCCCTCACCTGGTCACTGAACACCCTGGGGGCCAGGTTAATGGGCCCTTTGGTTCACCCAAAGTCGTTTCTATTTGGTCTGTTTTACATGTTGGGGATATAGGAAATGGCTACCCCTTCCAGTGTTCTTGCCTGGAGAACTCCATGGACAGAGGAGCCTGGCAGGCTACCATCCATGGGGTTGCAAAGAGTTGGACATGACTAGGCAACTAACACACTAACACACATATTGGGAATGTTCAAAAAATGGTCCCCCCTCCCAACCATACAGGAGAAGTTGGGGGAAAGTGGAGCACCCCAGGGGAGAACTGGTGAGGTTGGGACCCGGGCAGGGTCCAGGGACATTGAGGGAATGGATGGGAGAGGACTCAGAGGTTGACTGGCTGTGCAGGGAGAGGAAGGGGCCCAGGAGCCTGTGGGGTTGGGTAGTTCTGAGCCACGAGGGATCGTCCCTCTGGACAAAGAGAAGACGTGGTTGGGGTGGGCGAGGCGGGCCACCCCGCCGAGGTGCCGCATGTCTCCTCAGGATGGTCCTGTGCATCGCCACCGAGGACTCCCACTCTCTGAGCCGCCTGAGCCTCAAGTTTGGAGCATCAGTGAAATCCTGCAGACACCTGCTTGAGAACGCCAAGAGGCACCACGTGGAGGTGGTGGGTGTGAGGTGAGTGCCGGGCCCTACCATCCCCGCCCAGGCCCGCTGCTTCTTTCCCAGGACTTACGCAATTCTGTGTGAGACCTCCCCCAGGACCTCCAAGGTGGGCCCCGATTCCTGGGCCTGGAATTCTGCCTTTTGAGAATTTTCTCCCTTTGGAAAGGTTTGGAGTGTCCCGCACCCCAACCCCACAGTCTGCAGAAGGTCCTGTCTCAGGAAGTTCCAGGAGGAGCCTGGCTTTGCCGGAGTGTCTCCAGCCTGAACCCAAGGTGTGGACCCAGGCACACCTTGGCTCTGCCCCTTTTCTGGTGGGGTATGGAAGAAGCAGAACTGTGACCTAACAAGATAGCTTTCTTTTGTTCTGGGCTTAGCATGGCCCGGCACTGTGCTGAAGGCTCCATGGTCCTGCAGTGGTGGGACCTCATCCCTACTTTATAGGTGGGGAAACTGAAGCGTGGCCAGCCACAGCCCTGAGTGACGTGTGCATCAGTTCAGGCGGACTCTGGGGCACTCGCCCTCATCCCAGAAGGCTCCGCTCCAGGGCAGCCTGGGGGGATGGGAGGGGAACCAAGTGACAAAAGACCTCGGATCTATACAACACTTGGCCCTTGGCGACCCATTTAACCGTTTAGGCCCACGGTCACGACATCTGGAAAATGGGCACAGCATCCAGTGTGCCTGGTCAAGGTTGCTGCTGGCGGGGGCTGAGGGGGTGGTACTTGGGGTCCTGCCTGTAAGCCAAGGCACTTCCTCCCTCCCCAGTTTTCACATTGGCAGTGGCTGTCCTGACCCTCGGGCCTACGCTCAGTCCATCGCTGACGCCCGGCTTGTGTTTGAAATGGGCGATGAGCTGGGCCACAGGATGCACATCTTGGACCTCGGTGGTGGCTTCCCTGGTGTGGAGGGGGCCAAAGTGAGATTCGAAGAGGTAACTGGGGTCACAAGGGTCATGCTAAGATGGGTGGGGGTTGGGAGAGGGTTATAATGATTCTAGGAAGCCCACTGTAAGTGGGTCCCTTGTGTTATGTGCTGTGCATGGTGCCTTGCCTGGATTATCTCATTATTAACCCTGTGTTACAACTGAGCAAACTGAGGCTCACAGAGGCGACTTCATTTTCTGAGTCCACGGGAGAGCTGGCTGTACTCCCAGTTCTGCCTGGCTCTGAACACACACACATTTGAGTCTTAACCAGGCCATATCTGCGTAAGTCATAAGGCTCTCTCTGAGGATCTGGGTGTGCCCTGTTCACCATCCTAGGGGCTGATGAGGAATCAAGTCGGTCAGGGGAAGGAAAGGATAACCTTCTGTCCACTTCTAGTCCATCTGTCTGCTTCCCTTTCTGGAAGATTAAATCAGGAAAAATATGTCATTGGACTCCCCACTTGAACCACTAAGGGTCGCTTGTCATTCATAAGGGCCTCATCCTGGAATAGTCACATCTTGGAACTGAATTTAGGAAAACTGTAATTTTTAGAAGTTCTCATTAAGGGAAAATCTTCAATGATAAAAATATTTGAAGGGATCTAAGAATTTATAGCACATGGTAATCGTAGGGAAGAAAGAAGCTATATACGTCAAAGTTATGAGCCCTTTCTGTATGTCTTAGGGCTTCCCTGGTGGCTCAGTGGTAAAGAATCTGCCTGGAATGCAGGAGACCAGGGTTCAATATCTAGGTCTGGAAGATCCCCTGGAGAAGGAAATGGCAATCCATACTAGTATTCTTGCCTGGAAAATCCTACGGACAGAGGAGCCTTGTGGACTACAGTTCATGAGGTCACAAAAGAGTCAGATACTACTGATCGACTAAACAAGACACTTAAGAATTAGTGGGGCTTCCCTGGTGGTCCAGTGGGTAAGGACACCGCCTTGCAGTGCAAGGGGCGCCGGTTCGATCCCTGGCCTGGGAAGATCCCACGTGCCACGGAGCGGCTGGACCGATGTGTCCAATCACCGAGCCGGAACTCTGGAGCGCATGCGCCCAGAGCCAGTGCTCTGCAACAACAGAGGCTACTGCGATGGGAGGCCCACACAGGCCAAAGAACAAAGATGGATGAAAATAGATAAACGAAAGACCAATAGAAGTGGCCTGCCCACCCCCCTCACTCCCCAACCCACCCTTCCAAAAAAAAAAAAAAGAGTTAGCTTCGGAGATGAGGATTACAACATTTTTCATAACAGAAGTTCAGTGGACCTTCCTGATCTAATACTCTGCTGCTGCTCAGTTGCTTCAGTCGTGTCCAACTCTGACTGTAGCCCACCAGGCTCCTCTGTCCATGGAATTCTCCAGGCAAGAACACTGGAGTGAGTTGCTGTGCCCTCCTCCAGAAGATCTTCCCAATCCAGGAATCGAACCCGGGTCTTCTGTGTTGCAGGCAGATCTTTATCACTGAGCCACCAGGGAAGCCCCAGGGATTGGTTAAATTACAGTATCTTCTTTTTTTTTTTTTTTAAGATTTATTTATTTATTTTGGTGGGGGTGGGGTGGGGGGGGGGGGGAGCAGGCAGGCCACTTCTATTGGTCTTTCATTTGTCCATTTTCATCCATCCTTGTTCTTTGGTCCGTGTGGTCCTCCCATCATGGTGGCCTCTGTTGTTGCAGAGCACCGGCTCTGGGCGCATGCGCTCCAGAGCTCCAACTCGGTAATTGGACACATCAGTCCAGCCGCTCCGCAGCACGTGGGATCTTCCCAGGCCAGGGATCGAACCAGCGGCCCTTGCACTGCAAGGCGGTGTCCTTACCCACTGGACCACCAGGGAAGCCCTACAGTATATTCTTGTATGAAAACATTTATACACGTGGAGATGTCATTCAGTTTATTGAGTAAAACAGGTTGTAAAAACATATATACTTACAGCCCAATCATTTTTTTTTTAATTTTATTTATTTATTTATTTTTGGCTATTCTGGCTTTTCACTGCTGCCACAGGCTCTTCTCTAGTTGCAGGGAGTAGGGGCTACTCTCTAGTTGAAGTGAGCAGCCTTCTTGTGCTGACTTTTCTTGTTGTGGAATTCAGGCTCTAGGGCACACAGGCTTCAGTAGTTGTGGCACATGGGCTCCCAAAAGTTGTGGCTCCCGGGCTTAGTTTCTCCACAGCATGTGGGATCTTCCTGGATCGGGGATTGAACCCGTGTCTCCTACATTGTCAGGCGAACTCTTTACCACTGAGCTACCAGGGAAGCCCCCTATCATGTTTATAATTAAAAAAAATAAATCAAGTTTTCAGGTTTGTATCAGAAGGAATTAAAGGAACTATTCCAAAAAGTTATCAGTGAGGATTACAACATTTTTCATAACAGAAGTTCAGTGGACCTTCCTGATCTAATACTCTGCTGCTGCTCAGTTGCTTCAGTCGTGTCCAACTCTGACTGTAGCCCACCAGGCTCCTCTGTCCATGGAATTCTCCAGGCAAGAACACTGGAGTGAGTTGCTGTGCCCTCCTCCAGAAGATCTTCCCAATCCAGGAATCGAACCCGGGTCTTCTGTGTTGCAGGCAGATCTTTATCACTGAGCCACCAGGGAAGCCCCAGGGATTGGTTAAATTACAGTATCTTCTTTTTTTTTTTTTTTAAGATTTATTTATTTATTTTGGTGGGGGTGGGGTGGGGAGGGAGGGGAGCAGGCAGGCCACTTCTATTGGTCTTTCATTTGTCTATTTTCATCCATCTTTGTTCTTTGGTCCGTGTGGTCCTCCCATCATGGTGGCCTCTGTTGTTGCAGAGCACCGGCTCTGGGCGCATGCGCTCCAGAGCTCCAACTCGGTAATTGGACACATCAGTCCAGCCGCTCCGCGGCACGTGGGATCTTCCCAGGCCAGGGATCGAACCGGCGCCCCTTGCACTGCAAGGCAGTGTCCTTACCCACTGGACCACCGGGGAAGCCCTACAGTATATTCTTGTATGAAAACATTTATACACGTGGAGATGTCATTCAGTTTATTGAGTAAAACAGGTTGTAAAAACATATATACTTACAGCCCAATCATTTTTTTTTTAATTTTATTTATTTATTTATTTTTGGCTATTCTGGCTTTTCACTGCTGCCACAGGCTCTTCTCTAGTTGCAGGGAGTAGGGGCTACTCTCTAGTTGAAGTGAGCAGCCTTCTTGTGCTGACTTTTCTTGTTGTGGAATTCAGGCTCTAGGGCACACAGGCTTCAGTAGTTGTGGCACATGGGCTCAATAGTTGTGGCTCCGAGGCTCTAGAGCACAGGCTCCATAGTTGTGGCTCACGGGCTTAGTTTCTCCACAGCATGTGGGATCTTCCTGGATCGGGGATTGAACCCGTGTCTCCTACATTGTCAGGCGAACTCTTTACCACTGAGCTACCAGGGAAGCCCCCTATCATGTTTATAATTAAAAAAAATAAATCAAGTTTTCAGGTTTGTATCAGAAGGAATTAAAGGAACTATTCCAAAAAGTTATCAGTGAATAGGTTAATCTGGGTGATAGAATTAGGGGTGACTTTGATCTTCTTTCTCCTTGTCTGTATTTTCTATAAAAATGTGTTATTTAGGGCTTCCCTGTTGGTCCAGTGGGCAGAGAGTCTGCCTTGCAGTGCAGGGGGCACTGGTTCGATCCCTGGCCCAGGAAGATCCCACGTGCTGCAGAGAGGCTGGACTGGTATGTCCAATTACGAGCCAGTGCTCTGGAGCACATGTGCCCAGAGCCAGTGCTCTGCAATGAGAGAAGCCACTGCAGTGGGAGGCTCATACAGGCCAAAGACTAAAGATGGATGACAATAAATAACAAAAAACCAATAAGAGAGGAAGGGAGGGAGAAAAAAAAATAACAGGCCAAAATTAACAAAAAAATTTTTTAAATGTTTTATTTAGTATACTGGTTATTTGGGAAAGATCTTCATCGGGGATTCTGTAATCTGAGTACCAGGTGTTAGATTAAGAGTGCCTTTTCCCATTGTGGGGGCATGGAAGGGACATTTATGCGAGTGTGAGGGTCTTGACCTGGTTCCCTCTCTGCCCGACGACCTTGGCCAGCTGTCTGTGGTTATCAGCTGGAGGCTTAGCAGCTGCCAGGTCCTGCTTCCTGAAATAAAAGAGCCTTTCAAGAAATAAGACTTGGAGTTGTAGCAGTTTTCAGCACAAACCCCACATTTCAAGCATGTAATTGTCTCCCACCCTCAGATTGCTTCTGTGATCAACTCAGCCTTGGACCTGTACTTCCCGGAGGGCTGTGGTGTGGACATCCTTGCCAAGCTGGGGCGCTACTATGTGACCTCGGCCTTCACCTTGGCAGTCAGCATCATCGCCAAGGAGGAGGTTCTTCTGGATCAGCCGGGCAGGGAGGGTAGGTGCCAGGTGGGCAGTGGAGCCCTATTCTTCCTTACAGCCAGGGGCAGTAGCTAACCCAGCCAGGGTCTGATTTTAGAGAATGGGAGAATCTGGAAACGGGGTTCTAGCTTTAGGGAAGTTCATAGTCAAGTCTCCTCATCCCTAAGACACTCTTTTAGCATCTTTTTTCTTATGCGTGTTTATAGTTTAAGAAGATTACGACCAAAGCATCCTTGGGGAGAATAGATACTTTATTAACCCTATTGTATATGGCTTCCTATGTGCCACAGTGTTAAAGAATCCACCTGCCAATGCAGGAGATACAAGAGGCACGGGTTTGATTCCTGGTTCAAGAAGATCCCCTGGAGAAGGGAATGGCAACCCACTGCAGTATTCTTGCCTGAAAAATTCCATGGGCAGAGGAGCCTGGTGGGCTACGGTCCTGGGGTTACAAAGAGTCAGACATGACTGAGCACACATTTTATGATACACATGAGGAAACTGAGAGCCGGAGAGAATACAAGTGAATTGCTTAACAGCTAATGAGTGGTAAAGTCTGCATTTGACTCCATGTTTGATGTCTTCTTTCCAGAGTTCAGGCTCTTACTCACCCTACTCCTTCTCAGAACATAATGAAAATAATTGATGACAACTTATATGGGGTCTAAACCCACTTTACAGACAACAGAACGTAGGCATGAAGAGGCTGAGTCACTAGCTCAAGGTCACAAAGCTGATAAGCAGGGAAGTCCCGGGTTCACGTCCTCTCTGCCCGACGACCTTGGCCAGCTGTCTGTGGTTATCAGCTGGAGGCTTAGCAGCTGCCAGGTCCTGCTTCCTGAAATAAAAGAGCCTTTCAAGAAATAAGACTTGGAGTTGTAGCAGTTTTCAGCACAAACCCCACATTTCAAGCATGTAATTGTCTCCCACCCTCAGATTGCTTCTGTGATCAACTCAGCCTTGGACCTGTACTTCCCGGAGGGCTGTGGTGTGGACATCCTTGCCAAGCTGGGGCGCTACTATGTGACCTCGGCCTTCACCTTGGCAGTCAGCATCATCGCCAAGGAGGAGGTTCTTCTGGATCAGCCGGGCAGGGAGGGTAGGTGCCAGGTGGGCAGTGGAGCCCTATTCTTCCTTACAGCCAGGGGCAGTAGCTAACCCAGCCAGGGTCTGATTTTAGAGAATGGGAGAATCTGGAAACGGGGTTCTAGCTTTAGGGAAGTTCATAGTCAAGTCTCCTCATCCCTAAGACACTCTTTTAGCATCTTTTTTCTTATGCGTGTTTATAGTTTAAGAAGATTACGACCAAAGCATCCTTGGGGAGAATAGATACTTTATTAACCCTATTGTATATGGCTTCCTATGTGCCACAGTGTTAAAGAATCCACCTGCCAATGCAGGAGATACAAGAGGCACGGGTTTGATTCCTGGTTCAAGAAGATCCCCTGGAGAAGGGAATGGCAACCCACTGCAGTATTCTTGCCTGAAAAATTCCATGGGCAGAGGAGCCTGGTGGGCTACGGTCCTGGGGTTACAAAGAGTCAGACATGACTGAGCACACATTTTATGATACACATGAGGAAACTGAGAGCCGGAGAGAATACAAGTGAATTGCTTAACAGCTAATGAGTGGTAAAGTCTGCATTTGACTCCATGTTTGATGTCTTCTTTCCAGAGTTCAGGCTCTTACTCACCCTACTCCTTCTCAGAACATAATGAAAATAATTGATGACAACTTATATGGGGTCTAAACCCACTTTACAGACAACAGAACGTAGGCATGAAGAGGCTGAGTCACTAGCTCAAGGTCACAAAGCTGATAAGCAGGGAAGTCCCGGGGTTCACGTCCAGGCTAGGCTGACTCAAGGCGTCTGTCCATACTGCCAACATCAACATGCCCTGACCTTCCAGATAGGTCAGTCCTCCCAACAGCCTCTTGAGAGGTCTGACTCTGATCTTGGGGCTTTTTCTCTGCTCTGGAACCCCCAGGCAGGAGAGCCTGAGGTCTGTGTGCTCTTTCCCAGAGAGGGGTGTTGGAAGCTCATCTGTGAGTGAGTGAGTGAGTGAGTGTGTGTGGAGGGGATGGAATTCTTTTGGCCTTCTTTCCATATCTGGGGCATTATACTTTCTAGTCCAGCCTGGAGACCTGGCTTCTTATTCCAGCTCATGCACTGCCCCATTGTGTGCCTCTGAGCAGGTGACTCAGCCTCTGAGGGTCTTAAGTTCAGGTGGGATGCTTTGAGGCCTTTGCTGGGGCATTGAGGGGCTCAGATGCAGGCAGGGAGTGTGTCCTGGGCAGGGTTGCTCAGCTGCAAGGTGTTTCCAACCCAGCAGTGAACGGCTTGTCCCAGGAGAAGGCATGGGCTGCCCCATAGCTTAGGAGGGGGCAGCCCTCCCGCTTCACTCGCCTGTCCTCGTGCTGAGCCCGCCCTTGTCCCTTCACATGCTGTTTGTGCCCTTCCACCTTCCTGCAGAGGAAACCGGTTCTGCCCTCAAGACCATCGTGTACCACCTGGGTGAGGGCGTGTATGGAATCTTCAACTCAATCCTGTTTGACAACACCTGCCCTGTCCCCATCCTGCAGAAGGTAAGTCTACCATGCAGGGCCTGTTTTCAATTGTGTAGGTGCACAAAGCAGCTGAAATTTTATGATACACATGAGGAAACTGAGAGCCGGAGAGAATACAAGTGAATTGCTTAACAGCTAATGAGTGGTAAAGTCTGCATTTGACTCCATGTTTGATGTCTTCTTTCCAGAGTTCAGGCTCTTACTCACCCTACTCCTTCTCAGAACATAATGAAAATAATTGATGACAACTTATATGGGGTCTAAACCCACTTTACAGACAACAGAACGTAGGCATGAAGAGGCTGAGTCACTAGCTCAAGGTCACAAAGCTGATAAGCAGGGAAGTCCCGGGGTTCACGTCCAGGCTAGGCTGACTCAAGGCGTCTGTCCATACTGCCAACATCAACATGCCCTGACCTTCCAGATAGGTCAGTCCTCCCAACAGCCTCTTGAGAGGTCTGACTCTGATCTTGGGGCTTTTTCTCTGCTCTGGAACCCCCAGGCAGGAGAGCCTGAGGTCTGTGTGCTCTTTCCCAGAGAGGGGTGTTGGAAGCTCATCTGTGAGTGAGTGAGTGAGTGAGTGTGTGTGTGGAGGGGATGGAATTCTTTTGGCCTTCTTTCCATATCTGGGGCATTATACTTTCTAGTCCAGCCTGGAGACCTGGCTTCTTATTCCAGCTCATGCACTGCCCCATTGTGTGCCTCTGAGCAGGTGACTCAGCCTCTGAGGGTCTTAAGTTCAGGTGGGATGCTTTGAGGCCTTTGCTGGGGCATTGAGGGGCTCAGATGCAGGCAGGGAGTGTGTCCTGGGCAGGGTTGCTCAGCTGCAAGGTGTTTCCAACCCAGCAGTGAACGGCTTGTCCCAGGAGAAGGCATGGGCTGCCCCATAGCTTAGGAGGGGGCAGCCCTCCCGCTTCACTCGCCTGTCCTCGTGCTGAGCCCGCCCTTGTCCCTTCACATGCTGTTTGTGCCCTTCCACCTTCCTGCAGAGGAAACCGGTTCTGCCCTCAAGACCATCGTGTACCACCTGGGTGAGGGCGTGTATGGAATCTTCAACTCAATCCTGTTTGACAACACCTGCCCTGTCCCCATCCTGCAGAAGGTAAGTCTACCATGCAGGGCCTGTTTTCAATTGTGTAGGTGCATTTAAATAATCTTTGTTGGTGTGTGGTGTTATCTAATTTTAAAAAAGTAAAACATATTCAATGTAGAAAACAGACACTGAGAATAAAGAAGCCTACCATCCGTAATTCCACCATATCGAGATCGGCTCTTTAACCACTTAGATTTCTTTTCAGATGTATTGTACTTTTCCCCCATAAAGTTGGGATCATATTAATTTGTAACTTGATTTTTTTCACTTAATATGAGGCATAACTCTTTCCATGCCATTCACCAATCTTTAACAACATGCCTCTTGATAATTATGTAATATTTTAGGCAATCTAACTCTAGCGATTGTCCATTTGGTTTTCTGGTTTTGAGTTTTGTGAGCCTATCTTGATATCCATCTCTGATCACTGCTGTGGGGTAAATTCTCAGAAGTAAAACTTCATCTGTTTTATGTATTTATTTTGTGGCCATACTGGATCTTCACTATGGTGCATAGTTTTCTCTAGTTGTGGCCCGTGGGCTTAGTTTCCCCATAGCATGTAGGATCTTAGTTCCCTGGCCAAGGATCAAGCCTGCGTCCCCTGCATTGCCAGGCAGATTCTCAACCACTGGATCACCAGGGAAGTCCGTAACAATTCATCCGTAATGAGTTTTTCCATGTTAAGGGAACAGGAATAGATAGAACATTTCTCGTAGCCTGCAGAATCCAGCCTAGGGCCTCTGGCAGCTTTAGTGGGCGTTGTTAAGAGCAGAAGGAAAATCAGACACACTGGCATTTTCACAGGCCTTTGTGTGGTCCTGCCTTAAGTGCGAGGGGCTCAGATGCAGGCAGGGAGTGTGTCCTGGGCAGGGTTGCTCAGCTGCAAGGTGTTTCCAACCCAGCAGTGAACGGCTTGTCCCAGGAGAAGGCATGGGCTGCCCCATAGCTTAGGAGGGGGCAGCCCTCCCGCTTCACTCGCCTGTCCTCGTGCTGAGCCCGCCCTTGTCCCTTCACATGCTGTTTGTGCCCTTCCACCTTCCTGCAGAGGAAACCGGTTCTGCCCTCAAGACCATCGTGTACCACCTGGGTGAGGGCGTGTATGGAATCTTCAACTCAATCCTGTTTGACAACACCTGCCCTGTCCCCATCCTGCAGAAGGTAAGTCTACCATGCAGGGCCTGTTTTCAATTGTGTAGGTGCATTTAAATAATCTTTGTTGGTGTGTGGTGTTATCTAATTTTAAAAAAGTAAAACATATTCAATGTAGAAAACAGACACTGAGAATAAAGAAGCCTACCATCCGTAATTCCACCATATCGAGATCGGCTCTTTAACCACTTAGATTTCTTTTCAGATGTATTGTACTTTTCCCCCATAAAGTTGGGATCATATTAATTTGTAACTTGATTTTTTTCACTTAATATGAGGCATAACTCTTTCCATGCCATTCACCAATCTTTAACAACATGCCTCTTGATAATTATGTAATATTTTAGGCAATCTAACTCTAGCGATTGTCCATTTGGTTTTCTGGTTTTGAGTTTTGTGAGCCTATCTTGATATCCATCTCTGATCACTGCTGTGGGGTAAATTCTCAGAAGTAAAACTTCATCTGTTTTATGTATTTATTTTGTGGCCATACTGGATCTTCACTATGGTGCATAGTTTTCTCTAGTTGTGGCCCGTGGGCTTAGTTTCCCCATAGCATGTAGGATCTTAGTTCCCTGGCCAAGGATCAAGCCTGCGTCCCCTGCATTGCCAGGCAGATTCTCAACCACTGGATCACCAGGGAAGTCCGTAACAATTCATCCGTAATGAGTTTTTCCATGTTAAGGGAACAGGAATAGATAGAACATTTCTCGTAGCCTGCAGAATCCAGCCTAGGGCCTCTGGCAGCTTTAGTGGGCGTTGTTAAGAGCAGAAGGAAAATCAGACACACTGGCATTTTCACAGGCCTTTGTGTGGTCCTGCTTCAGGAGGAAGCTTAAGTGCCTAACCAGCACCTAGACCACCATGAGCTTTCAATATGTGCTGCTGTGTTTCCTTCCCTTTCCATCCTGTCTACTTTTCCCAGAGGCAGTCAGATGGGGGCTCCTCATAGTTCTTCCTGACCCTCCTCTACTGCAGTCAGCCTCTCTTCTTCAGCCTCCCGCACCCTGTGGGCAGCTGGATGGGTGGCTCATTCCAGAGCTGCATTGTTGTCTGAGTAAGTCTCCTGACGAGGAAGTGCACAGGAATTTGGTTTTCTGGATGATGCGCTAGCATTGCCTGCATTCCTGTGGTCTCCCACATCCTACTGTGCAGGGAGAGGACCCGGCTGGCCTAGGCCCGCCAAGCCCCAGGCTGCACACCAGGCAGCAGCTGCTGCCTAGGCCCCCGTGGGGTTCCAGTCCCTTCTTCCTGTTGCGGGCTGTCCCTGACCCACTCCCCCGTTCCTTCATCAGCTCTTCAGAGGAGCGGCCGCTACCATACCTCCTCCAGGAGCTCGGCTGATCAGTCTCCAGCTGGTATTCCTGGTTTGGGCACCAGGATGTTACTGATGCTCTGTGGTCTGTGCTGCTCCTCCTCTGGGGGTGCCAAGGCTGCTTCTTTGGGCTGTCAACCTCTTACGAGTCCTGCCAGGTGACCATACCCAGGGTGGGCCCACGTTGTGGCCTTGGGGACAGACAGCATAGTGAGTAAGCTACAGTTGTGCTGGGAGTGTGTCAGGAGGACCCAGCCTGGCCAGGGGTATCTGCTTTTCTCCCCAAGGAAGGCGCCCCCCACTAGTAAGGATGGCTGCTTTGTACTCTGCTCTTCATGCCCAGGGACTTTGATTTTGGACCTTGGGTAGAAAAAGTTGTATTAAATATAATCTTTGGGGCTTCCCTGGTGGTCCAGTGGGTAAATGAGTCGGAGTGCCGTAACAATTCATCCGTAATGAGTTTTTCCATGTTAAGGGAACAGGAATAGATAGAACATTTCTCGTAGCCTGCAGAATCCAGCCTAGGGCCTCTGGCAGCTTTAGTGGGCGTTGTTAAGAGCAGAAGGAAAATCAGACACACTGGCATTTTCACAGGCCTTTGTGTGGTCCTGCTTCAGGAGGAAGCTTAAGTGCCTAACCAGCACCTAGACCACCATGAGCTTTCAATATGTGCTGCTGTGTTTCCTTCCCTTTCCATCCTGTCTACTTTTCCCAGAGGCAGTCAGATGGGGGCTCCTCATAGTTCTTCCTGACCCTCCTCTACTGCAGTCAGCCTCTCTTCTTCAGCCTCCCGCACCCTGTGGGCAGCTGGATGGGTGGCTCATTCCAGAGCTGCATTGTTGTCTGAGTAAGTCTCCTGACGAGGAAGTGCACAGGAATTTGGTTTTCTGGATGATGCGCTAGCATTGCCTGCATTCCTGTGGTCTCCCACATCCTACTGTGCAGGGAGAGGACCCGGCTGGCCTAGGCCCGCCAAGCCCCAGGCTGCACACCAGGCAGCAGCTGCTGCCTAGGCCCCCGTGGGGTTCCAGTCCCTTCTTCCTGTTGCGGGCTGTCCCTGACCCACTCCCCCGTTCCTTCATCAGCTCTTCAGAGGAGCGGCGCTACCATACCTCCTCCAGGAGCTCGGCTGATCAGTCTCCAGCTGGTATTCCTGGTTTGGGCACCAGGATGTTACTGATGCTCTGTGGTCTGTGCTGCTCCTCCTCTGGGGGTGCCAAGGCTGCTTCTTTGGGCTGTCAACCTCTTACGAGTCCTGCCAGGTGACCATACCCAGGGTGGGCCCACGTTGTGGCCTTGGGGACAGACAGCATAGTGAGTAAGCTACAGTTGTGCTGGGAGTGTGTCAGGAGGACCCAGCCTGGCCAGGGGTATCTGCTTTTCTCCCCAAGGAAGGCGCCCCCCACTAGTAAGGATGGCTGCTTTGTACTCTGCTCTTCATGCCCAGGGACTTTGATTTTGGACCTTGGGTAGAAAAAGTTGTATTAAATATAATCTTTGGGGCTTCCCTGGTGGTCCAGTGGGTAAAGAGTCAGCCTTGCAGTGCAAGGAGCACCAGTTTGATCCCTGACCCGGGAAGATACCACATGCCGCAGAGTGGCTGGGCCAGTGTGTCCAATTGCGAGCCCGCGCTCTGGAGCGCATGCGCCCAGAGCTGGGGCTCTGCGATGAGAGAGGCCACTGCAATGGGAGGCCCACACATGCCAAAGAATAAAAGATGGATGAAAATAAATAATAAAAAAAAAATAAAAGATTCATGATAAACAACAACAACAACAAAAAAAAAAGAGTCATGATGGGGGAAAAAACCATAGTCTTTGCTTCAAGGTATTCTTCTCATCACTGGAATATGTGTGGCTTTTTTGTTTTTGTTGTTTTTTAAAAAAAGATTTATTTATTTTATTTATGGGTGTTGGGGAGGGAGGGGAGCGGGCAGGCCACTTCTATTGCTCTTTCATTTGGCCATTTTCATCCATCTTTGTTCTTTGGCTCCTGTGGGCCTCCCATTGTGGTGGCCTCTGTTGTCGCAGAGCACCGGCTCTGGGCGCATGCGCTCCAGAGCTCCGGCTCGGTAATTGGACACATCGGTCCAGCCGCTCCACGGATTTGAGCACCCTCCCCATGTAAGGCATTGTACTAAGTCTGCCAAAGGTAGTGGGTGAGGAAGAATTGCTTGTGCTTGGAGATAACAATCCTGCTGGGTAGAAACACGTGTGTGACACACAAAAATTGCACAAACTACAATGTCATGAGAAAAGTGCAAAATCTACGGAACAAATGTCACTAAATTTTTTTCAAAAATATTTTAGTATTTCCCCCTAAAAGGTAAAGACTTAAAGAAACACAATATCATTATCAAATTAAAAGCTGAGCAAATCCATAGTATTCCCTGTCACCTAGTGAGTGGTCAGATATTCCCTTACAAATGGTTTTTATAGTTGATTATACGGGTAAGGAAACCGAGGCAGAGGGAGGTAAAGGAACTCACAGTTAATATAGAGCAGAGTTTTAACGTGTAGACCCTGGCGCAGGGTTCAGGTCTTGTTCATCTTTTTTTTTTTCTCTTGTTCATCTTTGATCATCTGTGTGTTGCCAAAGACCAAGCTCTGAACCACTTTCCTATAAAATGATTGTCTCCCTGTAAAATCACTGCCTTCTTGTAAAATCTCACCATCATTAGGCATTTGGGCATTGCTAATTTTTGGTTATTCTTATTCATGTTTCTGACAAGAAAATGTTCTTATGTTGGTCTCTTTGTATGGCTGGCTCAACACACACTCCTGAAATATATTCCCTCCCCCCCTTTTTTTTGGCCACTTCTGTTGGTCTTTCATTCATCTATTTTCATCCATCTTTGTTCTTTGGCCCGTGTGGGCCTCCCATTGCAGCGGTCCCTCTCGCTGCAGAGCACTGGCTCCAGGCACACGTGCTCCAGAACTCTGGCTCGGTAGTTGGACACATCGGTCCAGCCGTTCCGTGGCATGTGGGATCTTCCCAGGCCAGGGATCGAACTGGCACCCCTTGCACTGCAAGGCGGTGTCTTTACCCACTGGACCACCAGGGGAAGCCCTGTCAGTGTCTTTTTAAATCCTCTGTTAGCCTAATTTGGGAGGTCTTAAAGGGTTTTCTTACTTGCAAATGAAGATGAGCTTGCATATACATGTGTATATGTATTTAATATAATATTTGATATGAATATTTTTCTCAATCTGATGTTTATTATTCTTTTGTGATTCTTTGTTATTCTGTCATAGACATTTCAACACACTCTCATATGTCTTAACTAAGTATGCTGCAATTAATTGTAAGGAAATTTATCTCTTTCTACTTGCTCTGCAGGTTAGAGATTTACCATGTATATATGGTGTGTATATATATAGGGTGTGTGTGTGTGTATATATATATATGTATACACACACACACACACACACACACACACACATATAATACATAGAACATTTATTAGAGAAAATTTAGCACAAAAACTAAAATAAAATTTTCCACTAATCCCACCACTCAGAGATAACTATTGTTAAAATTTACTTTCATTTATTTGTGTCATAGTGCACATTGTTTTTAATTAAAGAAAACATGACACGTGGTTTCCTCTTTTTTGAATTTTATTTATTTATTTATTTTTGGCTATTTTGGGTTTTTACTGCTGCAGGCTCTAGCTGCAGGGAGTGGGGGCTACTCTCTAGTTGAAGTGAGCAGGCTTCTTGTTGCGGTGACTTGTCATGGGACTCGGGCTCTAGGGCACACAGGCTTCAGTAGTTGCGGCACATGGGCTCCATAGTTGTGGCTCATGGGCTTAGTTGCTCTGCAGCATGTGGGACCCTCGTAGATCAGGGATCAAACCCATGTCTCCTGCATTGGCAGGCAAACTCTTCACCACTGAGCTACCAGGGTAGCCCTATCTTTTTTAATGCTATTTTTAAAGCCACAATGGAGGTAAGAAAATATCCTGTACTCTTTAAAATATTTTTACCATGGTCTTGTTTAGTCCCTAAGTCCTGTCTGACTCTTTTGTGATCCCATGGACATAGCCCACAAGGCTCCTCTGTCCATGGGATTCTCCAGGCAAGAATACTGGAGTGGGTTGCTGTTCAATCTCCAAGACATGATTTTTTTTACAGATATGTTAGGTAGACTTTTTACTTATAAACATTTTCAATAGTCACTGAGTGATCTAAAATGACTTATTTTGTGTGTAAAGATGCAACTCAATAAAGGTATATTAACGCTTCATAAACTCAAGGTGTAGTTAGGTGTAGGAAGGGTCCCAGGGGGGCAAGTACCATGGGACTTTTAGAAGAATATTGGGAAGCAAAATTCTGGGTACACGCTATGGTCACTCCACTCTGTACAGAGAAACCCACTCTCTGTTGCCAAGATCGGGCTCCCTATTTGCCGTTGCACTTTATTCTAATTGTTTATGGTTTAAAAAGTGTGACTCCCTCTGGAATATACTGCAGTAGTACTTGTCAGGTGTGGATCTGGTTAGTTCTTGTCTAAAAACTCCGAAGTACTGATTTCTAACCCTGTTTTATTTCTGGTTTGCCATACTGTCCATACTGTTTTCAATGATTTCTAGTTTTTATCCTGTTCTTTTGACAACAGCTTTGTGCTATTTTGAGAAACCTGGTAGTGGATGCCTTTTGTTTCCAGCAATGTGGTAGACTAGATACCCCAAACAGTCTCCCTACTGACAAAGAGAACTGTGTCTTGATGAACAAGATAGCAGGATATCTTCAGAAGTCAATACATGAGTGGAAGCAGGAATCTCCATCTCACTCAGTGTAAAAGCCAGTCAACCCACAAGCCCGAGGGATCTGTTTTAAGTGTAAGTCAGATCATGTCTCTTCTCTACCTGAAACCCTGCTCTGGCTCCTGTTTCATTCCAAATTAAAAAATTGAAATTAATTCCAGTGGCTTCCAAGGCCCTTTGGGATCTGACCCTGTGAGTGAGACCACTTCCCTCATCCACATCCCCTTGTTCTTCCTGCTCTAACCACTCCAGCCCCCTTGCGGCTCCCTGAACTCACCCAGGCACTCCTGCCCCAGCACTTAGTACCAGCTTCCCCCTCTGCCTAGATCACTTCTCTTCTAGGTACCATGCTGGTTTGCTCTTACCTCCTTCAGGTCTTTGCTAAAAAGTCATTTCCTTAGTGAGACACCCTGACACCTTAACCTTATTTCATTTCATTATACCTGTACCTCTCACCTGATCTGTTTTAAAATTACTTTCTAACAGCATATAATTTACTTCTTTGCTTTCCTCCTTCCTGCTGAGTGATCTAAAATGACTTATTTTGTGTGTAAAGATGCAACTCAATAAAGGTATATTAACGCTTCATAAACTCAAGGTGTAGTTAGGTGTAGGAAGGGTCCCAGGGGGGCAAGTACCATGGGACTTTTAGAAGAATATTGGGAAGCAAAATTCTGGGTACACGCTATGGTCACTCCACTCTGTACAGAGAAACCCACTCTCTGTTGCCAAGATCGGGCTCCCTATTTGCCGTTGCACTTTATTCTAATTGTTTATGGTTTAAAAAGTGTGACTCCCTCTGGAATATACTGCAGTAGTACTTGTCAGGTGTGGATCTGGTTAGTTCTTGTCTAAAAACTCCGAAGTACTGATTTCTAACCCTGTTTTATTTCTGGTTTGCCATACTGTCCATACTGTTTTCAATGATTTCTAGTTTTTATCCTGTTCTTTTGACAACAGCTTTGTGCTATTTTGAGAAACCTGGTAGTGGATGCCTTTTGTTTCCAGCAATGTGGTAGACTAGATACCCCAAACAGTCTCCCTACTGACAAAGAGAACTGTGTCTTGATGAACAAGATAGCAGGATATCTTCAGAAGTCAATACATGAGTGGAAGCAGGAATCTCCATCTCACTCAGTGTAAAAGCCAGTCAACCCACAAGCCCGAGGGATCTGTTTTAAGTGTAAGTCAGATCATGTCTCTTCTCTACCTGAAACCCTGCTCTGGCTCCTGTTTCATTCCAAATTAAAAAATTGAAATTAATTCCAGTGGCTTCCAAGGCCCTTTGGGATCTGACCCTGTGAGTGAGACCACTTCCCTCATCCACATCCCCTTGTTCTTCCTGCTCTAACCACTCCAGCCCCCTTGCGGCTCCCTGAACTCACCCAGGCACTCCTGCCCCAGCACTTAGTACCAGCTTCCCCCTCTGCCTAGATCACTTCTCTTCTAGGTACCATGCTGGTTTGCTCTTACCTCCTTCAGGTCTTTGCTAAAAAGTCATTTCCTTAGTGAGACACCCTGACACCTTAACCTTATTTCATTTCATTATACCTGTACCTCTCACCTGATCTGTTTTAAAATTACTTTCTAACAGCATATAATTTACTTCTTTGCTTTCCTCCTTCCTGCTAGACTATAAACCCCATGAGGACAAGAATCTTTGTCTATTTTGTTAACTAGTGTGTGTCCCAAGCATGTGCAATAGTGACTATTCGAATATGTGTTAAGTGAATTAATCCAGAGAGAAAACCTAACTTTGAAACAGGCCTTTTCTCTGGGCATGTATGCTGAATTTTTTTATCACTGATCTTCAGTTTTGATAGCTATGAGTGTTCCTAGGGACTAGTCAAGATAGAGAATCTGATAAGATCCCCTATATAAAGCTGGGAACCCTAAAAAAGTACATCATCATCAATGTTGGAGAATATTAGGAAAAACTCCCACAGAGGAGGACAGCAAGAAAACTTGTCTGTTTTGATCTTATTAGTGGTTGGAAGAAAGTAACAAATTGAGAATTTGAAAGCACAAGCCAGCCTTTTCTTGGGTTTGTTGCCTGAATTCTCATAACCACATGATCTGGAAGCTTGAATCCTAGAATTTATTTTATCTTGTAGAAACAAACATAAATTCTCTCTTGAGGAATCTTCATGCTAAACTTTTAATAATGCTCACAGATAAAGTTTCAAGTAGGGCTTCCCTGGTGGTCCAGTGGGTAAGGACACCGCCTTGCAGTGCAAGGGGCGCCAGTTCGATCCCTGGCCTGGGAAGATCCCACGTGCCACGGAGAGGCTAGACCAATGTGTCCAATTACTGAGCCGGAGCTCTGGAGCGCATGCACCCAGAGCCGATGCTCTGCGACAACAGAGGCCACTGCGATGGGAGGCCCATGCGGGCCAAAGAACAAAGATGGATGAAAGTAGACAAATGAAAGACCAGTGGAAGTGGCCCACCTGCTCCCCTCCCTCCGCACCCACCCCTCCCCCGCCAAAATAAATAAATAAATAAATATTAAAAAAAAAAGTTTCAAGCACATGAGCTCACAACAAAAAATCACAAAACACAAAGAAACAAGTCACCATGAAGAGGAACCAGGAGAAGCAATAGACAGCAGATTCAAACCTTCAGATACTTCGTATACTGGGATCACTGGATGCTAAAAATAAAACAAAAATATTTCGTGTTTAAGGAAATAATAACTTGAAAATAAGTAAATTGAAAATTACTTTTGCTTACCAAAAAGTAAGCAAATATAAAAACATGACCTAACAGATTTTTAAAAATTTTTATTTATTCATTTATTTTTGGCTATTCTGGGTATTCTCTGCTGCCACAGGCTCTTCTCTAGTTGCAGGGAGTGGGGGCTACTCTCTAGTTGAGCTGAGCAGGCTTCTTGTTGTAGTGTTTTCTCTTGTTGTGGAACTCGGGCTCTAGGGCACATGGGCTTCCGTAGTTGTGAAACTTGGGCTCAATAGTTGAGGCTCCAAGGCTCTAGAGCACAGGCTTAATAGTTGTGGCTCACGGGCTTAGTTTCTCCACAGCATGGGGTATCTTCCTGGATCAGGGATCGAATCTGTGTCTCCTGCATTGGCAGGTGAACTTACCAGTAACAAATTGAGAATTTGAAAGCACAAGCCAGCCTTTTCTTGGGTTTGTTGCCTGAATTCTCATAACCACATGATCTGGAAGCTTGAATCCTAGAATTTATTTTATCTTGTAGAAACAAACATAAATTCTCTCTTGAGGAATCTTCATGCTAAACTTTTAATAATGCTCACAGATAAAGTTTCAAGTAGGGCTTCCCTGGTGGTCCAGTGGGTAAGGACACCGCCTTGCAGTGCAAGGGGCGCCAGTTCGATCCCTGGCCTGGGAAGATCCCACGTGCCACGGAGAGGCTAGACCAATGTGTCCAATTACTGAGCCGGAGCTCTGGAGCGCATGCACCCAGAGCCGATGCTCTGCGACAACAGAGGCCACTGCGATGGGAGGCCCATGCGGGCCAAAGAACAAAGATGGATGAAAGTAGATAAATGAAAGACCAGTGGAAGTGGCCCGCCCGCCCCCTCCCTCCCCACCCACCCCTCCCCGCCAAAAAAAATAAATAAATAAATATTAAAAAAAAAAGTTTCAAGCACATGAGCTCACAACAAAAAATCACAAAACACAAAGAAACAAGTCACCATGAAGAGGAACCAGGAGAAGCAATAGACAGCAGATTCAAACCTTCAGATACTTCGTATACTGGGATCACTGGATGCTAAAAATAAAACAAAAATATTTCGTGTTTAAGGAAATAATAACTTGAAAATAAGTAAATTGAAAATTACTTTTGCTTACCAAAAAGTAAGCAAATATAAAAACATGACCTAACAGATTTTTAAAAATTTTTATTTATTCATTTATTTTTGGCTATTCTGGGTATTCTCTGCTGCCACAGGCTCTTCTCTAGTTGCAGGGAGTGGGGGCTACTCTCTAGTTGAGCTGAGCAGGCTTCTTGTTGTAGTGTTTTCTCTTGTTGTGGAACTCGGGCTCTAGGGCACATGGGCTTCCGTAGTTGTGAAACTTGGGCTCAATAGTTGAGGCTCCAAGGCTCTAGAGCACAGGCTTAATAGTTGTGGCTCACGGGCTTAGTTTCTCCACAGCATGGGGTATCTTCCTGGATCAGGGATCGAATCTGTGTCTCCTGCATTGGCAGGTGAACTCCTTACCACTGAGCTACCGGGGAAGCCACTAGCAGATTTTTAAAAGGACTAAAGAGAATATCTAGAAATGAAATACATGAACACTGAAATTATGCACAGGATAAGCAAGATATTCGGGCTTCCCAGGTGCCTCAGTGGTAAAGAATCCAATGCAGGAGATATTGGTTTGATCCCTGGGTCAGGAAAATTGCCAGGAGAAGGAAATGGTAACCCACTCCAGTATTCTTGCCTGGAGAATCCCATGGAAAGAGGAGTCTGGCAGGCTACAGTCCATAGGGTCACAAAGAGTCAAACACAACTGAAGTGACTTAGAATGTATACACAAGCAATTCAAAGCCTTAGAATACCAACTTGGTCACTCTACACACCAACTCACATTCTCTTGCTATCCAGTGTAGGTTGACAGATTGAAGCTGCTATTCCACTATCTTCCACTGTCTATGGAGTGAGTTGCCATGCCCTCCTCCAGAGGATCTTCCCAACCCAGGGACTGAACCTGTATCTCTTATGTCTTCTGAATTGGCAGGCAGGTTCTTTACCACTTGTGCAACCTGGGAAGCTCTTCAATTGCTTGAGCAGAAGGTAAAGATACTAATTTTAGACTTTATGTTAGGCATGGGTACTGAAAAGTAAATGCCTGTAGTAACCTCTAAAGTAGTAGAAATTTATTCAAATAGTTTGGTTTGAAGAGTGGATCAAAACATAGACCAGCAAAACAAAGTTTAGAGCACACAGAAAAAAGCACATGTATCTGGAAACCTGATTCTGACAAGGCTTGCAAAGCGCACCATTGGGAATTGCTTAATATATGATGCTAGGCCACCTGATTGTCCATGTGCAAGAAATTCCACCCCTACCCCTGGGAATATTAATTAATAGTAGCTTACTTAATTTCTTAAATTGGTGAAAATTCTCTTTTTGCTAAGTTTTTGACTAGGAGAGGGTAGAGCTCTTGACTTTCTCTCTCCTTTTAAGGTTTTATTATTTGGGGGAAACTTGGGCTCAATACTTGAGGCTCCAAGGCTCTAGAGCACAGGCTTAATAGTTGTGGCTCACGGGCTTAGTTTCTCCACAGCATGGGGTATCTTCCTGGATCAGGGATCGAATCTGTGTCTCCTGCATTGGCAGGTGAACTCCTTACCACTGAGCTACCGGGGAAGCCACTAGCAGATTTTTAAAAGGACTAAAGAGAATATCTAGAAATGAAATACATGAACACTGAAATTATGCACAGGATAAGCAAGATATTCGGGCTTCCCAGGTGCCTCAGTGGTAAAGAATCCAATGCAGGAGATATTGGTTTGATCCCTGGGTCAGGAAAATTGCCAGGAGAAGGAAATGGTAACCCACTCCAGTATTCTTGCCTGGAGAATCCCATGGAAAGAGGAGTCTGGCAGGCTACAGTCCATAGGGTCACAAAGAGTCAAACACAACTGAAGTGACTTAGAATGTATACACAAGCAATTCAAAGCCTTAGAATACCAACTTGGTCACTCTACACACCAACTCACATTCTCTTGCTATCCAGTGTAGGTTGACAGATTGAAGCTGCTATTCCACTATCTTCCACTGTCTATGGAGTGAGTTGCCATGCCCTCCTCCAGAGGATCTTCCCAACCCAGGGACTGAATCTGCATCTTTTATGTCTCCTGCATTGACAGGCAGGTTCTTTACCACTTGTGCAACCTGGGAAGCTCTTCAATTGCTTGAGCAGAAGGTAAAGATACTAATTTTAGACTTTATGTTAGGCATGGGTACTGAAAAGTAAATGCCTGTAGTAACCTCTAAAGTAGTAGAAATTTATTCAAATAGTTTGGTTTGAAGAGTGGATCAAAACATAGACCAGCAAAACAAAGTTTAGAGCACACAGAAAAAAGCACATGTATCTGGAAACCTGATTCTGACAAGGCTTGCAAAGCGCACCATTGGGAATTGCTTAATATATGATGCTAGGCCACCTGATTGTCCATGTGCAAGAAATTCCACCCCTACCCCTGGGAATATTAATTAATAGTAGCTTACTTAATTTCTTAAATTGGAGAAAATTCTCTTTTTTTGCTAAGTTTTTTGACTAGGAGAGGGTAGAGCTCTTGACTTTCTCTCTCCTTTTAAGGTTTTATTATTTCTTTGGACTAAGTATTACTGAGGCCCAAGTGCATCCCTGAGCTTAGTAACTTAATGCCTCCATTACTGTGTGAGTGGAGACCATTCCTTGTGTGTCTGAGCTGAGGCACAGGCTTAGATGTAGAAACTCCCTGATCTCTTCAAGTAACTACTCCTGTTCCCTTTGGATTTTCCAGATGGGCAAGCTTTGTCTACAATGTGATATTTTCTTTATTTTTCTATATTATATCTTCTTTTTGTCCTGGCTAATGGCTATTGCCAGCATTTCTCATGTTATATAAAATAGAAATGATCACAGAAAGCTTCAGACTTGGAGTCAGAAGATATGGATCCAAGTCTTGGCTTTGCCATATGTAACTGTGTAACATTAGGCAAGTTGCTTAACCTCTCTGGGCCCTGTTGCTATTTCTTCATCTGGAAACTGAGGAAGCTTAACTTTAATAACCAAGATTGCTTCTAATTCTGAAACAAAGACATTCTAGTATATCTTCATTAGGTTAAAGCTGGCTCCTTATTTTAAATAGCTTCTCTTTATATTGTGGAATTGAGTTTTGTCTGTTGTTTTCATCAAGAAGGATATTATAGGCTATTGAATGCCATACTGACATGTATGGGGAAGATTAAATTTGCATTGTAGATCTGTGTTTTCCATGTTATTATGAAGCCAGTGATCACCTTTGCTCATTGTCCCTGCCTTTCATATAGAGACAGATCATCTGATCATTGAAAGTGATTCTTTGAATGTGAGTGTGAGTGTGATTAGCTAGGGTTTCATTTTGGATTTTTGCCTGTATGTTCATAAGGGAGATTTTACTCATTGGCTTTTGTTCTGTTTCCTCTTTTCCTTTTTATATGCCACCCTTGTTCATCCCATTTTTTTTCTTTTCAAATATTTTTGTACACTTTATGTAGTGTAGGAGCTAATTGGTTTTTGCTTTAAAAGCTGGGGAATTATTTAGGGATTCCATCAGAGCCATGTGCCATTTTCAGTGTTTCGTCTTAGTTCTTCTGTGGATGTGCTCACGTATTGGGCCTCTTTGAGGAGAGCCGCCATCCAGGGGCAGCCAGGAGGGGCCTTGTCTGGACCACCTGGAGTTCTGCCTCTCCCTCCCTCCAGACCCTGGAGCGGGTCACTTCCTCCCTCTGAGTTTTCTCATCTGTAAAATGGGAGTTGCAAATGCCTCCCAGATGAAGTGGAAGTGGTGAGTGTGCCTTGTGAGGCAGGAGCCCCCTGCCCTCTCTCTCAGAAGTGGCCCTAGTTGACTGGGCTTCTTGTATTTTTACAGGTGCTTGTCCATTTTCGCTCAGTTTTCCGACTCCAAAACAGAACTGAGCCTTAAAAGCCTGCCTCTACATGCTTTAGGAACATTTATTTTGCAGATTCCTCTTTTGTTTCTAAAAGGTTTTTAAATGGTAACTGCCTTATTTCCTGTGAAATTTTACAATCTTTCTTTTCTACCCATTTTAAATTGATACCACTCATAAGAAGTGAGAGAAATCTGATCAAAGGTGCCGTTCTGGGCTTCCCTGGTGGTCCAGTGGGTAAGGACACCGCCTTGCAGTGCAGGGGACGCCGGTTCGTTCCCTGGCCTGGGAAGATCCGGGAGCGGCTGGACCCATGTGTCCAATTACTGAGCCGGAGCTCTGGAGCGCATGCGCCCAGAGCCGGTGCTCTGCGACAACAGAGGCCACTGTGACGGGAGGCCTACACGGGCCAAAGAAAAAAGATGGATGAAAACAAATAAAGGAAAGACTAATAGAAGTGGCCTGCCTGCCCCTCTCCCTCCCCAACCCGCGCTCCCTACCCGCAAAAAAAAAAAAAAGTGCCTTTCCTTTTTATTTTATCATGGAAGAACCTTGAAACCTATTTTCTTAAGGATCCTCATGGATACATTTAATATAGTATTTCCCTTTACAAGTCTTTAAAAGTTAGCTTTTTTTTTTTTTTTTAAGATTTATTTATTTATTTATTTGGGGCGGGGGTCGGGTTGGGGAGGGAGGGGAGTGGGCGGGCCACTTCTATTGGTCTTTCATTTCTCTATTTTCATCCGTCTTTGTTCTCTGGCTCCTGTGGGCCTCCCATCGCGGTGGCCTCCGTTTTCACAGAGCACCGGCTCTGGGCGCACGTGCGCCAGAGCTCCGGCTCGGTAATTGGACACATCGGTCCAGCCACTCCGCGGCATGTGGGATCTTCCCAGGCCAGGGAACAAACCGGCGCCCCTTGCACTGCAAGGCAGTGTCCTTACCCACTGGACCACCAGGGAAGCCCAGCTTATTGTTTTTTAAGAACTGGAGCGGGCTTCCCTGGTGGTCCAGTGGGTAAAGAGCCTGACTTGCAGTGCAAAGGGAACTGGTTCGATTCCTGGCCTGAGAGGATCCCATGTGGCACAGAGTGGCTGGACCGGTGTGTCCAGTGATAAGCCAGTGCTCTGGGGCGCACGCGGCCAGAGCCGGTGCTCTGCAGTGAGAGAGGCCACTGAGATGGGAGGCCCACACAGACCAAAGAATAAAAGATGGATGAAAATAAATAAACAAACAACTGGAGCTAAGGGAAATGGTTCAGAGCAACTGAGATGAGTTTTACTCATTAACCAGTAGCTTGTGAACAAGAGTGTTAAGTTGTATGAACAAGGATATATTGGTTTGTCTCCCTTTCCCAGAGTGTGAGCTTCATGAGCACAGGGACTTTATTTGTGTGTGTGTGCGTTCACTGATGCATCCCAAGCTCCTAGATCAGAGCACATACTAGCTGCTTAGTAAGTATCCAATGAATGAATGAGTCTAGGATAGTTTTCATGCTTGATTTTAGTAACATGTACATGCTTTCCTTTATTAATGAGACCAATGGCTTATGCAGTAACTTTTTTTTCAAATACGAGTATTATTTCTGCTCATGGCACCAGTGACTCTTTTTGGTCCTGACTGAGGTACTGAAACACCTTTCCTCCTTCCGTTGGTCACCTCTGCTGCCTCCTTCTAGGTTCTTGGATGGCTTCTATTCGTATTTTCATTTTCTTTCTTTTTTGCTCTTTCTCATCACTCATGTATTCCCTATTCATTTTTTGATTCATTTTCACTTAAGAGGTATTATTCATAAAAGCACCCATGAGCAGTGTGCCATACTGCTAGGCTTGGAGGGGTTAGGGGTAAACCAGATAGTCGTGATCTCTGGACTCACGGAATTTATAATCTGACAGGGAAGCCAGGCCTGGGGAGATACACTCCATAAATATCTAACTGTAAATGATAGGAAAGGCTATGAAGGCAAAGCTTGCATAGTTTCAGTCAAGGCTTAAAGGAGGAAGCTGAGATCTAAAGGAAAGTGAGGAGCTGGTAGGTTTGGGGCCTCAGGGAATAGCATGGGGATGGCCTGGGGAGCCGAGGGTGGGGGACGGAGGGAAGGGAGGGAAACACAGTTCACTTGGGGAGTCACGACTCCAGTCACAGCCTGCCTGGTAGAATCCCTACACTGTGACAAACTGCACTGATACTGGTTGTCCTCAGTCTGTGCTACAGGTTTCTTTTCTGGATTTGGAAGTCTCTTAAGAAAAAAGTAAACATTCTATGCCATTGTTAGTTTTTGTCTTTGAGTAAATTACTTAACCTCTCAGAACCCAGCTGTCCTGAGATGGGAGTAATGTCGACCCCATGAGGTCCGCTCTGACCTCTGCCAGGTCACCCTGTGACTGTCTGTGGAAGGCCCAACTCTCCTCACCAGGTGGGGAGCCTGAGGGAGAGTCTCACTCACAGGTATACCTCTGCCTTGTGTTACTGGGCCTGGCCTCGAAGGAGGGGCTCATAAAGGCCTGCACAGAAGGAGCCACAGGGCTGGGCCTAGAGGACAATCTGGATTTGAGAGACAGGGAAAG
Organism: Tragulus kanchil; assembly: GCA_022376925.1. Taxonomy (NCBI): domain Eukaryota; kingdom Metazoa; phylum Chordata; class Mammalia; order Artiodactyla; family Tragulidae; genus Tragulus; species Tragulus kanchil. The sequence continues at coordinate 131,067,692 of JAIOJX010000032.1, read as the reverse complement.
GCCGCAGAGATGGGGACACACCAGGGTCTGAAAAGTGGCAGATGCTCCAGTGGAGAATGAAGCCAGGAGCTGACGGCAACACCAGCAATAATAAAGATGGGCTAACGTGTGGGGCCCTTGCCCTGGGTCAGACACTGGTCTACGTGCTCCACCTGTACTCATGCATCCTTTCACTAACCCTGGCAGGTAGGTACTGCTGGTTATTCTCATTTTACAAGTAAACAAACTGAGGGATTAAGTATCTTGCCCAAGGTCACTCAGCTAGCAAGTGCTGTAGCCTGCATTTAAGATTAGGTTACCGTGGCTTCAGAGTGTAGGAGTCACAGTGCAGAGACGTGGGAGGGCCTTAAAGGCCGGCTAGGAGGCCCCACGGTCTTGAGCCTACTGGCTCTGGCGGCCATGTAGGCTTTGGAGGCAGGGCGTGCTCTGGCTGTGCGCGTATGCCAGGAAAGCTGACTGTCCTTCTCTCCTGCAGAAGCCGTCCACGGAGCAGCCCCTGTACAGCAGCAGCCTGTGGGGCCCGGAGGCTGACGGCTGTGACCGCGTAGCTGAGGGCCTGTGGCTGCCACAACTACACGTAGGGGACTGGCTGGTCTTTGAGAACATGGGCGCCTACACTGTGGGCACGGGCTCCCTCTGCGGGGGTGCCCAGACCTACCATATCACCTATGCCATGTCCCGGGTGGCCTGGTAAGGGGACCCTGCTGGGAAATGGAGTTGGGGGAGGGAAGGGTCTGGGCAGAAGCCATGTGGGGAACTCTAGGTTTGAAGGACCGCGGAGGCCCAGGGTAGACTTGATCTTGAAGGCAGCAAGGAGCCTGCGAGCGGTTCTAAGAAATTCACTGAAGGAGACAGAGGTTCAGACACAGGCTGCTTGGCCCAGAGAACCTCCCAACTGGGAGAGAGTGGCCTGAGTGGACTGACTATGGATTTGCTGCTGAATCAGAGGCCTTCCTGCAGGTGGGGGAGTGGAATAGGCTTTAAATATGGAAGGAGGGCAGGGAGGATGTGAATGGAAGAGGGAGGCCCTTGGGAAGCAGATCCTGGCAGAAGCAAGGGACAGGCTGTCATGCTGCCCCGACCCTGGCCTCTTGATAGTGAATCCAGGGCTCTTTCCCTGTCCTCCACCAGTGTCCTCCTCTCCCCACCATGTTTACTTGCTGTTGGGGACACTAGGCTGTGAGTAACTCAGCTGTGTCCCCTGCCCTGCTGTAGTTGGGGGAGTGTCAGGGAAGCTCATTGTTATCAACGAGTACCCTGTGCTGTGGGACTCAGCGAAGGGTTGATGCTAAAGGCAGTGACCCAATGTGCACGGGCCTGGGAGGGGCCGTGAGCCCAAAGATGACTGCACTGTTGTGCGTGGTCAAGTAAACAAACTGAGGGATTAAGACTAAGCACAGTGCTGTAGCCTGCATTTAAGATTAGGTTACCGTGGCTTCAGAGTGTAGGAGTCACAGTGCAGAGACGTGGGAGGGCCTTAAAGGCCGGCTAGGAGGCCCCACGGTCTTGAGCCTACTGGCTCTGGCGGCCATGTAGGCTTTGGAGGCAGGGCGTGCTCTGGCTGTGCGCGTATGCCAGGAAAGCTGACTGTCCTTCTCTCCTGCAGAAGCCGTCCACGGAGCAGCCCCTGTACAGCAGCAGCCTGTGGGGCCCGGAGGCTGACGGCTGTGACCGCGTAGCTGAGGGCCTGTGGCTGCCACAACTACACGTAGGGGACTGGCTGGTCTTTGAGAACATGGGCGCCTACACTGTGGGCACGGGCTCCCTCTGCGGGGGTGCCCAGACCTACCATATCACCTATGCCATGTCCCGGGTGGCCTGGTAAGGGGACCCTGCTGGGAAATGGAGTTGGGGGAGGGAAGGGTCTGGGCAGAAGCCATGTGGGGAACTCTAGGTTTGAAGGACCGGAGGCCCAGGGTAGACTTGATCTTGAAGGCAGCAAGGAGCCTGCGAGCGGTTCTAAGAAATTCACTGAAGGAGACAGAGGTTCAGACACAGGCTGCTTGGCCCAGAGAACCTCCCAACTGGGAGAGAGTGGCCTGAGTGGACTGACTATGGATTTGCTGCTGAATCAGAGGCCTTCCTGCAGGTGGGGGAGTGGAATAGGCTTTAAATATGGAAGGAGGGCAGGGAGGATGTGAATGGAAGAGGGAGGCCCTTGGGAAGCAGATCCTGGCAGAAGCAAGGGACAGGCTGTCATGCTGCCCCGACCCTGGCCTCTTGATAGTGAATCCAGGGCTCTTTCCCTGTCCTCCACCAGTGTCCTCCTCTCCCCACCATGTTTACTTGCTGTTGGGGACACTAGGCTGTGAGTAACTCAGCTGTGTCCCCTGCCCTGCTGTAGTTGGGGGAGTGTCAGGGAAGCTCATTGTTATCAACGAGTACCCTGTGCTGTGGGACTCAGCGAAGGGTTGATGCTAAAGGCAGTGACCCAATGTGCACGGGCCTGGGAGGGGCCGTGAGCCCAAAGATGACTGCACTGTTGTGCGTGGTGGGAGAGGCTGCAGGGGCCAGGCCTTGTGGGGCCTGAGAGTGGAGGGGAAGTGTTAGTGACAGTCATTCCGTCCTGTCTGACTCTGCGACTCCAGGGACTATAGCCCACCAGGCTCCTCTGTCCATGGGATTCTCCAGGCAAGAATACTGGAGTGGGGAGCCATTCCCTTCTCCAGGGGGTCTTCCTGATCCCGGGATCGAACCCAGGTCTCCTGCATAGCAGGCAGATTCTTTACTGTCTGAGCCACCAGGAAAGCCCTGAGAGTGGAGGGAAGGTATGGCGACTCAGTAAGGATTTGCCTTTTCGAAAGCTGAATCTGGGTAGGACTTGCCTGGAGCGGGCAGGAGCGGGGCAGGGAGACTGTGTTCCTGGCTAGAGATGGCCGTGTCAGTGGGAACGGAGAGAAGCGAGTGCCTTTGAGGATGCTCAGGAACTGGGCTTGGCAGGGATCCACTGGGTGTGGAAACAAGATCCCCAACTTGTGGCGAGAGCAGGAGCCATTTATTAATGTGGGGATGTGGGAGAAACAGCTTGTAGGATTTTAGAGGGGAGGACAGATGATTTTTTTTTTAAGTACTAAGCTTGGGCTATGGGGCATGTGGGTTTTGAAGTGAGTGAGTCCTAGTTCCACCACCTTCTAGGGATGTAACTTTGGGCAGGTAACTTCTGAGTAAAATGGGGACAATAGTGTCACCCTTAGGGTTTTGGGAGGATACAATTAGATATTGTAAATATGGGCACATCAGTGAATGTGGGTTCCTCTCCCTTGGGGGTGAGGCTGTGGGAAGAGGGTCGCAGTGGGGCGAGAGGGGACAGCAGGCCTTCCCGTGCCCTTGCCCTAGTGCTGGGGGCCCGGTGGTACCGAGTCTCGCAGTGTGCAGAGTTCTCGGCCTGCAGGCCCCGTGCTGGCTGCCTCCAGAGAAACCCTCTCCCTTGCAGGGAAGCCCTGCGAGGGCAGCTGCTGCCTGCAGAACAGGACGAGGACACCGAGGGCCTGTGCAAGCCTCTGTCCTGTGGCTGGGAGATCACGGACACCTTGTGCATGGGCCCTGTCTTCACCCCGACGAGCATCATGTGAGCGGGCCCCGTTCCCCCCCGGAGAACCCCAGCGGGGCTGCAGAGATGCCTCTGGGAGAGGTGGGGAACGTGGCAAGCCGGGCACCCTCTGGCCAGGACTCTGGTGCTCGCTCCGCCGCCCCCGCCTCCACCTGTAGTGTTCCTGCCCTGTAAATAGGACCAGTCTTACACTCGCTGTAGTTCAAGTATGCAACATAAATCCTGTCCCTTCCAGCCGTGTCTGCCTCCTCTGCAGGGCAAGGGGCCTCGTCAGCCAGGTGTGGGGGTGTCTTGGGGGTCTCCTTGGTCTCTTTCTCACTTTTGTAAATATATGAAGCAAATAAAAATATTTAGGTTTTTTAATACTCCGGTGCAAGCTGGCCATTCAGTTCACAAAGCAGCCTGGGTTAGGCCAGGGCTGAGACTTCCCCACCCTACGGTGATCCCCTCCTGCCGCCCTGGAGGCCTCTCCACGGGCACCCAGCTCCTCTGACTCATCTCTTGTCTTCACAAGCTTCCACGCTGGCATCATGAGGAAGAGGGAGCCGTCAGGGGTTGGGATGGAGGTTGGGGCTGCCTCCCTGTATTGGAGCTGCAGCTCATGGCTGGGGAGGTGTCTCTGTGGGACCCCAACACCCAGCTTAAGTTCTGGCCTAACGTGGGGGCAATCGAGTATCTGATACGGCTTTTGGGAGTTCATACCAAAGACAAAGAGACGAGCAGTGGGAACCCGGGAGGTTCCTAGGAGATCCTGTGCCCTTCCACTCCTTGCAGGTCAGCAAGGCAGTCAGAGTAATGCAAATCCGTGGTTGGTTTTGCTTATTCCAGCAGTAACTGTTAGCAGTTGATGGGCCACAGATGACAACTACTGCATCCAGTGTCAAGGGCCCCGATGCCTACACCTCCTGTCTAGGAGTTCTCCTCAAGAACTTCACATGGTTAGGGTCACAAAATTATGCACTTGGGGTAGGTGAGCTGCTTAGCAAAGGGTTCATATTTCAGCTTCCTCAGCTGCTATGGGTGATCCTAGAGACTTCTTTTGCAATTAAAAAAAAGATATAATTCATATGTCCTGAAATTCACCCTTTCAAAGTATAGAATTCAGTTTTTAGTATATTCACAGCTTGTGCAACCATCACCACTGTCTAACTGTAGAACATATTCATTACCTCAAAAAGAAACGCTGTATCTATTAGCAATCATGAGTCTTATTATCTTCCATCTCTGCGGATTGGCCTGGTCTAGACATTTTGAATTGCAATTGTTTTATGTCTTCACTTGGGCTCTCCCTGAGTAAGCCTGGTACGTGTGCATTTCCACCCCCCAACCCTCCCCCCTTGGAATGCCACCAAACGGTTCTCTGACACCAGATGGGTCTCCTACAACTCCACTCAATTCTGACACTACCCACCTAGAGACAGAATCAGATCCCACAGGTTAAGGAAATCTAAACAAAAGAGCAAGGAGTCTGATCTTAACTCTGCAGGCAGTGGGGAGCTCTATAAGCCTCTGGAGCAGAAGCACAATAGGACTTTTGAGAGGATAACAGAAAGTGTATTCAGAAGCGGCCGAGGAAGACCCGATGGTAGCATGCACTTCCTTCACCCCCAGCCTGTTTAAGGCAGGTCCAGCTAGGGGGCCCAAAACATCCAAGTTGTCCTCTCTGTCCACCCAGCTCAGAAGGAAGATGGTGACTCTCTGGGTGTCGTCCCCACCCCACCCCTGCCTTGAGGAAATTCACCTGCCCAAACCAGCTCATTCCAGCTGTAAAGAGACTATAGGCACGCAACAGGATGGGAGTTCCCAGTCAACCCTTTGCTCTACTTTAAACCCTCTTCCTGGCACCTAGGGGATGAAGAGCTAAGCCTGTGTAAAGCTAACCTGCCAGATTATCTGATGTAGGCTCCTAACAGTCAGAGGAATTTTTTTGAAATATGAATCCAATCTTGTCAATCCTCTGCTGAAAACTCTTCAATGGCTTCCCACTGTGATGCCCCAACAGAAGTTAAATTGCCTGAGATCTCTCACTTTGCAACCTCATCTTGGGCCACTGTTTTTTCACTGACCTATCGGCCCCTTCACAGTTTCTAAGGTATCCGGAGTTCTTTCCTGCTTCCAGGCCTTCGGCCCTGCTGTTCCCTCTGCCTAAACAGCATTTCTTCCAGCTTCTCCTGGGCTGAATTGTTCCCATCTTGAAGGTCTCACGTTCAGTGCCACCTTCTCAGGAAGGCCTTTTCTGTACACCCTATTCAAAGTGCCTCCCCCATCTTATCATGGAGTCACATTTTACAGAAACTAGATTCTAAAGGCAGCATTTAAGGCAAGAAACACATTGTCAAAGTTGCCACAAAAATTCCTGAGAAAGCTATAGCATTTCCTTATAACCCCCTCTCTCCCTCACACCTTCAGATCTTTGCTCAGATGCCACCTTCTCAGTAATGTCTTCCTGAACACTGTTAAAACTGTAACACTCCCCCTCGCACCCTGGCATCCCACAATCCCCTCCATACCCTTACCTCCTCCTGGCCCCACAGCTCATCATCTGACATCCATTTACTTAGAATTAAGCTCTTAGGGGCAGAGGTATATTTTCTTTATTGACATCTTCCTAGAACCTAAAACACTGCCCTACACACAAGATGTCCAACAGATAAACTGAAGGACTCTTTCAAGTCTCAGCTTGGATCTCTCTGTCTTACTCTATGCCTGGGCTTGCGTTTCACTGCCTGCTGCAGTTACCCGTATTAAAGAACCGCGGCTCACAGTGCATGGTAATTTTTCTATTTGTCTTCCTGCAAATCTGTTAATGCCACAAAGAGAGGGAATGAATGTCACCTGGAACCCGAGTCTGTGCTCTGCACCGAACAGTGTCTTTTGAATAAACCCATCTTGGAGGATGGGGGTGGCAGGGATTTATCTCTGAACCTCGAGGCAGGGCTATCTGGGCTTTTCTCCTCCGCTCCTAAACCGCAGCCTAGATCCCACTAAGGACGTCCAGTTAAGTCTGAATTCAGAGAAAGGACGGCTACGTTTTCAGTAAACGTATGACCTCTGCATTATTGCTAGGAGAGTGCTAAGTCGCTTCAGTCGTGTCCGACTCTCTGCGACCCTATGGGATGAAGCCCGCCAGGCTCCTCCGTCCATGGGATTCTCTAGGCAAGAATACTGGAGTGGGCGGCCACGCCCTCCTCCAGGGAATCTTCCTGACCTAGGGATGGAGACCGCATCTCTTAAAGACTCCTGTATTAGCAGGCGGGTTCTTTACTAGCGCCACCTGGGAAACTGTTAGGGCTTATCCTTATACTACTACACTGTCGTTTACCTGAACTTCATCTTTAATTGTGCGTCCTCCATTTTAGTTGATAAATCCGGCAACCCGACCCTGCAAGTCCGTGTGTCTCTCTCGGTTCGTTTTCCCCATCAGAGCAATCAGTAGCGTATTCCCGAGACAATGGTCTCAGGGACTTCTCAAGTGGTGCAAACCACCCCGAGGACGTCCCTCCGCTCTGAGGAGTGGCGTGGGAAGCGCGCTGGTGCTGGGAGAGGTTCTCGCTGGAATATGAACAAATCTCTGCCTCTAGAAGCTCACTTTTATCAACTGACCCTGCGAGTCTCTCCGGAGTGGAAACGATGCCCTCAAACACCGCCTAGAGTGGCCTAGCGCAACCTCGCACGCTCCGCTCCCAGTGCCCGGACCTACCCGGCACATCCCAAGTCCCGGCGGACGCGGATTTCCGGCGTCATGACGTCACTGCGTCAGAAGCCTCGAGCCCCGCGCTCTGGCGCCCTCTGCCGGAGCGGAGGGGGACTGTACCAAACAGCGGGAAGAAAGCCGAGTCTATTGGCTGAAGGACAGACAGACGCAGCTCGCAGTCTCCATGAATGGAAAGTCAAATCCACCGGCCAGGGGTCCTCCCGGAACGCAGGCGGCAGGCGAGGGTGCAGCCGGGCCCCTGGTCGGCTAGAAAGGCCTGCAGTAACACCGGAAGTCAGCTTCTGCCCACCGCTGCTTGCTCTTCCCCTTACAGAGCAGAAATATTCTTGAGTAACGGAACGTGAGAGCTGTATCGATCTTGGGAGGCTCGTCCTCAGTGTCCCCCCCCCGCCCCCATCCTTTTCTTTGTCTAGAGGAGACGCCTGATGAATTCACGCAGAAAATCACGGCTCTGAATGAATTCCTGACTTGCAGGCCAATGGGTTTTTCGTTTTAAAACGATAAAGAGTACTCAGCTGTGCGCCCTCCCCCTTCACTCTCATCTTTTTCATTTAATCCTCACAAAAACTGTGAAGTGGATATTATAGCACACACTCCGCCTCCTCAGTGCTTGTGTTGGAATCTTGGGTTTAGCAGTTACTACCAGTGTTTGTTGTGCATCTGTAAAATGGAATAATACACCTATCTCATACCCTGATTCTAAGGATTAAGTAAATGGACATGTTTAAAGTGCTCAGAACAGCAGCTGATCCGTGGTCACCATAGGAACCACTCAGGTTATTTCCATGTATAAAGTAGGAAACTGAGACTTAGATATGAAGTAACTTGCCTAGAATAGTGTTAATAACTAACGGAGATCGGTTGGGAAGCATATTTGCCAAGTCTGGAGGAACGTCTCGATCATACCCATCTCTTCCTATGGAATCCTGTGGCGACCATAACTGCCTTTAGAGCACCACATGTATTTACTTAGTAGGACCCTATTACCAAATGACTACTCTCTGGGCATTTTAATTTAATACCTCCAGTCAAGGTGATGAGATTCTGTAACTTGTTCTATACATCTCCATTGAAGATGGTGAGGCTGCAAGGTCCATCTCCTGCTAGATCTCATTGATACAAAAATCAACAGAAATGAACTTTTGAATATGTTGAATCTGAGATCTTGTGAGAGATCAAATGGAGATAATTTGCTGTGGTGAGTGGTGCATTAGTGGAAAACACAGGGTGCGAGGGAAGTCTGCTAGCTGTAGCTGCCTGCTGGAGTCAGGATGGACCTGACAGAAGCGGTGGGTGGAAGCAGAAACCTTGACAGATAAGTAGGAGTTGGCCAGGTAGAAAATCTCGGGGGTATTGAGGGAAGTTTTAAAGGGATAGTAGTGCAATAATTCAGTGCTCTTTTTTAGGAACTAGAGCATAGGATGGAAGACGAGAATGAAATAGTGATTGAGCCATATTATGAAGAGTTATGTAGTAGTATCAGCAAGTTAACAGAAGTTTCTAAGGAAGGGAGAGAAGAGATCAGTTTTGGACTCTAGGTGGCTCATTAGAGACAGTGAAGAGTGGTATGCAGTCTCAAAGATATTCCCAGTGATCTCAAAGCTCAGTATTGATACCCTGATCTGATTCTCTCCTGTTGAGTATGGACTGGACCTATTGATTCTATTCTAATGAATAGAATATGTTAGAAGGGATGGGTTACCATTTCTGAGATTAGATTACAAAGAGACTGTCGCTTCTGTTTTTGGCACCCTCTCTGTCTTGCTTGCTTGGCCTTAGGAAAGACATCTTCCATGTGGCAAGCTGCCCTATGGAGAGGTTTAGGTGTCCAGGAATGGATGTCTCTGCCCAGTAGCAAAGACTTGAGGAATGCTAATATCCACAAGTGGGCCTGGAGGTGGATCTTCCTCCAGCTGAGCAGTGGCATGACTGCAGCCCTGGTCAACACTTGATGGCAGCCATATGAAAGACCCTGAGCTGGAGGCGCCCCCTAAGCCATGCCCAGATTCCTGACCCACAGAAACCCTGAGATAATAAGTATTTGTGGCTTTAAGTTTTAACACAAATTTAAGATAGTTTTAATGCAGCAATAGGTAACTAGATAATAGACAGGGATTAGAAGCAGAGAGAAAACAGGGTGATTAGGCAGGGGCACTTGTTCTAGGCCAGGGAAGAGGGAGTGAGAATCTGGATTGGGGCAGTGACTGTGGGGATGAAGAGCAGGGGATGGATTTGAGAGAGGTCTGGAAATAAACAAAAGTCATTTGGCAATAGACTTGGATGTGGGAATCAGGGAGAAGGTGGAAGAGAGAACAACAGTAGTGTTTTGTAACACGGAGGATAATATTAGCTGGAGTTGCCAGCGGGCAGGCCACTGGGGATGAGTTTAAAAAGTAGCTCCTTGAGATTTCTGGCAACAACAAGATGGATCAACAAGCAGACTCTAGGTTGGACAAAGAGAACAGTCACTGCGGTCTGGGGGAAAATACTGAAGAGAAAAACAGAATCAAAGAAGGAAGAACTGCAAAGAATTCTCTGAGTCAGATCTATTTATCGAAGTGTATGGTGTACTATTCTCCCCTTCTGGTCTTTCATTCAGCAAATACATATTGTCTTCTCTGTGCCAGGCACCGTCCCAGACACTGGAGACGTAAACGTGAGCAAACGTTTTTGCCTTCATGGCATTCATATCTTCATTGCAGGAAGAGAAACAATAAGAATTTTGGCTTCTGCCTCTTACTGTCTTCAACATCATTTCTGTCTTAATCTTTGATGATTTCAGTATACACAGAGATGAGCCTTCTGACATTGTTCTCTCAGTTTCTTGCTTCAGAGATCTTGTCCTAGACCTTGCCATGAATTTAATCCTCTACATAATACCTCGTGTCTTTCCAGTTATTCTCCTCTCTTCTATTCTGATGCCATCAATACTTCAGTGCCAGGAACTGAAATCTATTCATCTTACATTTTGCATTATCTCTCTTCCTCTCTTCTGATGATATCACTTAGGCCCTGATACTACAATAACAAATGATCCCAATATTTCAGGCTTATATTTAAGGCTTACATTTTAAGCTTTAATACAATGAAGAAAGATTTACTTCTTGCTCAAAGACCGTGAATGTTGTGGGTCAACAGAGGACTATGCTTTTCATAGTCAGAAATCCAAGTTGATGGAAAAGCTACCATCTCAGATAACATTGGGCAGGGGACGTGAGAGGGGAGACAGAACTCTGGAGGATCTTGCTGACTATTAAATGCTCCATCTAAAGTCTAATCTAATTGACCAGAACTAGTTACATGGCCATACCTAGTCTCAAGTGTAACAAAAAGGTGCATTTATACCCAAAGTCCAGAAACAAGGGGTGGGGTTGGAGAACTGGAATTTTTATGAATCACACTTACAGATTCCCATGCCAGCTTAAATTCCATAGTTAATTTTTTATCATCACTACCTTTCATTCATGTACTACTTCCTTGCCTCTTTTTAATCTGTTGTATGTATACTCTCTTAGTGAAACCCCAACTCTGGTTAAATATAACATTGCACCTTCACCCAGGCAGCTAAAAGTTCCCCTTACTGTTGACAGCAACTTCCCAGGACAGGACGGCCAGTTTACCCTAGGTGAGGCCAATATTCCTGTCTTTCATATTTCAGGATCAGAGGTTTGGGCAGGAGCATTCAGAGAGGACTTCATTGAGGGAGGAAAGACACATCTGTTGATTGATCTCCTACTGTGGACCACTTTGCCTGCGTAACTACCAGGGATTGTGCCTTAAAGGTCATAGATTTGCCTCTCTGGTTGCTAGAGAGAACAGGGGAAGATATGTGAGATGGAGTGATGGGAAAGAGATACACAAAAGATGGCAGGTGGGAAATAGATTTCATGTGTAGGGTTAGCAATGAAGACGTGGCACGTTGCTCCTGCCTCCTAAGCCTCACTTGAGTTGAACTGCATCTTAATATTTCAGCTGCTGCTACCAAAGTCTATCATCATCACCTTTACCTCTCATTCTCTCTCAGCTCCTCCTGACTGATCTCCATAACTTGAGCTTCAATCCTGTCTAGCCCATTCTTTAGGTGACAGTCAGAGTGATCTTCCTAAAATTATATATACTATATATATATAATTTCAAATTTCTATTAAAGTATAGTTGACCTACAATGTGTCAGATGTGCAGCAATGCTATTCAGTTATACATATATATATAATCAGATTCTTTTCCATTATAAATTAGTATAAGATATTGAATATAGTTCTCCGTGCTATACAGTAGGTCCTTTGTTATTTATCTATTTAATAGATAGTGTTAGTTGCTTAGTCATGTCCTACTCTTTGTGATCTCATGAACTGTAGCCTTCCAGGACTACAGTCATGGAATTCTCCAGGCAAGAATCGTGGTGTGGGTTGCCATTCCCTTCTCAGGACCTAAAATTACATTTTTCATCATGTGACTTCTAGATCTGAATCTCTTCAAGAGATGCCCACTGTTTGCAGAATGAAGCCAGGACGTCTTAGCAGGTCTCTCACCACCTTAAAGATCCTCCTCTGTGCTGTCCATTATGCTAACCACCGGGCTTTTGTGGCTATGGAGCACTCAAATTGTGGCCAGTCTGATTTGAGAGGTGCTATAAAAGTGTAAAATATGCCCCAGATTTCAGAGAAGAATGTAAAATGCATCATTAGCAATTTAAAAATATCGAATAGATACTGAAATGATAATATTTATCTGTATTGGGTGAAATGAAACATTGATAGTATTAATTTCACGAACTTCTTTTCACTTTTAAAAATGTGGCTACTAGAAAATGTAAAATTTTCTGACTGTCTTCCCCACCAGCTTCCTCTCTGTGCACTATGTTAATTTAGTTAAAGTTTTATTCATTAAAAGTAGCAAACTTATTCTGAAAGAAATGAAATCAAAAGTTCAGGGAACTGATTGCAAGGGTTTTCAGAATCAAAAAGGGTTACTGATGGGTGGGTCTTTGAAAAGAGCAGGGTAGGGCTTCCCCTGGTGTGCAAGGGGCGCCGGTTCGAACCCTGGCCTGGGAAGATCCCACGTGCCGCGGAGCGGCTGGACTGATGTGTCCAATCACTGAGCCGGAGCTCTGGAGCGCATGCGCCCAGAGCCGGCGCTCTGCAACGACAGACGCCACCGCGATGGGAGGCCCACAGGAGCCAAAGAACAAAGACGGATGAACATAGAGAAACGAAAGACCAATAGAAGTGGCCCGCCTGCTCCCCTCCCTCTCCAACCCGACCCCCGCCCAAAATAAATAAACAAATAAATCTTTAAAAAAAAAAAAAGGAGCAGGGTAGCTCCAGGGGCCTCAGTAGCAGAGGTTCACAGGCATTACTACAACTCAGCTCTGTTTCTGGATCTCACTTTCCAAATTCCTAGGAAGAGAGAACCTGATTAGGTTGATTTAAATCAGGTGTGTCTACTCCTAGCTCAGCCCACTGTGACGAAGGGGAAGGACGCACTATGAGTGGCTTACTGCACAGTTCGCTCTCTCAGCTCTGCAGTCGCTGTGTCCCCAAAGGGCAGTGTAAGCTCTTCTATGAGTCAGCATGCTTTTTCTGTCAAGGACCAGATAATAAATGTTTTATGCTTTGTGAGCCATTCAGTTTCTGTGACAGCTATCCCACTCTGCTGTGCAGAGCAAAAGCAGTCAGAGACAATACAGAAGGGAGTGGATGTGACTGTGTCTCAATAAAATTTTATTTATAAAACTAGGAAGTGGACCATCATGTGCGAGTACCTTACACTGTACTTTCTGTTCCCTCTGCCTAACTATCCTTTCCCACCTTTCTTCCAGCAAGCTCCTGGTCATTCTGCAGGTCTTGGTTTAGATGCCCCTTCTTGGAAACTTTCCTTCGCTCTCCTCCCTCTGGCTGGTTGTTGGTCTCTTCTCTGTGCTCCCTTGGACTCCTGGGCCCCAGAGCCACTCCCCAACTGGCTGAAACCAGGAGTGCTCTCATCCAGTCCCTGAAGGACTTCCTGCTCCTTAGTTGGGTTCCCTGTGGATCCCCCACCAATCAAGGGGCATCACTGGGAGATAGGGGGGCAGTGTGTTGCCAAGAGCAGCCTTGGCCTCAAAGTCACCCAGAACCACAGTTACAGGGACTGAAGAATGGGCTTTCGTGATCTGCCAGGCTGACGATTACGTCCAACACAACCTGGACATGGGTACAGGAGACAATGAGGTCATACGTGTGGCTGTGGCCTCTGTGAGGCTTTATCCAGCTCAGCACTTCATCCCTTGTTGCCTCAAGAGTGAGGAGAGTTTCTCCTTTTAAGGGAGACAAAGAATAAAACTGACATAGAAACCCCTGTGCTAAATAAAGGTCCTTAGGTGGCTTACCCGGGCACCTCATGAGGATGGCAGGCTGGGGTGGGTGACACGAGACCACCGACGGCAAGTTTTCCATAAGATGAAGCTGACGATTAGCAGAGTGGAGGAGGAGAGCAGGACCGGAATGATGATCACCGCAGCCGGCCGGCCACCCATATCTGAGGATGAAGGGACAGAGGCAGTGGAGCAGTGATCGTGGGGTGCTGCCCAGGGGCAGGCCACCCGCTTCTGAGGATGAAGGGACAGGGCAGTGGGGCAGGGGCTGTGGGTGCTGCCCAGGTGCAGGCTCCGCCCCAGCCCTCAGTGGCTGTGGCCCACACAATACTGGAGCCCCAGGCCTGAAAGGGTCACGGGACTGAGCAAGAACAGGCTTGGCGGCAAAGATTGAATGACTTTAGACAGGAAGGCAGTAGTTCATTTCCCCTGTGTTTGGTGCTCGGTACTTGTTTGTGTGCTCGAGGGGAGAGAATCAATGCTGATGACACCAGGTGCTTTATATACCATTATTTACCTCACTGGCAAGCGGTTATCCCCATTTACCTGATGAAGAAGCTGAGATGCAGGTGCTGCCTCTGCCTCACATTCAATGCTTTAACTACATGACCTCATTTCAGGCCTCCTATCCCTAGCATATGTTGTTCCCTCTGTCTGGAACACCATTCCCAGCTGGTCTCAGCTTCCATGGTGGCTCCTCCAGCAGGCCCTTCTTAAATTCTTCCCTTTTGTCCGAGTCCAGCCGTCTGAGCATGTGCTGTGACTGGCTACTACTGGTGCTTTAATGCAGACATGAGATGCACCTGTCCTTGCTCATCTCCCTGCTAGCACATAGTAGCCACTCAGTAGGGGTTTATCAGCTAAGTGATGGACTGGAAGAGTGGGGCGTGAAGGGCATGGCGGGGCTGTCTGGGAGGAGAATGGGGAGAGGGGACCCTCTGACCCCGCCCTCCCCCACTCACAGATGTCACTGTTTCTCCTCCAGGACCTGCCCAAAGTCAACACTTCCTGGAACTGAGTCAGGGGAGGGTAGACCCACGCTGGACTGAGCCAGCACAACCTTCTCCACCTGATTGCCCCGGTCAGCTCTGGCCTTTTGACTCCAGTCCAAGGGCTGTTTCTGGCTCAGCAGCTTTCCTCTTTGAAAGCTAGCCAGTGCAGCCCAGGAGGTGAGGGTGGACTGGGAGGCAGAAGGCCTGGCTTCACCTAGCTTTGACGTAAACATGCTGCATGACCTTGAAGAGTTCACCCCCCCTGACCTCAGTTTCCTCAATGGTAGCAAGGAAAGAATAATCCCTGCAATGTATCACAGTAGTATGTGGATGGGATGATAAAAGGAGTGTGACTTTGGGAGTCATGTAGCCCTGGGTTCACGTCTGAGCTTTACAGCTTAACTGGAAAATCACTGTAACTCTCTGGGCTCAGTGTTCTCATCTGTAAAATGGGGATAAAAGTGGTACCTCCTCTCAGGCTTGTTGTGATTAAACAAGATGACAGCTGATAATATGCATTATGTTAATGATCCCTCAAACAAGGACTGGTGCACAACTACACCGAACAAATCATAAGGTCTTTGGGGGCTTGGAGAAAGAGAGCATTTGGAAATACATGGGTTTGAATTGGGTTACAGAACTCCAGAGCTGAGATGCAGGTGCTGCCTCTGCCTCACATTCAATGCTTTAACTACATGACCTCATTTCAGGCCTCCTATCCCTAGCATATGTTGTTCCCTCTGTCTGGAACACCATTCCCAGCTGGTCTCAGCTTCCATGGTGGCTCCTCCAGCAGGCCCTTCTTAAATTCTTCCCTTTTGTCCGAGTCCAGCCGTCTGAGCATGTGCTGTGACTGGCTACTACTGGTGCTTTAATGCAGACATGAGATGCACCTGTCCTTGCTCATCTCCCTGCTAGCACATAGTAGCCACTCAGTAGGGGTTTATCAGCTAAGTGATGGACTGGAAGAGTGGGGCGTGAAGGGCATGGCGGGGCTGTCTGGGAGGAGAATGGGGAGAGGGGACCCTCTGACCCCGCCCTCCCCCACTCACAGATGTCACTGTTTCTCCTCCAGGACCTGCCCAAAGTCAACACTTCCTGGAACTGAGTCAGGGGAGGGTAGACCCACGCTGGACTGAGCCAGCACAACCTTCTCCACCTGATTGCCCCGGTCAGCTCTGGCCTTTTGACTCCAGTCCAAGGGCTGTTTCTGGCTCAGCAGCTTTCCTCTTTGAAAGCTAGCCAGTGCAGCCCAGGAGGTGAGGGTGGACTGGGAGGCAGAAGGCCTGGCTTCACCTAGCTTTGACGTAAACATGCTGCATGACCTTGAAGAGTTCACCCCCCCTGACCTCAGTTTCCTCAATGGTAGCAAGGAAAGAATAATCCCTGCAATGTATCACAGTAGTATGTGGATGGGATGATAAAAAGGAGTGTGACTTTGGGAGTCATGTAGCCCTGGGTTCACGTCTGAGCTTTACAGCTTAACTGGAAAATCACTGTAACTCTCTGGGCTCAGTGTTCTCATCTGTAAAATGGGGATAAAAGTGGTACCTCCTCTCAGGCTTGTTGTGATTAAACAAGATGACAGCTGATAATATGCATTATGTTAATGATCCCTCAAACAAGGACTGGTGCACAACTACACCGAACAAATCATAAGGTCTTTGGGGGCTTGGAGAGAAAAGAGAGCATTTGGAAATACATGGGTTTGAATTGGGTTACAGAACTCCAGAGCTGGAAATTTGGCTTAGGAACCACGGGGTACATTGGTGAGGAGACTGAGAACCCCACCCCGCCCCCAGAGTGGAGAAGAGTCTGATCCAGGATCACACTTAATTCCACACTATTTGGCTGGTAGATTCCTAGGCAGAGGATGGGCTTGGGCTGGGAAGGCGGGCATTTGCTTTGGGAACCAGAAAACTTTCAAGTGGCTCAGCTCCTTCCCTCACTCTCCCCTCACCCTCATCTGCCCCTGTTCCTCCCCCAGTCCCATTAGTATGAATAAACCGGGCTGAAGAGCTGGCTGAAGTATAAGGCCAAGTGGCACTCTTCCCCTCCCCTCCCACTTGATTCCAGAGGCCCTTCTCCATCGCAAGGTCAAGATCACCCGAGTTCCCCACCCTGCAAGACTGGAGGAGCCCAGGGTCCAGGAAAGCAGCAGAGGAAAGAGGCAGGTGTCTACTTACTGCACCGGTGGGCGGCAGTAGAGAAGTTACAGGGGGGCCCTGAGCCCATCCGTGAGGTGCTGGGGCCTCCTCTCAGGAGGGTTGGAGGCGGCAGGTGCTCAAGGCCCTCCTGGACCTTCCCTTCCTGGAAGTAGGGGGCAGGCCAAGGTTAAACCCTGAAGCAATAGGTTCTGGCTCACTGGTGTAGCAGCCTCCCTGCACAGCATGGGGGTCAGGAAAAGCAGGCTTCTAGGAGGGCCTTAAGGTCAAAAAACCTTACTGTATTAAACTGATGCTATAGAAGACTATTCAACCGTACGGAAAAAATGTACACAATCGGTTATTAAGTGTAGAAAAATTAAGCTATGGCACAACGGGAGAGTATTATGATTTTTGTTCCTGCCCTGAAAAATATGGAACGCTTCACGAATGTGCATGTCTTTCTTGTGCAGGGGCCATGCTAATCTTCTCTGTATCGTTCAAATTTTAGTATATGTGCTGCCGAAGCAAGCACAGTATTATGATTTTTGTAAATAACATAGGTACTCACATGGGAAAAGAACTTGTAAACCTTATCACCTAAACGCAAGCAGTGATTGTCTCTGAAAAGGGGCTGAAATATTTACTCTGTGTGTCTTGACGGTGTTTCACAGTTTTTCTACGATGAGCATGTTATAAGGAAAAAGAATTGACTTAGGAAAGCAACATTTAAAAGGAGCAAGGGATTTCCCTTGTGAGGGAATCTGCCTGTCAATGCCGGGGACATGGGTTCAGCCCCTGGTCTGGGAAGATCCCACATGCCGCAGGGCAACCAGTTCCATGTGCCACAGCAAAAGAAGTCACCACAGTGTGAAGCAGGTGCCCGGCGGCCAGGAAAGAGCTCTGCCCGCCACAACTAGAGAAAGCCCGAGCACAGCCATGAGGACCCAGCACCGCCACAGGCAAATGAAGAAATAACATCTTAAAAATAAAATAAAACAAGCAAGCCTTTGACCAACCAACAAATTCCACTTGTTGAAATGTTTAGAACTCATAGGAAAATTTAAAAAATGAACATAGTTTTAGAAAGCAAAAAATCTATCTTTGTTTACGTATAAACAGGAAGGCCTGGAAGAGCCTGCACTGTTAACAAGTGTTGGCTCCTGAGAGCAGAATGAAGGGACTTTCTGTTTTATAGACTCATGTCTATTTCAATTTTTTTTGGAAAAAGCAGAAGTTATGTCACATTGAAAAAAGGCCAATCAGGCAATGTTCCTAGCTGTTGCTGGCTTTTCCTGGTTCTCTCTGTGCCGAGTGGGGTGGGGTGGGCAGTGTGCTCACCCTGGGCATCTTTAGGGAGAAGCTACCCCTGGTCTCTAAGCTCCCTCCCAAGCTGGAGATGGAGTGCTTCATGATTTCAGCATGAATGCTGACCAGTTCTAGCCAGCAAAGATTTTCCTTCTTTCTTTCTTTCTTTTTTTTTTGATGTGAATCATTTTTAAAGTCTTTACTAAATCCGTCACAATAGTGCTTCTGTTTTCTGTTGTTTGGTGTTTTGGCCCTCGAGGCATATGGGATCTTCCCTCCTTGACCAGGGACTGAACCTGAACTGCCTGCACGGGAAGGCAGGGTCTTAACCACTGGATCACCAGGGAATTCAGCAGCAAACATTTCCTGCAACCCTCTCTGCGCCCATGTCCCCGGGGAACGGGATCCCCGCTTCAAGAGGCTCTCGTGGAGGTGGGAGACGCAGCGTGGTTCAAGGGTGTGGAACACTGAGTCTGATGGACCTGGATGACCAGGACAGCTTCACCTTGAGTGGGATGTGAAGGATGAGTGAGATTCCAACAGGAGGAAATAGGGGTTCAAGGACATTCTGGGAGGTGGACGGGTATTACCCAGGTAGAAGTGTTAAGGACCAAAATCTGCCCCGCACTCCCCACTTGAGATCCCAATATTTGGAGAGCTCTGACCCTCACATTATATATATCACTGTTTTTTCTTTTCCTCCACTAGGAGGAAAACAGAAAGGCAATCTTTTTTGGGAGGAGGGGCTCTTTCACTGTTTTTTTTTTTTTTTTTTTTAATTTATTTATTTTCATTCTTTGGCCTGTGTGGGCCTCCCACTGCAGTGGCCTCTCTTGTTGCAGAGCACCAGCTCTGGGCGCACGCACTCCAGTGCGATGGCTCATACTTGGACACACTGGTCCAGCCACTCCATGGCACGTGAGATCTTCCCGGGCCAGGGATGGAACCCGTGCCCCTTGCACTGCAAGGTGGACTCTTTACCCACTGGCCCACCAGGGAAGCCCAGAAAGGCAGTCCTGTGTCACCATGAGCCTGTTGGGTGTTGGTGAAGGGGAGTGAGGCTGAAGGCTGGGCCAAGAGTAGGACCTGGGTGGGTTCGGAACGTGGGATCCACAGTCATTTCTGGCCAGGTCTGTGCCCATGCAGTAACCGCTGTTGTAAGGCTGCCACGTGGAGGTCTCCTCTGCTGTTCTATCCCCATTGGTGTCTTCCTCCTACCTGCTTGGGCTCGTGCCTGAAATCCCACCACTCTCTGCTCTTTAAAAGAGATTGCTTAATATATATGTGCATGGGTCAGGGACAGAGGCATTGGAAACCATAAGTCAGTTACTCTAAGGCACACAGGAGGGTAAGTTTCGAGGGAAAGAAAGTAGCATTCCAGAACCAGGGACTGAACCTGAACTGCCTGCACGGGAAGGCAGGGTCTTAACCACTGGATCACCAGGGAATTCAGCAGCAAACATTTCCTGCAACCCTCTCTGCGCCCATGTCCCGGGAACGGATCCCGCTTCAAGAGGCTCTCGTGGAGGTGGGAGCGAGCGTGGTTCAAGGGTGTGGAACACTGAGTCTGATGGACCTGGATGACCAGGACAGCTTCACCTTGAGTGGGATGTGAAGGATGAGTGAGATTCCAACAGGAGGAAATAGGGGTTCAAGGACATTCTGGGAGGTGGACGGGTATTACCCAGGTAGAAGTGTTAAGGACCAAAATCTGCCCCGCACTCCCCACTTGAGATCCCAATATTTGGAGAGCTCTGACCCTCACATTATATATATCACTGTTTTTTCTTTTCCTCCACTAGGAGGAAAACAGAAAGGCAATCTTTTTTGGGAGGAGGGGCTCTTTCACTGTTTTTTTTTTTTTTTTTTTTAATTTATTTATTTTCATTCTTTGGCCTGTGTGGGCCTCCCACTGCAGTGGCCTCTCTTGTTGCAGAGCACCAGCTCTGGGCGCACGCACTCCAGTGCGATGGCTCATACTTGGACACACTGGTCCAGCCACTCCATGGCACGTGAGATCTTCCCGGGCCAGGGATGGAACCCGTGCCCCTTGCACTGCAAGGTGGACTCTTTACCCACTGGCCCACCAGGGAAGCCCAGAAAGGCAGTCCTGTGTCACCATGAGCCTGTTGGGTGTTGGTGAAGGGGAGTGAGGCTGAAGGCTGGGCCAAGAGTAGGACCTGGGTGGGTTCGGAACGTGGGATCCACAGTCATTTCTGGCCAGGTCTGTGCCCATGCAGTAACCGCTGTTGTAAGGCTGCCACGTGGAGGTCTCCTCTGCTGTTCTATCCCCATTGGTGTCTTCCTCCTACCTGCTTGGGCTCGTGCCTGAAATCCCACCACTCTCTGCTCTTTAAAAGAGATTGCTTAATATATATGTGCATGGGTCAGGGACAGAGGCATTGGAAACCATAAGTCAGTTACTCTAAGGCACACAGGAGGGTAAGTTTCGATGGAGAAATGAAAGGGGTGGAGGAGCATTCCAGAAGGATGAGAGAGGGAGACCCCTGAAGATGAGGGAAGGTGAAGGGGACGGAGATGGCTGGACAGATTCCCCGAGGCTGTCTCGAGTTAGAGCCTTAGAGCTGGGCGTTGCCCAGAGCTCAGGGCCACGCATCTTACTTGTGGAACCAGTGAGGAGTGGACGTCTTTCTGTAAGGCGGAGGTGCCGGGAGCTGTCCAGGATCAGGTCACTGAGTCAGGGACCGAGTGGGGCCTGCTCCAGATGTAGCAGGTCTACCCAGATCTCAGCCCATAGTCCACACCTATGACGTAGCCCCCCTGCAGCGGGTCTGTTTTTCCTGGGACTTCTGGGCCCTTATCTGTTTCTCCTTTCTCCGAGGGGCAGGAGAAGAGCAGCTGGGCCCCGGGCCCCAGGACCCCACTCCTGGTTTGTGGATCTGGCAGCTTAGTCATGAGGGACCTCACCTGGGGTTTGCTAAGGACACAGGAAGCAGGCCCCGGGGGGCTCAGCCACCAGGGAGAGAGGGGGCAAAAGCCCCTTCTTTGGGGAAAAAATCCCAAATCCCCATGGAATCAGGGGACCCCCTTGGGCCACAGTCTCTTACCTGTGACTCCCCGTGGCTCCAGCAGCTGCCCAGGTGACTTGGTCCCTGCTGTGGCTGGTACTAGCTCTGGCCTCTGCCGCCGGTAAGGGAGGTACCAGGTGTGGGCAGGCACCGATGGACCCTGCCCTGGAGGAGGGGCCATTGGGGTCCAGGCCAATTCTCCGTTCTCTTCCAGAGAAGGATGAGAAAGGTACCCAGCTCTTGGTGCCTGGAGCTACAGGGACCCAGGCCACGCCCCTTCTCCTTCTGCTCTGCGTTCCAAGTTTCCAGGGGGTAGGAGGAGGCATCAGAATCCACAGGGGAGAGATTAAAGGTTGCATGAGAAAAGCCGAAGCCTGGTGCGTCTGGAGACTTGGGGTCTGGGCCTGCTCTGCCTCAGGGGCTGGTGACTTCCCATCCGGGTCACAGCTTTCTTAACTTGTGAAATGATGGAGCTGAGACCAGTGGTCTCTTAGCAGCTGAACGGGAGTCCATGATGCTGACAGACAGGCTCAGCTGGGCTGTCTCCACACAGGGAGGACTTCCTGACTGCTTGTTCCTCCTCCTCAGCTGGGTTCTGGCTTGGCGCTGCCATGCGCCATATGACCTTGAACTAGAAACCAACCCTCTCTGGGCCTCTGGATTGGACTGAAGGAGCCCGTAGGTGCCTCTAGCATTCAGAGTCAGTCCCATCGTGGCCCACAGTTTTGGGGAGCTCACCAGGCCTGGGTTTTGTTCCTCTACTTCCAGCCTCCTGAAAGGCACTCCCTTGTCATAACATCAGAATAGGAAGCCCCTGGTCCTCGGGTTCAAGTGTCCACCTTCCCCTACTTCACTGAGTTCCTAGGGTGAATGGGGAGCATTTTGTAATAGTCAGAAATACAATAGAACTGTCAACATTTTGAAGGAAGATGGAAGACTGTTCTATGTCTAGGGTAAACAAGAATCCACATAATTTAAAACAGATAGAAAAGAAAAACAAAGGAAAATGAACATGTTTCAAAATAAAAGTCCCCATCTCTTGCTATGTTTTGGAGACTATGCCTCCTAAATACGACTCTAGTTTGCTCTCTCTCTCCTTCCCTCCCTCTCTCATTCCCTCTCCTTCTCACTTCTCCTCTGTTTTCCATCACCCTCCTTCCCCAGAGACACTGGCTAGAATTGCAGATGTCCCAGAGTAAGGAGAAATTACTGTGCCCTGGTGGCCAATGACGATTCAGCACCTCGGCCAGCACGCCGCCCCTCCCCCCATCTCCTCCTGCTCCTGGCCGCCTGCATTTAAGCCTGTGACCGGGTCCTCTGTAGGTGGAGAATTTGGGGAGAGCGAATAGAGCCAAGACTCAGACAGGAGGGGATGAAGCCAGGAATGCTGCCCAGGTGTGAGCAGTCAGCCTCCTGGGATGGCCTCTCTTGGCAGGAGGGAAGGCCCATCCCCAGAGTCCCTGTTAGAGACTTTGCTGCCAAGAGACCTTATCTTGGTTGTTTTCTATTCCTGCTGACACCTGAGAGAGAAAGACCCACACCAAATGGCCTTGTTAGCAGGGGCAGGCCAAGCCCTGGGATCAGCATTAGGCTTACAGGATCCTGGACCACCAGAACCAGTGCCTTGGTAATCAATCAATTAGAATCTGAATCCCTTCTCAATAGAGATGGGGGAACAGAGGTCCAGGAAGGGAGAGAGACCTACTCAGGGTCACAGAGTACCATCAAGAGTTCACCTCTGACCTGGGAGGTCCCCGAGGTAGAGCCTGTAGGTGAGACTTAACTCACAGTTGCATAATTCAATGGTGTGGAGTCTGGGTTAAGCGCCTGCCTTGAATCCCAGGGGGATCGCACATCTGGTGGCTTCTGCCTGTCCCTGAAGTGGTTCTCCAAGTTGAGAAGCATTTCCAGGGAGGCCACTGAAGAGCTTGGGTTTAGCTTTGGACAGGCCTGGGTCTGATGTCCAGCTTTACTGAGTACTGGTTGCGGGTCCCCTGGGAAACAGCGTTTCCCTGCTCAAATGCTGAGATAATGATACCAACCTCATGGGCTTGTCTCGATGTTAGATAAGGTGCAAAAAGTCCCAGTGCTTTGCTTGCTGGCCACAAACAGGGATGCGAATGGGGTTTCTGCCATTCTGTCAGTTCTTTCCTTCCCTGGGGAAGATCCTTGCTGACCCCTTCTTTCTCCCCAAGGTTGGGCTGCCTTTGTTTCCCATCTTTGGGTACCTGTTAAATGTGGGGTTCCTGGGATCAGGCTGACAACCCCAGATTCTTTCATTCAGGAAGTCTCTGGACACATGATACCTCTTGGAGGCACCCTAATTTCCCAGAGATCTGTTGGGTGCTCAAACTAAGTCCCTATAGTTACTCCCAAATACTCGGAAACCAGGAGTGAAGATTGGGCAAGGAGCAGACTTTCTGGGACCTGGTGCTGAGCCTGAGTTGGGGGGAGGGGAAGGAAGGAGTGTGGACAGGGTACTTCTCCTCCAGAGGACAGATCCAAGGAGCAAAAATAGAGGAGTGTGACTTTGGTGAGGGGAGAGGGGTCACAGGGATCTGAGAGTATGGGGACTGGGGGTTATGGCATACTCTAGTTTTGAGATCTCTCCCTATGGCTCCTCTCTAAACAGGGGTGCTCTCCATCAGCCAGAGACCTTTCCCCTTGCTAGCCCCTCCTCTTTCTCATTTATATTCATCTTCCAAGAATTGCCGACAAGTCAATGACTTGGGTAGTTCCCTCTCTTCCCTCCCCAACTGCAGGTATAGGTGAAGATCCACCCGGGGCCTTAGAGAGCACCTGGCCTAGCCCCCCTCATTCAGTAGGTGAGGTAACTGAGGAAGGGATCCCAGGGTACAAAACGAGTCCACATAGAACCAAGACCAGGCCCAGGAGTCCTGTTTCCAAGGCTGCGCTGCTCTGCGCAACCATAGGGGGCCCTGCGGCCTTTCTACTTAGCGTGCACACATGTGTGTCCACATGCAGGGCCTGACTCCTGGCCAGGCGGCTTCCCTGTCTGTCAGAGGTGGGATGGACCTCTTTTGACAGAGTGAGCCTGGGGAACTGCAGGGTCTAGGTGGCCCCACTCCCCTCACAAGGCACAAGGAAGAAGACAGACTCCGTAGGAGCAGAGCCAGCCCAGAAGCTGAGAAAATTCACCAGGGATTCTATGCACAGACTCTGGGAGGTAGCTGGAGTGAGAGGCAGGTCCTCCCTGAGTGCATTGCACTTCACAGCTTGCAATAAATCATGTGAGATTGGTGTGATTATCCCCATTTCTCACGTGAGAAAACTGAGGTCCAGAAAAGTTGATTCATTTCTCTGAAGGGACACAGTGACAGAGCCTGGATTTAAGCCTAGTCTATGGGGTCCCTCTCTGCTTCCGAGGCTCCCACCATGCCCTCCTCCAGGCAGAGGCCGACAGTTCTTCTCTGTCCAGTAAGTTGTGATGTGAGTGCCTTGGGCTCCATTCTAAACTCATTTACTCATGTGGGACACAGGACTATAGGTGTCATGTCCTTTCTGTGAACCTCATTTTCTCCCTCTGTAAAATGGGCATAGTGCTATTGACCCAGTAGAGTTGGTTTGTGGCTTAGCTGTGTTGAATCAGGCACACTGCCTAGGCCTGGACAGGTGAGCCTCTGTGTGTGTCATAATGAAGGGAATGGACCACTCACAGCCTGTGACTTTAATTTAATACAAATTCACTGTAACTCACAAAATGGGCAACATTTAAAATAAAAATACTGCAGGGCTGGCCCAGATTCTGGTAGCTGAATGGGTGGGGTGAGGCTGAGGAGTTCCTCCTGCCCAAGGGAGGTGCCCCTGGGCAGCAATCGTGAGGTGGGAGCCCCCCAGGTTCAGCTCGTCTGGCTCCTTGGATGGGTGTGGTCAGAGACCCCAAGTTCAGAATCTGGTTGCCAGGGCTAGAAAGGAAAGCCTAGGTGGTGAGGCTTTCAGCGTGGTCCTGCAGGCTCGCGCCCAGGCTGCCTGTCCCGGACAGGGTCACAGCCATGGAGCAGGACTCCTAGAGGCTGCTTCGAGCCAGGGCCTAGAGGTGGATTCCAACGGCCAACACTGTAAGTGGGCTTGCTCAGCATCTGCTCGCGTCCTCTCCTACTGTGCCTTTTTGTATGGATGAGGCTGGACAGAAGAAAAGTATGCTTCCTAGACTTCCTTCAGCCCAAGTTCTGGATCTGAAAACCGAATTGCATGGCGGGAGGCAGGCCTCAGGACATCACCTACGGGCACGGGCAGTAGCAGAGACAGCACGGATCTGCAGCCAGCGGCTTCCGATGCAGCGGCTGCCTGCCGACGGGAGAGTGTTCCTGGTCACAACAAATGTGATGAATCTGGCGGCTGGGAGCTGTTCTTGGAAATTCAGCAGAGTCGACTCCTGAAGGGACACAGTGACAGAGCCTGGATTTAAGCCTAGTCTATGGGGTCCCTCTCTGCTTCCGAGGCTCCCACCATGCCCTCCTCCAGGCAGAGGCCGACAGTTCTTCTCTGTCCAGTAAGTTGTGATGTGAGTGCCTTGGGCTCCATTCTAAACTCATTTACTCATGTGGGACACAGGACTATAGGTGTCATGTCCTTTCTGTGAACCTCATTTTCTCCCTCTGTAAAATGGGCATAGTGCTATTGACCCAGTAGAGTTGGTTTGTGGCTTAGCTGTGTTGAATCAGGCACACTGCCTAGGCCTGGACAGGTGAGCCTCTGTGTGTGTCATAATGAAGGGAATGGACCACTCACAGCCTGTGACTTTAATTTAATACAAATTCACTGTAACTCACAAAATGGGCAACATTTAAAATAAAAATACTGCAGGGCTGGCCCAGATTCTGGTAGCTGAATGGGTGGGGTGAGGCTGAGGAGTTCCTCCTGCCCAAGGGAGGTGCCCCTGGGCAGCAATCGTGAGGTGGGAGCCCCCCAGGTTCAGCTCGTCTGGCTCCTTGGATGGGTGTGGTCAGAGACCCCAAGTTCAGAATCTGGTTGCCAGGGCTAGAAAGGAAAGCCTAGGTGGTGAGGCTTTCAGCGTGGTCCTGCAGGCTCGCGCCCAGGCTGCCTGTCCCGGACAGGGTCACAGCCATGGAGCAGGACTCCTAGAGGCTGCTTCGAGCCAGGGCCTAGAGGTGGATTCCAACGGCCAACACTGTAAGTGGGCTTGCTCAGCATCTGCTCGCGTCCTCTCCTACTGTGCCTTTTTGTATGGATGAGGCTGGACAGAAGAAAAGTATGCTTCCTAGACTTCCTTCAGCCCAAGTTCTGGATCTGAAAACCGAATTGCATGGCGGGAGGCAGGCCTCAGGACATCACCTACGGGCACGGGCAGTAGCAGAGACAGCACGGATCTGCAGCCAGCGGCTTCCGATGCAGCGGCTGCCTGCCGACGGGAGAGTGTTCCTGGTCACAACAAATGTGATGAATCTGGCGGCTGGGAGCTGTTCTTGGAAATTCAGCAGAGTCGACTCCTCCAGCCCTTCCAGGGATTTTGCAAAGCCACCAGGGACCTGGTAATAAATCCTTGTCTAATTACAAAAAGCTAAAGCAGCCTGTGTTTTCTGCAACAGTATCCCAGCCGAGACAGATGCCAAGATGGATGAGGGGCCCAGCTGACAGCCCACCCCAGTGCTCAGGGCCTTAACAACCGCTCCCACAGCCTCGCTGCCCCCGCACCTGGTCAGGAGGCCTGGCTGGACTCTTGTTCAGAGCTGTTGGGGACCTCCACCACCCGGCGATGCTTGTCTCATGGGAGCCTTGAGGTGCGCCATCCCCCTGTCTTAAGACTGGGTGGGCTGAACTGACTGTAACATGTGTGCTCAGCGACTGGGTACCTTCCACAGGCCACATCGTTTTTGTTGTAGTTTAGCTCCTAAGTCAAGTCCAACTCTTTTGTGACTGTAGCCCACCAGGCTTCTCTGTCCACAGGACTCTCCAGGCAGGAATACTGGAGTGGGTTGCCATTTCCTTCTCCATGGGAATCTTTCCTGCCCCAGGGTTTGAACCCATGTCTCCTGCATTGCAGGCAGATTCTTTACCACTGAGCCACCAGGGAAAGCCAACATCATTTTTTATCTGCAGATAAATGGGGACATCCAGATTTATAAAACTCTTGGTACAGAGGTGGGAGGAGAGGGTGGTTTTCAGGCAACTTTGGGACTAGCTACTACCACCTGTGCCCACCGTGGGCTGTGATCAAGGACAAAACAGTCCCAAACGAGCTTGGTCAGGGGCAAGTCTCAGGTCTGGAAGCACAAGAGGATTCTCTTTTGAGCCACCAACTGCTGGCAACCCTCTGACACATCCTGAGGTCAGGGCATGTGGGCAGGCAGAGACACAGGGATGCAGTCCCCTGCCCCTGAGGAGGAGGAGGGTTAGGTAGGGGCTGCCATAAAGAGAAGCCCCGTCATGTTCGTGGACCACAACTGCTTCCCCGTCAAGGTCACAGCTACAGAACATCAGTGCTGGAAGAGAGTTTCGGAATCACGGAGCGCAGCCTCCATTTCACAGACGGAGAAATGAGGCTGAAGGGTAAACATGGGCCTGAAATCTCAGGGTGGCCCCGCTGGGCTGGAGTCCAGGCCTCCGGTCTCTGGGACAGGATTCTCGTGCTGGCCACGCCCAGGCACCGGCGGTGTCCCTAAACCGCGCTAGATGCGGACGGTGTTGATCCGCAGCGGCTGCACGTTCTTCCCATTGGCGTGGCTCTGCCCGGGGCTGAAGTAGGAGCAGAGCTTGCCGGGGAACTTCTCCCGGAAGGTGTAGAGCCAAGACATGTCGTCGGCGTTGTAGAAGATGAGCAGGCCTTGGTCGTAGTCCAGGAAGACACCCACCTTGTCGAGCTTGTCGCGGACGTTGAGCCGCGTCCAGGGCTCGGTGCAGGCGCTGTACTGGTTGCCGTCGTGCATGACGATGCAGTAGAAGCCGCGGCTGGGCTGGATCTGGATGCTGCCCTTGCGGCTGGCAGCTTCATGCGCCAGCCCGATCACCCACTGAGTCTTCTCCGCCACCACCACCTCCCAGTAGTGGACGCCGCTACTGAAGGCCTCGGAGCCCAGGACCGACACCTCCACGTCGAAGCGCTTGGGCGAGTCCTGCAGCGGCTGGGGGTGCAGGTTGCCATAGGCCACGATGGTGCAATCATCGGACAGAATCAGACGCTGGTGGGCAGTGCCCGGGTCCAGGGTCAGGGCGGCTGGCACTGAGGGGATGGAGGAGGAAGAGAAATAAGCGGAGAGAAGGTTGTGGACCCACGGGGAGACAGCCTGCCCTCTCTGGCTGTGATCAAGGACAAATCAGTCACAAACGAGCTTGGTCAGGGGCAAGTCTCAGGTCTGGAAGCACAAGAGGATTCTCTTTTGAGCCACCAACTGCTGGCAACCCTCTGACACATCCTGAGGTCAGGGCATGTGGGCAGGCAGAGACACAGGGATGCAGTCCCCTGCCCCTGAGGAGGAGGAGGGTTAGGTAGGGGCTGCCATAAAGAGAAGCCCCGTCATGTTCGTGGACCACAACTGCTTCCCCGTCAAGGTCACAGCTACAGAACATCAGTGCTGGAAGAGAGTTTCGGAATCACGGAGCGCAGCCTCCATTTCACAGACGGAGAAATGAGGCTGAAGGGTAAACATGGGCCTGAAATCTCAGGGTGGCCCCGCTGGGCTGGAGTCCAGGCCTCCGGTCTCTGGGACAGGATTCTCGTGCTGGCCACGCCCAGGCACCGGCGGTGTCCCTAAACCGCGCTAGATGCGGACGGTGTTGATCCGCAGCGGCTGCACGTTCTTCCCATTGGCGTGGCTCTGCCCGGGGCTGAAGTAGGAGCAGAGCTTGCCGGGGAACTTCTCCCGGAAGGTGTAGAGCCAAGACATGTCGTCGGCGTTGTAGAAGATGAGCAGGCCTTGGTCGTAGTCCAGGAAGACACCCACCTTGTCGAGCTTGTCGCGGACGTTGAGCCGCGTCCAGGGCTCGGTGCAGGCGCTGTACTGGTTGCCGTCGTGCATGACGATGCAGTAGAAGCCGCGGCTGGGCTGGATCTGGATGCTGCCCTTGCGGCTGGCAGCTTCATGCGCCAGCCCGATCACCCACTGAGTCTTCTCCGCCACCACCACCTCCCAGTAGTGGACGCCGCTACTGAAGGCCTCGGAGCCCAGGACCGACACCTCCACGTCGAAGCGCTTGGGCGAGTCCTGCAGCGGCTGGGGGTGCAGGTTGCCATAGGCCACGATGGTGCAATCATCGGACAGAATCAGACGCTGGTGGGCAGTGCCCGGGTCCAGGGTCAGGGCGGCTGGCACTGAGGGGATGGAGGAGGAAGAGAAATAAGCGGAGAGAAGGTTGTGGACCCACGCCACGGCGCCTCCCTGAGGCCAGGTTCTGGCTGGATACAAGCCTGCCCTCTCTGGGCCTCAGCTTCTTCCTCTGTGAGAGGGAAGGGTGACTGTCAAGGGCCTTTCAGATTTAAACCTCGCTGCAGGAAAGGAGCTATGGCGGCTTGTTCACTGATGAGGTCCCAGCGGCAAGACTCACAGTGAGCACTCTGCCAAAAATTTGTTGAGTAAATCTAAATGAGGTCCAGAATTGGATGATTTCATAGCTGGGCGGGAGTTTAAAGATTATGTGGGTGTTGGATAATCACCCTATGGGATAATCTGGAAACTTGTGGGGGTGTTCGAGTTGTCTCAATAGGTAGGATTCAGGGATGCTAAATCCCCTGAATGTGAGGCACAGGGTGGTCCCATGCCCCCAACCAATGAGTTTCAGATGCTCCCCCAGACATTCATGTAGATGAAAAATCTTTACAATGACCCCAAACTACAGCTTAACTCCCTTTCACATACAAATATGAAATAATTTTACTACAGTTTTAATATACACTGAATATTCTGAAATGCAACTACTGTGTACACTGGAGGAAGGCTGAATTTATTTCATCTGGAGCTTCACTAAGAATTGTTCACTTTTTCTTTTTTTTTGGAAAATACATCTCCAAGAAGAACACCATTGACCAATATAACCTACCTATTTCAGACTGTATTTGAGGCAGAATGGGGTTTTACCTAAGGTGTGAGCACCTGACTCATATGTTATGTTTTCCGGGGTGTTTTGGGTGAGCATCTACCTATCGACATGCACAATATTTTATCATAAATAATTTCCTTCTGTTTTTCCTTTATATCATACAGTACATACCTATATGTGTATACATATATGTATACTTAAAATTGTGAAAAGCTCATAGCATGTTTGAGACATTATAAATTATTTGTTATAAAAAGTAGATGATGAGTCTGAAAAAGTTGAAAACCACTAATTGGAGACCAGCTCTCCCATTTGACAGTGGGAAAACTGAGACCCAGAGAAGAGATGTGATTTGTCACTGGGCAAAGACTGGTAACTAAGACCATGTACAATCCAACCCCAGCCCTCTCTTCCCGTCTACCTCTCACCACCCTACTCAGGCCCAAAACCTTCGCCCAGGCTGTTCCCTCCTCTGCCTCATCTCTGCTTGCTGTAATCACACCCCATGAAGGCCTATCCTCAGGGAAGCCTTCCTGGTTGCCCAGCCGGAGGCTTGTTCCTTCCCCTGAAATTGCTCAACTTTGTGCTCTTCTCCTGACACATGGGGTAGTCTACTGTGCCCATATCTTACCTCCATGTACACCAGGAGGGCAAGGACTGTGTATTCTCCAACTAGGTTCTTGTGGTATGCCCCATGGCCAGCACAGGGCTTGGCATGGGCAAGGTTTCCAGAAAGGCTCACAAATTAAACGGACCCTGCGAGTGTTGGTCTCTGGGCAGGCAGCACAGTCTGGGGCACCCGGCTCTGGGCTGGGCTCACTGGCTTGGCTCTCAAAGTCTCATGAACTCTCGTCAAGGACTCTGTTTACTCTTGCCTCCCTGAAGGAGCTGATGACTTAGCCAGAAGAAGGAACCTAGAATTAGCTCAGCTTAGCCTGGATGAGCACTTCCACGACAGAGCAAGACAGAAGAGAGACAAGGAGAAGTTTCCTAGCTCCTTGGAGCAAAGGAAGGACTCCTCCATCTGGCTCTCTGGTGCTTTCCTTCTCTGGTGGAGGTGGAGGGATGACGATGCTTGGCCGGAGCGTCACCTCCTACTTCGGCCGCCTCGGCTGGCCGCGTGTGCGCAGAGAAAGAAAAGGCCTCAGTGACGGCAATCATCTCTAACAGAGAGTGACAGCCAGTCCCTTAGCTGTGCTCCTGTTCACAGTTGACTCACAAAGCTGCTCACTGACTGAGAACAAACTCCTTCCATGAGCTCTGTCAGGAATAAATTTAGTCTTGAGTTATATACTCTTTTTTCCTGTTCTTAGAAGTCAGAGGGCTGTATGGAAACAATTAGCCCAGTGAATAGCGAGGTCAAAGGAAACATAATTCTCTATCCAGGGACACAGACGAGGGGAGCCATAAGAAGGAGGACGCCGAGTCAGTGGATGAACGTTTCACCCTGTTGTCTGGTCACAGCGCAGCCTGTCAGACCAGAAGGCTCCCGCCACGTGGAATGTGGGCGTTCCCACAGTGGGGTCAAGAGGAGGAGGGGAGGGGGCATAGGAAGTCTGTGTGTGGGGCGAGCTCGGGGGAGAAGAAGGAGCTAATCAGACACACATGGGGCTACTCCTCTGGCTATGGAATGTGGGTCATACCCAGGTGCCTGTGGCAAAGGGGCAAGAGAGACAGGAGACGGGCACAGTGCCAAGGGGTGGGCAGCTGTCGTGCATGCCCCGCAGGAAACTGGGCCTTATATCTGAGGTGCCCAGGATGATTTGAAGAGGCCAGAGACAGAACCGAGGCTCAGAGAAGAAGGACAGGGCCAGGGGTGAGCGGGGGACTGAGAGACTCGCAGGAGGGCTCAGCTCCTCTTTTTAAGTCTAAGTAGGGAGGTGTGGGCCCTTCCAGTGCCAGTGATGAGTGCAGAGGGCACTCTTAGGAGGCAGCCAAGTGGGCCTTTAATGGTTCTGAGATGGGGCCGACAGGGATAAGCTGCAGGATGGAGGAAATCCACGCTGCACTGAGTGCTAACTCCTGACCCTCAAGGGACAGGACCAGCCACTCCCTGGGTGGGCCTAGGAGTGGGGTCTGTGTTTATTGGTCATTTCTGGCAGTAGAGGTCAGGCCGGTGGGGTGGGACATGATCCACAGTGGGCAGGATCCAACAGCCCAGAGGGCCAGGGGCAGGGCCTGGCATCCTTATTAGGCAGAAGGTCTGACCTGATTCTTAGGAGGCTTTTGGACCCTGAAAGGTGGGGTCCATCTCCTCACAAACAGAGACCCTGTCTTCAGTCCTCCCTTCTGTGTTCCCGGAGGCTATGGCTGGGAGGAGTAACAGCCTTCGGACCAGCGAAGTACCCAGCTGGGGACATGGCAATACCTTGCCCCTCTCTAAAGAGTCGTTTCTCACTGGAAAAGATCCCGAGGTTGGAAAAAATAGAAGGCAAAAGGAGAAGGAGACAACAGCGGACGAGATGGTTGGATGGCATCACTGAGTCAATGCACATAAGTTTGAGCAAGCTCCAGGAGATGGTGAAGGACGGGGAAGCCTGGCGTGCTGCTGTCCACGGGGTCGCAGAGTCAGTTGTGACTGAGCGACTGAAATGAACTCTGAGAAGTCAGTCCCAGTGTGCAAACTGGCAATCCCTCCACCCATCCTTCATCTCAGGAAAGGTGACAGACTCATCAGATAGGCTTGAAACAAGTTCTGACCCCTGGGGCTCAACATTTTAAAGGTCAGAGCTCTTTTCTAGGTCCTGGGACACTGTTTTATGTAAAAGCAGAGACAGGAGACGGGCACAGTGCCAAGGGGTGGGCAGCTGTCGTGCATGCCCGCAGGAAACTGGGCCTTATATCTGAGGTGCCCAGGATGATTTGAAGAGGCCAGAGACAGAACCGAGGCTCAGAGAAGAAGGACAGGGCCAGGGGTGAGCGGGGACTGAGAGACTGCAGGAGGGCTCAGCTCCTCTTTTAAGTCTAAGTAGGGAGGTGTGGGCCCTTCCAGTGCCAGTGATGAGTGCAGAGGGCACTCTTAGGAGGCAGCCAAGTGGGCCTTTAATGGTTCTGAGATGGGGCCGACAGGGATAAGCTGCAGGATGGAGGAAATCCACGCTGCACTGAGTGCTAACTCCTGACCCTCAAGGGACAGGACCAGCCACTCCCTGGGTGGGCCTAGGAGTGGGGTCTGTGTTTATTGGTCATTTCTGGCAGTAGAGGTCAGGCCGGTGGGGTGGGACATGATCCACAGTGGGCAGGATCCAACAGCCCAGAGGGCCAGGGGCAGGGCCTGGCATCCTTATTAGGCAGAAGGTCTGACCTGATTCTTAGGAGGCTTTTGGACCCTGAAAGGTGGGGTCCATCTCCTCACAAACAGAGACCCTGTCTTCAGTCCTCCCTTCTGTGTTCCCGGAGGCTATGGCTGGGAGGAGTAACAGCCTTCGGACCAGCGAAGTACCCAGCTGGGGACATGGCAATACCTTGCCCCTCTCTAAAGAGTCGTTTCTCACTGGAAAAGATCCCGAGGTTGGAAAAAATAGAAGGCAAAAGGAGAAGGAGACAACAGCGGACGAGATGGTTGGATGGCATCACTGAGTCAATGCACATAAGTTTGAGCAAGCTCCAGGAGATGGTGAAGGACGGGGAAGCCTGGCGTGCTGCTGTCCACGGGGTCGCAGAGTCAGTTGTGACTGAGCGACTGAAATGAACTCTGAGAAGTCAGTCCCAGTGTGCAAACTGGCAATCCCTCCACCCATCCTTCATCTCAGGAAAGGTGACAGACTCATCAGATAGGCTTGAAACAAGTTCTGACCCCTGGGGCTCAACATTTTAAAGGTCAGAGCTCTTTTCTAGGTCCTGGGACACTGTTTTATGTAAACAGAAAGCAGGGGCCGAGGCAGCCCATCTGGTCTCCGGGTGTGTTCTCCATCCATTTAAGTATCTCTGAGACCTCAGGTCAAAAGGCATCCAGGGGGCTTCCCTGGTGGTCCAGTGGGTAAGGAGACCGCCTTGCCGTGCAAGGGGTGCCGGTTCGATCCCTGGCCTGGGAAGATCCCACATACTGCGGAGCGGCTGGACTGATGTGTCCAATTGCTGAGCCAGAGCTCTGGAGTGCATGCGCCCAGAGCCGGTGCTCTTGACACCAGAGGCCACGGCGATGGGAGGCCCACACGGGCCAAAGAACAAAGATGGATGAAAATGGATAAATGAAAGACCAATGGAAGTGGCCCGCTCCCCCATAAATAAATAAATATATTAAAAAAAAAAAGGCATCCAGGAAGGAGCGTGGACTGTGAGGGGCCCCGGATATGTCTCCTGGTCACCATCAACTACACATCCCGAGCAGCAGAGACACCCCAAAGTCCAGCGCCATCATTTGGCAGCAAATGGCTAATGTCTCTTTGCTCTCAGGGACAGTGGCTTTGAGGCCTGACAGAGCAAGAAATAACATCAGCTCTTGCCTCTGGCCAGGTTGTTAAAAAGTCTGGTTCTGGGACTTCTCTGGCAGTCCCAGGGCTAAGAATCTGTCTTGTAATGCAAGGGTTGCAGGTTTAATCCCTCGTCTGGGAACTAAGATCCCACATGCCTCGGAGCAACTAAACCCACATGCCACAACTAGAGAGCCCCCATGCTGCAGCTAAGACCTGACACAGATGAATAAATAAATGCATTTAAAAAAAAAAAATCTGGTTCCTCATACCACCTGCCTACTTAGGTCCTCAGCTGCACAGGGGGGCATTCAGAAAAACACTTTCACATCCTCTGGCTCGTAAGACCACGACAGCAGTCCCAGGAGCACAATTTACTATACCTTTTCAGAAGAGGAAACTGAGGTTGCAAGGAGATTTCTCAGAGTTAAGTGGCTTGCTCAGGTCGTCACTCTGAGCTCGGTAAGACCACGAACATCCGGAGCTTACACCTTTTAAAGGTCAGAGCTCTTTTCTAGGTCCTGGGACACTGTTTTATGTAAACAGAAAGCAGGGGCCGAGGCAGCCCATCTGGTCTCCGGGTGTGTTCTCCATCCATTTAAGTATCTCTGAGACCTCAGGTCAAAAGGCATCCAGGGGGCTTCCCTGGTGGTCCAGTGGGTAAGGAGACCGCCTTGCCGTGCAAGGGGTGCCGGTTCGATCCCTGGCCTGGGAAGATCCCACATACTGCGGAGCGGCTGGACTGATGTGTCCAATTGCTGAGCCAGAGCTCTGGAGTGCATGCGCCCAGAGCCGGTGCTCTTGACACCAGAGGCCACGGCGATGGGAGGCCCACACGGGCCAAAGAACAAAGATGGATGAAAATGGATAAATGAAAGACCAATGGAAGTGGCCCGCTCCCCCATAAATAAATAAATATATTAAAAAAAAAAAAAAAGGCATCCAGGAAGGAGCGTGGACTGTGAGGGGCCCCGGATATGTCTCCTGGTCACCATCAACTACACATCCCGAGCAGCAGAGACACCCCAAAGTCCAGCGCCATCATTTGGCAGCAAATGGCTAATGTCTCTTTGCTCTCAGGGACAGTGGCTTTGAGGCCTGACAGAGCAAGAAATAACATCAGCTCTTGCCTCTGGCCAGGTTGTTAAAAAGTCTGGTTCTGGGACTTCTCTGGCAGTCCCAGGGCTAAGAATCTGTCTTGTAATGCAAGGGTTGCAGGTTTAATCCCTCGTCTGGGAACTAAGATCCCACATGCCTCGGAGCAACTAAACCCACATGCCACAACTAGAGAGCCCCCATGCTGCAGCTAAGACCTGACACAGATGAATAAATAAATGCATTTAAAAAAAAAAAATCTGGTTCCTCATACCACCTGCCTACTTAGGTCCTCAGCTGCACAGGGGGGCATTCAGAAAAAACACTTTCACATCCTCTGGCTCGTAAGACCACGACAGCAGTCCCAGGAGCACAATTTACTATACCCCTTTTTCAGAAGAGGAAACTGAGGTTGCAAGGAGATTTCTCAGAGTTAAGTGGCTTGCTCAGGTCGTCACTTGAGGTGGAAGTGGAACTGGAACTGGAGCTAACATCTTTTCACACCAGGTTCTTTCCTTTATGTGGCCCCAGAAAGCCTGTTCGGCAAGACTGAGGAACCATCTGATGGTTCATGATAATCTAAGAAACAGGCATCGGCATTTACTAAGTTCCCGGGTTATTATCACAAATGAATAATCTTATTTAGTTCCCTCCCTACCCTGGGAGATAGACCACATCTTCCTCATTCATGTTTCATGGAAATAGGCTCAGAGAGGGTAGAGATTTGCCCTGCGTCGCACAGCCTGATAGTGAATATGCTGGAATGCAAAATGACTGGATTCAGACAAGCACGGGGAGGAGAGAGCAGCCCAGAGGGGAGGCGGCAGGAGCAAAGGAAGCAGGGTCTGGCGTCCTCTGGACAAGGGCCACCCGTCCGGGGCAGGCAGGAAGCTTGTGTCCGGGAGCTGGGGCAATCAGGCCAGGCAGCTGGAGGAGGGTTTCCAGCATCAGCTGAGCGGTGAGGCAGGGGAGTGGGTGGAGGTGCAGAGAGGAGGTACCAGAGCAGGAGAGCGACAGGTGCTAGACAGCGTTCTCTGGCAACCCAACAGGAAGCCTGAAGCAGAAGGGGAGCAGGTGGGAAGCTGCCAGAATCCAGGGCTAGGTCCCTGGGGGCACCTGCCCTTCCCATCTGGACATAAAGGGCCTTAGTTTTGGCAGAAGAGCCAGAGTGACTTCATAGGCCCTGCTGACAAAAGAAGAGGCCTGGCTCACCAGGTCACAGTTCTCTGAACCCCCAGGGGCCGCTCGCCTTGGCAGGATGTTCAAGGTGCACACAACGGCTCCCTCAGCCCCTCTCCTACAGGCGGCTTTCTCTGGGGCAGATATTCTTGACTGGGGTGGATCTGCCTCCTAGGGCACATCGGGCAATGCCTGGAGACATAGTTAGGTGTCACAACCGGGGGTATATGTGTGTGGCAAACCAAGGGCGCTGTTAAACATCCTAGCATGGACAGGACAGCTCTCAAGACAAGGAATCCGCCAGCCCCAGATGTCAAATAGTTCTAAGGCTGAGAAAGCCTGCCCTGGAGCAACCCGCAAATTCCCACGCCAGTTTGCTTACGTGTGAAGGAGTCCAGATGGGAACACTAGTGTCCCTGTAACACAGAAGAGGAAACTGAGGCTTGGAGGGAGGACGTGCCCAAGGATATGCATCAGGTTCCTTCATTCAACAACTAATTGCTCAGCGCCTACTTAATGCCAGGCACGATTCTAAGAACAGAACTGAGACCAGGACTCCTTCATTTCTTTTTTCATTCATCCACACACATTTCCTGTGCTGGTTGCTGGGCCTGTAGAGGGATGACGCAGACTCAGCCCCTGACCTCTCAGAGGTCAGTGAGAGAGTCTAGTGAGACAGACAGCCGTGCCGACATGAATAAAACAGTGAGGCCAGGAAAGCCCAGGGGGACTTGGAGAAACCCAGGAAGGCTTTTCAGAAGAGGCGTTTATAGTAAGATGTGAAAGAGAGTAAGAATGAGTTCTCTGAGGTTTGTGTTGAGGGTTTCAGGTAGAGGGAACAGTGTGTGCAGAAGTGTGCAGGGGAGAGAGTGTGGCTCGTGGAGGAACCGAAGACGGGTCAGTGTGTCTGAGTGAGATGTAGAGGAAGGAGGAGAGACTGGCAGGGCCCAGATCCCACGGGGCCTTGACTGGCAGGCTTAAGTGCCCAGACTGCCTCGCTGAGCTGGGGCGGGGGCGGGGCGGGGCGGCAGCTGAGATACAGGAGCTCCTGAGACTATCTGCCTGAGGGGCTTCCCTGGGTCAGGGGAGGGCACAGGACCCCTGGGCGGGCTTCTTGCTTCCTTGACTTATGCTGCTTCTCCCATAGGTGGCCCTCACCCTGCTGGGTCCCAGTGTGAAGCATGGGAACAAGGCTGGGAGCACACAGAGACATCCCCCACTACCCATCCCAGGAGGACAGTGAAGAGCCCCACCCAATCAGCTAGAAAATGAACCCTTCCCCCACTGCCCACTTTGCCAACGGGGCGCAGATCCAGACTTAAAGGTACTAGGAAGTGTCCCCTCGTCTTTATGAAACTAGTCATGAAGCATTAGAGAAGGCCTTGGTCAAACCAAGGGCGCTGTTAAACATCCTAGCATGGACAGGACAGCTCTCAAGACAAGGAATCCAGCCCCAGATGTCAAATAGTTCTAAGGCTGAGAACCTGCCCTGGAGCAACCCGCAAATTCCCACGCCAGTTTGCTTACGTGTGAAGGAGTCCAGATGGGAACACTAGTGTCCCTGTAACACAGAAGAGGAAACTGAGGCTTGGAGGGAGGACGTGCCCAAGGATATGCATCAGGTTCCTTCATTCAACAACTAATTGCTCAGCGCCTACTTAATGCCAGGCACGATTCTAAGAACAGAACTGAGACCAGGACTCCTTCATTTCTTTTTTCATTCATCCACACACATTTCCTGTGCTGGTTGCTGGGCCTGTAGAGGGATGACGCAGACTCAGCCCCTGACCTCTCAGAGGTCAGTGAGAGAGTCTAGTGAGACAGACAGCCGTGCCGACATGAATAAAACAGTGAGGCCAGGAAAGCCCAGGGGGACTTGGAGAAACCCAGGAAGGCTTTTCAGAAGAGGCGTTTATAGTAAGATGTGAAAGAGAGTAAGAATGAGTTCTCTGAGGTTTGTGTTGAGGGTTTCAGGTAGAGGAGCCGTGTGTGCAGAAGTGTGCGGGAGAGAGTGTGGCTCGTGGAGGAACCGAAGACGGGTCAGTGTGTCTGAGTGAGATGTAGAGGAAGGAGGAGAGACTGGCAGGGCCCAGATCCCACGGGGCCTTGACTGGCAGGCTTAAGTGCCCAGACTGCCTCGCTGAGCTGGGGCGGGGGCGGGGCGGGGCGGCAGCTGAGATACAGGAGCTCCTGAGACTATCTGCCTGAGGGGCTTCCCTGGGTCAGGGGAGGGCACAGGACCCCTGGGCGGGCTTCTTGCTTCCTTGACTTATGCTGCTTCTCCCATAGGTGGCCCTCACCCTGCTGGGTCCCAGTGTGAAGCATGGGAACAAGGCTGGGAGCACACAGAGACATCCCCCACTACCCATCCCAGGAGGACAGTGAAGAGCCCCACCCAATCAGCTAGAAAATGAACCCTTCCCCCACTGCCCACTTTGCCAACGGGGCGCAGATCCAGACTTAAAGGTACTAGGAAGTGTCCCCTCGTCTTTATGAAACTAGTCATGAAGCATTAGAGAAGGCCTTCGGTCACCTAGAGCAAGCCCCGTCCCTGTCCACGGTGATTGTCCTCAGTCCTTCTCCATCTGTACCTGGAGGCCAATCACGCATCCTGGGCTCCTTCACCCCGCTGCCCTCCCCACCGCCTCTGCCTGTGCAGTTCCCAATGCCGAGGACTGTCCAGAGACATCGCCAGGCCTCACCCTCCCCTGAGGGAAAGCTCTCAGTTTTCAGCACTCAGGGCAAATACCATCTGCTCATTGTTCCCCTGGCCACTCCTCTGCCCCATCCAGAGCCTCCTGTGGCCCCTCTGGGCGCCCATGGCCTTATGAAAGTCTCTCATCATGGCCCTTGTCCCATTGGACTGACAGGGTCTGTTGTCCCATCTGTCTCTCCTGATCCCTGCATGTGCCTCAAAGGACTTTCAACGCCTGTAGATCAAAAGAATGAATCCAGACAGGTGGAAAGAGATCTGACTGCTGTGTGACCGGGGGAAATCAGTGAGCCTCTCCAAGCCTCAGTCTCCCCAGCAGAGTTCCTTGGTTGGGGGTATGAGGCCAGAGGATGCCTGGTTAGTTTAGTAGAGAAGGGCACACACTCTGACTGACGGATCTGGTTCAAATCCTGGCGGCGCCATTTACCGGGTTGTGACCATGACCAGCTCCTAATAGTTCTGCCTCAGTCTCCTTATCTAAAAATGATAACCATGTCTACCTCTTAGGGAGAAGTCCCCTCTACATCCCTGTCTCCCCTCTAAAGGACGCCATGTCTACTCAGGAACACAGAAGGTTCCCTGCTGCCAATAGGTTTGACTCTGGTGCGCTGGTGCGTTGTGGTGTTGATCTCCCAGTCCCAGGGTCTACTGACTCTACTAGAAATACATTTCAGACCTTCTCCTCTCTCAGAAAACCTCCCGTGACCTCCTCTGGTCCATCCTCATCCCAGAGGACCTTGCTTCCTCCCTTACCGGGAACACTGAAGCTATCAGAAGAGAATTCCCATGAGCTGCCAACCCCTGTCTCTGATTTGGTGCCCGTTTACAGTACTTCTCCGGGCTCCCAGCCCACTTTGCCAACGGCGCAGATCCAGACTTAAAGTCCCTCGCTTTATGAAACTAGTCATGAAGCATTAGAGAAGGCCTTCGGTCACCTAGAGCAAGCCCCGTCCCTGTCCACGGTGATTGTCCTCAGTCCTTCTCCATCTGTACCTGGAGGCCAATCACGCATCCTGGGCTCCTTCACCCCGCTGCCCTCCCCACCGCCTCTGCCTGTGCAGTTCCCAATGCCGAGGACTGTCCAGAGACATCGCCAGGCCTCACCCTCCCCTGAGGGAAAGCTCTCAGTTTTCAGCACTCAGGGCAAATACCATCTGCTCATTGTTCCCCTGGCCACTCCTCTGCCCCATCCAGAGCCTCCTGTGGCCCCTCTGGGCGCCCATGGCCTTATGAAAGTCTCTCATCATGGCCCTTGTCCCATTGGACTGACAGGGTCTGTTGTCCCATCTGTCTCTCCTGATCCCTGCATGTGCCTCAAAGGACTTTCAACGCCTGTAGATCAAAAGAATGAATCCAGACAGGTGGAAAGAGATCTGACTGCTGTGTGACCGGGGGAAATCAGTGAGCCTCTCCAAGCCTCAGTCTCCCCAGCAGAGTTCCTTGGTTGGGGGTATGAGGCCAGAGGATGCCTGGTTAGTTTAGTAGAGAAGGGCACACACTCTGACTGACGGATCTGGTTCAAATCCTGGCGGCGCCATTTACCGGGTTGTGACCATGACCAGCTCCTAATAGTTCTGCCTCAGTCTCCTTATCTAAAAATGATAACCATGTCTACCTCTTAGGGAGAAGTCCCCTCTACATCCCTGTCTCCCCTCTAAAGGACGCCATGTCTACTCAGGAACACAGAAGGTTCCCTGCTGCCAATAGGTTTGACTCTGGTGCGCTGGTGCGTTGTGGTGTTGATCTCCCAGTCCCAGGGTCTACTGACTCTACTAGAAATACATTTCAGACCTTCTCCTCTCTCAGAAAACCTCCCGTGACCTCCTCTGGTCCATCCTCATCCCAGAGGACCTTGCTTCCTCCCTTACCGGGAACACTGAAGCTATCAGAAGAGAATTCCCATGAGCTGCCAACCCCTGTCTCTGATTTGGTGCCCGTTTACAGTACCTTCTCCGGGCTCCCAGCAGGGGCAGGGGTGGACCTGTTCAGACTCCAGCAACTCTCTCTTGTTCCTCCTGAATTCTGCCTTCTACTGGATCTTTTCTGTGCACCCCCTTCTCCTAAACATGCTATCATTTTTCCTATCTTAAACAAAGCTGCTGCCACATTCTCTCCCCTTCCTGTAAATAAACTCGTTGAAAGCACTGTCTCCACCTCCGCCCAGCCTCTCCTGGAGGGCCTCCAGTCAGGCTTTCGCCTCTATTGCTCCAGCAGAGCAGCTCGCGTTCAGGTCACCAGGACCGAGCGAGCCGTGGGTTCGGATCCTCCCACACTAGGCGTAGCAGCCTGGCCACCACTGGCCACCCCCTCCTCCGAAACACTTTTTCCACTTGGCGTCCAGGAAGGACCCAGGTCTCCCTCCTATTCTCTGGCTGTTCCTTCTCGGTCTCCTTGACGGGGTCGCCCTCCCGTCCTCGACTTCTAGGAGTGCCCCAGGGCTCCACCTGTTGGCGCAGCTCTCTTTTTTTTCTGCCCTCACCTCCGCGGAGATCTCACCCTGGCTCATTCAGTACCATCCACACGCGGACGCCACTGCCCCGAACCTCCTCTTGAACTCTAGGCATGTCAATCCCAATGCCTTCTCCACATCTGCATGGAGACAGCGAACTGGCCTCTCAAACCTCACATGTTTACAACTCCATCTTCCCAGTCACTTCAGCCAAAATCGAGGTCATCTTCCTTATCGTTCTTTTTTCCCTTTCTTCCATCTTAGATAGAATCCATTAGCAAATCTTGCTGGATCTCTGCTCAGTAAACCCAGCCACGTCCCACCACCTGCACTGCTTCCGCCCTGCTCCAGGCCAGCATCACCTCTCACCTGATCACGGCAGTCGTCTTTTAACCTCTCCCCTTCCCCCTCTGCGGTCTGTTCTCAACCCAGCAGCCAGAGGGATATCCTAGAAACTCAAAAAGCTCATGGTGCTTCATGCTACTGTCCCAAACCCTCCAGTGACTCTCATCTCACTCAGCATAAAACTGAAAGTTTTGACACGGCCCACAGGCCCTCGTGGCCTGGCTACTGTCGCCTCTGCTCTCTTTCTCACTCATTCCACGGAGCCACAATGGTCTCCTTACTGCTCCCTGAACACGCCAGGCCCTGCCTCAGGGCCTTTGCACTTGCTGTTCCCACAACCAAGAGTATTCTTCCCTTGGTGTCTACCTGCCGCCCTCTTCTCTTTCCTTCAGGTCTTTACTTCCTCCTCCGGGAGGTCTTCTGACTGGATGCCCCACTGAATGCTCTATCCTACCTCAACATCCCTTAGCTCCCTTCCTTAATCTTTTATCACTACCTAACTATGTATTTTACTTAATTTTGTTTTCTCTTTCTCTCACACGCTAGGATGTAACTGAGATGCATGAGGGTAGGGACTTTTGTCCATTTTGCTCATTGTTTATCTCCGGGACCTAGAACAGTGCCTGGTGTGAAGTAGGTGCTTGATCTCTCCTGTACGCAGAGAGTGAATGAACGAACAGCCCAGAGCCTCAGTCTCTTTGTCTAGAGAATAGGTATACCAGTAGAACCAACCTCCTGGGGTTACACCAACACAAAGATTCACTGGGCTGAGGGATCGTGCTGGTGCCTGGCATAGGCCCCAGAACAGAGGAGGTGCTCATTAAGGGACCCTTCTCAGCCCTCTGCTCCATGCCATGTGTAGAGCAGGGGGCTGGGCTGTGGCCCATCTAGCTCCGACCCATGACACTCCTTTCCTCTTCCCGGGCCCTCCTGGTGAGTGGCAGGAAGGGCCTTACCTGGGTGGATGTCCTGGAACAGGGACTTCCAGATGGTGTACTGCAGGGGGCCTGTGTACTTGGAGGTTGGGAAGTCTTCATAGGTCAGATTGGTCTCATGGATTTTCCCTTTAAGCCTGGAAGGAGAATAAGAGAGCAGGCCATGTGAGGGGCTAGATTCCTGTCCCAGCACCTTCAGGGCTGTTGGCATAGGGCGAGGTCATGTATGAGAAGTTTGCCAGTCCCAGATGAAAGTGCTTGGTTCTTACCATTTCCTAATTCTCTAGCTATTACCCTCAGTTTCTTCATCTTTAAAATGGGTACTATAATAACGCCTGCCTTCTAGGCTTGTGAGCATTGTATGGCATAATGATGTACCCTTAGCACGGTGTGTGCCTCATGGTCAGCACAACACATGACATCAGCTATCAGTGTTGTTGATTAACAAACCAATAATTAAGTATTCTTCTTATTTTTTAAAGTTTTATTTATTATTTTGGGGGCAGGGCACACTATGCAGCATGCAGGATCTTAGTTCCCTGGTCAGGGGTTGAACCTATGCCTCCTGAAGTGGAAGCTTGGAGTTTTAACCACTGGACCGCCAGGGAAGTCCCAAGTATTATTATTAAAGGCAGCTATGGAACCAAAGAGACCTGGGCTTGAGTCCTGGCTCCCCCACATACTATATGAAGGGCTTTGGCCAATTGCTCCAGCTCCTCTGTACCTCAATTTCTACATGTGTGAAATGAGGATGACAGTGGAAACTACCTCCAAGAGGCTGGTAGGGTTACAAAAATATAAATATTATCATTTATTATATATAATATCAATATTATTATAAATGTTCTGTGCTTAGTCACTCAGTCATGTTTGACTCTTTGTGACTCCATGGACTGCAGCCCACCAGGCTCCTCTGACCATGGAGATGCTCCAGGCAAGAGCACTGGACTGGGTTGCCACGCCATCCCTCCAGAAGATCTTCCCAACCCAGGGATCAAACCCAGGTATTCCACATTGCAGGTGGATTCTTCACTGTCTGAGACTCTAGGGATAATACTATAAATAATACAAAATGCATATTTATAATATAATATAAATCACATAAAATAAGTAATATCCTATAGGATTAAGATATTATGTATAAAATAGTGTGAATACATAAAGCCTTCACCCCAGGCTCTGGCACAGAGCAGGTGTCCTAGATGCTTGATAGAGACTTTTTTTTTGGCCACTTTTACTGATCTTTCATTTATTTATCTTTGTTCTTTGGCCTGTGTGGGTCTTCCATCACAGTGGCCTCTCTTGCTGCAGAGCACTGTTTCCAGGCGCATGCGCTCCAGAGCTCTGGCTCGGTAGTTGGACACATTGGTCCAGCCGCTCTGCGGCACGTGGGATCCTCCCAGGCCAGGGATCGAACTGGCACCCCTTGTACTGCA
Organism: Tragulus kanchil; assembly: GCA_022376925.1. NCBI lineage: Eukaryota > Metazoa > Chordata > Mammalia > Artiodactyla > Tragulidae > Tragulus > Tragulus kanchil. Next base: position 131,023,023 of record JAIOJX010000032.1, on the reverse strand, counting down.
AGGCAGTGTTCTTACCCTCTGGACCATCAGGGAAGCCCTGATAGAGACATGAATGAATGAATTCTCTGCTAGCCACTCCATCTGCCTCCATTCCCACCACCCGATAGGGGCGAGGGAGGGGTTACCCATCTGGAAAAGACCCCCCACCCAGCAGGCAGGGAGGCACTTACCGCTCGGACAGTGAGGCCATGCCGGCTAGGAAGGTGTGCCGGTCGGTTTCGGCCAGCCGCTCTTGCAGGATCTGTGCCCCTTCCTGCACCTTGCGCAGCTGCTGGCTGTAGCGCTGGACTTTCTGCTCGATGTCGGTCAGCGTGCGGGCCGTGTCTGCCTCCAGCTCCTCCAACATGGCCTTCTGACGCTCCCGCAGCAGCCGGTGCAGTCGCTCAAATGCCTCCCCGATGGTGGTCCGCAGGCTTTTGGTGGAAGACTGTGGAGATGGTCAGCGGGGTTAGGGAGAGAAGATGGGGTGGTCCCTGTGTGAGAGGAGGAGCCCGAGGGTCTTGAGACTCAGAGAGGAAAGGGCAGGAAAGGCATGCTCAGTGAGGGGAAGGCAAGAGCATGGCAGCTGGAAAGAACTGGCATGGCCGAGTACAGCAAATAATTAAGTCTCTGTTAGGACGACAGAGGACGAGATGGTTGGATGGCATCACTGAGTCAAAGGACATGAGTTTGAGCAAGCTCCGGGAGATGGTGATGGACAGGGAAGTCTGGTGTGCTGCAGTCCACGGGGTTACAAAGAGTCAGACACGACTGAACGACTGAACTGAACTGAACTGAGGAAACTAATGAAATGGTCCAGGTGAGACAATGAGATTTGAACTAGAGGAGCAGCAGACGGACAGGACTTGAAAGACGTTTGTAGAGGAACCTAGTTAGCCCTGGGGACCAACTGGTTGGCTGTAGGGGTACAGAAGAGCCAGGTGTGAAGATGATATCCCGATTTCTGGCTTGAGGCTGGGAGGGATGAGGAAGTGGGCAGGAGATGTGGAGGGTGGGCAGGGAGAAGATGCTGAGCTCAGTCTAAGGCAGTGACTTTTTAAAAAAAGTCACTCAGGTGGCCTAAGCAAGATACCAAGGAGACCACAGATGTCGGAGAGCTTTATAAATGGCAACATACTGGGCAAAGCTTAGTGGTCACTCACCCTGTCCCACCACCCCAGACCCTTGTGCCAGGGAATCAGAGTTTGGGGTTAAAGCCATTGTTGGGGCGAGGGAGGGGTTACCCATCTGGAAAAGACCCCCCACCCAGCAGGCAGGGAGGCACTTACCGCTCGGACAGTGAGGCCATGCCGGCTAGGAAGGTGTGCCGGTCGGTTTCGGCCAGCCGCTCTTGCAGGATCTGTGCCCCTTCCTGCACCTTGCGCAGCTGCTGGCTGTAGCGCTGGACTTTCTGCTCGATGTCGGTCAGCGTGCGGGCCGTGTCTGCCTCCAGCTCCTCCAACATGGCCTTCTGACGCTCCCGCAGCAGCCGGTGCAGTCGCTCAAATGCCTCCCCGATGGTGGTCCGCAGGCTTTTGGTGGAAGACTGTGGAGATGGTCAGCGGGGTTAGGGAGAGAAGATGGGGTGGTCCCTGTGTGAGAGGAGGAGCCCGAGGGTCTTGAGACTCAGAGAGGAAAGGGCAGGAAAGGCATGCTCAGTGAGGGGAAGGCAAGAGCATGGCAGCTGGAAAGAACTGGCATGGCCGAGTACAGCAAATAATTAAGTCTCTGTTAGGACGACAGAGGACGAGATGGTTGGATGGCATCACTGAGTCAAAGGACATGAGTTTGAGCAAGCTCCGGGAGATGGTGATGGACAGGGAAGTCTGGTGTGCTGCAGTCCACGGGGTTACAAAGAGTCAGACACGACTGAACGACTGAACTGAACTGAACTGAGGAAACTAATGAAATGGTCCAGGTGAGACAATGAGATTTGAACTAGAGGAGCAGCAGACGGACAGGACTTGAAAGACGTTTGTAGAGGAACCTAGTTAGCCCTGGGGACCAACTGGTTGGCTGTAGGGGTACAGAAGAGCCAGGTGTGAAGATGATATCCCGATTTCTGGCTTGAGGCTGGGAGGGATGAGGAAGTGGGCAGGAGATGTGGAGGGTGGGCAGGGAGAAGATGCTGAGCTCAGTCTAAGGCAGTGACTTTTTTAAAAAAATGTCACTCAGGTGGCCTAAGCAAGATACCAAGGAGACCACAGATGTCGGAGAGCTTTATAAATGGCAACATACTGGGCAAAGCTTAGTGGTCACTCACCCTGTCCCACCACCCCCAGACCCTTGTGCCAGGGAATCAGAGTTTGGGGTTAAAGCCATTGTTGTAGGAGACAAGCATGGACTTGTACGATTCTCTCTACCCTCAAGGACTCTGCCAAGAGGCGGACGTTCACAAAAGTGCATGACATGTTGGAGGTGCAGATCCAGAGCCTGGTTATCTAAACACTGGAACAGGCAGGTTCCGAAGTCTTTGTGGAGAGATGGGTTCTGAGCTGGGGCCTGACGGGTGAGCGGGATGTCAGTTGGGGGTGGGGTGGGGGGCTGGCCGAGGGGGATAGGGAAGTGTCGCTCAGCTGCAGCAGCGTGTGGGGCCTGCCTCTGCAATTTGACTTTGTGGGATTCTGGCTGAGAGTTCACCGAGTCAGAGACCCTGCTGTGTTCAGTGCCCAGGGCTCTGTGGGAAGCTCCACAAAGGCTCAATTAGGGCCTGTTCCCTCCCGGTGGCGGCTGCAGGGCCGGCAGGAAGAGCTGCTGGCAGTGGGCCAGCCTCCCTGCGCATGCCCACCCAGTGCGCTGGGCTGACAAAAGGGGGTGGCAGAGGAAGAGACTGGGGATGAAGGGCCAGGCTGCCTGCGGCCTCCTGGAGCTCCCTCAGCCAGGGAAAGTGAGCGTCCTGCAGCGGCAGGTCATGGTGGGGAAGATGGGACCTGCCTTCCCTGGACCATCTGCGGCTGCCTACAAAGAACCCTAGCCCTCACAGCCAGCCCTTCTGGCTCCTCCTTGGCCAGTCTGCAGCAGCATTTGGCCCAAGGGCCACCCTCTACCAGTCGAGAATTCTGGTTGCCTCCCACCTCTGTGGCTGCTCCCTCCCTGGGGACCAACTGGTTGGCTGTAGGGGTACAGAAGAGCCAGGTGTGAAGATGATATCCCGATTTCTGGCTTGAGGCTGGGAGGGATGAGGAAGGGGGGTGTGAGGGTGGGCAGGAGAAGATGCTGAGCTCAGTCTAAGGCAGTGACTTTTTTAAAAAAATGTCACTCAGGTGGCCTAAGCAAGATACCAAGGAGACCACAGATGTCGGAGAGCTTTATAAATGGCAACATACTGGGCAAAGCTTAGTGGTCACTCACCCTGTCCCACCACCCCCAGACCCTTGTGCCAGGGAATCAGAGTTTGGGGTTAAAGCCATTGTTGTAGGAGACAAGCATGGACTTGTACGATTCTCTCTACCCTCAAGGACTCTGCCAAGAGGCGGACGTTCACAAAAGTGCATGACATGTTGGAGGTGCAGATCCAGAGCCTGGTTATCTAAACACTGGAACAGGCAGGTTCCGAAGTCTTTGTGGAGAGATGGGTTCTGAGCTGGGGCCTGACGGGTGAGCGGGATGTCAGTTGGGGGTGGGGTGGGGGGCTGGCCGAGGGGGATAGGGAAGTGTCGCTCAGCTGCAGCAGCGTGTGGGGCCTGCCTCTGCAATTTGACTTTGTGGGATTCTGGCTGAGAGTTCACCGAGTCAGAGACCCTGCTGTGTTCAGTGCCCAGGGCTCTGTGGGAAGCTCCACAAAGGCTCAATTAGGGCCTGTTCCCTCCCGGTGGCGGCTGCAGGGCCGGCAGGAAGAGCTGCTGGCAGTGGGCCAGCCTCCCTGCGCATGCCCACCCAGTGCGCTGGGCTGACAAAAGGGGGTGGCAGAGGAAGAGACTGGGGATGAAGGGCCAGGCTGCCTGCGGCCTCCTGGAGCTCCCTCAGCCAGGGAAAGTGAGCGTCCTGCAGCGGCAGGTCATGGTGGGGAAGATGGGACCTGCCTTCCCTGGACCATCTGCGGCTGCCTACAAAGAACCCTAGCCCTCACAGCCAGCCCTTCTGGCTCCTCCTTGGCCAGTCTGCAGCAGCATTTGGCCCAAGGGCCACCCTCTACCAGTCGAGAATTCTGGTTGCCTCCCACCTCTGTGGCTGCTCCCTCCCTGCCACCCCTGTTCCTGAGCACTCATCCAGGCTGGCTCCTCTGTTCACACCCCACATGCCCTCCCTCACCTTCAACTCCCATTGCTCTGAGGCTGGCTTCCAGGTCCATCCCTTTTGAAGGTCTCCTGAGTGCCGCATTTATCCTTCCATCTACTTCCTCTCCACCTGCCCCCTGAGTCCCACCAACTCCCTAGTTTACATGTCTGTTCTACACTTAGACCAGCAATCCTGCTGCCAGAGTGATCCTTCTAATGTGCAAACTGGGTCACAGTCGATCTCGTGTTTAGAAACCTGTCTTGGCGTCTTGATGACCAGTACAGCGCTAAGTTCCTTTGCCTAGAATTCGGAGTCTTCACTCGGATCCCAGCTTACCACTCTAGTGCCATTGCACTGGAATTCTAGCGTGGACCCCTCCCCCAGAAAATGCTTTATTCAAACAAGCCCCTAAGTATCCTGCAAGACCCAGATCAAAAGCTGCCTTCTCGGTGATACCTTCCCTAACTTTTCTAGGCAGTTTAACAGCTAAATGTTCCCACAGCATTTTGTAAATATTCTTAATATGCTGCCCCACATTTTATGTGGCTCCCCAGCTAGTGAACGAACCTCTCCTGGGTAGGAATACCATTTTTTTTTTAGACACTTCTATTCTTTCATTTATCTATTTTCATCCATCTTTGTTCTTTGGCCCATGTGGGCCTCCCATCGCAGTGGCCTCTTTCACTGCAGAGCATCGGCTCTAGGTGCATGCGCTCCAGAGCTCTGGCTCGGTAGTTGGACACATCAGTCCAGCCGCTCTGCGGCATATGGGATCTTCCCAGGCCAGGGATTGAACTGGCGCCCCTTGCACTGCAAGGCAGTGTCTTCACCCACTGGACCACTAGGGAAGCCCCAGGAATACCATTTCTCTCAACCCTGCACCCCGTGCCCATCCCAGGGCCTGGCACAAGGCTGATGGTCAGAACCTACTTAAGTGGGGAACGAGGGGAGGGTCTGGCCCAAGGCTGCTCTGCAGAGGTGGGTGCCAACTCCATCTTCTTTCTTGGGTGGGGACCCAGTGTTCTACCTCAAGGGGAGAGAAAGAAGCTGGGAGAGGGCAGCTCAGAAGAGAAACATCAGAGGGACAGTCACCCCAGGAGCCCTAGGTATGTCCCTGCTGGGCTCTCCAGGCCTCCCCAGCTTGCAGCCCAGAAAGCCAGAGATCTTGCTGGGGGCAACCCAGCATGAGGCTAGAATAGGTCCTAGGTTCTGACAGAATTGAACAGTAAGCTCTCAATTAGCTACTGACTAGCTGTGAGGCCTCAGGCCTGTTCCATAACCTCTCTGTGCCTCAGTGTCCTTGCCCCCAAAATGGAGATAACAATTCCTACCTCAAAAGGTTTTTCTCCCACTCATTTGTTCCACAACCATTGATCGTGTGCTAGACAGTGCACAGGTTCTGGGGAATCCCGCAGCATGGAGGTGACATTCTGTGCAGTTCAGCGGGACGATGAATGGGGAACACAATACCCAGCAAAGAGAAAGATTCAGCTAAACTGGTGTGCCCCATTTACTCTAGTTTTTTCTAGGACAGAGCCAGCCCAGCCCCACCCCCAATCCCTTCAGTGCCTCCAAGGGAAAGCGGCCCCCACCTCCGCCCGACACCTCCCTGGGAACACACTGGGGCTTGGAGGAGCTGGGACCATTTCAGAAGAACACCCTGCCAGGAATGCATCCCTCGGTCAGGGCCGACCAAGGAAAACATTGGGCCTGGGGAGGGAGATCAGACGGGCCCTCAAGTCGGGCCATTGGAAGGGCAGGCGCCACAGGAAAGCCGAGCAGAATCAGGCACCAGGTGAAATATGACCTCCAAAGCATCCATAGGCATTTCTTGTATAAACACCCCAGTCCAGACAGGAAGCAGGGCTGGGGGAACTCAAGGGGAAGGTGGCCCCACAGGGCCCCCCAGAGGCAGACAGATGGACAGGAAGGCAGGGGAGGAAGAGGTCAGTGGAGAAAAACAATGGGGGGTGGGGGAGGCTGGCGGGGAATGGAGAGAAGAACAGAATGCTGGAGAGAAAAACAGACCATACGAGTCCCCTCTCACCCAGAGGCTTTCGTTTGCTTCTCTTCACGTGGGAGGGACAGGATCCCCAAGCAGGGTGGAAACTGAGGCTGGGAGAAGCAAAGAGGCCAGAGGTCTGTGTCTGTTTCTCATCTGTTGCCTACTGAGGGTCTCGACTGAAGGCACACCAGAATTTTGTTTTCTGATCTCTCTGAGACCCCCACAGTGTGCTGGCGGCCAAGCTGGGGCACAGGTCCGGATCTCCAATGGCCTCAGGCTCTACCCCTGGTATAGGTCCTAGGTTCTGACAGAATTGAACAGTAAGCTCTCAATTAGCTACTGACTAGCTGTGAGGCCTCAGGCCTGTTCCATAACCTCTCTGTGCCTCAGTGTCCTTGCCCCCAAAATGGAGATAACAATTCCTACCTCAAAAGGTTTTTCTCCCACTCATTTGTTCCACAACCATTGATCGTGTGCTAGACAGTGCACAGGTTCTGGGGAATCCCGCAGCATGGAGGTGACATTCTGTGCAGTTCAGCGGGACGATGAATGGGGAACACAATACCCAGCAAAGAGAAAGATTCAGCTAAACTGGTGTGCCCCATTTACTCTAGTTTTTTCTAGGACAGAGCCAGCCCAGCCCCACCCCCAATCCCTTCAGTGCCTCCAAGGGAAAGCGGCCCCCACCTCCGCCCGACACCTCCCTGGGAACACACTGGGGCTTGGAGGAGCTGGGACCATTTCAGAAGAACACCCTGCCAGGAATGCATCCCTCGGTCAGGGCCGACCAAGGAAAACATTGGGCCTGGGGAGGGAGATCAGACGGGCCCTCAAGTCGGGCCATTGGAAGGGCAGGCGCCACAGGAAAGCCGAGCAGAATCAGGCACCAGGTGAAATATGACCTCCAAAGCATCCATAGGCATTTCTTGTATAAACACCCCAGTCCAGACAGGAAGCAGGGCTGGGGGAACTCAAGGGGAAGGTGGCCCCACAGGGCCCCCCAGAGGCAGACAGATGGACAGGAAGGCAGGGGAGGAAGAGGTCAGTGGAGAAAAACAATGGGGGGTGGGGGAGGCTGGCGGGGAATGGAGAGAAGAACAGAATGCTGGAGAGAAAAACAGACCATACGAGTCCCCTCTCACCCAGAGGCTTTCGTTTGCTTCTCTTCACGTGGGAGGGACAGGATCCCCAAGCAGGGTGGAAACTGAGGCTGGGAGAAGCAAAGAGGCCAGAGGTCTGTGTCTGTTTCTCATCTGTTGCCTACTGAGGGTCTCGACTGAAGGCACACCAGAATGTTTTCTGAAGAAATAGTTGTCATGATCTCTCTGAGACCCCCCCACAGTGTGCTGGCGGCCAAGCTGGGGCACAGGTCCGGATCTCCAATGGCCTCTCCAGGCTCTACCATGACCTCTGGAGGCCCATAGCATTCCTAGGGCTCCACTCCAGTGGCAGCTGGCAGCAGCACCCCTGCAAATGGAGTCGTGGGCTTTGTGTGCTAAGTCCCTTCAGTTATGTCCGACACTTTGGGACCCCATGGGCTGTAGCCCTGCCAGGCTCCTCTGTCCATGGGATTCTTCAGGCAAGAATGCTGGAGTGGGTTGCCATGCCCTCTTCCAGGGGATCTTCCCGACCCAGGGATCAAACCCACATCCCGTCTCCTGCATTGGCAGGGGGGTTCTTTACCACTGAGTTACCAGGACACTGAAATCATCCGAGAGCTTAGCAGCTAGGTCTGGGTCCCCGGTGCTTGGCCCCAGAAGAACAGCAGAGATCAGAGCAAGCCTTGCTCAGAGAACTATCCATGGGGGGACTTGGAGGGAGCCCCTTGGAAGTGTGCTAGGATCCAGAGCATCACGGCTGGAAGGAGCCTGGCAGAGTCCCTGTGCACAGATGGGAAGACTAAGGGAGCAGAAAAGTGTGCAGTTTACCCAAAGTCACACAGCATGGAGTGGTTGGGTCAGAACCCACAGCCGTCCTCTTGGGTCAAGGAAAAAGACCTTCTTTTCAAATCATCATGGCCAGAGCCTGCAAGGTTTGGTCCTACTCTTTAGTCTATATTTTTACAGTCAGAGTTTAAGAGAGGAGCTGATACCAGGGCTGAGCCACAAATCATCAGGAGGACTTGCAAGGAACCTTCTCAGGACTGGTGACTGAAAATGGGTGTGTTTAATAACAGGAGAGGAAAGAGACTCGTCACCTTCATCCACTCCTGCAGGACACCAGGGTTTTCTAGAAGGTCCCTGATCCCGCCTCAAATTTCACCCAAATCAGGAAAGGAGAGAAGATCTCATCCTTAATCCAGGCACTAGCCCAAATCATTCTTCTCAGTCATCTGGAGGAGGGTCCCGCGCCATTTACCTTCGCAGAAGCCCCAGGCTCCGCCCCACCTCATGCCCCACCCCCTCACCTGGAGGTTGGGCCCTCGAAGCCCCGCCCCCACAGCACCAGGCCGGAGTCCCCGCCCCTCAAGCTCCCAACCTGCCCCCACGTATAGGCCAGGCTCACCTTGGTCTCCGCCAGCTGTCGCTTGAGTAGCTGCAGCGCCTCCGTGTGCTCCCGCTCACTGTCCTGAAGGGCCTGAAGCTGCTCCTTCAGCTCCCTCTGGAACACAGACAAGGCAGGAATGGCTGCGCGGGCCAGAGCCTGCCCGGGTATTCCCCGGTGCTGCAGAGCCTAGGCTAGATTGCTGCGGGCGCTGGAAGTTCTGGCCCCGCGCCGCCCCTCCTCGGCCACTCTCCTCCCGTCACAGTTAAGCAACCACTAAGTTCTGTAGAGTTTGTCTCTCAAGGATCTCCAGAGACTGCGCCCGTCTTTCACCTGGGGTTTTGCAACAGCCTCCTCTCTGGCCATCCTAGGAGCTCTGGTCCCCCTGTCCAATCCACCTCCACATACTTTCCCACCCCCTAATGTGCTGGTCAAGACTCCTTGCTTAGGATCCTCTAGCAAGAACGAAGGCCATATCATGGTCCAGGGCTGCGACTAACTCCGGACATTCTCTGAGCCCTTCCAGTGGGCGGAGCACTGCTCTCAGACCTTAGCCTGTATGGGGTCATCTAATCCTCTCAATAATCCTGAAGTAGGCATTGTTATTATCCCGTTTCTGATGGAGAAACTGAGAGGCCAAGAAGCTGGCCCCAAACTTACAGATAAGCATGTAAGGGCAGTGCCGGAATTGGAACTCAGGAAGTCTGGTTCTGAAGACCATGATCATGACACCAGGTGACAGGTTTTCTACAAGGTCCCTGATCCCGCCTCAAATTTCACCCAAATCAGGAAAGGAGAGAAGATCTCATCCTTAATCCAGGCACTAGCCCAAATCATTCTTCTCAGTCATCTGGAGGAGGGTCCCGCGCCATTTACCTTCGCAGAAGCCCCAGGCTCCGCCCCACCTCATGCCCCACCCCCTCACCTGGAGGTTGGGCCCTCGAAGCCCCGCCCCCACAGCACCAGGCCGGAGTCCCCGCCCCTCAAGCTCCCAACCTGCCCCCACGTATAGGCCAGGCTCACCTTGGTCTCCGCCAGCTGTCGCTTGAGTAGCTGCAGCGCCTCCGTGTGCTCCCGCTCACTGTCCTGAAGGGCCTGAAGCTGCTCCTTCAGCTCCCTCTGGAACACAGACAAGGCAGGAATGGCTGCGCGGGCCAGAGCCTGCCCGGGTATTCCCCGGTGCTGCAGAGCCTAGGCTAGATTGCTGCGGGCGCTGGAAGTTCTGGCCCCGCGCCGCCCCTCCTCGGCCACTCTCCTCCCGTCACAGTTAAGCAACCACTAAGTTCTGTAGAGTTTGTCTCTCAAGGATCTCCAGAGACTGCGCCCGTCTTTCACCTGGGGTTTTGCAACAGCCTCCTCTCTGGCCATCCTAGGAGCTCTGGTCCCCCTGTCCAATCCACCTCCACATACTTTCCCACCCCCTAATGTGCTGGTCAAGACTCCTTGCTTAGGATCCTCTAGCAAGAACGAAGGCCATATCATGGTCCAGGGCTGCGACTAACTCCGGACATTCTCTGAGCCCTTCCAGTGGGCGGAGCACTGCTCTCAGACCTTAGCCTGTATGGGGTCATCTAATCCTCTCAATAATCCTGAAGTAGGCATTGTTATTATCCCGTTTCTGATGGAGAAACTGAGAGGCCAAGAAGCTGGCCCCAAACTTACAGATAAGCATGTAAGGGCAGTGCCGGAATTGGAACTCAGGAAGTCTGGTTCTGAAGACCATGATCATGACACCAGGTGACAGGTTTTCTACAGTCATGAACAACAAAAATCCATGACAGACAACATGTCAAAATTTTAAGGCCAGGATCACGGTCACTGATTTTTCCTTTGCCTCTGGTTCCAACATGGCTCAGTACAACATGGCTAGTCAGCCTGTCTTTACTTACAGACCTGATTTTGTTCACCATGCTGTACTGGGGCATTAATTCTGATTTTTAAAAATTTCAAAGTATTGTTCATCTTGATTACTGAGTTTGGGGGCACCGGCTTCAGCTTTGTGTCTGAAGCAAAAGGGGGTAAGTCCCTCACCCTAGTCCCACCACCATCTCCAGCATCCTCCCCCTCACTCCAGCCAGCCACAGCGGTCTTCGTCCTGTTCCTCACGCTGGGCTTGTGTCAGCCGTGTGACTGCACCTGCTGGTTCCTCTGCCTGGCATACTTCACTGTCAGATTTTCTCCCCTTGATATCTTTGTAGTGTTAACGTATCACCTCAGATGCCGCCTCCTCCAAGAGGCCTTGCCTCACCAGGCCAGGCGCAGCGGCGTCCCTTCCACCCTCCATCACATCCTGTTTCGCGGTCTTCAGGATCTTGCTTGTCTGTCTCACGCTGTGTGTCCTGTTCCTCTCTTCCACGGAAGTGTGAGTTTTCCAAGGGTAAGAATCTTGACTAGCTTGTTCCCTGTGCTAACCCAGTACTTAGAAGAGTGCCCAGCACACAGTAAGGCCTCAATAACTATTTGTCAGAGAAATGAACGGGGGCTTCCCTGGTAGTCCAGTGGGTAAGGACACCGCCTTGCAGTGCAAGGGGCGCCGGTTTGATCCCTGGCCTGGGAAGATCCCACGTGCCGTGGAGCCGCTGGACCAGGGTGTCCAATTAGGAGCCAGTGCTCTGGAGCGCATGCGCCCAGAGCCTGTGCTCTGCAGCGAGAGAGGCCACTGCGATGGGAGGCCCACACGGGCCAAAGAACAAAGATGGATGAAAATAGAGAAATGAAAGACCAATAGAAGTGGCCCACCTGTCCCTCTCCCTCCCCAACCCGCCCCCCACCCAAAATAAATGTAAGGGCAGTGCCGGAATTGGAACTCAGGAAGTCTGGTTCTGAAGACCATGATCATGACACCAGGTGACAGGTTTTCTACAGTCATGAACAACAAAAATCCATGACAGACAACATGTCAAAATTTTAAGGCCAGGATCACGGTCACTGATTTTTCCTTTGCCTCTGGTTCCAACATGGCTCAGTACAACATGGCTAGTCAGCCTGTCTTTACTTACAGACCTGATTTTGTTCACCATGCTGTACTGGGGCATTAATTCTGATTTTTAAAAATTTCAAAGTATTGTTCATCTTGATTACTGAGTTTGGGGGCACCGGCTTCAGCTTTGTGTCTGAAGCAAAAGGGGGTAAGTCCCTCACCCTAGTCCCACCACCATCTCCAGCATCCTCCCCCTCACTCCAGCCAGCCACAGCGGTCTTCGTCCTGTTCCTCACGCTGGGCTTGTGTCAGCCGTGTGACTGCACCTGCTGGTTCCTCTGCCTGGCATACTTCACTGTCAGATTTTCTCCCCTTGATATCTTTGTAGTGTTAACGTATCACCTCAGATGCCGCCTCCTCCAAGAGGCCTTGCCTCACCAGGCCAGGCGCAGCGGCGTCCCTTCCACCCTCCATCACATCCTGTTTCGCGGTCTTCAGGATCTTGCTTGTCTGTCTCACGCTGTGTGTCCTGTTCCTCTCTTCCACGGAAGTGTGAGTTTTCCAAGGGTAAGAATCTTGACTAGCTTGTTCCCTGTGCTAACCCAGTACTTAGAAGAGTGCCCAGCACACAGTAAGGCCTCAATAACTATTTGTCAGAGAAATGAACGGGGGCTTCCCTGGTAGTCCAGTGGGTAAGGACACCGCCTTGCAGTGCAAGGGGCGCCGGTTTGATCCCTGGCCTGGGAAGATCCCACGTGCCGTGGAGCCGCTGGACCAGGGTGTCCAATTAGGAGCCAGTGCTCTGGAGCGCATGCGCCCAGAGCCTGTGCTCTGCAGCGAGAGAGGCCACTGCGATGGGAGGCCCACACGGGCCAAAGAACAAAGATGGATGAAAATAGAGAAATGAAAGACCAATAGAAGTGGCCCACCTGTCCCTCTCCCTCCCCAACCCGCCCCCCACCCAAAATAAATAAATAAAATTAAAAAAAAAAAGAAAAATGAACGGGGCATGGATGTCGATGCCTCCCAGTCTTTCGGAAAATTAGTCCATGGTCTCCCAGCTGGTTGTTCTCTTCACTGTCCTCTATCCATCCCCATGCGGGGCAGGCCCTCCCTACCATTTTTTCTCTATATCCCCTGCACCCATCAATGGCCTGGCACTGAGACGGGGCTCTTTGCTTTGGGAATGAATCTCCACTGAAATAGCCTCTGACAGGGCCCGGGCTCTCTAGTCAGCCTGGGCTGTGAGTGGTGCCAGGGAGCTGACTTACCAGTTTACCCTCACCTCCTGTCCACCCTTCTCATCAGAGCAGGGAGGGCCCTTGAAGACACCTAGTCCAACTAATTCTACAGGCTAGATAGCAACGTGAGAAAATGGTCACAATGACATGCTAAGGGAAGCATGTAGAAAACAAATGATCTGTGCTTACTAACTCTTATTCACTCGACAAATATTTATTGAGCAATTATGATGCACCAGGCACTGTTGAGCCACTGGGGATATGTTAGAGAATCAGGCACAGTCCCTACTGACAGGGATCTCGTGGGGAAGACAGATAGTACTGTTGTTGTTTAGTTGCTAAGTTGTATCCAACTCTTTTGCAACCCCATGGACTGCAGCCTGCCAGATTCCTGTCCGTGGGATTTCCCAGGCAAGAATACTGGAGTGGGTTGCCATTTCCTTCTCCAGGAGATCCTCCCAATCTAGGGATTGAAGCCAAGTCTCCTGCATTGGCAGGTGGATTCTTTACCACTGAGCCACCAAGGAAGCCCTCAGATAGTTATTCATTATGGCCTATGCTCTGGAGAAAATAAAGCTGCGTGGGATGGGTGGTGAATTTGTAGGGTGATAGGGATGGCTTCTCTGTGGAGGTCACACCTCAAATGACAGCTTAAAAATGAAGAGGAGGGCTTCCCCTGGCGGTCCAGTGGGTAAGGACACCGCTTTGCAGTGCAGGGGGCGCCGGTTCGATCCCTGGCCTGGGAAGATCCCACATGCCGCGGAGCGGCTGGACCCATGTGTCCAATTACCGAGCCGGAGCTCTGGAGCACATGCGCCCTGAGCAGGTGCTCTGCGACAACAGACGCCACCGCGATGGGAGGCCCACAGGAGCCAAGGAACAAAGACGGATGAAAGTGGAGAAATGGAAGACCAATAGAAGTGGCCTGCCCATCCGCAACCCGACCCCCGCCCAAAATAAATAAATAAATAAATATTTTAAAACAACAACAACAAAACAAGCATTAGTATCATTAAAAAAAAAAAAAAGAATGAAGAGGAGCCAGCCTTGAAAATAAGTTAGGTAGAAAACTGAGGACAGCTAGTTTCATGGGAGTAGAGAGCTTGCGCAGACACAATTACCGGAACACTGGTAGCCATCTCAGGTCATGAGGCAACCAGAAAGATGGAAGTCTGAAACCAGTGAAAAAGAGGAAGCAGCCTGGGTCCCTGATGGGGTAGCCACACCATCACTGCACTCAGTGATGTGCTAGGAAGCTTGCCCTCTGGAAACAAGAAAAGCAGTCCCGATTTATAGTGTTGGCCCAATCCCGTGGTCTAAAGGCTCCCCTCAAAGTCAGTTTCAAGCCCTCTGTGTGAGATCATCAGATGCAGAGTTGGGAAGAGATTTGCACAGTTGGTTTTCAGGAATGGGGGCAGGCTGGCTCTGGTACCCCTGCCTGGGGTCCTGTGCTATCGACCTGTTTTATGTGGGAGAGAAACACACCCTCATTTAATTTCAGCTACTTTGATCAGCTCTCTGTACAAACAGCTGGAACAGAGCCACTGGAACAGATGGACTGCATTCCCAATCTAGGGATTGAAGCCAAGTCTCCTGCATTGGCAGGTGGATTCTTTACCACTGAGCCACCAAGGAAGCCCTCAGATAGTTATTCATTATGGCCTATGCTCTGGAGAAAATAAAGCTGCGTGGGATGGGTGGTGAATTTGTAGGGTGATAGGGATGGCTTCTCTGTGGAGGTCACACCTCAAATGACAGCTTAAAAATGAAGAGGAGGGCTTCCCCTGGCGGTCCAGTGGGTAAGGACACCGCTTTGCAGTGCAGGGGGCGCCGGTTCGATCCCTGGCCTGGGAAGATCCCACATGCCGCGGAGCGGCTGGACCCATGTGTCCAATTACCGAGCCGGAGCTCTGGAGCACATGCGCCCTGAGCAGGTGCTCTGCGACAACAGACGCCACCGCGATGGGAGGCCCACAGGAGCCAAGGAACAAAGACGGATGAAAGTGGAGAAATGGAAGACCAATAGAAGTGGCTCGCCCGCTCCCCTCCCTCCCCAACCTGACCCCCGCCCAAAATAAATAAATAAATAAATATTTTAAAACAACAACAACAAAACAAGCATTAGTATCATTAAAAAAAAAAAAAAGAATGAAGAGGAGCCAGCCTTGAAAATAAGTTAGGTAGAAAACTGAGGACAGCTAGTTTCATGGGAGTAGAGAGCTTGCGCAGACACAATTACCGGAACACTGGTAGCCATCTCAGGTCATGAGGCAACCAGAAAGATGGAAGTCTGAAACCAGTGAAAAAGAGGAAGCAGCCTGGGTCCCTGATGGGGTAGCCACACCATCACTGCACTCAGTGATGTGCTAGGAAGCTTGCCCTCTGGAAACAAGAAAAGCAGTCCCGATTTATAGTGTTGGCCCAATCCCGTGGTCTAAAGGCTCCCCTCAAAGTCAGTTTCAAGCCCTCTGTGTGAGATCATCAGATGCAGAGTTGGGAAGAGATTTGCACAGTTGGTTTTCAGGAATGGGGGCAGGCTGGCTCTGGTACCCCTGCCTGGGGTCCTGTGCTATCGACCTGTTTTATGTGGGAGAGAAACACACCCTCATTTAATTTCAGCTACTTTGATCAGCTCTCTGTACAAACAGCTGGAACAGAGCCACTGGAACAGATGGACTGCATTCACCTAAGGGTACTGCTCCCTCCCAGATGGCCTTGGGTCTGTCCAGCTTGGGACACAGTCTGCTTGAGATGCAGAATTGGAGGAGATGAACCAAATGCTCCCTCTCTCCCACTGGGTGGTCCTCATAGACCCAGCCACCCAGACAGCACTTCCGATTCTCCGAGAAAACTGCCCTGGAGGCCACGTTCCTCACATCCTGCAGGGCACCCCAGGGACATGACCAAATTCCTCCCTGCTTTCAGGGTCAGGGAACAACAGGATCCCAAGAGCAATAGAATACTCATGTGTCCATTCCACAAACATGCGCTGAATGAGGCCTCCTTGGGCCCCACATGCTGCTGTGTCAGCAACAGGGAGAGGGATTGGGACAAGTTCCAACCCATGATGCCTCAGGAGGTGTGTCAATGGGCTGGGGAGAGACAGGGCCAGAGACTTTCACATCACAGTGAAAGATGGAATAGTGGTACGGGACCCCAAAACTGCATGTCCTCACATGATCCCCATCTCCGTGCAGGGCACCCCCACCGTCATTGCCATCCAAGCCAGAAATCTGGGAGTCACCCCTGATGTGGTCCACCCACCAATCCAATCAGCCATTAGGCTTTCCCTGGAATGTATCCTCTCCTCTCTGTACCCGCCGCTCCGGTTCAATTTTCGTCTCTTCTCTTCTGGGCCATGGCTCTAGGCTCCTCCCTGCCCTACCGAGCAGCTGGGGTGATGGTTCTGTGGGACAGACGTGTGCCTGTATCTCTTCCCTGGCCCTCTGTGGGATTTCCACATTGTCTGGGAAGAAGAAGGCTCTCGGGTGGCTCAGTGGTAAAGAATCCTGCCAATGCAGGAACCACAGGAGACACGGGTTCGATCTCTTTGGTTGGGGGCCCCCCGGAGTAGGAAGTCCGATTTATAGTTCCCAATCCCGTGGTCTAAAGGCTCCCCTCAAAGTCAGTTTCAAGCCCTCTGTGTGAGATCATCAGATGCAGAGTTGGGAAGAGATTTGCACAGTTGGTTTTCAGGAATGGGGGCAGGCTGGCTCTGGTACCCCTGCCTGGGGTCCTGTGCTATCGACCTGTTTTATGTGGGAGAGAAACACACCCTCATTTAATTTCAGCTACTTTGATCAGCTCTCTGTACAAACAGCTGGAACAGAGCCACTGGAACAGATGGACTGCATTCACCTAAGGGTACTGCTCCCTCCCAGATGGCCTTGGGTCTGTCCAGCTTGGGACACAGTCTGCTTGAGATGCAGAATTGGAGGAGATGAACCAAATGCTCCCTCTCTCCCACTGGGTGGTCCTCATAGACCCAGCCACCCAGACAGCACTTCCGATTCTCCGAGAAAACTGCCCTGGAGGCCACGTTCCTCACATCCTGCAGGGCACCCCAGGGACATGACCAAATTCCTCCCTGCTTTCAGGGTCAGGGAACAACAGGATCCCAAGAGCAATAGAATACTCATGTGTCCATTCCACAAACATGCGCTGAATGAGGCCTCCTTGGGCCCCACATGCTGCTGTGTCAGCAACAGGGAGAGGGATTGGGACAAGTTCCAACCCATGATGCCTCAGGAGGTGTGTCAATGGGCTGGGGAGAGACAGGGCCAGAGACTTTCACATCACAGTGAAAGATGGAATAGTGGTACGGGACCCCAAAACTGCATGTCCTCACATGATCCCCATCTCCGTGCAGGGCACCCCCACCGTCATTGCCATCCAAGCCAGAAATCTGGGAGTCACCCCTGATGTGGTCCACCCACCAATCCAATCAGCCATTAGGCTTTCCCTGGAATGTATCCTCTCCTCTCTGTACCCGCCGCTCCGGTTCAATTTTCGTCTCTTCTCTTCTGGGCCATGGCTCTAGGCTCCTCCCTGCCCTACCGAGCAGCTGGGGTGATGGTTCTGTGGGACAGACGTGTGCCTGTATCTCTTCCCCTGGCCCCTCTGTGGGATTTCCACATTGTCTGGGAAGAAGAAGGCTTCTCGGGTGGCTCAGTGGTAAAGAATCCGCCTGCCAATGCAGGAACCACAGGAGACACGGGTTCGATCTCTGGGTTGGGACAATCTCCTGGAGTAGAAAATAGCAGTCCACTCCAGTGTTCTTGCCTGGAGAATTCCAGGGACAGAGGAGACTGGTGGGCTACAGTCCATAGGGTCTGTGAGTTGCACATGACTGAGCAACTAACAGCAACACTACGACTAGTGGAGAGTCTGGCATACACCAGGTGCTTGGGAGACAGAGCAGCCATCATGTCGCATGTGAGGTTCCTGGGTCACTTCTCCATGTCCAAGTGGTTCGCTGTGTCCGGGCCCCTCCTTTCCTCCTCCGATGGCCAGAACGAGACAGGGACCCAAGGACCATCTAGACCAACCATCTGGATCTCTAGAACAGGAAACTGAGGTCGAAGGAAAAAGGGACTGAGTGGCCCCTGTCCACATAGCTTGACAGAGAAAACTTCCTCCCAACAGAGGTCAGACGGGAAACACAAAGCTGCCGATAAACTCCTTAGTGATAGAGCTCACTGTAAGGAAGGATGTTGGCCATCCTGGGGCCTCAGAACCAGGTCTGGAGGTGGTGCGCTTTAGGTTAGAATTTCACAGGCATTGTGTCACTTAATACAACAGCCTCATGAGGTTAGTGCCTTTATCACCTCAGTCTCACCGAAGGGGAAACGGAGGCTCAGTTCCAAAGGCCACACAGCTTATAAGAATCAGAAGTGGGATCTAAGTGACTCCAAAATCCATTCTGGAAACGTTTTGGTCTATCTTCTGCTCAGTTCAATACAGCAGTCACATCTGGGCACCCACCATCAGGCTCTGTGCCAGCTCCTCCTGGGGGCTTGGGTGCTGCAGACCAGAGTCCTTGCCCTTGAGAGTTCGCAGTTAGTAGAGGAGGCAGAAATAGAAGTCGGTAGTCTGCAAGGGAACACGGGATGACCGTGGAGGGAACACCTAGGAACCTGGCAGTGTTTGTGACTCCCTCCCACCTTGGTTTCCAAACCTATAAAGTACAGCTCATGATACACCGGCTCTGTGGCTGTCCTGAGGATTAGGTGACTTAATACATGACCTGTCCGGAGGCACAGGAAGCGCTCAGTCACTCGCAGTTGTTATTATCAACACAATAGTTATAATTGTATGTGAAATATGGAGCTTCTTAGAGTTCATTTCTGATGGGAAGATCAGAGAAGATGGATGGATGGATGGGCAGGGTCCCCTTTTAGTCTCCAGGGTGGGGCCAGAGTGTTCCAGGTGGATAGAACAGGTCAGGGCACACCTGGCATGTGCAGGAAGTAGGGGGCCATTGGGGGTGGCCAGAGCCAGGTATGTGGGTGGAGTCCCAAGCCAGAAAGGCCAGTGGGGCTAGCTGGGGTAAGGGCAGCAGGGGTGGGGTGGAGTTGGCTTGGAGGCCAGCCTAGGAGAGCTGGACTCTGCAGGCCCATGAACGCTGGGGAAGGGCAGGAACGGGGGGAGGTGGCGGGGGACGCCCTCCTGAGTGCAGAACTGCAGCTCTGTACCCCTCCCTCTGGAGAGGGGAGCAGAGTCAGGGCTGGTGCAGACCTAAGCACACAATTATGCAAATATGTCAGCCGAGAGGCTCTGGGAGCCCCATAGCACAGAGAGGCCAGGACTGGGGCAGCAGCTGAGGGGGAGGACAGAGAGCCACTTTCTGCAAGGCCATATCTCCCCCAGCCCAGAGGACAGAGCTGCTGCCGGAAGCCATCTCCACTGGCTTCAGGGACCCTCTCATGAGGTTAGTGCCTTTATCACCTCAGTCTCACCGAAGGGGAAACGGAGGCTCAGTTCCAAAGGCCATTCTAAGTGACTCCAAAATCCATTCTGGAAACGTTTTGGTCTATCTTCTGCTCAGTTCAATACAGCAGTCACATCTGGGCACCCACCATCAGGCTCTGTGCCAGCTCCTCCTGGGGGCTTGGGTGCTGCAGACCAGAGTCCTTGCCCTTGAGAGTTCGCAGTTAGTAGAGGAGGCAGAAATAGAAGTCGGTAGTCTGCAAGGGAACACGGGATGACCGTGGAGGGAACACCTAGGAACCTGGCAGTGTTTGTGACTCCCTCCCACCTTGGTTTCCAAACCTATAAAGTACAGCTCATGATACACCGGCTCTGTGGCTGTCCTGAGGATTAGGTGACTTAATACATGACCTGTCCGGAGGCACAGGAAGCGCTCAGTCACTCGCAGTTGTTATTATCAACACAATAGTTATAATTGTATGTGAAATATGGAGCTTCTTAGAGTTCATTTCTGATGGGAAGATCAGAGAAGATGGATGGATGGATGGGCAGGGTCCCTTCTAGTCTCCAGGGTGGGGCCAGAGTGTTCCAGGTGGATAGAACAGGTCAGGGCACACCTGGCATGTGCAGGAAGTAGGGGGCCATTGGGGGTGGCCAGAGCCAGGTATGTGGGTGGAGTCCCAAGCCAGAAAGGCCAGTGGGGCTAGCTGGGGTAAGGGCAGCAGGGGTGGGGTGGAGTTGGCTTGGAGGCCAGCCTAGGAGAGCTGGACTCTGCAGGCCCATGAACGCTGGGGAAGGGCAGGAACGGGGGGAGGTGGCGGGGGACGCCCTCCTGAGTGCAGAACTGCAGCTCTGTACCCCTCCCTCTGGAGAGGGGAGCAGAGTCAGGGCTGGTGCAGACCTAAGCACACAATTATGCAAATATGTCAGCCGAGAGGCTCTGGGAGCCCCATAGCACAGAGAGGCCAGGACTGGGGCAGCAGCTGAGGGGGAGGACAGAGAGCCACTTTCTGCAAGGCCATATCTCCCCCAGCCCAGAGGACAGAGCTGCTGCCGGAAGCCATCTCCACTGGCTTCAGGGACCCTCTCATCCATGTCACCCAACAGTGCTGGCCAATGGAAACAGCATGAACTTGGGTGTCAGAATTTGGGTTCAAATCCTGGCTGCATGTCCTTGGGTAGATCACTTCTTCCTCTCTCAGAGCCTTATCTATAAAATGAGGACCAAAGCCAATGGTGGGGTGGGAATGTGATAAAAATAAAATGAGACCCTTGAAAAGGTCCAGCGTGGCGTGGCCTATGGTAGGTGCTTGAGACCCCTCTCCTTTTCCACACCTAGTACTGCCTTCTCTTCCCCTCTCTCTTGGCCCAAAGCTGCCCCAGATCTTCACACTGAACTTTCTTCTCCTCGCCCTTCCCCCAGATCTCTCTTCTACTCTCATACCCCTGCTGCTCCTGCTCCTTCTGGCAGGGCTGAACCCAGATAAGTCTTCTCTGCCTCTGAGCCTGCCCCGTCCATGTTAAGCCCCAAGGTCTCTGGCAGGCAGCACCTCCTTGCTGCTCCCCTTCCTCCAGGCTGCCCCTTAATGCACACTGACCAGGCCAGCTTCACCTGCTCCAGCCTGTACTGAGCTCTGCCGCATCTCCAGGGTCAAGTCCACACTCCCTGGGTAGGGGTGGCACATTTGGTGCTTTCGAGGCTCTTCCCTTCCCTCCCCCTCCAGCCACAAGGAACCACCAGCTCACCTCCACGCCTGTCGCTGGCTGACTCAGACCAGCTGAGTCTGTCTGGCTTCAGCGACACTTATTGGTTGTGTGGCCTTAGGTACAATTTCTGAGCCTCAGCTTCCTCATGTGAGAAACAGGACCATGAGGCCGACCTCCTAGGGCTACTGTGACGGTTCAGTGAGAATGAGTGCCTGCCCCGGCACTCTGCACAGTGGCACCTGGATGTTGTTTTTCCCTCTGTCTGTAATGTCTCCTCTCTCTGCTCACAGGACTCAGCTGTCAGCTCCAGGGGGACCAGGGCAGCCCTCAAGTTATGGCCAGAGGAGCCCAGCACATGACCTCGCAGCTTATGGACCTGTCTCCCGAGAATGACAGCAGGGCCAAGCTTGTCCTGATCTCTTGGGGGCACAGGGCCTGGCCCTCAGTGAGCCAATCACTGGAGTGTTGACTGAGGAAATGACTGAATGAATCTCTGAATCCAAGACGGACCCCACCTCTACCGCCTCCACACCCTCCCTGTGTTCAAGCAGAATTCAAGGTCCAGAAAATACATGATGCTGTGAAACAGCACTGGACTGAGATCCCAGGAAGATGGGCTCTGGACCAAACTTGGGCAAGTTAGTTTCGCCATCTAGAAAGTGGGAGAGGATGGGAACAGATGGTTTCTGAGGTCTCTTCTCGTTTGGATGCTCCCTGAGGCAGTTAGGGTGTTGGTGAGAGGGATGAATTCTGAGTCAGACTGACCAGAGTCTGACCCAGCTTTGCCTCCTACTTGTAGCGTGATCTTGGGCAAGTTACTGAGCGTCTCAGCCTCACTGTCTTCATCTATGAAATGGGATTAATCCTAGTCCCTCTTGGGGAGTGGGGAAAAGAGAAAGGGCTTCTGTGAGGATTCAATGCCCGTAACACGGCCCTCTTTGTTTTGCTGCCTTAATGCACACTGACCAGGCCAGCTTCACCTGCTCCAGCCTGTACTGAGCTCTGCCGCATCTCCAGGGTCAAGTCCACACTCCCTGGGTAGGGGTGGCACATTTGGTGCTTTCGAGGCTCTTCCCTTCCCTCCCCCTCCAGCCACAAGGAACCACCAGCTCACCTCCACGCCTGTCGCTGGCTGACTCAGACCAGCTGAGTCTGTCTGGCTTCAGCGACACTTATTGGTTGTGTGGCCTTAGGTACAATTTCTGAGCCTCAGCTTCCTCATGTGAGAAACAGGACCATGAGGCCGACCTCCTAGGGCTACTGTGACGGTTCAGTGAGAATGAGTGCCTGCCCCGGCACTCTGCACAGTGGCACCTGGATGTTGTTTTTCCCTCTGTCTGTAATGTCTCCTCTCTCTGCTCACAGGACTCAGCTGTCAGCTCCAGGGGGACCAGGGCAGCCCTCAAGTTATGGCCAGAGGAGCCCAGCACATGACCTCGCAGCTTATGGACCTGTCTCCCGAGAATGACAGCAGGGCCAAGCTTGTCCTGATCTCTTGGGGGCACAGGGCCTGGCCCTCAGTGAGCCAATCACTGGAGTGTTGACTGAGGAAATGACTGAATGAATCTCTGAATCCAAGACGGACCCCACCTCTACCGCCTCCACACCCTCCCTGTGTTCAAGCAGAATTCAAGGTCCAGAAAATACATGATGCTGTGAAACAGCACTGGACTGAGATCCCAGGAAGCTGGGCTCTGGACCAAACTTGGGCAAGTTAGTTTCGCCATCTAGAAAGTGGGGAGAGGATGGGAACAGATGGTTTCTGAGGTCTCTTCTCGTTTGGATGCTCCCTGAGGCAGTTAGGGTGTTGGTGAGAGGGATGAATTCTGAGTCAGACTGACCAGAGTCTGACCCAGCTTTGCCTCCTACTTGTAGCGTGATCTTGGGCAAGTTACTGAGCGTCTCAGCCTCACTGTCTTCATCTATGAAATGGGATTAATCCTAGTCCCTCTTGGGGAGTGGGGAAAAGAGAAAGGGCTTCTGTGAGGATTCAATGCCCGTAACAGCACCTGGCTCCTGGATCCTTTTCTCTCTAGAAAATAGATGTCCTGGGGCCCCAGCTTCCACTCTGACTTTCAGCACAGAGGCCTGTGCTCTGCCAAGGTGTTCTGGATGAACCGGGCTTTCCTGGCTGCCCCCACACACCTGTGAAGAGGGAAGTAGGGATGCCAACCATGCAGTGGGCCACGGCCAGTCTCGCCCCCATGGAGTCTGCTCTGGGCACACAAGTCCTGCCCTCTCCTGCAAAAAGTAACAGCAGGGGCCACTTCCCAGGACACAGACAGCCTGGCTGCCTCCCTGTCCACAGTACCAAATACAGCACCTTCACGTGACTCATCTCTGAATAGGCAGCAACTCTCTCTCCCTCTTCACATATAAGATCTGTTTTGATTTCCACTTCCCAGGTTTGGAGAGGGTGCCGAGAAGGCGGCACCTTCCACTCAGCTGGAAGACGCCAGCGTCAGGATTTGAATGTAGTCCCTCGGCTCTGTTCTTTCCCCGTGTGGCTGGCTCAGGGTCTCTGGAGCCCCTAGTCCAACTCCTCAGGGCTCCCATCTAAGGCTGATCCACCGCTGTCTGTCTCCCTTGGCAAGGAGGAGGCCTCGGGAAAGGCTCCAGTGGTCACATGAGACCTGGAGGGGGTGGCTGGGACGGCGTCCAATGCCTCCCCTGGAGGGTAGGAAGCTGAGATGGCCAGAGGGCCGGATGCTGCGCCCGAGCAAGATGACATCCAGCACCTGTCCTCGGTGCATCAGCTGGCACGGGCAGACTGTGTCCTTAGCCTGACCCTGTTCCCTTGAAATACAAAGACAGGCGGGGTGCGGGGGAGACAGCGACACAGCCCTGAGAGGCAGCTCAGAGGCGATGCGTGGCCTGGTCAGCCAGGCTTCAAACCCTGTCCCTGCGGTTTACCAGTTGGGTGACTGAACAAGTCTCTGAATTCCTCTGAGCCTGTTCCCTCATCTGTAAAAAGAGTAAATTACAGTGCCCACTCAACAGGGTGGTATGAAGACTAAGTGAGTCAATACAAGAAAAGTGCTTAGTACATTCTTGGGCGGTGGACTAGGGCTCAGTGAGTACTGACCAAGCCCTAAGCCCTTCTGACACGGGGGCTCCTTCCCTGCACTTTGCTCTGTGGTTCAGTGCTCAGCAGTGGAATAAAAAAAGGGAAGGTGCACCCATGCACACACACTGTTTACATGACAAAAAAATCTGCAGAACTGTAAGTAAATCTTTAAGAAAAATAATATTTTTTCTATGGGGGTGGGACTATGGGGGGATTTTAACTTTTACATCACATAGCTCTGTTTTTCTGTTCATTTTATAATCAGAAAATATAAAGATATTTAAAAACTGCTAGTTAACTGTGGGCCAAGTAGCGTCAGGCACTTTGGATATGACCTCCCTGAGCCTGACCATATCCTTCCTAGGAAGGCCATTTCATCCCTGTGTTAGTAGGTGGAGGTTGAGAGGAGTGAAGTGATCTGATCCACGACACACAGCTTATCAGAGACGGATGCCAGCCTCTGACTCCAGTACTGAAATCTGGGATACAAAGCTATTCTACTTGGCAGGTCAGGGAAAGCTTCACGGAGGAGGTGATATTTGAGCCGAACCTGGAAAGCTGAGTAGGACTTCTCTTCTTCTGAGTAGGCCTGGGTTCTCAGCCTGGTGTGATTTTGACCCTAGGGGACATTTGATAAAGCCTGAAGACAGTTTTGGCTGTCAGAGCTTGGGGTGGGTCACGCTACTAGTATCCAGTGTGTGGAAATAGGGATGCTGCTAAACATCCTACGGCGCACAGGATCGCTTTGCATAACACAGACTTGCATGTGCGTGTGCTCAGTCATGTCCGACTCTGAGATGCCATGGACTGTAACCCTTCAGGCTCCTCTGCCCATGGGATTTCTCAGAGAAGAATACTGGAGTGGGTTACCATTTTCTTCTCCAGGGGATCTTCCTGACCCAGGAATCCAACGTGCATCTCCTGCATCATCCTGCACTGGCAGGTGGATTCTTTACCACTGTGCCACCTGGGAAGCACCGCAGAACATAGACTTATCTAGCCACAAACGTCAATAGTGCAAAGTATGAATATAACATGGGGGCTTCTCTTGTAGCTCAGCTGGTAAGAATCTGCTTGTAATGCAGGAGACCCCAGTTCAATTCTTGAGTGGGGAAGATCCCCTGAAGAAAGGATAGGCTACCCCCTCCAGTATTCTTGGGCCTCTCTTGTAGCTCAGATGGTAAAGAATCTGCCTGCCATGTGGGAGCCTGGGTTCGATCCCTGGGCTGGGAAGATCCCCTGGAGAAGGGAACAGCTACCCACTCCAGTATTCTTACCTGGAGAATTGCATGGACAGAGGAGCCTGGCAGGCTACAGTCCATGGGGTCGTAAATAGACATGACTGAGCAACTTCCACATACAGACATACATATGATGCAACATACTAGAACTCTTGTTTACTGAGTACTTAACTATGTGTCAACTGCAGTGCCAAGTTCTGGCACATGTCATCTTATTTAATTTAACCCCATTATTCCCATGCTGTGAAGGAGGGACCTGAGGCTCAGAGATGATAAGGAACTTTCCTAAGGTCACACAGCCAGAAATGGTACTGCAAACTTGGAGTTGCTTGAGTACAAAGCCAGAGCCCTTAACCTTTCTGCTCTGCTGCCTCTAGGATTTATAATAAGTGAAAACAGCTCCAGGCCAGCTGCTTGGGTCGGGGAGGCGGGGCGGGGGGGGTAGGGCGGGGAGGGTGAGGAGCCTCCAGCTGAGCTGGGAGTAGCCTTCTCTGGCTTGAGAAAGGGGAGGATCTCCTCCTCCCCACTCTGCTTCCCCATCTGTCAAAGGAAGTTTGCACCAGATGATCTCCAAGGCCTTGTTGGCTGGGCTTGGAGTCTGTTATTCTCCAGGAGAGGGGCCCAGCCCAGGCTTCAGGGGCCCTGGGGACAAACCACCAGCTGCTGGAAGAGGAGGGGGTGTGACGGGCAGGCCTAGTCTCATTTCCAGTGCATAAATAGCTAATGAGCCCCACTTCCCCGAGAGGGAGGGGTGGAGCAGGGAGTGGCTTGAGCCTCACCCAGCAGCTTCCACTGGGGAGGATGTTTCTCTGTTATTTTCTTGCCAAGCCCTAAGGAGGCACCAAAACAAGGCCTCCTTCTCAGGTGAGAGGCAGGTCTGGGCATTTGCCCAGCTGGGCACTTGAGTTCTCACTGGTAGAAGAAGAAAGGATGAGAGCACGTGCTGACCCAGCCCCTAACATGTGCGGGGCATCTCAACAGCAGATTCCTTTCAGGTCAGCCTCATGAAAATCCGGGTAGGAAAGAATCATTCTGACCCCAGTTTACAGGTGAGACCATCGAGGCTTCCACGAGATGTGCCGATTAGACAGGCAGTGCTGAAGGAAGGTTTGGAACCTACATGTGACCGACTCCAGAAGAGAACCCTAGAGGGTGCGTAAGAGACAGCGCTCTTTTCCTTTTCACCCAAGAGTGACAGTGTTTCAATCAACGTTTGGAGGAAACATGTTCAATTTCTCCTGCCTGCCCTGGGTCATAGAATGGACTACAAAGAGTCACAACACAATCATTTGGATTTGCTGGTTTGAGGACAGGGGAACCAAACACTGGAAGGCAGAATTCTCTCCAGCAAGAAAGTCAGACAGGGAGGAGAGGGGCTGAGAGACAGGGATGGGATCTAGCCTGGGTCGGGCTCAGCTTTCTAGGCTGGCTCTCTCACCGTCTGGCAGAGTGGCTTGGGATAAGTTGTATCACCTCTCTGGACCTCAGTCTCCACATCCACATAATGAAGAGAATGGACAGACGGTTTCAGACAGACTCCCTCTAAACACTCACAACCTGCGCCCAGTCCTGACCAAGCTTCTGTCCTCCTCCCTGTTTATATGACTTCATAGACGGGGAGATGGAGACACCAGTGCCTGGCACAAAGGCCTCTGGGAGTGGAGGGCCAGTGCCATCCTTGTGCCAGCTCCCAGAGCCCCCAACCCTTGCTCTCTATTCTCAAACACCAAAATAGAAGGGAGTCAACAGTGGTTTGGGGATACAAGGGACCAGGAACAGGTGAGGTGGACATGGGGTCATTTTCTCTGGGCCAGGCTATCTGCTAGTGCAGGCTGGTTCAGACACTCATATATAAAGAGGGTAAATCCTCCAACAGGGAAAATAGTTACTGAGCTCCTGCCCAGGGGGTCAAAAACCTTCTGCTTCCAAAGGTGTCATAGGGCCAACTTAGGTCGGGCTGGTCATTCATTCATTTACTTAACCTTTACTGAAGCGTTCTGTGGACCAGGTCTTGTGCCAGGCCTTGGGTTCATAGATACATTGACTAAGAGACTGTTCCTTCCCTTGGGGACTGTGTGCAAGTCTGGTATCCCGAGGCCAAAACACAAGGTCTGCTAGATTTAAATGGTTTAGCTTGAGAAAGTCCCTGGAACCAGAGAAGTCCCTGGAACACTATTTAAAAAAAAAACAAAAAACATTTACTTATTAACAAAGATTGGGGAGATGCAGCACTAATACTACTGTCTGGGCCAGTGGAGCTTAGAGAAGGCTTACACAGAGAGGGTATTTGAGCAGGGCTTTGAGAGCTGAATAGGAGTTGATCAGTGAGGAGAGGGAATAAAAAAGGAGGGGTTGATCAGTGGGATGGGGTGGCCGGAGAAAAATTTTGTTTTCAGGGGAACCAAACACTGGAAGGCAGAATTCTCTCAGCAAGAAAGTCAGACAGGGAGGAGAGGGGCTGAGAGACAGGGATGGGATCTAGCCTGGGTCGGGCTCAGCTTTCTAGGCTGGCTCTCTCACCGTCTGGCAGAGTGGCTTGGGATAAGTTGTATCACCTCTCTGGACCTCAGTCTCCACATCCACATAATGAAGAGAATGGACAGACGGTTTCAGACAGACTCCCTCTAAACACTCACAACCTGCGCCCAGTCCTGACCAAGCTTCTGTCCTCCTCCCTGTTTATATGACTTCATAGACGGGGAGATGGAGACACCAGTGCCTGGCACAAAGGCCTCTGGGAGTGGAGGGCCAGTGCCATCCTTGTGCCAGCTCCCAGAGCCCCCAACCCTTGCTCTCTATTCTCAAACACCAAAATAGAAGGGAGTCAACAGTGGTTTGGGGATACAAGGGACCAGGAACAGGTGAGGTGGACATGGGGTCATTTTTCTCTGGGCCAGGCTATCTGCTAGTGCAGGCTGGTTCAGACACTCATATATAAAGAGGGTAAATCCCCTCCAACAGGGAAAATAGTTACTGAGCTCCTGCCCAGGGAGTCAAAAACCTTCTGCTTCCAAAGGTGTCATAGGGCCAACTTAGGTCGGGCTGGTCATTCATTCATTTACTTAACCTTTACTGAAGCGTTCTGTGGACCAGGTCTTGTGCCAGGCCTTGGGTTCATAGATACATTGACTAAGAGACTGTTCCTTCCCTTGGGGACTGTGTGCAAGTCTGGTATCCCGAGGCCAAAACACAAGGTCTGCTAGATTTAAATGGTTTAGCTTGAGAAAGTCCCTGGAACCAGAGAAGTCCCTGGAACACTATTTAAAAAAAAAACAAAAAACATTTACTTATTAACAAAGATTGGGGAGATGCAGCACTAATACTACTGTCTGGGCCAGTGGAGCTTAGAGAAGGCTTACACAGAGAGGGTATTTGAGCAGGGCTTTGAGAGCTGAATAGGAGTTGATCAGTGAGGAGAGGGGAAGGCTGAAGGGAGATCAATTATAGCCCTAGGCTGACTATGATCAGGCTATCCTATATGTACTGTTTCACTCAAGGGCCTGATGTAGGCGAGAGCTAAAGAGGTCCCTAAAAGTCCCTGGAAGCTCCTAGAGGTCCACCTGTCTCCCTTTTCTTGAATCACCTCACCTCAGGGTCTTAGACCCCAAATCTTGAGTCTATAACTCCTGTCCTCACTCTCAGCTGGCCTCTGGTGTGATTTCCACCCAGAATGGGTTTTATAGTTTGTGAACTTGATCCCGGCCTTAGCCCCTCACACACCTTGCTCTAGCCCCTGGTACCCCCAAAACTACTCTCAGCAGTTTGCTGTCCCTCATTTAGACCCTCTCTTAGATTTAACCTTGACCATGCCCAGAGATCTAGCTCAGGTACGGATTCCCCGGTCCTGATGCACACCTGATTGAACCCCCAGGGGCATCGTGCCCCAAAGCCTGCAGCTCAGCTACTCCGTATAGTTCAGACTCCTCATTGGATGGCGACCCCTCTCTCTGTCCAGTCCCTACTTTGTTCCCATTCCCAACTCAATCCTGAACCATTGTGACCTGGGCCCTGTCTCCAGGTACGGTTTCAGGACCCCGCACAGTGGCCCTGCCCTTGCCCAGCTCTTTGGCCCCGTCCCTAACCCTGCCCCAGCCGATACAGCTCTGATCTTATTTGTCCCCGCGGTCCCACTCCACGGGTGCTCTCTCCCCAACCAAGGCCCCACCCCCGCTACGGTTCTTGAGACCCGGTCTGCGGAACGCTGCTCCAGGCCCCACCCTCGACACGCCTCCTCGCCGCGGCCCCGCCCCGTTCTAGTTCTGATAGGGCCCTGACCTGGCCCGCGGCCCCGCCCTAGGGCAATTCTGACTGGCCCTGCCCGCGGTCCAGCCCTGACCCCGCCCCCGTCCCGGCCCCGCCCCCCCGCCCCCGGCCTGCGGAGCGGCTCACCTGTAACTCCTCGAAGGCATCATCTATGCCCGTGACCTGGTGCTGCTCGTGCAGCGCGGGCTCATCGCAAAAGAAACAGAGCAGCGCGCGGTCCGTGAGGCAGAAGAGCTTGACCTTGTCGTGTGCCTGGCAGGGTCGCGCGGCTCGGCGCGCGTTGAGGATGGCGTCCAGCGGGAAGGCGCTGTAGCGCTCCACGATGTTGGCCAGCTTGAGGCTGGGCGCGAGCGCGGGCTCCGCAAACGTGCGCCGGCACTCGGGGCAGTCGCGGGCGCCCTGCGCCTCCTGCCTCACCCAGTGCTCGGTGATGCAGCGGCGGCAGAAGTAGTGCTCGCAGCCCAGGCTCACTGGGTCCTGGTAGATGCTCAGACAGATGGAGCAAAGCAGCTCGTCCTTAAGGCTGCATGCCATGGCGCCGGGAGCGGTGGACAGGGTCCCCCGAGAGGCAGGGGGCGGCGGGGAGAGCGCGGCGTTGTCGGAGACAGCACCTAGGAATGGGTGCCGGGTGCAGGCCCGGAGAAGCAGCAGCTACAGGAGAAGGAAGAGGTGCTGTCTGCGAGCGGGATAACGCCAATAAGAGGTCCGTGGTAGAGACTACCAAGAAGCGAGCCCAGGAAGGTGGTCTCGAGACAGTGCCCGGAGCGATGGGTGCTGGAGAGAGGGGGCCGTGGGTGTCTGAGGGAAGATGCCTCTAGTAAGAAGCTTCTAGGGTAAGGGGCAGTCCGAAGGGATGGGTGCTGGGAGAAGGGGGTCAAGGAAAGGGGGCGGAGGCCTTGGGGGCTGCAATACCGGGATGGGTGCGGTGGGGGGAGGGGGAAAAGCTGGGGATGGGGAATTCTCGGGGAGGGGGCAGAGCCGTCACTCGGCTGTGCCAGGCAGAGCAGAGGAGGGGTGTGAGCAAGCTCAGCTGCTCGATCCCGGCCCCAAGACCCGGCCCCGCGCGGCCCCTTACCCTCGCCGGCTCAGAGGCCACTGCTCCGGTCCCAGCGCTGCCTCTCAACCCGGAACCAGCCGAGCCAAAGCTGCCGGCGGCCTTGGCTCCCTCCCCGCCCCCGCGGGCGGGGCCCCAGTGACTCCGCCCCCGCAGCGGGCGGGGGAGTCGAGGGGCGGGGCCGGGCTTCCAGCCGGCGAGCCCCCGCCCCGCCCCCACCGTTCTCCAGCTCCCATGGGGCGAAACCCAGCTGTTCCTTCAGGGTCCGCACTTAGAACAATATCCAGGTCTTGCTTGGGGTCCCTAGGGCAGATGGGCGGGTGAGCCAGCTAATTTGAGAGGGTAACGAGTACAGGATCTTTTTGGATCGTCAGTGTGAAAGATCGAGGAAAAATAATATTTTGTATTAAAACAAACAGATATGCTGTTTCATCTGCATAGAATACAACTTTTGCGTAAAACGGAGAGATAAAACTGCAGAAATACCCTGCTTACTTAGAGCAAGTTCAAGACTCTCACACTTCTAAGCCCTTGGAGTCCCATTACCTCTTCAGGTAAGCAGTGCTTGAGGGAGAAGTTGGAAAGTCCTGGCCCTGACTAATAACTGACCCAAGGGGTTGTCGCCTCACGGCAAACGTTTCTGGAGTGCTATGTTATGTGAGTGCTGTATTATGGAGAGAGAGAGAAAGAGTAATAGGAGACTTTGTCTGTATGCCAGATGGAGAGGGGATAAGGGATCCCTAGGCAGAGGTGGGCGACATGTGCAGGAGCTTGGAGGCGTGAAAGGGGAGGGGACATTTGGGGAAGTGCCAGGGCGTCTCTGTGATTGGGGGTGGGGCGAGGAAGGAGCTGGGGTGAGGTGGAGGGTGTTGAGGGTCATGGTGAAGGGTTTCCTGAAAGCATTGAGCTTTCAAGCAGGGGATTGATGTAGGGTTTCAGGAAGTCAAGGAGATGCTTATTGTCAAGATGAAGGCGAATGCTTTCTGATTCGTCCGCCTGTGTGCAACGCTCTGCGGACAGTGAAGGTGTGTGACTGAGTAACAGTAGGGAAGGGTGTGAGCCTCAGCTGCTCGATCCCGGCCCCAAGACCCGGCCCCGCGCGGCCCCTTACCTCGCCGGCTCAGAGGCCACTGCTCCGGTCCCAGCGCTGCCTCTCAACCCGGAACCAGCCGAGCCAAAGCTGCCGGCGGCCTTGGCTCCCTCCCCGCCCCCGCGGGCGGGGCCCCAGTGACTCCGCCCCCGCAGCGGGCGGGGGAGTCGAGGGGCGGGGCCGGGCTTCCAGCCGGCGAGCCCCCGCCCCGCCCCCACCGTTCTCCAGCTCCCATGGGGCGAAACCCAGCTGTTCCTTCAGGGTCCGCACTTAGAACAATATCCAGGTCTTGCTTGGGGTCCCTAGGGCAGATGGGCGGGTGAGCCAGCTAATTTGAGAGGGTAACGAGTACAGGATCTTTTTGGATCGTCAGTGTGAAAGATCGAGGAAAAATAATATTTTGTATTAAAACAAACAGATATGCTGTTTCATCTGCATAGAATACAACTTTTGCGTAAAACGGAGAGATAAAACTGCAGAAATACCCTGCTTACTTAGAGCAAGTTCAAGACTCTCACACTTCTAAGCCCTTGGAGTCCCATTACCTCTTCAGGTAAGCAGTGCTTGAGGGAGAAGTTGGAAAGTCCTGGCCCTGACTAATAACTGACCCAAGGGGTTGTCGCCTCACGGCAAACGTTTCTGGAGTGCTATGTTATGTGAGTGCTGTATTATGGAGAGAGAGAGAAAGAGTAATAGGAGACTTTGTCTGTATGCCAGATGGAGAGGGGATAAGGGATCCCTAGGCAGAGGTGGGCGACATGTGCAGGAGCTTGGAGGCGTGAAAGGGGAGGGGACATTTGGGGAAGTGCCAGGGCGTCTCTGTGATTGGGGGTGGGGCGAGGAAGGAGCTGGGGTGAGGTGGAGGGTGTTGAGGGTCATGGTGAAGGGTTTCCTGAAAGCATTGAGCTTTCAAGCAGGGGATTGATGTAGGGTTTCAGGAAGTCAAGGAGATGCTTATTGTCAAGATGAAGGCGAATGCTTTCTGATTCGTCCGCCTGTGTGCAACGCTCTGCGGACAGTGAAGGTGTGTGACTGAGTAACAGTAGGGAAGATGTGGATTTCAGGAAGAGAGACTGGGCAGCAGTAGATTACTGTTGTCAGGCTCGCAGGCGATGAGACCCGAACTGGGGCCATGACAGTGGGTAAGGAGAGAAAGGGTACTGAAGGTATATAGACACTGTGACATTTTGTAATGGATTGAATATGGGGTGAGCAAGAAGGAGGCATCAAGTGGCCCCCCTCAGTTTCTGGTTCCTCCAGCAATGTCTTCACTGGTATGAAACTTTATCAAAGCACAGTTTAAGAAAAAGCTCAATGTTTACCCCTCTGCTATTTATGTGTCCTTCATCAGATTGTTACCTTGTTTCATATCTCCATCATTGCCAGAAAGAAGTTGGTAACTCATGTTACAACTATGCATGATTTTTTTTCCCTTGCAGTAAGACCCCTGATTTTGCTCAGGTGACCCCGTTCCCCAGGTGACCAAGGGATGGCTGACCCCATCCCAGCTCTAGGCGTAAGTCCTGTTTAGTCCAAATCTGTCATGATGATTGCATTCCTCTTGGCAATGATGGTTTAGGTTTGGACATCTAATGTGGGTCTAGACTTAAAAATCAGAGGGGAAGCTTGTGGCAAGGATCCAGCTTCTTCAGAGGGTGTCTTCTCTTTCAAAACCAGTCTGCTCCCTTTGCTGGATGTGTATGTGTTTGGTGCTGATCCTTGGAATTGCTCCCAGTCTGAGGATGCAGCCAACACGTGACAGAGGCAGGGAGAATCCTCCGGAAGAGGAGCTGGTGCACTGATGCAGAGTCTAAACTTTTGGATATGTGAGTTGGTCCATCTTATTGCTTAAGCAAGTTTTTATAGAACTGTGCTGTCTTGGCAAACATAAGAATTCCAAATGATGCACTGATATGCACCTCCATTTTTTAATAAAGAAGGCAGGGTCTAAATTATTGAAGCACTTGAAATGAAACAAGACTTGATGATGGATGATACAGTGGGCGTCACTTATTCAACATGTAATCCATCCTCTTCTTCTATAGCTGGAGAAAGGGCTGGTCTGCCAGGCAGCACATTCTCCATGCAGCTGAGTGTGACTTTGTGACTAAGTCCTTTGCAATAAAATATAATAGAAATAGTCCTAAAGCTTTTGCTTTTCTGTGCTCTGTTTTGTCTTTCCTCTTGGTGGCTTAGATGGTAAAGAATCTGCCTGCAATGCTGGAGACCCGGGTTTGATCCCTGGGTCAGGAAGATCCCCTGGAGAAGGGAAAGGCAACCCATTCCAGGATTCTTGCCTGGAGAATTCCATGGACAGAGAAGCCTGGTGAACTACAGTCTATGGGGTAACAAAGAGTTGGGACATGACTGAGCGACTACACTTTCACATTTCATGTTGAAACATAGATATGTGAGGAACCTGAGTTCAATAATGATTCAAAGAGACTGACAGCAAAGATAAGGAAGGAACCTGGGTTCCTGAATAACTGCATGGAGCAAAGCCATCCCCCAATGTGAACTAGAGAGTAAGAAATAAACTTTCCCTTTGCAGAAGCCACTGTATTTGGGGCTCTGTTGCAGCAGCTTAGTCTGCCTTGTACTACTCTATAGCTGTTTTTACAAGAGGTGTTGGTCCCATTTTATGCTATTGTCTAAATCTTTTCAATAGCTAAATTCTTCTTAATCTAGCATTGATCTCTTCTGAAGTGTATAGAACAGGGTTTTCTCTGGTTGAAAGTCACAGTCTCTTGGACCCTTCACACAATACTTTCCAGCTTTTAAGTTTTTCACCCTTTGAGTTGTTCTTCTGAACTTGCCCCGTCTCCAGTAAGATGCTGAACACTACACTCTTGCAGACTATTAGTTATCTTTAAGATTGGCAAATTTTTGCTCTTTCTGGATCTTTTTCCTTACCCTGATGTGGCTGAGGGGTCTGAACCAAGGCTTCATGACCCTGAAGGCAGAGTGTGCCATCCACTTCTATTCACACTCTAAGGATAGTATCAGGAGTTAAATTTT
Organism: Tragulus kanchil; assembly: GCA_022376925.1. Taxonomy (NCBI): domain Eukaryota; kingdom Metazoa; phylum Chordata; class Mammalia; order Artiodactyla; family Tragulidae; genus Tragulus; species Tragulus kanchil. The sequence goes on along the minus strand of JAIOJX010000032.1, from coordinate 130,988,307 downwards.
TTTAAAAAAAATTTATTTGTTTATTTTTGGCTATTCTGGGTTTCCACAGCTGCCACAGGCAGAAGTTAAAATTTTTTTCACAGTTGTCCAAGAGATGTTGTTATGACTGGGCGTCACTTATTCAACATGTAATCCATCCTCTTCTTCTATAGCTGGAGAAAGGGCTGGTCTGCCAGGCAGCACATTCTCCATGCAGCTGAGTGTGACTTTGTGACTAAGTCCTTTGCAATAAAATATAATAGAAATAGTCCTAAAGCTTTTGCTTTTCTGTGCTCTGTTTTGTCTTTCCTCTTGGTGGCTTAGATGGTAAAGAATCTGCCTGCAATGCTGGAGACCCGGGTTTGATCCCTGGGTCAGGAAGATCCCCTGGAGAAGGGAAAGGCAACCCATTCCAGGATTCTTGCCTGGAGAATTCCATGGACAGAGAAGCCTGGTGAACTACAGTCTATGGGGTAACAAAGAGTTGGGACATGACTGAGCGACTACACTTTCACATTTCATGTTGAAACATAGATATGTGAGGAACCTGAGTTCAATAATGATTCAAAGAGACTGACAGCAAAGATAAGGAAGGAACCTGGGTTCCTGAATAACTGCATGGAGCAAAGCCATCCCCCAATGTGAACTAGAGAGTAAGAAATAAACTTTCCCTTTGCAGAAGCCACTGTATTTGGGGCTCTGTTGCAGCAGCTTAGTCTGCCTTGTACTACTCTATAGCTGTTTTTACAAGAGGTGTTGGTCCCATTTTATGCTATTGTCTAAATCTTTTCAATAGCTAAATTCTTCTTAATCTAGCATTGATCTCTTCTGAAGTGTATAGAACAGGGTTTTCTCTGGTTGAAAGTCACAGTCTCTTGGACCCTTCACACAATACTTTCCAGCTTTTAAGTTTTTCACCCTTTGAGTTGTTCTTCTGAACTTGCCCCGTCTCCAGTAAGATGCTGAACACTACACTCTTGCAGACTATTAGTTATCTTTAAGATTGGCAAATTTTTGCTCTTTCTGGATCTTTTTCCTTACCCTGATGTGGCTGAGGGGTCTGAACCAAGGCTTCATGACCCTGAAGGCAGAGTGTGCCATCCACTTCTATTCACACTCTAAGGATAGTATCAGGAGTTAAATTTTTTTTAAAAAAATTTATTTGTTTATTTTTGGCTATTCTGGGTTTCCACAGCTGCCACAGGCAGAAGTTAAAATTTTTTTCACAGTTGTCCAAGAGATGTTGTTGAGTGAAAAGAAAAGGAGAAGAAGATTCACACACACACAGATATACAGACATGGACATATGCACCCCTATGCATGCTCACAGGCATTATTTATATGGCAAAAATCTGTAGAATGCTATAGCAATCGTAACTGTGCTTACATATAGGCTAGGGTTGGCGGCGGGTGGGGGGACTTTAGTTCTGACAGTGTAGAGTTCTGTTTGTTTGTTTATTGTTTAATTTTATAATCAGAAAAAGATTTTCTATATAACAGAGACTGGCACAACATTGTAAATCAGCTATACTTCAATTCAAAAAGAAAGACACAGTTGATTCTCTTATTCATAGATTCTGTGTTTGCAAATTTGCCTACCCCTCAAATTTGCTCGTAACTCCCCCAGTCAATACTTGAGGTGTTTTCACTGTCATTTGTGGACATGCACAGGCCCAGGGTAGCAAACATTTAGATTGCCTGACACGCTACAGAGGTGGAACCAGAGGACGCTCTGTCTTCTCGTTTCTGCGCTCACACTGTCAACTTTTCATGGTCCTTCCAGTGCCATTTTTTTCTCACTTTGGGGTTTTTTGTTGGTGATTTTGCTGTTTCAAAATAACTCCCAAACACGGGCTTCCCTGGTAGCACAGTGGTAAAGAGTTGCCTCCCAATGCAAGAGACACAGATTTGATCCCTGATCCGGGAAGATCCCACACGTTGTGGAGCAACTAAGCCTGTGAGCTGCAATGATGGAGCCTGTGCTCTAGAGCCTCGGAGCCGCAAAGACTGAAGCCCAAGTGCCCTAGAGCCCGAGTTCCACAGCAAGAGAAGTCACTGCAACAAGAAGCCTCAACGAGAGAGTAGCCCCCACTCCCTGCAACTAGGGAAGAGCCTGTGGCAGCAGTGAAAACCCAGAATAGCCAAAAATAAATAAATGAATAAAATGTTAAAAGTATTTCTACCCTTATAAAAAAAATAACTCCCAAGCATGGCACTAACATTCTATCTCATGTTCCCAAGTGCACTAAGGCTGTGATGGATCTTGGGGAAAACATTATAGTGCTGTTGGCTGCGAACTCTAAGTTAATGAATGAACAACATATATTAAATAAGTCATTTTTAAACAGAAGCACACCTTAAACAAGGGTATGTATTCATCCATTGACAGAAAGGTGGCCATAGACTCCCAGGAACCTGCTGCTGTATTTCCTCAAGAGGCATTGATTCACTATTTCCCATTTCAGTCCCTGCAGCAACTTAGTGGAACAGAACTACGTGAATGTCGTGAGGCGCTTGTACTTAAGCTCTGTCAAACAACAGTCATCAAGAGGAGGTACCAAACCCCACACCCCTTTCTGGTAACAGAAAGGTAACATTGGCTTGAGGGCTTTCCTGCTGGCTCAGCGGTAAAAAATCTGCCTGCAATGCCAGAGATGAAGTGTGATCTCTCTGTAGGGAAGCTCCCCTGAAGGAGGAAATGGCAACCCTCTCCAGTATTCTTGCTGGAAAAATCCCATGGATAGAGGAGCCTGGCGGGCTGCCATCCGTGGGGTTGGACACAACGCAGCCACTGAGCATGAAGGATGTGTAGCACGCAAAACCACATTGGCTCAGGCCTGTCGAAGTGGGAGGGGCAAGAGAATGACCACGGATTGAACCACCTCGTGTGCCGGGCCCTGCGCCGGGTGCTTGGTGTCCGTGACTTTTATTGAATCCTCACTGCAGCCCTCTAGACTTGTCATTTTTCTCCCTCTTGGTAGATGAGGAAACCACGACTCAAAGGGGAGATGTGTCTTGCCTAAAACCAGAGCAAGTAAAAGACACAGACTTCTCCACCACTAGGTGCTGTAGAGGATTCCATGGTCGTCCACCTTGGAACTGTCCCACCTTTAGGCTCTTAACTCCATCCATTGGTCTTTATAAAACTATCAGCTAGCCCTCCTTACTCTTCCCTCCCCCACCATGCCAAATCTTTGCCTGTCTTCTCAAGCCCCATAGACACACCCCTGCTTATTTTTCAGTGGGGGGCCTTGCATCCCACCCTAGGAACAAAATCCCTCTAGGGTGACTTCTCAGCATCTACTTCCTGTCGACCTATCCCTCTATTGTGCGGTGAAGCTGCGTGTAGAATAAACAAATGGAATGCAGTCAGCACCTTTATAACTTTGTTTATCCTCAGCTCCCGGCCTCTAGTCTGAGGATGAAGTTGCCTTACTTCTTCCACCTGAGTCTGGGGTCTGATCCTCTCAGGTTTCCTTTGGGATCTGACTTCTTCAGCTCTTCCCATCTCTAGTCTTGTGTTTTTGTGTCTTGCCTTGGCGTTGACTATTCACCCTCAGCCTCGAGTTTCTCTTAAAACAGCTCTCTCTCCACTTCCCCTGTCTGGAGCGACCACCTCATGTCTTGCCTTTCTCTAGCCCAGCCTCTTGAAAGAACTGTCTGTACACTCTCCCCTGCCATTCATCAGCCACGGCAGTCTGGCCCTGCTCCCCACCGTTCAACCAAACGCACTAATGATCTCCTAATTGCCAATTAAAGATAGCTGCTAATACATAGCTGCTGCTGCAGAGAAATAAAACACAGACCAATGAAAAGAAACTTAGAAATATTCATGTTTACACCACCCAGAAAGAACTATTGTTAATACTTGGCTTACATCCTTATAGGCCTCTGTCATGTATTATCCATGTGTGTGTGTGTGTGCAAACACACACACATTTGAGGAGGAGAGTAAGAGGGTGGTGAAGAGGGAGGGAGAGTTTTTTTTTTTTAAATGAAGCTAATTCTTAGGAGAGAGATTTTCGAAAAATAGAAATGCATTCACTCTCTAAAACATTTCTTCTCTTGATTCATTTCTTGTCTTAGCATAGGGCCTTCCAGGAGCTGACCTGGAGAAAACAGTTTATTTGGGAGGTGTCAGTAACACTACAGAGAAGTGGGAAAGTGAGACAAGAAAGGGGAGGCAGCCCCTACGGCTGTCCTGTTAAGCCAGCAGGCGCAGAGGGCAAGTGACGATTTCTCCTGCAGGGGAAACTCCAGGAAGTGGGATAAAACACGATCCCACCCCAAGAACACGCGGGCTGGGCATTTATGCACCATCTTTGAGTGTTGAGGCTGCTTGTACTTGTGACCTGTGATGTATGTCGTCCGCTTTCTGCAGTTATGGGGAGAAGATCCGTCAGCCACGGTACACGTGGCGGCCCACTGAGGGGGCTGAAGGATAGAGACAGGGCAACAATAGCAGCTGTGGAAGCCTCCCTTCCACACCCTCAGATCAACCCGCACCCCACTTCAAGTTTCATTCCTGTCACTGCTTCTCCAAGGTGGCGACCAGTCCTTTTTTTTTTTTTTTTTTAAAGAAGACCACAGGAGGGTTAGTGGAACAAGCCAATGCTGTGATTAGTCCTGAGATTAATTGATGCTCATCAATTTCCTTCTCTATCACCGCTTTTAAAACAATTATTTATTTGGCTACGTCAGGTCTTAGTTGCAGTTTGCAGGATCTTCACTGGAGCACACAGACTCTCTCATTGTGGCACACGGGCTCAGTTGCTCCACAGCATGTGGAGTCTTAGTTCCACTACCAGGGATTGAACCTGCATCCCCTGACATTGCAAGGAAGCTTCTTTGCCACTGGCCCACCAGAGAAGCCCGTCTACCACCCATTCTAGACGCCCCTCTCCTGGGTCAGCCGGCTCCTTTCCTTGCCTGATGTTCTCCTGGCATGAGAAGCTCAAAGTCACCGGGAAGCAGATATAATTTTAGGTGTAGTAAAACCATTACCGGGACTTCTAGTAGGAAAGTTCTCCTTTTACCTTCTGGGAATTAGGATCTCTAGCCTAACAGAGCCTAAGGGTTTGGGGATAGGAAGTATAGATTTATCAAGTGGGACATCAGGAATAAAGGTAAGAAGGGCCATTTCCATGGTTCCCAGAGCTGTATAGTCTATGGATCAGGAGTACAACATGTGTATGTGCTGTGCTTAGTAGCTTAGTCATGCCTGACTCTTTGAGACCCTATGGACTGTAGCCCACCAGGCCCCTCTGTCCATGGTATTCTCCAGGCAAGAATACTAGAGTGGGTTGATCCTCCTCTGGGGTGTCTTCCAACCCAGGGACTGAACCCAGGTCTCCTGCAAAGCAAGTGGATTCTTTACCATCTGAGTCACTAGGGGAAGCCCACAGCATGTATATATGTAATGGCTATTGGCTGAAAGCATGTATCTTGAGGACTTCATCTTGACCCAGTCTTCTAGCTGATGCCTTAGTTATACTTTCAAGTGATTATTCCAATATTTTCTCAAGATGGCAGCTTCTGGTTGATGTGGTATACAGCAGGACCAGTGGATAATATGGTCATGCCTATTTCCTCCATGATGATAAATTAGACACTCTGGGAGCCCTCAGAGAGTAATGCTAGTCAAGACGTTATGAACTGAGAAGACAAACCTGCATCAGTTTCATGAAGTCATGGAAGAATCATGGCCCCTCTGGGATGGTTCTTTGTAATCAGCCTGTCACCATGTGCCCTCCCTCAAGGTATGCCCTATCAAGAGTTGGGCATCAGTCTTACTCTGACAGACTGAGCACTGAATAGTAATAGAACCTAGATCAGCTTTGGTGAGAGGGAGGCCATGAATTGGGCCATGCATGGCTTCCATCCTTGCTGCCATGGTTACTTGGTTCACTGGCCCATTGGGCAGGCTCTGGGGTTAGAGGATGGCTTATTTCCATAGGATGAACCATGCTTTCTACCTGGCTAGTCCATGCCTCCTCTGCAATGGGCACTGTCCTGTAGACACTGAAATGAGCCTGAGATCCATACATTTTGAAACTTCTCTTGGAGGTCAATCCACAAGTTTCTTCTCCAGATTTCCATAACTCCAAGTTTTCAATCTTGCCCTTGGCAGGTTCCTGATTAATCAACCAGACCATCACCACTGCCCAGGAATGACCTTTATTGAGGCCACTTCTCCTTTAGAACAAGGTTTGGAACTCCAAGGTCTATCAGCCATTCCTCAGATCCCTGTGGGTAAGGGCCCTTGGTAGACTTTCCATTCACCTTGCCTCTGATGGTTATGTGCTGCCGCCTGGCCTCTACTGTTCTGGAATCCCATTGTCACACCGCAAACGAACACTATGGGGTCAAGGGGCCAATATCCTCCCCTACTGTCCTCTTAACTTAGGAAGGACAGCCACCACTGAGCTGTTCAACGGGGCCAGTGCCCCCTTCACAAACTCATTTCTAGTGAATACCAGGGAAAGGAGCTTACTGGGAATATTTTAGCTAGAGGGTCTTCTGGTTCTAGGTGATACTTTTCTTCTAGGGAACCCACTTCTCTGAACCTTGTAACTGCTTCCTCCAGTTCTGGCGGTTCATGCATTGCTTCATCATTGATTGTAGCTATTCTTTCTGTCAGAAATCATTGATTGTAGCTATTCTTTCTGCTTTTGGCTAAATGCTACATGTATGTGCTTGCATAGTCACTCAGTTGTCCTCAACTCTTTGCGACTCTGTGGACTGCAACCTGCCAGGCTCCTCTGTCCATGACATTTTCCAGGCAAGAATATTGGTTCCAGACTCAGGGATAGACCTGCATCTCCTGTGTCTCCTGCGTTGTCAAGCAGATTCTTTACCATCACGCCATAAAATTATACCCCGTGTACTACTGGCCAGAACCTAGATCAGCTTTGGTGAGAGGGAGGCCATGAATTGGGCCATGCATGGCTTCCATCCTTGCTGCCATGGTTACTTGGTTCACTGGCCCATTGGGCATGCTCTGGGGTTAGAGGATGGCTTATTTCCATAGGATGAACCATGCTTTCTACCTGGCTAGTCCATGCCTCCTCTGCAATGGGCACTGTCCTGTAGACACTGAAATGAGCCTGAGATCCATACATTTTGAAACTTCTCTTGGAGGTCAATCCACAAGTTTCTTCTCCAGATTTCCATAACTCCAAGTTTTCAATCTTGCCCTTGGCAGGTTCCTGATTAATCAACCAGACCATCACCACTGCCCAGGAATGACCTTTATTGAGGCCACTTCTCCTTTAGAACAAGGTTTGGAACTCCAAGGTCTATCAGCCATTCCTCAGATCCCTGTGGGTAAGGGCCCTTGGTAGACTTTCCATTCACCTTGCCTCTGATGGTTATGTGCTGCCGCCTGGCCTCTACTGTTCTGGAATCCCATTGTCACACCGCAAACGAACACTATGGGGTCAAGGGGCCAATATCCTCCCCTACTGTCCTCTTAACTTAGGAAGGACAGCCACCACTGAGCTGTTCAACGGGGCCAGTGCCCCCTTCACAAACTCATTTCTAGTGAATACCAGGGAAAGGAGCTTACTGGGAATATTTTAGCTAGAGGGTCTTCTGGTTCTAGGTGATACTTTTCTTCTAGGGAACCCACTTCTCTGAACCTTGTAACTGCTTCCTCCAGTTCTGGCGGTTCATGCATTGCTTCATCATTGATTGTAGCTATTCTTTCTGTCAGAAATCATTGATTGTAGCTATTCTTTCTGCTTTTGGCTAAATGCTACATGTATGTGCTTGCATAGTCACTCAGTTGTCCTCAACTCTTTGCGACTCTGTGGACTGCAACCTGCCAGGCTCCTCTGTCCATGACATTTTCCAGGCAAGAATATTGGTTCCAGACTCAGGGATAGACCTGCATCTCCTGTGTCTCCTGCGTTGTCAAGCAGATTCTTTACCATCACGCCATAAAATTATACCCCGTGTACTACTGGAGCCAAGATTCAGAAATCATATGTCAACATCTCCAGGTGCTCCCCGTAATGCCCTGCCAATAAGGAGTGCAGCAGGGTGTTGACAAGGCTAAAGCACAAAGGAGGGACTTCTGCCTATTGGCCTCCTTGGCTTCCTGTTCCCTGGAGCACCACCCAAGTGACGCTTCCTCACCCTGGCCCAGCAGTGCCTTTGCGGCTGCTCAATCGAGCTTGCAGCTTTTCCAGCCCTCTGTAGCACCAGTTTCCAACACTTCGGTTCCTCTTCTTGGAATCCCTCCTCTACATTCCTCATTACAAGGAATTATTGCTTGTAATCAGTTATTGCTTGGAGACTGTCAAGAAAGAGCATAGTCTCAACTCAAAAGCCCAGGCAGATCCTAAGGTCCTAAGAGCCCTCGGTTGTCAGCTAACTGCATCCCTTGTGGCTGAATGGCAGGTGGTTATTTGTTTGTTTTCATAATATATGTATTTTATTAAAACTTTTCAGTTTTGGTCGTTCCACCCTCTTGCCTTATCTTGTGAGCCTTGGACATGGCATCTGCTCTTGTCATTGCTGCCTTTGTGAAAACTTAGCAATCACTCTTTTTACCTTTCTTTTCAGTTTTCTAGTTAATATCATTATACCTACTTAATACTTTATACTAGGCTCTATTTAAAAATAGAGCTGTGGCTTCTGTTTCCTGACTGAACCCAGAGCACTCATTTTTCTAAGTGTCAAGGAGCCATTCCAGCTCCAGGTGCCCTTTCCAGGATGACAAATCCAGAGACCCAGGGAAGCACGCTCCTCTTTTTCCTTTTTTTTTTTTTTTTTTAAGTATGCTCCTCTTAACAAACCTCCCGACTCTAGCTCCATGTTCCATTCTGCTCCTGACTCCACACTCAAAGTCTATTTCCAGTTATGTTCTCCAGATTTCTGTTGCTGCTTATTAGTCAGATCCAGAGTGGGTTTTTTAAATCCCGATTTTTCCAAGCAGAGATGGTACTTCCTCAGTGGTGCCATGCTAGGATTTGACCTTAGTGATTAGCCTAGGAGTGAGAAGAGGAAGTAGTCGCAGTCACCAGAGAGGGCAAGTATCCTTGTGCGAGGCATCTGCCTTAGGTGAGGCCTCTGCCTGCTCTCTAGGCAAGGCGGGGGAGCCTCTTACCCTCCAACAAAGCGGAGTGGGACACGGACCTGGTTTTCAACCCCTTCTTCCCCTCCAGTGGTAGGAGATTTTTAAGTGCTGTCATAGATGTCTTCTGGTGTTTGTGCCATGCCCTAGATTGGCATTTGGCTAGTTAGTTACAGCCTATCATTTTCTGATCTCATCACATCAGTGGTACTTAACAACAACCAACAAACTCCACAAGTTCTTTTAATCACCACTGCCTCCATCTCTCTCAAATGTTAGCGAGGCTACAGCAACCATCACACCCCTTCCTTACACCTGTATCCTAGCCCCCGACTCACCACAAGGGAGAGTCCTTGTAACAGGAGTTGGGTCACCTGTGACGGTGAAGGTGACCAACTTCAAGGACTTCCAACAATGGGGTCCTGTTGCCACTGACAGGCTGGGAACCCAACTCGAGAATCCCATCCTAAGGACTTGATTCTTAACACCACGTCTGGTACAGACTGTCCAGATTTGACATGGCTTTGAATTCAGTTCCCTTATTTGGGAAGTGTCAGTTGCATTGCGAGAGAAGGAGGAGGTGATGAAGGAAAGGAAGATGACCAGTCAGCACAGTTGGTTATCAAAGCTTCATCCAGCAGGGAGACTCTAGGAAATCGTACAAAACACATGCTTCAGAAATAACCCATGGGAAGGATAAGGCAGATGAGTGGGTTTTTTTGGGGGGGCGGGTTGGGGAGGGAGGGGAGTGAGTGGGCCACTTCTATTGGTCTTTCATTTATCTATTTTCATTCATCTTTGTTCTTTGGCGCGTGTGGGCCTCCCATCACGGTGGCCTCTGTCGTCGCAGAGCACTGGTTCTGGGCGCATGCGCTCCAGAGCTCCGGATCGGTAATTGGACACATCAGTCCAGCCGCTCCGCGGCACGTGGGATCTTCCCAGGCCAGGGCTCGAACCGGCACCCCTTGCACTGCAAGGCGGTGTCCTTACCCACTGGACCACCAGGGAAGCCCCAGATGAGTTTTTAAAAATTATTATTTATTTATTGGACTGTGCCAGGTCTTAGTCACAGCACGTGGGCTCTTTAGTTCTGGCATGTGGGATCTAATTTCCTGATGAGACATGGAACCTGGTTTCCCTGCATTAGAAGCCCAGAGACTTAGCCATTGAACCACCAGCGAAGTCCCATGGGGTGATTATATACCAGCTCAGAGCATCATTGGTTAGGGGCAGATGCTAGCAGTTGACAGGAAAGGTCCAAGGGATACAGGTGTGGAACTGACAGCATCTACATCTGATTGGAGGAAACTATGAAGAGCTTGCAAGATGTCTCTGCAACCTCCTGAGACTCTATAATTATTTCAAAATTAAAAGTTAAAGAAAAATAGACAGGAGGACCAGAGAAACCATGCAATTAACCGACTATATACTTAATGTGTATTTTGGGGTTTCAGTTCGGTAAGTATGGGTGCTCCAGTGAAGAAGAAGCCCCTCTCTGTAAATAAATAGAAATGGGGTCCTGTTGCCACTGACAGGCTGGGAACCCAACTCGAGAATCCCATCCTAAGGACTTGATTCTTAACACCACGTCTGGTACAGACTGTCCAGATTTGACATGGCTTTGAATTCAGTTCCCTTATTTGGGAAGTGTCAGTTGCATTGCGAGAGAAGGAGGAGGTGATGAAGGAAAGGAAGATGACCAGTCAGCACAGTTGGTTATCAAAGCTTCATCCAGCAGGGAGACTCTAGGAAATCGTACAAAACACATGCTTCAGAAATAACCCATGGGAAGGATAAGGCAGATGAGTGGGTGTTTTAGGGGGGGCTGGTTGGGGAGGGAGGGGAGTGAGTGGGCCACTTCTATTGGTCTTTCATTTATCTATTTTCATTCATCTTTGTTCTTTGGCGCGTGTGGGCCTCCCATCACGGTGGCCTCTGTCGTCGCAGAGCACTGGTTCTGGGCGCATGCGCTCCAGAGCTCCGGATCGGTAATTGGACACATCAGTCCAGCCGCTCCGCGGCACGTGGGATCTTCCCAGGCCAGGGCTCGAACCGGCACCCCTTGCACTGCAAGGCGGTGTCCTTACCCACTGGACCACCAGGGAAGCCCCAGATGAGTTTTTAAAAATTATTATTTATTTATTGGACTGTGCCAGGTCTTAGTCACAGCACGTGGGCTCTTTAGTTCTGGCATGTGGGATCTAATTTCCTGATGAGACATGGAACCTGGTTTCCCTGCATTAGAAGCCCAGAGACTTAGCCATTGAACCACCAGCGAAGTCCCATGGGGTGATTATATACCAGCTCAGAGCATCATTGGTTAGGGGCAGATGCTAGCAGTTGACAGGAAAGGTCCAAGGGATACAGGTGTGGAACTGACAGCATCTACATCTGATTGGAGGAAACTATGAAGAGCTTGCAAGATGTCTCTGCAACCTCCTGAGACTCTATAATTATTTCAAAATTAAAAGTTAAAGAAAAATAGACAGGAGGACCAGAGAAACCATGCAATTAACCGACTATATACTTAATGTGTATTTTGGGGTTTCAGTTCGGTAAGTATGGGGTGCTCCAGTGAAGAAGAAGCCCCTTTCATCTCCTGCTGTAAATAAATAGAAATGATTGATAAACTATGATATGTGTATTTTTAAATATATAGCTGAGATCAAAAGCTGTAGGCAGAAAAGAGTCACCTGGGAATAATTATAATCACAGCTTGCTGTCGTGTGGTGTGAGGGTTAAGTTTGTATTAACAAGACAATGGCGGTGGTGGTGGTGGTTGGGGGGAACCTTAGCCGAGAAAGTTTCCCACAGAACCGACTAAATGAATGGAGCTTCTTGTGACACTACCCATGACACTTCTCTGCCATTTAGGGAACATGGGACTTCTTTAGAAACAACTCCCAGTGGTAAACCATTACAAAGTATGATCAGAAGATGAAACAACTTGGGTAATTCATAAGCTGTGTTAGTTGTCCTCCAGAAAATAAAGGCAGGGATGAACTTAGGAGTGGCATGTTGCCTGAGAAGGATAAGAGGGGAGGAAGCAAGACTGGGCAGTGAGAGCCCTGGATGTGATACAGACTTGACAAAGCCTTGGCTAACGAACGCAAAGGGCAATTACAGAGCAAATATTGCCAATTAGAGGAGTTCCATGTTGAACAAAAATGATAAGACTCTAGTACCTTGTTTTTTTTTTCGGCCACTTCAATTGATCTTTCATTTATTTATTTCCATCCATCTGTGTTCTTTGGCCTGTGTGGGCCTCCCATCGCAGCAGCCTTTCTCATTGCAGAGCCCTGGCTCTGGGCGCATGCGCTCCAGACCTCTGGCTCGGTAGTTGGACACACCGGTCCCGCGGGTCTACGGCACGTGGGATCTTCCCAGGCCAGGGATAGAACCGGTGCCCCTTGCACTGCAAGGCAGTGTCCTCACCCACTGGACCACCAGGGAAGCCCTGCTGGGGCTTTTGAGTTGAGACCATGCTCTTTCTTGACAGTCTCCAAGCAATGACTGATGTTATAAAGAAACTGGAAAATAATAACGATAAAGAAAAAAAAATCTGAAAAGCTACTGAGAGGAAGCAGGTTATCCACAAATGAATAATCTGCCTGAAACCATTTTCTCATTAGCAACAATAGATTCCAATGGAATAGAGAACCTCAAGGTGACCAGAAAAACAATTCAGATCCTACATTCTGCTAACCAGCATTTAAAGGCGAGTGCAAAATAAAAAAAAGAAAATAAAATTCAGATATACACAGACTGAGAGATAAGGGATCTTATCTCAAACTTTGCCCCAAGAATTTATGAAGGATGAGTTTCAGCAAGAAGAAAATTAAACTCAGAGGAAAAGACTTCTCTTCAGTCAAGATAGAAGAACAAGAACTAGAGGTATCTTCCTGCTTGAAACAACTGAAGAAAAACTAGACAAAATGTTTCAAACAGTGGTTCTCAAAGCATCTGCCATCAGACTATAAAGGTCAGTGATCTCTGAGAGATGGGCAACAAACGGAGCCCTATAGTTGCCCCAGCTTACTGCTTAGAGCAAGTTTCCAGGCTGCAATGCAGGGAGAGGGACCTCAGACAAACTCTGGAGGTCTTCCTGAGATAAGGTGACAGAGCTGGGATGCCAAGGAGGCCAAAGAAGCTAGAGTTTACAGGACAAAGTACTAGGCAAGGGAGAGATGCACAGTACTGAGTATTGATCAATGTAGGCATATGAGGAAATGATCCAAGACAGGGAAGAGAACCTTCCAGAAGGATTAGAGGAAAACATTCTCAGAGTTCACATTCTCAGAGTTACAGTATGCAAGAAAAAAATGGATACATGGGACTTCATCAAAATTAAGAAAAATCTATTCTTTGAAAGACACTGTTACAATAATGAAAAGACAGGTCACAGATTGGGAGACAGTATCTGTAAATCACATATCTAATCAAGGACTTCTATGCAAAATATAAAGAAATACAAAAACTCAATCATAAGAAAACACACAGCTCCTCCCCAAACGGGGAAAAGATCTGCACAAATGCTTCACCAAAGAATATATATGTGGATGGCCATCAAGCATATAAAAAGATGTCTGACATCATTAGTCATCATTAAAATGCAAATTTAAACCACAGTGGGATACTATAATGCACTTACTGTAACATCTAAGGCCATACAAAGTTCTGGTGAGGATGTGGAGCAACAAAACTTTTTTTAAGTTGCTGAAGAAACTGTTCAATGTACAACTATTTCCGAAAACAGTTTAGCAGTCTCTTAAAAGTTCAAAAACCAGAAAAACAATTCAGATCCTACATTCTGCTAACCAGCATTTAAAGGCGAGTGCAAAATAAAAAAAAGAAAATAAAATTCAGATATACACAGACTGAGAGATAAGGGATCTTATCTCAAACTTTGCCCCAAGAATTTATGAAGGATGAGTTTCAGCAAGAAGAAAATTAAACTCAGAGGAAAAGACTTCTCTTCAGTCAAGATAGAAGAACAAGAACTAGAGGTATCTTCCTGCTTGAAACAACTGAAGAAAAACTAGACAAAATGTTTCAAACAGTGGTTCTCAAAGCATCTGCCATCAGACTATAAAGGTCAGTGATCTCTGAGAGATGGGCAACAAACGGAGCCCTATAGTTGCCCCAGCTTACTGCTTAGAGCAAGTTTCCAGGCTGCAATGCAGGGAGAGGGACCTCAGACAAACTCTGGAGGTCTTCCTGAGATAAGGTGACAGAGCTGGGATGCCAAGGAGGCCAAAGAAGCTAGAGTTTACAGGACAAAGTACTAGGCAAGGGAGAGATGCACAGTACTGAGTATTGATCAATGTAGGCATATGAGGAAATGATCCAAGACAGGGAAGAGAACCTTCCAGAAGGATTAGAGGAAAACATTCTCAGAGTTCACATTCTCAGAGTTACAGTATGCAAGAAAAAAATGGATACATGGGACTTCATCAAAATTAAGAAAAATCTATTCTTTGAAAGACACTGTTACAATAATGAAAAGACAGGTCACAGATTGGGAGACAGTATCTGTAAATCACATATCTAATCAAGGACTTCTATGCAAAATATAAAGAAATACAAAAACTCAATCATAAGAAAACACACAGCTCCTCCCCAAACGGGGAAAAGATCTGCACAAATGCTTCACCAAAGAATATATATGTGGATGGCCATCAAGCATATAAAAAGATGTCTGACATCATTAGTCATCATTAAAATGCAAATTTAAACCACAGTGGGATACTATAATGCACTTACTGTAACATCTAAGGCCATACAAAGTTCTGGTGAGGATGTGGAGCAACAAAACTTTTTTTAAGTTGCTGAAGAAACTGTTCAATGTACAACTATTTCCGAAAACAGTTTAGCAGTCTCTTAAAAAGTTCAAAATACACCAACCACATAACTCAGTCATTCCACTCCAAAGTACTCAAGAGAAATAAAATCACTGTTGCATAAGATTTGTACACAAATGTTCATTCCTGCTTTATTTGTAATAGCCCAAATTGAAAATCGGGCTTCCCTGGTGGTTCAGTGGTAAAGAATCCTCCTGCCAGTGTTGGAGATGTGGGCTTAAGCCTTGAGCTGAGAAGATCCCCTGGAGAAAGAAATGGCAACCTACTCCAGTATTCTTGCCTGAGAAATCCCATGGAGGGAGAAACCTAGCAGGCTAATGTCTATGTGGTCGCAAAGGAGTCTGACAAGATTTAGTGACTAAATAACAACAAGTTGGAAAGAACTCAAAGGTCCCAAATCAACAAGTAAATGGATAAAAAAAAAACTGTGGTATATCCATACAATGGAATGCTACTTGGCAATAAAAAGAGCATGCTATTTGTATCTGCAGCAGCACAGCTGAATCTCAAAATAATTGTGCAGAGTGAAAGAAGGTAGAAAAGAGTTGTTGTTGTGTAGACACAAAGCCGTGGCCAACTGTTTTGATACTGGACTGTAGCCATGTTTTGCCATGGACTGTAGCCTTGGCAAGCTCCTCTGTCCATGGGATTTTCCAGGCAAGAATATTGGAGTGGGTTGCCATTTCCTTCTCCAGGGGATCTTCTCAACCCAAGGCCTGAGCTCACATTTCCTGCATGGGTAGGCTGATTCTGTACCATTTAGCCACCGGGGAACCCTGCTTACTCTATGACTCCATTCAAAAGAAATTCTAGAAAAAGAAACTAATCTATAGTGACAGAAAGCAGATGCATGGTTGCCTGAGGATGGGGTGGGCAGGAAGTAGAGGAAGATCTGCACAAATGCTTCACCAAAGAATATATATGTGGATGGCCATCAAGCATATAAAAAGATGTCTGACATCATTAGTCATCATTAAAATGCAAATTTAAACCACAGTGGGATACTATAATGCACTTACTGTAACATCTAAGGCCATACAAAGTTCTGGTGAGGATGTGGAGCAACAAAACTTTTTTTAAGTTGCTGAAGAAACTGTTCAATGTACAACTATTTCCGAAAACAGTTTAGCAGTCTCTTAAAAAGTTCAAAATACACCAACCACATAACTCAGTCATTCCACTCCAAAGTACTCAAGAGAAATAAAATCACTGTTGCATAAGATTTGTACACAAATGTTCATTCCTGCTTTATTTGTAATAGCCCAAATTGAAAATCGGGCTTCCCTGGTGGTTCAGTGGTAAAGAATCCTCCTGCCAGTGTTGGAGATGTGGGCTTAAGCCTTGAGCTGAGAAGATCCCCTGGAGAAAGAAATGGCAACCTACTCCAGTATTCTTGCCTGAGAAATCCCATGGAGGGAGAAACCTAGCAGGCTAATGTCTATGTGGTCGCAAAGGAGTCTGACAAGATTTAGTGACTAAATAACAACAAGTTGGAAAGAACTCAAAGGTCCCAAATCAACAAGTAAATGGATAAAAAAAAAACTGTGGTATATCCATACAATGGAATGCTACTTGGCAATAAAAAGAGCATGCTATTTGTATCTGCAGCAGCACAGCTGAATCTCAAAATAATTGTGCAGAGTGAAAGAAGGTAGAAAAGAGTTGTTGTTGTGTAGACACAAAGCCGTGGCCAACTGTTTTGATACTGGACTGTAGCCATGTTTTGCCATGGACTGTAGCCTTGGCAAGCTCCTCTGTCCATGGGATTTTCCAGGCAAGAATATTGGAGTGGGTTGCCATTTCCTTCTCCAGGGGATCTTCTCAACCCAAGGCCTGAGCTCACATTTCCTGCATGGGTAGGCTGATTCTGTACCATTTAGCCACCGGGGAACCCTGCTTACTCTATGACTCCATTCAAAAGAAATTCTAGAAAAAGAAACTAATCTATAGTGACAGAAAGCAGATGCATGGTTGCCTGAGGATGGGGTGGGCAGGAAGTAGAGGGAAGAGGGAGAAATTACAAAGAGGCCCTGGGAAACTTTTGGGGTGATGTTCATTATCTTGACAGTGGTGATGATTTCACAGGTGGGTATGTGTCAAAACTTACCAAAATTGTTCACTTTAAATATGTGCAGTTTTCCTGTGAAATTTATTATATGCCAATTAGGCTTCAATAAAACTGTTAAAAAATCCCAGAGGAAAAGTGTGGGAAGCAAGGGGTAATGATGAACAAAGAAACTGGCAAAAGTGTTGGTGAATCTAAATAAGCAATAATGATAAGAATTATAAAATGGATTGAAACATCTGATTTTGTCTTGGGTGGTAGAAAAAAGGCAAGGGATTTTTATTCAACTCTCTATTTTAACTGTGCATTATGCTGTTTCGCTTCCATGGTAGCTGAGAGAACAAAGAAAGGGGATTTTTTCAAAAGTCAGTTCAAAAAAAAAGATGTGAAATGAGAAAAAGGAAGTAAAGAACAAAGCAGGAAGTAACTGAAGTCACAGGAAAGAAGGTAGGAATAGTTTAATGCACCTCCTTAAAAATTCTTGTCCAGGAAGGTTTGCTGGAAAGGGGGAAGTTTATTTGAGATGGTTTTAATGAATGAGCAGAAATAATATAATACATAGAGGGGGAGGCATTAGCAAATGCACAGGGAGATAAAGGGACATGTTAGAGGGATTGACTTGTCAGTGCATTGATAAGGGGTGCGGTTACCCAAAATAGAATCTCAAAATAATTGTGCAGAGTGAAAGATAGAAAAGAGTTGTTGTTGTGTAGACACAAAGCCGTGGCCAACTGTTTTGATACTGGACTGTAGCCATGTTTTGCCATGGACTGTAGCCTTGGCAAGCTCCTCTGTCCATGGGATTTTCCAGGCAAGAATATTGGAGTGGGTTGCCATTTCCTTCTCCAGGGGATCTTCTCAACCCAAGGCCTGAGCTCACATTTCCTGCATGGGTAGGCTGATTCTGTACCATTTAGCCACCGGGGAACCCTGCTTACTCTATGACTCCATTCAAAAGAAATTCTAGAAAAAGAAACTAATCTATAGTGACAGAAAGCAGATGCATGGTTGCCTGAGGATGGGGTGGGCAGGAAGTAGAGGGAAGAGGGAGAAATTACAAAGAGGCCCTGGGAAACTTTTGGGGTGATGTTCATTATCTTGACAGTGGTGATGATTTCACAGGTGGGTATGTGTCAAAACTTACCAAAATTGTTCACTTTAAATATGTGCAGTTTTCCTGTGAAATTTATTATATGCCAATTAGGCTTCAATAAAACTGTTAAAAAATCCCAGAGGAAAAGTGTGGGAAGCAAGGGGTAATGATGAACAAAGAAACTGGCAAAAGTGTTGGTGAATCTAAATAAGCAATAATGATAAGAATTATAAAATGGATTGAAACATCTGATTTTGTCTTGGGTGGTAGAAAAAAGGCAAGGGATTTTTATTCAACTCTCTATTTTAACTGTGCATTATGCTGTTTCGCTTCCATGGTAGCTGAGAGAACAAAGAAAGGGGATTTTTTCAAAAGTCAGTTCAAAAAAAAAGATGTGAAATGAGAAAAAGGAAGTAAAGAACAAAGCAGGAAGTAACTGAAGTCACAGGAAAGAAGGTAGGAATAGTTTAATGCACCTCCTTAAAAATTCTTGTCCAGGAAGGTTTGCTGGAAAGGGGGAAGTTTATTTGAGATGGTTTTAATGAATGAGCAGAAATAATATAATACATAGAGGGGGAGGCATTAGCAAATGCACAGGGAGATAAAGGGACATGTTAGAGGGATTGACTTGTCAGTGCAGTGGTTAAGACTCCATGCTTTCTCTGCAGGGGGTGCGGTTCCATCCCCGGTCAGAAAACTAAGATCCCTCATGCCACACAGCATAGCCAAACCAAAAAAACAGGCATAGAAGAGTCAGCACATGGATGTGATCCCTGGGGAAGGGCTGGAGGGGTGTGCAGGAGGCTGCCAGTTGAGGCTGGGGCCACGCACGGGAGGTCTTGAGTGAGGGTAGCGGGGAATCACAGAAAGATTTCCAGTCAGAGGTGATGTGGTTGGAGGGGTGCTTTTTGGGCAGTATAGAAAATGAATTATTGAGGCAGGACTGGAGGCAGGGAGAGTGGTTCGGGGGTGGATGGGAGGCCACGGAAACAGAGGGAAGAAACCATTTCTCGTTCTCCTACAACTGTTTACTGGTCGGCATCGGTGACAGGCGTTTGGTACAAAGATGTCCTCAAGCAGTTATGATTTCTGAGAAAACAATTCTCTCCAACTTACGAGACTAAGTTGGAGAGAACTGTTTTCCCAACTCATCAATGGCAGCGCCATTATCTGTGGAAATATGCTGTTTAAAAGCGACCTGATTTCTGACTTCCGGATCTACCTGATGACGTGAGGGCAGTCAGCAAAGAGCCCTGGCCTTGGTCCGAAGGCCTGGGTTCTGGCGTCTGAGTCAGCACGGGCTCACTGTGCAATCTTCCCAAGTGCCTTGCCTTCTCTGAGCACTACCTAATCAATCAATCCTGCCTCACAGTGAGGGTGTTGCTCAAGCAGGCCCTCCCATCTTTGACCTTCTCAACGGGCCCGCAGGCGTGGCTCCAGTTCTGTCTCTCCTTAAAGTCCCAGCCCACTAGCATGCACCTCTAGTAGGACCACTCCTGACCCCACCACTGGGCTTCACCCCTTGGAGAAGCAAGACTGTCTGATTTCTTTCTTTCCTAGAATGAAAATAGCATTACTGTTTTCATTATAACCATAATATAGGTTCATTGTTAAAAATTTAAGCCATAAGAGATGTATAAAGGAGAAAGTAAAGTTCAACTGGAATCCTATTACACAAAGGTGGTCACCATTAAGATTTTTTTTTTAAGATTTATTTATTTATTTATTTATTTATTTATTTTGGGCGGGGGTCGGGTTGGGGAGGGAGGGGAGCAGGCGGGCCACTTCTATTGGTCTTTCATTTCTCTATTTCCATCCGTCTTTGTTCTTTGGCTCCTGTGGGCCTCCCATCGCGATGGCGTTGTTGCAGAGCCGGCTCTGGGCGCATGCGCTCCAGAGCTCCGGCTCGGTGATTGGACACATCAGTCCAGCCGCTCCGCGGCACGTGGGATCTTCCCAGGCCAGGGCTCGAACAGACGCCCCTTGCACTGCAAGGCGGTGTCCTTACCCACTGGACCACCAGGGGAAGCCACCATTAAGATTTTAACCACAGTCTTCCAGACAATTCACTCTGTTCTCCCTCTGTCTCTCTCTCTCTCACACACTTCAAACATGCACATACACAACCTGATGTAAATGAGATTGTAATATTTTAACTATGTTGTAATCTAATCTAAAAAATCTATTTTTTTCACTTGATAATATGTCATAGAATCTATGGGAAAATATTTTATTATTTAAATTTTTAAAAATGTTGATTACGTACTCACATATAAATATATCATGACATTTATGCAATGGATACATGCGATCAGCATGAACATGAACAAAGCCTAGTCCCTTCTTTATTTTTGTGGCTTCCTATTTCCCTCCGTCAAAGAATGGACTGTGAACACTACTACAATGAACATCTTCAAACACATGTCCTTTTGCATTTTTAGGAGAAATACTCAGATGTGGAATTGTTGGGTCCAAAATGTGAATACTGAGGATGCTTGGGGACTTCGGGAAAGTCATGGACACACGGCCATGTTTGAAATGGATAACCAACAAAAATCTAGCGTCTAGCACATGGAACTCTGCTTAATATTGTGCACTAGCCTGGATGGGAGAGGGTTCTGGGGGAATGAAAATAGCATTACTGTTTTCATTATAACCATAATATAGGTTCATTGTTAAAAATTTAAGCCATAAGAGATGTATAAAGGAGAAAGTAAAGTTCAACTGGAATCCTATTACACAAAGGTGGTCACCATTAAGATTTTTTTTTTAAGATTTATTTATTTATTTATTTATTTATTTATTTTGGGCGGGGGTCGGGTTGGGGAGGGAGGGGAGCAGGCGGGCCACTTCTATTGGTCTTTCATTTCTCTATTTCCATCCGTCTTTGTTCTTTGGCTCCTGTGGGCCTCCCATCGCGATGGCGTTGTTGCAGAGCCGGCTCTGGGCGCATGCGCTCCAGAGCTCCGGCTCGGTGATTGGACACATCAGTCCAGCCGCTCCGCGGCACGTGGGATCTTCCCAGGCCAGGGCTCGAACAGACGCCCCTTGCACTGCAAGGCGGTGTCCTTACCCACTGGACCACCAGGGGAAGCCACCATTAAGATTTTAACCACAGTCTTCCAGACAATTCACTCTGTTCTCCCTCTGTCTCTCTCTCTCTCACACACTTCAAACATGCACATACACAACCTGATGTAAATGAGATTGTAATATTTTAACTATGTTGTAATCTAATCTAAAAAATCTATTTTTTTCACTTGATAATATGTCATAGAATCTATGGGAAAATATTTTATTATTTAAATTTTTAAAAATGTTGATTACGTACTCACATATAAATATATCATGACATTTATGCAATGGATACATGCGATCAGCATGAACATGAACAAAGCCTAGTCCCTTCTTTATTTTTGTGGCTTCCTATTTCCCTCCGTCAAAGAATGGACTGTGAACACTACTACAATGAACATCTTCAAACACATGTCCTTTTGCATTTTTAGGAGAAATACTCAGATGTGGAATTGTTGGGTCCAAAATGTGAATACTGAGGATGCTTGGGGACTTCGGGAAAGTCATGGACACACGGCCATGTTTGAAATGGATAACCAACAAAAATCTAGCGTCTAGCACATGGAACTCTGCTTAATATTGTGCACTAGCCTGGATGGGAGAGGGTTCTGGGGGGGAATGGATATATGTACATGTATGGTCGAGTCCTTCATTGTTCACCTGAAACTATCACAAAATTGTTAATTGGCTATAATCAATAAAAATGTTTTTGGTGAAAAAAATGTGAATATTAAAAATTTTAATGTATATAGTTCAACTATCCTCTCCCAAATTAGTTTCAATTCTTACTTCTACATAGCGACAATGTGAGTGCCCATTTCTCCATCCCACACACACCACCCTCCCAGTTTTGGTAGGTGACAGTTTTTATCAGCAATGAAACTTACATACAAGGCTTGCCTTGGTCAACCTTTTATTTATTTTTTAACAGAAAGGATTATCCACTTCTAATCTAATAGGTGAACATATCACTTCATTGTTTTTACTTTCATTTCTTTGGTTTATTAGTGAAGTTGATCATCTGCTTATTAACTATTTGGATATTTTCTTCTGTGAAATGAACTATTTACCTCCTTTATCTATTTTTCTGTTGGGTCTGTTTGTTTCTTGTTGCTTTTTGAGAGCTCTTTATATATTAGAGATTTAACTTCAGACCTCCTGGTTTTTCAGGGTCCCTAGAGTTGGGCAACATGGTCCCTTGCAGTCAGATTCCCAAGAGATTGAAGCAATTCTGCCTCTGGTCAGCGGAGGGCAGCAGTGGGCAAGATTCACTTTAAGGCAGGACACACTTAGACCTGCCAGCAGCTGGACATACAAACACCGAGCCACACACAAAGACCCTTCCAGAGAGCTTCTCAGGAAACCACTTGGTCCACTGACACTTAAGGGGCCCCCAACACAGATTATTTCCCCTTAGTCTCTGGAGACAGCTGTGGACATTGAAGAGAATCAGCCTCTAAAGTAAGACTGGAACTCAAAATCCAGCTTTGTCACCTCCCGGACGAAGGTTGGCACAACCTTTATGGCCTCCCTACCTCTCAGTTTTCTCATCTGTAAAATGGGTCCAATGATAGCCTTGCCAGGGTGTGATGAAGGAACAGTGAATGGAGGGATGTTGCAGTTCGGCATGTGCAGGTGCTCAGAGATTATAGTCCAGGCCACCCAGACCACACCCACCCTCAACTGGCTGAACAGAGGGAAGTCCTGCTCCTGCTGTCATGGCTGGGTTTGCTCCTTCCCAAGCCTGCCGGCCCCATGTTTGATCAGTTCCAGGTCTAAGGAAGATCCCCAGTGGGCTGGCTGTGTGGAGGGAGACTGCAGAAGAGGAGACCAGCGGGGCAGGGGTGAGGTAATAAGGACCTACAACTAGGCAGTGGGGAAGACGCGTGAGAGAGACTAGTGAGATAGAGGCAAAAAAGGCCAGCACTGGCCACCAATGAGAGGCACGGACCAGAGGAAGTGTGGGGCGTGAGGGGAGCTCCCAGGGATCTACCTGAGGGACTGCAGGGCTGGCTGCTGGAGGTGCAGCCTGATCACAGAGGAGAAGAGTTCCTCTGAGACTGTGCTGAGTTTGAGGTGCTAGAGGGACTTTCAGGATCACCACCCTGCCCCAGAACTGGGAAATCCTAGCCCAACCTCTCCCTTCCTCCCTGCTTTACCTCCCCAGCTCCCCACCCTGCAAAACCTAGGGCCATCTCTGCCCAGAGAGTCCGAGTTCTAGATCTAGTTCAGGCCAAGCGAGGACATTATTTCCCTCCCTGCTTCCTCTTCCATCCTCCCCTTCCCCTGGCTCCCCCAGCTCCCTCCAGGTTCCAGGTCTGGGGAGGGGACAGAGAGAGACCTTCATTTGACTCAGGGTCCCTTACCATTCCCCAAGACTAGGAATAGACTAGGAGCAAGACTGGGCCCAAGGGGGCCCCCGACTCAGAGGGAAACCGGAAAAGTGAGTTTTTGATGGGAACAGCTCTGGCCTGGAGCAGGGCTGAATCATCAGAGACTAATATTAGACAGGTGGTGAGTTGGAGGAGCCGGCTGGGCCCAGGCCCCTCCGCTGTGGGCTTTTGGGCTAGTTTCAAGACCACCAAAAGGATGTGGGCAAGTAAGAGGTAATGAAGTCCTGGGACTCTGCAATGCTGGCAGGGTGGGGAAGGGCAGTTTGTTAACTCCAACCCAGTCCCAAGCCGTTCAGTCCAAACTCTTCTTTAAGTTCGGCATGTGCAGGTGCTCAGAGATTATAGTCCAGGCCACCCAGACCACACCCACCCTCAACTGGCTGAACAGAGGGAAGTCCTGCTCCTGCTGTCATGGCTGGGTTTGCTCCTTCCCAAGCCTGCCGGCCCCATGTTTGATCAGTTCCAGGTCTAAGGAAGATCCCCAGTGGGCTGGCTGTGTGGAGGGAGACTGCAGAAGAGGAGACCAGCGGGGCAGGGGTGAGGTAATAAGGACCTACAACTAGGCAGTGGGGAAGACGCGTGAGAGAGACTAGTGAGATAGAGGCAAAAAAGGCCAGCACTGGCCACCAATGAGAGGCACGGACCAGAGGAAGTGTGGGGCGCGTGAGGGGAGCTCCCAGGGGATCTACCTGAGGGACTGCAGGGCTGGCTGCTGGAGGTGCAGCCTGATCACAGAGGAGAAGAGTTCCTCTGAGACTGTGCTGAGTTTGAGGTGCTAGAGGGACTTTCAGGATCACCACCCTGCCCCAGAACTGGGAAATCCTAGCCCAACCTCTCCCTTCCTCCCTGCTTTACCTCCCCAGCTCCCCACCCTGCAAAACCTAGGGCCATCTCTGCCCAGAGAGTCCGAGTTCTAGATCTAGTTCAGGCCAAGCGAGGACATTATTTCCCTCCCTGCTTCCTCTTCCATCCTCCCCTTCCCCTGGCTCCCCCAGCTCCCTCCAGGTTCCAGGTCTGGGGAGGGGGACAAGAGAGAGACCTTCATTTGACTCAGGGTCCCTTACCATTCCCCAAGACTAGGAATAGACTAGGAGCAAGACTGGGCCCAAGGGGCCCCTGACTCAAGAGGGGAAACCGGAAAAGTGAGTTTTTGATGGGAACAGCTCTGGCCTGGAGCAGGGCTGAATCATCAGAGACTAATATTAGACAGGTGGTGAGTTGGAGGAGCCGGCTGGGCCCAGGCCCCTCCGCTGTGGGCTTTTGGGCTAGTTTCAAGACCACCAAAAGGATGTGGGCAAGTAAGAGGTAATGAAGTCCTGGGACTCTGCAATGCTGGCAGGGTGGGGAAGGGGCAGTTTGTTAACTCCAACCCAGTCCAAACCTGAGACGGGAATTTATGCCTTCGTTTCTATGAATGATCACAGCAATAACCTCTTCATTTATAGATTGCTTAGTGTGTGCCCTGCCTCCTGCTAACCTCTTTACAAATGTTATTTTGCTTAATCCTTGCCTGCCTTATTGTCAACCTCCATTTTATAGAGGAGGTCAGGAGAGCTCAGAGAGGTTAAACCATTTGCCCTGGGTCACAGGGGCAGAGTCAGGGAGTCAGGGCACCGTCCTCTGTTTGACCCCAGAGGCTAAGAACTTCCATCCTTTTTCTGCACCACCCTCCCCAGTCATGGCTGGACTGGGTCCTGCACCCGTCAAGATCAGGGGTTTCGCTCCTGGGTCCCAGGCACCCAGAGTGCTGGGAGTGCTCATGAAGGTGAAGATACCCAGGGAGTGCTCGGTGCATTCGTCCATCAGGAGGTCACCCTGGGCACGGTTTCCCTGATGCCAAAGGAATCTGAGCATGTTTTTCGTATTTGTGGGCTCCGTGGGGAAGACAAAGCTGGTTGTTGCTAATGTGGGGCTATGTCGGGGCCCTCCACCATACTGGCAAGGCTGTGGGCATCTGAAGGAGGATGCTGGGGGCTCTTTTGGGCTCCTTAAATAAGCTGTGCTGTCCCTGGTTTTGAGAAGAGCAGGGGTATGCACGTGTGTCTGGGCCAGCAGACCCTGTTCTGTGCATTTGTGTCAGAGGGTGCAGGCTGTGTGCCTTTCCCATCCAACCTGAGGTAAACAGTGGGTGGTAGGCGTGGCTTCCAGAATCTTATCAACACCTCAGGAATGTCAACCCGGTGGTCAAGGGGCCCCTGACTCAGAGGAAACCGGAAAAGTGAGTTTTGATGGGAACAGCTCTGGCCTGGAGCAGGGCTGAATCATCAGAGACTAATATTAGACAGGTGGTGAGTTGGAGGAGCCGGCTGGGCCCAGGCCCCTCCGCTGTGGGCTTTTGGGCTAGTTTCAAGACCACCAAAAGGATGTGGGCAAGTAAGAGGTAATGAAGTCCTGGGACTCTGCAATGCTGGCAGGGTGGGGAAGGGGCAGTTTGTTAACTCCAACCCAGTCCAAACCTGAGACGGGAATTTATGCCTTCGTTTCTATGAATGATCACAGCAATAACCTCTTCATTTATAGATTGCTTAGTGTGTGCCCTGCCTCCTGCTAACCTCTTTACAAATGTTATTTTGCTTAATCCTTGCCTGCCTTATTGTCAACCTCCATTTTATAGAGGAGGTCAGGAGAGCTCAGAGAGGTTAAACCATTTGCCCTGGGTCACAGGGGCAGAGTCAGGGAGTCAGGGCACCGTCCTCTGTTTGACCCCAGAGGCTAAGAACTTCCATCCTTTTTCTGCACCACCCTCCCCAGTCATGGCTGGACTGGGTCCTGCACCCGTCAAGATCAGGGGTTTCGCTCCTGGGTCCCAGGCACCCAGAGTGCTGGGAGTGCTCATGAAGGTGAAGATACTCTGGTAGTGCTCGGTGCATTCGTCCATCAGGAGGTCACCCTGGGCACGGTTTCCCTGATGCCAAAGGAATCTGAGCATGTTTTTCGTATTTGTGGGCTCCGTGGGGAAGACAAAGCTGGTTGTTGCTAATGTGGGGCTATGTCGGGGCCCTCCACCATACTGGCAAGGCTGTGGGCATCTGAAGGAGGATGCTGGGGGCTCTTTTGGGCTCCTTAAATAAGCTGTGCTGTCCCTGGTTTTGAGAAGAGCAGGGGTATGCACGTGTGTCTGGGCCAGCAGACCCTGTTCTGTGCATTTGTGTCAGAGGGTGCAGGCTGTGTGCCTTTCCCATCCAACCTGAGGTAAACAGTGGGTGGTAGGCGTGGCTTCCAGAATCTTATCAACACCTCAGGAATGTACGTGGTTTTAGTAACCCCAGCCGCAGGCAGAGGAGTGGGTACAGGACAGGGCCTGTCCTGGTGTGGGAGGGGACCCTGAGAAGGGTCCGCACTAGGAAGGCTTGGTCTGAGGCCAGGTTTGGGGTGGGGCTGATCAGGAAAACGGCACAATGGAAGGCATCCCGGCCCCCTGCCCCAAGCTGGCTTTCCTCCCCCACTGCCAGACTCGACTCCAACTTCACACCTCCCCACGTGTCTAAGATCAAACCCAGGGTGGGCGCTAGAGCCTCTGCTGTGTCCTCGTTTATCAAACCGTAGAGTACCTGAATTGTACCAGGCATTTCTCTTCAAGATCTTATTTAATGCTCATAACCTACCCAATTACATATTTTTAATCATTAGTTTACAAATGAGGAAAGTCTCAGAGAGGTTAAGTGACCTGTCCAAGGTCACACGGCTACTATTATAAATGTCAGAGCCTTGTGGAATCCAAGTGCCTGGCTCCAAAGCTGATGCACTTTTAATTTTACTAAGCTAGGGGTTCAGAGGGAATAAGATACAGTCCTCATAGTCGAGGGCTGTCCAGCCTGCTCTTAGAGGGATAAACAGATGGATAGGTAATATCACACAGGTGTGGGTGATAAAACACAGTGATGGGATCACTGGTGGTAGGGAGACTGTCTTTCTCCTACTGTAGACAGCTTCTTCAGTGAGGGGGCATGGCTGCAGTCATTCAAGGCTTAGATCATCCCTGAAAAGGAGTAAGAGGAGAAGGAGGAGGAGGAGAAGGGAAAGAAAAATAAAGAGAGTTGTGGTGACAGAGGGCCTAACTCCAGCTGTTCATGACGGTATATTTCCCAAGAGTATCAGCCAATGATTTCCTATTTTTGCTTAAGCCAGTTTGATATTTGCAACTGAAAGACACCAACATAAGGCCACTTGTACAGCAGGTAAATGTCTTCAAAATGGAACTCCTGACTTTGATTCCCTACACCTGTGTCTTTCCTATACTTCCTCATCTTGGTATATGGCACCACCATCTACCCAACTGCTCAGGCCCTGGTCCTTTCACCCCATACTTAACCCAGCAACAAGCCTGTCCACCCGCCCTCCAACATCTCTCTCCAGTCCATCTGTTTCTCTTTATTTGTACTACTGCTTTCGTCCAGGCCACCCATCACCTGGCACTTGGGTTACAGCAAATAGTCTTACAATGGTCTCTCTGCTTCAGCTGTTGTTCCCTCATAAATGTCCACACATAGCAGCTAATCTTTCAAAAACATAAATGATTATGTCATTCTTCATGTAAAAATCTTCAGTAATTTCCCATCGCATTTGGAATGAAATCCATGCTGTTTGCCAGGGCAGCGAGTATCTTTGACTTATCTACTTTGTAATGTCATCTGCCTCTCTATTTCACCAAGCTGCCAAGCTCGGTTCTGTCTCAGGGAACTTGTATTTGCTGCTCACTTTGTCTGGAAGAACCTACATCTTCACACTGCTGTTTCTTTCTCATTATTCAGGCTGTGCCTCTCAGTATCGCCTCTCACAGAGGCTTTCCTTGAGCACCCTAGCTAAGGAAGCACCACTTCTTACTCCAGTCCTGAACTGCTCTCTACCATTCAGTTTACCTTCTTCATGGCACTCTTCATGGTTTGAAATCTTGAGTGAATCAGAAATAGACTAGCCCTCGTAAGCACTGCAGGCCAGTTTCAGGACAGCTCTGTCTCTGATGGCATTAAGGTGACCTGACTCTATTACTTGTTGAAAGTGAAAGCACAGTCTTTCTTGAGGAAGGGAACAGGAGCCAGAGCGTCATATTATCTCTATGTTTTTTATACACAATGTCAAACTTTAATAAGCTTTTAAAAAAATGCAAAGAGACATGGATTGGCCAACAAAGCAAGAGAAAAAAACACATAATAGAAAGAGACTCAAAGGAGACCCAGTTATTAGCATTATCAGACTTTTCAATAACTGCGATTAATATAATCAATAAATTAAATGAAACCATGAAGTGTTTCAGCAGAGATAGAAAATTATTAAAAATAAATTCTATAACCTAAAAATATAAATATTGACATTAAGAGCTCAACAGATGAGTTTGACGGCAGATTAGACACAATTGAAGAGGATTAGAGGGCTAGAAAAAGGCAAAAACAAACAAAAAACACAACTGAAGAGAGAATTAGAGGGCTAGAAAAAGACTAAAGAGAGGCTAAAGGATGAAAAAATACAGAAAGAAATGTAAGAGATGTACAAAACACAGTGAAAATGTCTAAATTAAGCATAATTTAAATCTCATGAAAGGAAAGAGAATATAGATCAGATGCAATTTTCAAAGAAATGATGGTTGAGAATTTCCAAGAATTAATACAAAGAGAAGCAAATTCAGACACATAGTAGCCAAACTTCTGAAAACTAAAGGCAAAGAGAAAAATTTTTTAAAAAGCCAGAAGAAAACATTTTATTTTCAAAGACTGTGCAATAAGACTTACAGAACAGTTCTACACAGAAACCATGGAAGCTGGAAGACAGTGGAATGAATGAGAATCTCAAATGGATGAAAGAAAAAGCTGCCAATCTAGAATTCTATGTCCATCACTACTAGGACCTCATCTACCCTCACTTGCACTTATTCAGTTCCAGTCATACTGGCATCTTTGTTATTCCTTGTAGATTACAGACATGCCCACACCAGTTTCTTTATACTGGCTGTTCCTCTACCCAAGTCTTTCTTCCATTAGACATTCACATGGCTATTGACCTCATCACTTTCAAGTCCTTTCTCAAATGTCACCATTTCAATGAAGCCTACCTTGAGCACCCTATTTAATCAATTTGTTTTTTATGGGGAATAGTTGTTTTGGGGCTTCCCTGGTGGCTCAGCAGTAAAAAATCTGTCTGCCAATACAGGAGACATGGGTTCAATCCCTGGGTGAGAAGATTTCCAAGAGAAGGAAATGGCAACCCACTCTAGTATTCTTGCTTGGAAAATCCCATGGACAGAGGAGTTTGGCAGTCTATGGAGTTGCAAAGAGTTGGACATGACTTAGTGACTAACCAAAAACAACACAGTTGCTTTATGAATACCCTACTTTATTTATTGGGGTAAAATTGCTTTACAGACACCCTATTTTAGACTGTAATCCACTTACTCCTGATCCTTCTTCCTTGAATTATTTTCTCTTATTATTTAACATGGCATATTGAAAGTGAAAATGTGAAAGTGTTAGTCACTCAGTCATGTCCGACTCCGCAAGTCTATAGACTGAAGCCGGTCAGGCTCCTCTGTCCATGGACTTCACCAGGCAGGAACACTGGAGGGGCTATCCATTCCCTTCTTCAGGGGATTTTCCTTACCCAGTGATTGAACCCCAAGTCTCCTGCATTGCAGGCAGATTCTTTACTGTCTCAACCATGAAGGAATACTTCATGATTTTTGTCTCCCTTGATTTCAATATAAGCTGGTAAATGCAATTGATTCATTTAAAATTTATTTAAAATAACTCCAACTTTTTGAAACTCAAGAGGCTCATTAAGGATATTTAGTATACCGAGATGTCAGAAACGGAGGTCTCCCTTCATTACTTGCTTACCCTTGTTCTGATTTTTCCCAGTCTCTTTCATTGTAAGATAAGACTAATCCTCTCTGGAAGTAGATGGGAGTGATAGACAGGTGAATAGAAACTGATAGGTTTAAGTATGAATGTTTTCAATTGCATGTTACAGGAAACCCAACTACAAATGGCTTTTAAAAAAGGATATTTATTATCTTATATAAGAAGCTTTCCAGAGGTAAGGCTTCACCTGTGTTCTGTTTTTTTATCAAACACAGGAAAAAAATTAATCACATTAGAATTTATTTTTTCCCTAACAAGTAGTTGTTAACAACTTCACTTGCAATAGAGATAGTGGGTAATATGTTTAGAATAAACATTCTTTTGCCTCTACCCATAGGTTTTGTGTAAGTAGTTATAGGAAATCAGAATCATAAGAAGTTTCCCAGGTTAGTCTTGACCGTGCCCCCAAAAAATTGTCTGCCAATACAGTTTGGGAGAAGATTTCCAAGAGAAGGAAATGGCAACCCACTCTAGTATTCTTGCTTGGAAAATCCCATGGACAGAGGAGTTTGGCAGTCTATGGAGTTGCAAAGAGTTGGACATGACTTAGTGACTAACCAAAAACAACACAGTTGCTTTATGAATACCCTACTTTATTTATTGGGGTAAAATTGCTTTACAGACACCCTATTTTAGACTGTAATCCACTTACTCCTGATCCTTCTTCCTTGAATTATTTTCTCTTATTATTTAACATGGCATATTGAAAGTGAAAATGTGAAAGTGTTAGTCACTCAGTCATGTCCGACTCCGCAAGTCTATAGACTGAAGCCGGTCAGGCTCCTCTGTCCATGGACTTCACCAGGCAGGAACACTGGAGGGGCTATCCATTCCCTTCTTCAGGGGATTTTCCTTACCCAGTGATTGAACCCCAAGTCTCCTGCATTGCAGGCAGATTCTTTACTGTCTCAACCATGAAGGAATACTTCATGATTTTTGTCTCCCTTGATTTCAATATAAGCTGGTAAATGCAATTGATTCATTTAAAATTTATTTAAAATAACTCCAACTTTTTGAAACTCAAGAGGCTCATT
The DNA here is from genome assembly GCA_022376925.1 of Tragulus kanchil. Taxonomy (NCBI): domain Eukaryota; kingdom Metazoa; phylum Chordata; class Mammalia; order Artiodactyla; family Tragulidae; genus Tragulus; species Tragulus kanchil. The sequence goes on along the minus strand of JAIOJX010000032.1, from coordinate 130,956,877 downwards.
AAGGATATTTAGTATACCGAGATGTCAGAAACGGAGGTCTCCCTTCATTACTTGCTTACCCTTGTTCTGATTTTTCCCAGTCTCTTTCATTGTAAGATAAGACTAATCCTCTCTGGAAGTAGATGGGAGTGATAGACAGGTGAATAGAAACTGATAGGTTTAAGTATGAATGTTTTCAATTGCATGTTACAGGAAACCCAACTACAAATGGCTTTTAAAAAAGGATATTTATTATCTTATATAAGAAGCTTTCCAGAGGTAAGGCTTCACCTGTGTTCTGTTTTTTTATCAAACACAGGAAAAAAATTAATCACATTAGAATTTATTTTTTCCCTAACAAGTAGTTGTTAACAACTTCACTTGCAATAGAGATAGTGGGTAATATGTTTAGAATAAACATTCTTTTGCCTCTACCCATAGGTTTTGTGTAAGTAGTTATAGGAAATCAGAATCATAAGAAGTTTCCCAGGTAGTCTTGAGGTCTGTGGTGTAACAGACCGTGCTCTGATCGATACTTATCTGAAAGCGCCTGTCGTAGTTTGAGGCTGACATCAATTAGGTTTCCATTTTCACATTTTATCACATTCAGAAGAGCTGGTTGCTACACCGTTTCACAAGAAGGCATGAAGATAATCTGGCTAAAGAGAAATAGTTTCTTCTTCTCCACCTTTTATTTATGTATTTGGCTACTCCAAGTCTTAGTTGTGATATGCAGCATCTTCAGTTACAGCATGAAAACTCTTAGTTGTGGCATGTGGGATCTAGTTCTCAGATCAGGGATCAAACATGGGCCCCCTGCATTGGGAGCTAGGATCTTAGCCACTGGACTACCAGGGAAGTGCCTCTTCATCTTCTTGTAAGGACCAAGAGTCTCATCCACTGCATGACTCCCAGCAGACTTTTTTCCTGTTTCAATGACAGGACAGCATCGCTAGGCCATTACAAAACCATTTACAGGGAAGGACAATGGATTGTTGTGATTGACTTAGACTGGTCCTGATTTGTCTGCTGTGGTAGGAATGGTCCAGACTTATGAGGCAGATGGTTGCTTGATACTGGATCAAAATTAAGGTTCTGTCACCAACAAAGGAAGTGTAGTTGGGTAGGCAACCCATAGGATTCCTTACATAGCATCTCTCAGAGTATCATTTTAATAGTCACTTCACATTCTTGAGCTCACTAATCTTTACCTGTCTAGGGGTATTTTATCATTGTATCTTGCAGATGAAACTCAGAGACATTGGGTGACTTGCTGACGATTACAGAGCTAAGACATGTCAAGATTCTGTTTGGGGTCCACCCACAGATGTCCTGCCTGTGGGCCTGTGATGGTTTAAAAAGTTGGTCACAAAACTCACACGGGAGTGCTCATGGCAATATTAAACACGAGTCAAAACTAGAAACAGCCTAAAAATTCATTCACTGATAAATGGATAAACAAAATATGGTATATACATACAACGAAATATCATTTGACTGTAAAAAAGAATGGAATTCTGATACATGCTTCAACACAGAACAGTACATATGTGATTCCATTTATGGGAAATATCCAGAAAAAAAAAATCCACCGAGACAGAAAGTAGACTAGGTGTTTCCAGGGCTGGGTAGTCAGGTGAAGGGAATGTCGGTGAAAACTAAAGTATATAGGGTTTCTTTCAAAAGTGGTGAAAATGCTCTAAAATTGTGGTGATGGATTGAACAATTCTGTGAATATACCCAGAACTCATGAATTGCATGCTTTAAATGCGTGAATCATATGACATGTGAATTTTATCTCGAACTATTCATAAAGAAATTGGCTGAAAATTGTTTGAAAAATCCTCCTATGGAAAGGCGGCATCTATGTCACCTACTCTTGAGTCTGAGTGGGCTTGCGACTGCTTTGACCAACAGAGTATGACAGAAGTGCCCATATGTGACATTGGAGGCGCTGCCTCTCAGCAGTTTCCACCTGGCAGTTTCTCCTGGCTTTCTTCTTGAAACATTCTCTTTCAGAATCTAGCTGTGATCCTGTGTGAAGTCACATTGAGAGGCCACATATAAGCCTTGCAGGTGACTTTCCCAATTAAGCTCAGGGTTCAGCCATCCAAGGCCAGAAACCAGACATGTGAGTGAAGAAGCCTCCAGATGATTCCAGTTCCCACCCACTGGAGTCTCCCCAGTTGAGGCCTTAGATATCTTGGGGCAAAGACAAGTCCTTCCCCCATTGTTGTTCAGTCATTGAGTCATGTTCTCTTTGCGACCTTCTGGACTGCAGCACGCCAGGCTTCCCTGTCCTCCATTATCTCCCAAAGTTTGCTTAAGTTCATTCCTATTGAGTCGATGATGCTATCTGATGATTTCATCCTCTGCTGCCAGCACTCTTTTCCTTTTGCCTCCAATCTTTCCAAGCATCAGGGTCTTTTCCAATGAGTCATCTCTTCGCAGCAGGTGGCCAAAGTATGGAACTTCAGTTTCCATCAGTCCTTCCAATGAGTATTCAAGGCTGATTTCCTTTAGGATTGACTAGAAAGCCCCCCTCCTCCCTCGAGCCTCTTCTCTGTCCCATTGATTCCTTCCAGTCCTTCATTCAGGTGCCCTGGAGAAGCAGATGGTGGCTGGAACTGTGGAGGGCAAGGGTCTTTCTTTTCCTCTCACCCAGATCTTCTCTGAGGGTGTTTCCTTCACATTATATATGGTTGATCATTTCATCTGTGAGCTCAAATTCCTGTTTTAATCCCCAGAACACCTGCATTGACACCTATTTGCCTTGACAGTAAGAATTAGGGGAAGGAATCAGGTTTGTATAAATTTGCATTTCTTTTACATAAATTTGCTGGGATTTAGTTACCCCCTTTCTTTGTCTCTTGCTCAAACTTCTCTCCTGAGCTCATTACCTTGAGACCCGACTGTCTCCCAGGTCATTCCCTGTCCCTGCTGATGTTCTAGAACCCCTCACATCAGTGTGTCCATAGTGAGCAGATCATCTTCCCTTCAAAAACCTGTCCCTCCTTCCATGTTCTCTATCTCTGAAAAGAGAAAACCATCCATCCAGTCACCCAAGCCTAAAATTCTCTATTCATCTCTATGCTTACTCTTGGACCTTCTCATCTAGTAGCTGGGCTTTAAACATTACCTGTACATTGACAGGGCTTTGCTGGTGGCTCAGTGGTAAAGAATCTGCCTGCCAGAGATGTAGGTTCAGTCCCTGGGTCAGGAATGATCCCCTGGAGAAGGAAATGGCAATCCACTCGAGTATTCTTGCTTGCTAAATCCCATGAACAGATGAGCCTAGCAGGCTACAATCCCTGGGATCGCCAAGAGTCAGACACAACTGGTGTATGCACACACACACACACACACACACACGCGTGCGTGCGCACGCACACACACACACACACACACACACTGACAACTCCTAAAGTTTTGTCTCCAGCCCTGACCTCTCCTCTGATCTTTTCTTCCAGCATGTCTACCTGTCTACTTAACATCTCCATGTGCATGACTGAAAGGTACCACAAACAATGTGTCCAGCAGCAGCTCGTTACTGGCCTTCCACAAACCAGATTCTCTATTCTCCCAACTGCATGAACCACAAATTTGGACTTACCCTTGACTCGTCTTCTGCACCGCACTTCTAGTAAGTCTGGAAATGCCACTGGCTTCTACTCAAAGTATACTTAGAATCCATTGCTGCTCAGTGTGGCACTCCACCCTGTAAGCCAATGTCCTCTCTCTTCTGCATTATTGCAAAGGTGTCCTAACAGGTGCCGCGCTTCCAGCTTTGCCTATGTCCGTCACAGCAGCCTCAGTGGTAAAGGGCACGTCTGTGACTCCTCTGCTGGAGACCTCTGCTGGCTTCCCATCCCACTCAGAATAAGGGTCCAAGTCCTGTCGATGGCTGTCATTTCTGACCCTCTTGTCTCTCCACCCCATCTCCTAATTCTGTTTCCCTCCCTCTTTTCAGCCACCCCGGCCTCCTTGCTTTTCCAAGAGGCTCTTGTTATCAAGCCTTTGCCATTGCTGTTCCCTGTGAGAGAATGGTCTTCATCAAAATGTCTCTGGTTTTCCTCCCATTTCTCCTCAACGGTTTCTAAAAGAGAATCCTTCTATCCAGTCACCCAAGCCTAAAATTCTCTATTCATCTCTATGCTTACTCTTGGACCTTCTCATCTAGTAGCTGGGCTTTAAACATTACCTGTACATTGACAGGGCTTTGCTGGTGGCTCAGTGGTAAAGAATCTGCCTGCCAGAGATGTAGGTTCAGTCCCTGGGTCAGGAATGATCCCCTGGAGAAGGAAATGGCAATCCACTCGAGTATTCTTGCTTGCTAAATCCCATGAACAGATGAGCCTAGCAGGCTACAATCCCTGGGATCGCCAAGAGTCAGACACAACTGGTGTATGCACACACACACACACACACGCGTGCGTGCGCACGCACACACACACACACACACACACACTGACAACTCCTAAAGTTTTGTCTCCAGCCCTGACCTCTCCTCTGATCTTTTCTTCCAGCATGTCTACCTGTCTACTTAACATCTCCATGTGCATGACTGAAAGGTACCACAAACAATGTGTCCAGCAGCAGCTCGTTACTGGCCTTCCACAAACCAGATTCTCTATTCTCCCAACTGCATGAACCACAAATTTGGACTTACCCTTGACTCGTCTTCTGCACCGCACTTCTAGTAAGTCTGGAAATGCCACTGGCTTCTACTCAAAGTATACTTAGAATCCATTGCTGCTCAGTGTGGCACTCCACCCTGTAAGCCAATGTCCTCTCTCTTCTGCATTATTGCAAAGGTGTCCTAACAGGTGCCCCGCTTCCAGCTTTGCCTATGTCCGTCACAGCAGCCTCAGTGGTAAAGGGCACGTCTGTGACTCCTCTGCTGGAGACCTCTGCTGGCTTCCCATCCCACTCAGAATAAGGGTCCAAGTCCTGTCGATGGCTGTCATTTCTGACCCTCTTGTCTCTCCACCCCATCTCCTAATTCTGTTTCCCTCCCTCTTTTCAGCCACCCCGGCCTCCTTGCTTTTCCAAGAGGCTCTTGTTATCAAGCCTTTGCCATTGCTGTTCCCTGTGAGAGAATGGTCTTCATCAAAATGTCTCTGGTTTTCCTCCCATTTCTCCTCAACGGTTTCTAAAAGAGAATCCTTCCTGGCTGCCCTCCCCCCCACCTTGGCCCTGTCTGTCCCCCTCACCTGGCTTTGCTTTCCTCTATACCCCTTAGCACCAGCGTCCTTGGGCCCTCCGTGTTTATTACCTGTCTTCTCACAGTAGAACAGAAGCTCTTCGAGCTTAGGGTTTTATCCAAGCTGGTTTCTAGAACAGCTCCTAGATCACTGGTGGGCTCCTTAATAATTATCTGTGGAATAGGGGAATGATGTCCCCAGCTCCTCGCCCAGGTCCTCACCCAGCTGTGACAGCAGCCACAGAGCCATTTCTATTCTCGGGGACCCACCACCTCCTTCACACCCCCTGAGTCAGCACCCTGGCTCTCTTTCCTCAACTGTCACAACTGTTAACCAATGTCCCTCCCTTTGCTTCCTGTGCATCTAGGCTCTTGCCCAGCCATTTAAAACATTAATTTTGATTATTCTTCCCCAAAGTTAAAACACATGTTGCCAGTGGAGAACCTAGAAGACACAGATCAATGAAAAAAAAGAGGACAAAAATCCACCCACATCTCCACCATTTAGAGATAAGCACTATTTATATTTTGAAGTGTTTTCCTACCAGGCTTTTTGTATGCATGAGCTATTGCGTTTTGTACAAATGCCTATGCTTCTGACAATTCTCCAGTGAATGCTCTACTTTGAAGAAACCTATCATCATGGCAGTTAATGTTTAAATTTATTGTGTCACTTCAAGCTTGCTTTTCCTATGCCTCTTTCCCCACCTGTAGCATTCCTCATTGCCCACTCCCGCTTCCAGCTTTGCCTATGTCCGTCACAGCAGCCTCAGTGGTAAAGGGCACGTCTGTGACTCCTCTGCTGGAGACCTCTGCTGGCTTCCCATCCCACTCAGAATAAGGGTCCAAGTCCTGTCGATGGCTGTCATTTCTGACCCTCTTGTCTCTCCACCCCATCTCCTAATTCTGTTTCCCTCCCTCTTTTCAGCCACCCCGGCCTCCTTGCTTTTCCAAGAGGCTCTTGTTATCAAGCCTTTGCCATTGCTGTTCCCTGTGAGAGAATGGTCTTCATCAAAATGTCTCTGGTTTTCCTCCCATTTCTCCTCAACGGTTTCTAAAAGAGAATCCTTCCTGGCTGCCCTCCCCCCCACCTTGGCCCTGTCTGTCCCCCTCACCTGGCTTTGCTTTCCTCTATACCCCTTAGCACCAGCGTCCTTGGGCCCTCCGTGTTTATTACCTGTCTTCTCACAGTAGAACAGAAGCTCTTCGAGCTTAGGGTTTTATCCAAGCTGGTTTCTAGAACAGCTCCTAGATCACTGGTGGGCTCCTTAATAATTATCTGTGGAATAGGGGAATGATGTCCCCAGCTCCCTCGCCCAGGTCCCTCACCCAGCTGTGACAGCAGCCACAGAGCCATTTCTATTCTCGGGGACCCACCACCTCCTTCACACCCCCTGAGTCAGCACCCTGGCTCTCTTTCCTCAACTGTCACAACTGTTAACCAATGTCCCTCCCTTTGCTTCCTGTGCATCTAGGCTCTTGCCCAGCCATTTAAAACATTAATTTTGATTATTCTTCCCCAAAGTTAAAACACATGTTGCCAGTGGAGAACCTAGAAGACACAGATCAATGAAAAAAAAGAGGACAAAAATCCACCCACATCTCCACCATTTAGAGATAAGCACTATTTATATTTTGAAGTGTTTTCCTACCAGGCTTTTTGTATGCATGAGCTATTGCGTTTTGTACAAATGCCTATGCTTCTGACAATTCTCCAGTGAATGCTCTACTTTGAAGAAACCTATCATCATGGCAGTTAATGTTTAAATTTATTGTGTCACTTCAAGCTTGTCATTTCACTTTTCTATGCCTCCGTTTCCCCACCTGTGAAATGGGAATGGTATTAATACCTACCTTCTTTGAGCTTGTGAGGATTAAATCTGGAAAATGAGCCAGGTAAGTGCTCAATAAACATTCGCTATCATTATTGTTGCTGTTTCTGAGCGCTTACACAGGACCAGGCACCTTTCGAAACATGCTACATGCACTGAGCTCATACAATCCTACTTTCACCCCATGAAGTAGGTGTGGTTATATGTGTGTGTGCACATGTTAGTAGCTCATTTGTGTCCAACTCCTTGCGACCTCATGGACTGTAGCTTGCCAGGCTCCTCTGTCCACAGAATTAATTCTCCAGGCAAGAATACTGGAGTGGATAGCTATTCCATTTCCCAGGAGATCCTCCCAACCAGGGATGGAACCCAGGTCTCCTGCACTGCAGGCAGATCCTTTACCATCTGAGCCACCAGGGAAGGTGTGGTTATAACGTAACACAATAACCTAAAGGGCTGCAGTGGTTTCACAAAGGGAAGAGAAACCAAAGCTGGCGAGGGCTGTCTCCAGTTTACAGGAAAGTGTGATGCTCCCACCATCTGGAGGATTCGTAATACCGAAAACAATAGCTGGCGTTCCCTGAGCATTAACATCCGTTGGGCCCAGTGCTAAGTGTTTGCCTGAGCAGGCAGTCCTCCCACAGCGCTGGTTTTCATAACCTGAACTGCGCAGAGCTTGATGGATCAATTAGGGAACACAATTTGCATCTCGAGCCTTGTGATTGGTTATACACCACTGCAAGCTGGAAGCTGCCCGGAAGCTGTTGCTGCGTGCGGCTGCTGGCTGGATCTTGCTTTGTTTATCCTAACAATAGGATAGGTGTGTTACTGGTGGTGTTGGAGGTGATAGAAATAGGAAGACCAGTACTCTGGAGAAATATGTAGACGTGATCAAACCCAGAGATGTTCAGGAATGTTAAACATTCATAGCTGTACACATATTGCTAGGGCCAGCTCCTTTATCATTAAGATATCGGTAAGGAAAACGACTTTGCAACGGCTAGACTGAAATCTATGCTCTGCCCATGTTTTCACGTTCGTTTTTATGACTGATTTCAAAACAACGTGAGGATGATAATAGCCTCCATCAGCATTTCTTGAGTTTATTATATGCCAGGCCCTGTGCTAAGAAATTATATGCACGATCTATTTAATCTTTACAACCACTCTGTTATTGCTAATTTCCAGGTGGGGAAACTGAGGCATAGGAAGATGGTGGCAATTGCTCAGTGTCACACAGCCGGGAGGAGGCATAGCCAGGCTTTATACACATGCGGCCTGACTTAAGACAGAAGCCGCAGCCTCAGTGAACTCACTGCTGGACAGTTGACAGCATGGGATTTTGCATTCTTGTATGATGGTCAAAAGAGACCACAGCATCTCTTTAGTTTTCTGCCTATCCCAGGGGATGGTTGCCATTATTTCTGCGCTTTCCCAGTGAAGACCAAGTCACAGGGATGTCCAGCAAATCGCCTTGGAAAGTCACACTGCCAGTAAGTGACTGAGAATGGTTTCAAAATGACGCCTAAAATCTACCCACAATTTCTGACCTCTCTGTCTGGGTCAAGTCCTCTTGCTGTTTCATCTGCTAGCATCGTGTGCCTGAGAAAGGACACAATTGGATCTCAGCTGTCATTTTACACACGCCTGGGCGGTTATTGAAGGGTCTCCCCAACTACGGGGTAAGCTCTGCGAGGACAGGGTCTGTATTGAGTTTTGCTCATTATTTGTCCCAACACAAAGCAGGTGCTTAATTATTATGTGTGGATTTGAATGAGTGAATGACGGATTCTGCCACAGGCACTGAGCTATACCCAAGGAGTGCAGCCCCATTGAGGCAGTTTCTAAGGTTCAGGGCACTGGGCTCCATCTGTCCTGACTTCAGCAGTCATAAAATACTCTCAGCACTTGAGCCCACCCGCAAGTGTGACCTGGAATCACCTCTGTTGCCCAGAGCTTGGACCTAGGTCTTTGGAATCATGTTAATGCCCGTGACCTAACCAAATCCATCCCTACTTCTTTCTTGCTAGAAAGGCCTATTTCATTTGGGTGCTACTTTATAATTGCTAAAGGGCCAGCTCCTTTATCATTAAGATATCGGTAAGGAAAACGACTTTGCAACGGCTAGACTGAAATCTATGCTCTGCCCATGTTTTCACGTTCGTTTTTATGACTGATTTCAAAACAACGTGAGGATGATAATAGCCTCCATCAGCATTTCTTGAGTTTATTATATGCCAGGCCCTGTGCTAAGAAATTATATGCACGATCTATTTAATCTTTACAACCACTCTGTTATTGCTAATTTCCAGGTGGGGAAACTGAGGCATAGGAAGATGGTGGCAATTGCTCAGTGTCACACAGCCGGGAGGAGGCATAGCCAGGCTTTATACACATGCGGCCTGACTTAAGACAGAAGCCGCAGCCTCAGTGAACTCACTGCTGGACAGTTGACAGCATGGGATTTTGCATTCTTGTATGATGGTCAAAAGAGACCACAGCATCTCTTTAGTTTTCTGCCTATCCCAGGGGATGGTTGCCATTATTTCTGCGCTTTCCCAGTGAAGACCAAGTCACAGGGATGTCCAGCAAATCGCCTTGGAAAGTCACACTGCCAGTAAGTGACTGAGAATGGTTTCAAAATGACGCCTAAAATCTACCCACAATTTCTGACCTCTCTGTCTGGGTCAAGTCCTCTTGCTGTTTCATCTGCTAGCATCGTGTGCCTGAGAAAGGACACAATTGGATCTCAGCTGTCATTTTACACACGCCTGGGCGGTTATTGAAGGGTCTCCCCAACTACGGGAAAGCTCTGCGAGGACAGGGTCTGTATTGAGTTTTGCTCATTATTTGTCCCAACACAAAGCAGGTGCTTAATTATTATGTGTGGATTTGAATGAGTGAATGACGGATTCTGCCACAGGCACTGAGCTATACCCAAGGAGTGCAGCCCCATTGAGGCAGTTTCTAAGGTTCAGGGCACTGGGCTCCATCTGTCCTGACTTCAGCAGTCATAAAATACTCTCAGCACTTGAGCCCACCCGCAAGTGTGACCTGGAATCACCTCTGTTGCCCAGAGCTTGGACCTAGGTCTTTGGAATCATGTTAATGCCCGTGACCTAACCAAATCCATCCCTACTTCTTTCTTGCTAGAAAGGCCTATTTCATTTGGGTGCTACTTTTTTAAAGCTTATTTACTTACTTATTTTTAGCTATTCTGGATTTTCACTGCTGCCACAGGCTCTTCTCTAGTTGCAGGGGGTGGGGGCTACTCTCTAGCTGAGGTGAGCAGGCTTCTTATTGCGGTGGCTTCTCTTGTTGTGGAACTTGGGCTCTAGGGCACACGGGCTTCAGTAGTTGGGGCACGTGGGCTCAATAGTTCTTGACTCTGAGGCTCTAGAACACAGGCTCCATAGTCGTGGCTCATAAGCTTAGTTGCTCTGCGGCATGTGGGATCTTCCTGGATCAGAGATTGAACTCGTGTCTCCTGCATTGACAGGTGAACTCTTTACCACTGAGCTACCAGGCAAGCCTGGTGCCACTCTCTTGAGGCCCTCCCTAGCAGCTCAGGCCGTAAAGAATCTGCCTGCAATGCAGGAGACCTGGGTTCAGTCCCTGGGTCAGGAAGATCTCCTGGAGAAGGAAATGGCAACCCACTCCAGTATTCTTGTCTGGAGAATCCCATGGACAGAGGAGCCTGGCAAGCTACAATCCATCGGGTCTCAATGAGCTGGACATGACCGAGTGACTAACCCTTCACTTTTACTTTCTCTTGAGGCCAAGCAATTCAAGGGACAGGCCCCTCCTCAGCCCTGGGGCATGAGTCATGATTGACCTAAGCCAATCATGGTTATAATACTTCCTTTGCCATGCATGCATGTAGGTCAGTTCAGTCCTGTCTCGCGAGGACAGGGTCTGTATTGAGTTTTGCTCATTATTTGTCCCAACACAAAGCAGGTGCTTAATTATTATGTGTGGATTTGAATGAGTGAATGACGGATTCTGCCACAGGCACTGAGCTATACCCAAGGAGTGCAGCCCCATTGAGGCAGTTTCTAAGGTTCAGGGCACTGGGCTCCATCTGTCCTGACTTCAGCAGTCATAAAATACTCTCAGCACTTGAGCCCACCCGCAAGTGTGACCTGGAATCACCTCTGTTGCCCAGAGCTTGGACCTAGGTCTTTGGAATCATGTTAATGCCCGTGACCTAACCAAATCCATCCCTACTTCTTTCTTGCTAGAAAGGCCTATTTCATTTGGGTGCTACTTTTTTAAAGCTTATTTACTTACTTATTTTTAGCTATTCTGGATTTTCACTGCTGCCACAGGCTCTTCTCTAGTTGCAGGGGGTGGGGGCTACTCTCTAGCTGAGGTGAGCAGGCTTCTTATTGCGGTGGCTTCTCTTGTTGTGGAACTTGGGCTCTAGGGCACACGGGCTTCAGTAGTTGGGGCACGTGGGCTCAATAGTTGCGGCTCTGAGGCTCTAGAACACAGGCTCCATAGTCGTGGCTCATAAGCTTAGTTGCTCTGCGGCATGTGGGATCTTCCTGGATCAGAGATTGAACTCGTGTCTCCTGCATTGACAGGTGAACTCTTTACCACTGAGCTACCAGGCAAGCCTGGTGCCACTCTCTTGAGGCCCTCCCTAGCAGCTCAGGCCGTAAAGAATCTGCCTGCAATGCAGGAGACCTGGGTTCAGTCCCTGGGTCAGGAAGATCTCCTGGAGAAGGAAATGGCAACCCACTCCAGTATTCTTGTCTGGAGAATCCCATGGACAGAGGAGCCTGGCAAGCTACAATCCATCGGGTCTCAATGAGCTGGACATGACCGAGTGACTAACCCTTCACTTTTACTTTCTCTTGAGGCCAAGCAATTCAAGGGACAGGCCCCTCCTCAGCCCTGGGGCATGAGTCATGATTGACCTAAGCCAATCATGGTTATAATACTTCCTTTGCCATGCATGCATGCTAGGTCAGTTCAGTCCTGTCTGACTCTGTGCCACCCCATGGACTGCCACTTGCCAGGCTCTTCTGTCCATGGGATTCTCCAGGCAAGAATGCTGGAGTGGGTTGCCATTTCCTACTCCAGTTGGGGTGTCTTTCTGTTCAAAGTCTCCTGATTCACACACAGGGAGCCTCTGGCTCCCATGGCATTTGTCTGGTTGTTCGGCTGCGTGTCTGCACACTGAGTTCTCATTAAGGGTGTGGAAACTGACATTTTTGAGGTTCCTAATACAAATGCATCATCTCATTTATTCTACTGCAAAGGAGATTGTTTTACTTCCAACTTACTGATAGGGAAATGGAAGTGCTATTTGGTAAAGTGACATGTCTAGGACCACACAGTCATCTCGATTGCTCATGGGATGAAACCCTAACTTCTTACCCTTCATTCAGTGTCCTTCAGGATCCCTGGTCCTCTCTGCCTTCTTCAGCTTCAGGTCCCACTATTCTGCATGCTCCATCTTGCTCCAAACTCTAGCCAGACGGACCGTTCTTTAGTTTCCCCAGAGTTTCATCCTTTCGTTTCTCTGGTTTCCCCAGTATTTCCTTCACACATGTTACTCCGTCTGCTCAGGATAATCTATTTCCTTTCTGCATGATTCTTCACTCTTTGGGCATTAGCTTTTTTTTTTTTTTTTTTGCCTCTAAGTCATCATTTATTTTTCATTGATGTTTATTCTTTGGCCTGTGTGGGCCTCCCATCGCAGTGACCTCTTTCGTTGCAGAGCACTGGCTCTGGGTGCATGTGCTCCAGAGTGCTGGCTCATAATTGGACACACCGTTCCAGCCACTCCTTGGCATGTGGGATCTTCCTGGGCCAGGGATTGAACTGGTGCCTCCTGCACTGCAAAGCGGACTCTACCCACTGGACCACCGGGGAAGCCCTGGGCATTAGTTTTAATGTGAGAAGCCTTTCCTGACCCCTGAACTAGCTTTGGTCTGTCCCTTTTCTGCATGCCCTTAATGCCCTCACCCGTCACTCCTCACACTTTGTATAATTGCCTGGAGTCATGTCTTTCTTCCTGTGAGTCCATCAGCTTCTAGAGGCCTAACAGGGCAGTACTGTGCAGTGGTCGTGAGTATGGACTTTGGCAATTGAGTTTGATTGCCAACTCCGTTGCTTCCCGGCTATAGGACTGTGGTACATCCGTTCATCTCTCTGTGCATTAATTTAGCTCCCCCTAAGATGAGAATATTTAATAGATTCTACCCTACACCATTTTTTTGTGAGGATTAAATGAGTTCATTCACGTAAAACACTTAGAACACTGCCTGGCACATAACAAGTTCCCAATAAATCTTGTCTATTTTTATTACCTCTGTACTCTAAGCACTTGGCACCTACCAGGCAATTTGTTAAAGGAATGAATGGAGCAGTTGTAATGGTTAGTTTTGTGTCAACTTGACCTGGTTATGGATGTCCAGGTATCTATTTAAACAACATTTCTGAGTATGTCTGGGAGGGTATTTCCAGAAGAGATTAGCATTTGAATCAACAGACTGAGTAAAGCAGATTACCCTCCCCAATGTGGGTGGGCATCACCCAGTCTGAAGAGGATGTGAGGGGGAAAAAAAGTCAGAAGAAGAAATGCATTTGCTCTCACTGAATGCTGGAGCTGGAACTGTGGTCTTCTACACTCAGGCTGGGACTGACATAATTGGCTGTCTTGAACCTTGGGCCTTTGGGCTTGAACTGGAAATTCACCACCAGTTTTCCTGGTTCTTTTGCTGATTGGGGAACTTTTCAGCTTCTATAGTCCCATACAAAGCCAACTCATAATAAATACTGTCTATCTATCCATCTATCTATTTCTGTTGCTCTGGAGAACCCTAATACAGGGATGAAACTTAGGTTACCCAGAACACAACCTCCTGGGCACTGATGTGGCCTGAGGTTAAATACTGTTAAGGCTCTTGCCTCAGACACACAAGCTCCAATCCTAGCTGTGTGACCTTGAGCAAGTTGCTTCACCTCACTGTGCTCCATTTCCTCATCTGTAAAAGGAGGAAGCCAATCCCTACCTTGAGAGATTGTTATGTCTATGAAAGATTCGCCTGGCGCAGAGCCCAGAATATATAGCGGTGGCTCCAATACCTTAAGTTTCCCTGCCCCCACCCCGTGTCATAATTTTTTGCCAAGGGCCACATCAGAAGAAAGGATGTTAGGAAATTGGCTTCGGGCCACTCAAAATCTCAAAGGATAAAGTAGTCTTTGTGATTTAAAAACCCACCTTCCACCCTGTGCTGTCCGGGCCCATCCCCCAACCCCCACGCACCGCTCCAGGGTTCTTTGAACTTAGTAAGCTTTACACCATTAATGTGAGGATTAAATGAGTTCATTCACGTAAAACACTTAGAACACTGCCTGGCACATAACAAGTTCCCAATAAATCTTGTCTATTTTTATTACCTCTGTACTCTAAGCACTTGGCACCTACCAGGCAATTTGTTAAAGGAATGAATGGAGCAGTTGTAATGGTTAGTTTTGTGTCAACTTGACCTGGTTATGGATGTCCAGGTATCTATTTAAACAACATTTCTGAGTATGTCTGGGAGGGTATTTCCAGAAGAGATTAGCATTTGAATCAACAGACTGAGTAAAGCAGATTACCCTCCCCAATGTGGGTGGGCATCACCCAGTCTGAAGAGGATGTGAGGGGGAAAAAAAGTCAGAAGAAGAAATGCATTTGCTCTCACTGAATGCTGGAGCTGGAACTGTGGTCTTCTACACTCAGGCTGGGACTGACATAATTGGCTGTCTTGAACCTTGGGCCTTTGGGCTTGAACTGGAAATTCACCACCAGTTTTCCTGGTTCTTTTGCTGATTGGGGAACTTTTCAGCTTCTATAGTCCCATACAAAGCCAACTCATAATAAATACTGTCTATCTATCCATCTATCTATTTCTGTTGCTCTGGAGAACCCTAATACAGGGATGAAACTTAGGTTACCCAGAACACAACCTCCTGGGCACTGATGTGGCCTGAGGTTAAATACTGTTAAGGCTCTTGCCTCAGACACACAAGCTCCAATCCTAGCTGTGTGACCTTGAGCAAGTTGCTTCACCTCACTGTGCTCCATTTCCTCATCTGTAAAATGAGGAAGCCAATCCCTACCTTGAGAGATTGTTATGTCTATGAAAGATTCGCCTGGCGCAGAGCCCAGAATATATAGCGGTGGCTCCAATACCTTAAGTTTCCCTGCCCCCACCCCGTGTCATAATTTTTTGCCAAGGGCCACATCAGAAGAAAGGATGTTAGGAAATTGGCTTCGGGCCACTCAAAATCTCAAAGGATAAAGTAGTCTTTGTGATTTAAAAACCCACCTTCCACCCTGTGCTGTCCGGGCCCATCCCCCAACCCCCACGCACCGCTCCAGGGTTCTTTGAACTTAGTAAGCTTTGACTGGAAGTGGACCCCCCACAGCAGAAAAATTGGAAAGCGCAGACCCTCCCTGCTTGCTTCCCGCTGAGCGAGAGGAAGCAGGAGGAGCTTTGAGGAGCAGAGACAGCCCTGGGTGAGCCCTGTGGTTTCCCTGTGTGACCTTGACCAGTTCCTGCACCTCTCAGGGCTCCCTGGGCCCCATCTGTCCAATGGGGTTGGACTCCGTGACCTCTGAGGTCCCTTCCGGAGCAGGCATTCTGGGACGCAGGAAGTGGGACCCCTCGACTGCCAGGGAGATCAAAGGATGGCTCCGCCAGAGGAGGCTTCCCAGCTGCCTGCCCTCTGGGGCAGCTCCTGGCTTCCTGCCCCGCACGGATCCCGCAGTGCAGCCTCGGGAACGGGAGCCTCAGCCCCAACATCGCGTTCCCTCTCCTCCCCCCGCGCCGCTCCCAGTCTTGAGTCAGAGGTCTGAGATAACTTGACTCCATTTTCCTCTACTAGCCACCCGTGATGGAGGCACCTTGTTGTGTATTCTTCAAGTATAATTCATAGACAGTGTCTGTCTGTGCCTTAGGACACTGGGTACTTCCCACTCCACTCTTCTAGAATCTCCCAAGACTTTGCATGGTAACGGAGCCCATCCACGTCCTTCACCTGGCCTCTGAGGCCCGTGACACCTGCCTTGCCTGGCCTCCCATCCTCTGGCTCTGGCTGGCTGATTTCTCTTGGCTCTGCTCAGTGCCACCGCGGGAGCTCTCCAGAGCCTGTCCCTGCCCTGCTCCACTCCATGCCTTCTTTCCCAGGAACTCTCAGCCAAACACAGGATTGGTGCTTTCCTAGGTCATCTCCTGTCTTCCTGGCCAAAGCCTCTGAGAGAGACATCATCGCCATCTTTGTTTTCTGGCAGGAGGCAGTGGAGACCAGGGAGGGTAAGAGATGCTGAAAGTTTCTGGGCAGGAAGTTCCTCGCGGTCCAGTGGTTAGGACTCCACACTTTCATTGCCTAGGGCACAGGTTCAGTCTCTGGTCAGGAAACTATGAGCCCACAAGCTGTGTGGCCACACAGAAGTCTCTGGGCAGCTGCAGGCTAAGCCCAGTCTAGGACCCCACCTCCTTTCTCCACATCCGGTGCCTGTCCATGCTCTCACCTCTACTTCCATCGGTCAGGACTCCTGGCTTTGCAGAGCACGGAAATCCAACTTGAAGAAGCTTATGTCAAAAAGAAAGCCATCAATTTATTAGAAGATGATGGAGGATTAGAAATGATGGATACATTGTACCATTGGACAGAACAGTGGCGGTACACTCACTCTGGTGGGGACTTGCAGACAAAAACTGAAGGAGATCTCAGATTTGCTGTCTCCTGCCTCGACGTCTTTGGCAAGACCCAACACATGGGCTCCAGTGGGGACTCCAACAGTCCCTCTGGGACCCCTGAGGTCTGATTTCCTGGTACTCATATATGCATATTGGTACATAGACACATACACTGGCCCGAGCAGGCAGGAGGGTGGGACCCCTCGACTGCCAGGAGATAAAGAGGTCTGGGGAGCTCCTGGCTTCCTGCCCGCACGGATCCCGCAGTGCAGCCTCGGGAACGGGAGCCTCAGCCCCAACATCGCGTTCCCTCTCCTCCCCCCGCGCCGCTCCCAGTCTTGAGTCAGAGGTCTGAGATAACTTGACTCCATTTTCCTCTACTAGCCACCCGTGATGGAGGCACCTTGTTGTGTGTTCTTCAAGTATAATTCATAGACAGTGTCTGTCTGTGCCTTAGGACACTGGGTACTTCCCACTCCACTCTTCTAGAATCTCCCAAGACTTTGCATGGTAACGGAGCCCATCCACGTCCTTCACCTGGCCTCTGAGGCCCGTGACACCTGCCTTGCCTGGCCTCCCATCCTCTGGCTCTGGCTGGCTGATTTCTCTTGGCTCTGCTCAGTGCCACCGCGGGAGCTCTCCAGAGCCTGTCCCTGCCCTGCTCCACTCCATGCCTTCTTTCCCAGGAACTCTCAGCCAAACACAGGATTGGTGCTTTCCTAGGTCATCTCCTGTCTTCCTGGCCAAAGCCTCTGAGAGAGACATCATCGCCATCTTTGTTTTCTGGCAGGAGGCAGTGGAGACCAGGGAGGGTAAGAGATGCTGAAAGTTTCTGGGCAGGAAGTTCCTCGCGGTCCAGTGGTTAGGACTCCACACTTTCATTGCCTAGGGCACAGGTTCAGTCTCTGGTCAGGAAACTATGAGCCCACAAGCTGTGTGGCCACACAGAAGTCTCTGGGCAGCTGCAGGCTAAGCCCAGTCTAGGACCCCACCTCCTTTCTCCACATCCGGTGCCTGTCCATGCTCTCACCTCTACTTCCATCGGTCAGGACTCCTGGCTTTGCAGAGCACGGAAATCCAACTTGAAGAAGCTTATGTCAAAAAGAAAGCCATCAATTTATTAGAAGATGATGGAGGATTAGAAATGATGGATACATTGTACCATTGGACAGAACAGTGGCGGTACACTCACTCTGGTGGGGACTTGCAGACAAAAACTGAAGGAGATCTCAGATTTGCTGTCTCCTGCCTCGACGTCTTTGGCAAGACCCAACACATGGGCTCCAGTGGGGACTCCAACAGTCCCTCTGGGACCCCTGAGGTCTGATTTCCTGGTACTCATATATGCATATTGGTACATAGACACATACAGGTATTTATAGACATATTGGCATGCATTATCCATATTGTTACACAGAAAGTAAAGAAGTACTCTGAACAATGAGGAGACACCAAAAGGACACAGCAGCTAACTTGTAAGAGACTCCCACTGTTCATATCAGGGACAATCTGAAAATCAAAATAATAAATGACAGTAATGGGTTATATACCATCAAGTAAAACAGCAATCTATGAGTCTCTATTGATACAAATAAATGAGTGAATGAAAAGGAAATGGGTTTTTTCTTATCACAGAATGTCAATTACTAAATAAAGATAGAATGAGAGTTAGAAAATCATCAAGGAATGGTATTATAGATCCAGTGGCTGAAAGCCTGATGAGGAACAAGGTATTAATGGGGTCTCAGAGTATCTCCCCCTTGTTATTTATTAGTTACCAAGGGCAATTTGGAAACTTTGCAGTGGTTTCTACCTTCACCTAATGTTGAGGGAGACCTCATCACTCTTGGGATGAGCTGATACGGTGTGCTTTCGTAAACATGATGTCCTGGCTCAGTGGTGTACCAAGGGTGGAGCTGTCTGGTGGAGAGTCCATTGCCCTGAGTGCAGGCAATAAGGAGATGGATTGGAGTTCTAAAGAATTCAAAAACAGTAAAACTGGCTACAATTGATTCACTGTTTGTGGTGACCACGTACCAGCAATTTGGTGATGAAAATACGGAAAATATCTAAGCAATTGTTGCCATTACTTTTCAGTCTTAATCATATAGTTAATAACTACGCCCCCCCCCCCCCTCATGTGCACACACACATGCATTTCTTGTAAGCTTTAAATAAATATTGAGTTCAAAGCAGGAGTGTTCCCCATTACACAGTTGACCTTGGCATACATAGCTTCTGAAAAATGTGGGGTCTTTTTCTACTTTTTTTTTTTTTAAGAGTAAGCCCATTTCAGTTCTTGAAACCATTCACGCTAACTTTGGTGCAGTTTGTGTCTCCAATCCCTATTGTACTACGCATTCCTATATTTAAATAGTAGGCTCAAGACAAGCAAAGAAATAGAGGGTAGGGAAGAAGCTGATCTTGAGTTAATCTAAGTCTGCGTGACTACCTGGAGCTTTTCCACCATGCGTGACATGTTTTTGAACTTTAGAAAAAGTGTAGTCATCCTTTTCAGTCTCACTTCATTGATGTAAAATGCTGCAGAATGAAAAACAGTGAAAAGACCTTCCCAGACCGAAACGATTGCTCCCCACAAAGCTGCGCATGCAGTAGAAACAAGGCTGGAAAAGTTAACCTCAGCCTTTGAAGAACTGCATGATCCAAAGGAGAACCAGTTCAGATTTTGCTTTCTGCTGTGTGTGACAATTTTCCCCTGAGTTATCTTTGATCAATTGTGAAGTTTTCAGTGAGGTCCATCAGGCACAAAAATATTTGAAGCAGCTGGAATTAGCCTTGATCCCTGCACAGTGGAAACATAAAGCTTTGAAATTGCTCCTTGAAGGTTGGTGGACAGAAATTGCAGACAAGCTCATTAACTATGCAACAACAAATGTGAGGAAGTGACCATTTACAGAGAAATAATCATCAGATTTTAAAAAAGAGAGCTGAGAAAATAGAAGATACTAGTCTTATTTTTCAAGAAAAAAAAATAAAAGGGAAATGTCTGAATACTGCAATCATTTTCACCAAGAATTGGGTACTTTTGAAAAACAATGGATCACATAATGTCAGTTTTCAGCCATTTGTCTGTTTTCATGAAAGAAAATCTGTGGAAGTTTTTTTTTTTTTCAACCAAGTATAATAGAAATATTTCGACTGTGGAGCGGTTTGAATCAGTATCCATCTGAAAGAAACAAAACTGTGAGCAATGCTGAAATTTCTTGAATTTCTCATGAAAAGGAATTTTTATGAGTGTCTTAGAAACTTCCATCTGTTTTTGTAACTGTATGTTTAGCTATTGCTTCATATGAAAGAAACTTGTCTAAATTAAAATTAATAAAACTATTCTTGGAACAACCTAAAGGACAGATTCATAAATCTAGTTATGTTTTCCATTAAGCATGAGAATATGAATAAGATAAATTCTGATGAAGATGTGAGAAATTTACAGTAATTGAGGCACAAAACCAGAAACTATTATTATGCATTTCAGTGACAGGTCAGCATGTAGATATGTTTTTCTCCTTTCTTCTAAAAACTACAGTGAGGCAATTAAAAATCGTTAATCTATTCATATTTTTGGTCCTAGAATATGTTTTAGTATTTCTATTTCCTCGTATTTTCTCTGGCATTTCTGTGTTTCTTTTCTGGGTCATTGTTATCATGCAAACCATTTCTTGAGGATCTCTGAAAATAATTGTGTCACATATAAGAGGAGAGTCTGTTCTAGATGTCGGATGCCCTAAGTAGGACACTGAGAAGGAGACAGACTTCAGTGATATTCCTGCCAAAAATGTATAATCTGATTCTGATTGTGAAGAAACATCAGGCAAACCAAAATTGAAGCCATTTTACAAAATAATATGTCCATGGACTCTTTAAAAATATCAAGGTTAAGAAAAACAAAGACGAACTCAGGAATTGTTTCAGATGGAAAGAAACATGAAGGAGATATGACAATGAACACAACGTGCCATTGTGGACTGGACCCTGGATTAGGAAAGAATAGTAGCAAAGGATATTACTGGAGTAATTGACAAAATTTGAACATGCACTGTGGACTAAACAGAATTGTGTCAGGGCTAAATGTCCTGTATTTGATGATCGTATTATTGTTCTTTAAGAGACTTTTTTTTTTTTTTTACTTAGGAAATATTTAATGGAAAGGGGGCAAGATGTTACTATATGAGTATGTGTATATACACAGATATGTATAGACAGATATAGAAAGAGATAAAAGAGTGAATGAGGCAAAATATATACAATTGGTGGACCCAGGTAAAGGATATTTGGGAGTTTCTTGTACTAGTGTTATGACTTTTCTATAAATTTCAAATTATTTCCAAATGAACATTTACCCTTTTCCCATGAAACCAAAAAGAACCATCTACGCAGGTTAAGCTGGACCCAGTGGTATGTGAGGTAACAAGGAGCAGATGACACTGAGCCATCTATTGTGGGTGAACAGGAAAAGGGAGACAGCATACATCAGTTCTGTAAGAAGAATTATAGGAAGGTGACAAGGAAGCTGTGGACAGGTGGCGTCTCAGACACAAAACCAGAAACTATTATTATGCATTTCAGTGACAGGTCAGCATGTAGATATGTTTTCTCCTTTCTTCTAAAAACTACAGTGAGGCAATTAAAAATCGTTAATCTATTCATATTTTTGGTCCTAGAATATGTTTTAGTATTTCTATTTCCTCGTATTTTCTCTGGCATTTCTGTGTTTCTTTTCTGGGTCATTGTTATCATGCAAACCATTTCTTGAGGATCTCTGAAAATAATTGTGTCACATATAAGAGGAGAGTCTGTTCTAGATGTCGGATGCCCTAAGTAGGACACTGAGAAGGAGACAGACTTCAGTGATATTCCTGCCAAAAATGTATAATCTGATTCTGATTGTGAAGAAACATCAGGCAAACCAAAATTGAAGCCATTTTACAAAATAATATGTCCATGGACTCTTTAAAAATATCAAGGTTAAGAAAAACAAAGACGAACTCAGGAATTGTTTCAGATGGAAAGAAACATGAAGGAGATATGACAATGAACACAACGTGCCATTGTGGACTGGACCCTGGATTAGGAAAGAATAGTAGCAAAGGATATTACTGGAGTAATTGACAAAATTTGAACATGCACTGTGGACTAAACAGAATTGTGTCAGGGCTAAATGTCCTGTATTTGATGATCGTATTATTGTTCTTTAAGAGACTTTTTTTTTTTTTTTACTTAGGAAATATTTAATGGAAAGGGGGCAAGATGTTACTATATGAGTATGTGTATATACACAGATATGTATAGACAGATATAGAAAGAGATAAAAGAGTGAATGAGGCAAAATATATACAATTGGTGGACCCAGGTAAAGGATATTTGGGAGTTTCTTGTACTAGTGTTATGACTTTTCTATAAATTTCAAATTATTTCCAAATGAACATTTACCCTTTTCCCATGAAACCAAAAAGAACCATCTACGCAGGTTAAGCTGGACCCAGTGGTATGTGAGGTAACAAGGAGCAGATGACACTGAGCCATCTATTGTGGGTGAACAGGAAAAGGGAGACAGCATACATCAGTTCTGTAAGAAGAATTATAGGAAGGTGACAAGGAAGCTGTGGACAGGTGGCGTCTCAGACTCCTGAAGGAGAACCGGAGAGGAGACACAAGTCACTGGTTAGGTAGTCCTGGGACTGGGGGGACCTATCAGGTGGGGAGAAGTGACCTTCGGCAAGTCCTGGAAAGGATGGAAGCAACCTCACGGAGAAGAGAGAACTGGGGATGAACCCTAGGAAAACCAAGATTTAAGAGCAGGCTGGAGAGATCAGCAAAATAAATAGGAAAGGAGAGACCCGAGGGCAAAGGGAGAGTTGAGCGGCACTGGTGTCAGAGAATTCAGGGAAGGTGACCACGTGAGGCAGGAGAAAGCGGTCACTGAGGATGAATGCCATCAGAAGTCAAATAAGACAAGGACAGGCTTTTCAAGTGGAGTCTAGCAGTCAGTTAGTGATACACACCCAGGATATACCTATAAAGACTCAGGAAAGGACAAAAATTCATTAAAATGTCAAAAACCAAGGTTGGAAGTCAAGCCATGATTAGAATCAAGGCTTCCTACTGATTAGAAAGAGATGGAGGTGGATTAAGCAGTGGAATTAGCAAGGCACAAGTGACATTTGATAGGAAAGGGCAAGCTGTAAATATCTCATCCTTCCTTCCCTCTCTGTTCCTGGGGCAGACATTTAAGATATGTTACAACTGGGGAAAAAAAGGGGGCAGCTGTGTGTCTAAGGCTCATGGTTTTGGGGGAGCCAGAGTGTTGGCTTCCCTCCTCCACATCAGTCCTTTAAAAAAGTCACATAAAAACTGCAAGTCCTGGAAAATGACCAAGTAGGAGGTGAAGGGAGGGACTTAGAAATGCATTGTATCCTGACTTGGAGGACTCTAGTTCATATTTCTTTTTTCTTTTTCTTTATGTATTCATTTAATTCATGTATAATAATAAGAGAAGAGAGATATTCAGAATAATTATATGCATGTTTAGTAAAATGCCTTTGTGAAAATGTCTGGCCAAAAAAAAGATTGGAGGAGTATACATCGATACATTAGCTATCAAAGGAGATTTCCCGTCTTCCTTTGACGTTCACTAATATACAGATTCAAATATTTCTATTATAAGAATGCATAGCTTTTATAATGGAATGAAATAAATGTAAATTTTTAGAAAGAAAAGGAAGTTAAAAAAGTGTCTATGAATTTGTGGACTGGTGAAAGAATTGTCGAGGGATGGGAGGGAAGAAGCAGAAATGCAGTTTCTAAGAATAATTGCTGACATTTCTAGAACACTTTCTGTTTTGCAAAGTGTTTTTATAAACATTATCTCAATCTGTAGACTTTGCTGGCTGGCTGGGACCCAGGGTTAGCCCCCTCCCTGCAGCATTTGGGAGACCTGCCTCGGGGAGCTGCAGTGAGGGCTGGCCCAGCTCCTGTATTGACTACAAAACCATTTAAGTAGCAACAGTGCCTGGTATTCAGCCCATTCCCATGAGTCCAGTGAAGTAGGAAATACTATGGTCACCTTCATGGGATGGACGGGATGCACAGAGAGGTTAGGGGATTCACCCAAGTCACACAGAACCAGGACTCAGGCTCAGACAGCATGGCTCGGAAGAGCCTCTGCGCTCAGTGGCGGCTCTAAACCACCTGCATCCCAGTGTCTTCCCAGCCCCTCCCGGCCTGGCTGTGCAGTGGAAGCCCCGAGGCTGTATTCCCTTTCCATTAGCACCCGGCAGGGCACAGGAACACTGGGTTTGCACATGTGCTTCAGTTCTCAGATCCCAGTTCCCTACTGAGGGGGTCCTTCCGCATTCTTAGCTCTGCTTTCTGCTTCCCCTCATCCTTCTCTGCCTCTCCTCATTCCCAGGCTGGTGGGTGCAGGGCAGGTGCCTTTTCCAGCCTCAGGGATGATCACATGTTATCATAAATCTTTGATCTTAGATCTGGGCTTACGGTTTTGACACAGAAGTCCAGAACACGAGCCCTTTGTCACCCCTGTTACCATGTCATCTCTTCCTAGAGGTACTAACCACCGGAGTGCCCTAGCTAATGGAATTATTTCCTGCCACAAACGTTTATCAAGGGCCAGCTCTGTGCCAGGCACTGCTTCAGGCACCAGGCATACAACTGTGAATCGAGGCCCAGTGGAGGAAGGACCTTTTAGAGGGGGCCCTCCGCTGATGCTTCAGAAGGCTGCCCGGGCCTGCTTTTAAGCACCCGGGCCACCGTGTGCGTGAGGAGACAGGCGGAGGGAATGGAGTCAGACCAGGCCGCACCATTCACTTGCTGTGTGGCCTTGGCCACTGATTACATCTCTCCGAGCTTCAGCAACATGGTTTGTAAAATGGGGATCACCAAAGCTGCCTCATGGGATTATGGGGATCAGTGGCCTGAGAGTGGAGCCTAGCTTGGAGGAGGCACCCAGTAGGGGAGAGCTACCCACGTGGTGCTTTCCTTATGTCTGGGATTTCCCCATGTGGCCATGAACCTCATTCAATCAGCCCTCAGATTCCTGCCCTTCTGCAAGACTGATGGGCTTGGCAAGAGGCTCTAGTCCTCAACTCTGCGGGAGCAGAAATTTGATTTTGTCAGATCCTGGGGCTCATCCTCTCAGGATCTGGATGAATAAACCAGAGGTCAAGAATCTCCTCCTTTGTAGTGACCTGGTTCCTCGGTCAACCTGCAGGCCTGAGGGGACAAACTTGTGTAACCTGTAACCTGTGTGTAACTGGTATCACTCTACTTCCTTTAATCCATTCCACATGCCTGTGGGTAGATATGATGGCCACAGGTTTACAAAGCAAACACTGAGGCTAAGAGAGGGACTGCATTCCTTGAAGGGTTTTGAATTGGTTAATTTATTTATTTACTGACTGCATGGGGTCTTTGTTGCTGCCCATAAGCTTTCTTTACTGGGCCCTTTGGGTCTTGTTGAGATGGCTCTAGGGTGGGAGTGTTTCCGTCATCCTTCTCTGCCTCTCCTCATTCCCAGGCTGGTGGGTGCAGGGCAGGTGCCTTTTCCAGCCTCAGGGATGATCACATGTTATCATAAATCTTTGATCTTAGATCTGGGCTTACGGTTTTGACACAGAAGTCCAGAACACGAGCCCTTTGTCACCCCTGTTACCATGTCATCTCTTCCTAGAGGTACTAACCACCGGAGTGCCCTAGCTAATGGAATTATTTCCTGCCACAAACGTTTATCAAGGGCCAGCTCTGTGCCAGGCACTGCTTCAGGCACCAGGCATACAACTGTGAATCGAGGCCCAGTGGAGGAAGGACATTTTAGAGGGGGCCCTCAGCTGATGCTTCAGAAGGCTGCCCGAGCCTGCTTTTAAGCACCCCGGGCCACCGTGTGCGTGAGGAGACAGGCGGAGGGAATGGAGTCAGACCAGGCCGCACCATTCACTTGCTGTGTGGCCTTGGCCACTGATTACATCTCTCCGAGCTTCAGCAACATGGTTTGTAAAATGGGGATCACCAAAGCTGCCTCATGGGATTATGGGGATCAGTGGCCTGAGAGTGGAGCCTAGCTTGGAGGAGGCACCCAGTAGGGGAGAGCTACCCACGTGGTGCTTTCCTTATGTCTGGGATTTCCCCATGTGGCCATGAACCTCATTCAATCAGCCCTCAGATTCCTGCCCTTCTGCAAGACTGATGGGCTTGGCAAGAGGCTCTAGTCCTCAACTCTGCGGGAGCAGAAATTTGATTTTGTCAGATCCTGGGGCTCATCCTCTCAGGATCTGGATGAATAAACCAGAGGTCAAGAATCTCCTCCTTTGTAGTGACCTGGTTCCTCGGTCAACCTGCAGGCCTGAGGGGACAAACTTGTGTAACCTGTAACCTGTGTGTAACTGGTATCACTCTACTTCCTTTAATCCATTCCACATGCCTGTGGGTAGATATGATGGCCACAGGTTTACAAAGCAAACACTGAGGCTAAGAGAGGGACTGCATTCCTTGAAGGGTTTTGAATTGGTTAATTTATTTATTTACTGACTGCATGGGGTCTTTGTTGCTGCCCATAAGCTTTCTCTAGTTGCAGTTCATGGGGCTCTCATTGTGGTGGCCTCTTGTTGCAGCGCATGGACTCTAGGGTGGGAGTGTTTCCGTCGTTGTGGTGCACAGGCTTAGTTGCCCCACGGCATGAGGAACCCTCCTGCAACAGGGATGGAACTCATGTCCCCTGCACTGGCAGGCAGATTCTTAATCACTGGGCCACCAGAGAAGTACTGGAATTGGTTTTTGAAGTGTTGTGCAAAGTCCAGGAGCAGGAGAAAGGGAGGAGGACTGATCCACGCCTGCCCAAGGTAGGTATGTGTAAGGGAGGATTCTTCTGACTACGGGACATATGCCTGCTGTAGTGGGTGAAATGGTAGAACCCCAAAAGATACGTCTCTGTCCTAAGCCCTAGAGCCTGCACATGTGACCCCACTTGGATGAAGGGTCATGGCAGATGTAATTCAGTTAAGAATCTGAGGTAAGCTCATTCTGGAGTTCCTGGATGGGCCCTAAATTCAAAGACAAGTGTGCCTGTTAAGTGACAGAGGAGAGGAAGGCCGTGTAAAGATAGAGGCAAAGACTGGGCGCCCGCAGTCACAGCCAAGGGATGCTTTGAGCTCCCAGAAGCTGGAAGAGGCCAGAAAGGATTGTCTGCTAGAACCTGAGGAGGGACTGTGGCCCTGCCCACATCTCGATTTGAGACTTCTGGCCTCCAGAACTGAGAGAGGAATAATTTAAATCCATAATTTATTATAACATGAAAAAACCTGAGGGAATCTGGTGCACTGTAGCCAAACCAAGGGAGGGGCTTGCCACTGGGCTGCACTTTGGGGCTCATCCTCTCAGGATCTGGATGAATAAACCAGAGGTCAAGAATCTCCTCCTTTGTAGTGACCTGGTTCCTCGGTCAACCTGCAGGCCTGAGGGGACAAACTTGTGTAACCTGTAACCTGTGTGTAACTGGTATCACTCTACTTCCTTTAATCCATTCCACATGCCTGTGGGTAGATATGATGGCCACAGGTTTACAAAGCAAACACTGAGGCTAAGAGAGGGACTGCATTCCTTGAAGGGTTTTGAATTGGTTAATTTATTTATTTACTGACTGCATGGGGTCTTTGTTGCTGCCCATAAGCTTTCTCTAGTTGCAGTTCATGGGGCTCTCATTGTGGTGGCCTCTTGTTGCAGCGCATGGACTCTAGGGTGGGAGTGTTTCCGTCGTTGTGGTGCACAGGCTTAGTTGCCCCACGGCATGAGGAACCCTCCTGCAACAGGGATGGAACTCATGTCCCCTGCACTGGCAGGCAGATTCTTAATCACTGGGCCACCAGAGAAGTACTGGAATTGGTTTTTGAAGTGTTGTGCAAAGTCCAGGAGCAGGAGAAAGGGAGGAGGACTGATCCACGCCTGCCCAAGGTAGGTATGTGTAAGGGAGGATTCTTCTGACTACGGGACATATGCCTGCTGTAGTGGGTGAAATGGTAGAACCCCCCCCAAAAGATACGTCTCTGTCCTAAGCCCTAGAGCCTGCACATGTGACCCCACTTGGATGAAGGGTCATGGCAGATGTAATTCAGTTAAGAATCTGAGGTAAGCTCATTCTGGAGTTCCTGG
The DNA here is from genome assembly GCA_022376925.1 of Tragulus kanchil. Classification (NCBI taxonomy): domain Eukaryota; kingdom Metazoa; phylum Chordata; class Mammalia; order Artiodactyla; family Tragulidae; genus Tragulus; species Tragulus kanchil. The sequence continues at coordinate 130,928,984 of JAIOJX010000032.1, read as the reverse complement.
ATGGGCCCTAAATTCAAAGACAAGTGTGCCTGTTAAGTGACAGAGGAGAGGAAGGCCGTGTAAAGATAGAGGCAAAGACTGGGCGCCCGCAGTCACAGCCAAGGGATGCTTTGAGCTCCCAGAAGCTGGAAGAGGCCAGAAAGGATTGTCTGCTAGAACCTGAGGAGGGACTGTGGCCCTGCCCACATCTCGATTTGAGACTTCTGGCCTCCAGAACTGAGAGAGGAATAATTTAAATCCATAATTTATTATAACAGCCCTGGAAAACCAATACACCTGCCCAAGGGTAATCTGGTGCACTGTAGCCAAACCAAGGGAGGGGCTTGCCACTGGGCTGCACTTTGGGGTGACTGGGCCGAGGCCTTAGAGTGCTGCCAGCACCTTCTTCTCTGGGCTCTGACCCTCTCAACGTGGAATTTCTATTCTCTCACATGGCTTCTTCTAGGGCCATGGCTTTAGGTGTCCAAGGAGAGGCCAGGAAAAGGATTCTGTTTGGCCTGGTTTGGGTTATGTGACCCTTCAGTCCACACTGGAATGAGCTGGTTGGAATAAAAAGCACAGCAATTCCTCCAAAGAAGGAGACTTGTGCCAGTAGAAGGAGACAGCCTAGCAGGCAGCAAGCTTGATGTCCGCACGCAGGTATTTCACCCAGGCCACTGAGAAGCCTGGAAACTGCCTCTCTCCAGATGTATGGTCAAGGGGAGATGCTCAGATGGACTGGCAACTCGGCTCAGATGCTCGGGTTGGACTGGGGTCTGAAGCCAAGCCTATAAACTCTGTTCTTCCTTCCCACCTCGCTCCAGGTGCACCTCTAGCATTTCTGCATTCCTGGGAATTTATACCACTTCTTTGCTTAAAGAAACCCCTCTCCTTTCAGTCTTTTACAGGACATGTGCAGGAATTTTTGTTTTTAGGGATAGCCATGATTTTGCCTGCCTAGTGCCCCCTACTTCTCCCCCGGAGCAGCTTGCCCCTTCTCTTACCGGCTCTCTAAAGCTCCTCTGGTACACTACAGATGCTGCTCTACAGGCTGCGCTTGATTGATCCAAAGGCGGCCACCTGGCTCAAGCAGGACCAAGAGCAGACTCCTTGGAAGGCTGAAGCTCTGATCTGGAGGTTGGACTGACCGTTGGTGCCCTTGCACTCTGGAGAGAGATTAGCAATGGTTCGAGGGAGGCAGAGAGGAGTGAGGCCTGGGGTGTTCTAGACTGGGCGCCCGCAGTCACAGCCAAGGGATGCTTTGAGCTCCCAGAAGCTGGAAGAGGCCAGAAAGGATTGTCTGCTAGAACCTGAGGAGGGACTGTGGCCCTGCCCACATCTCGATTTGAGACTTCTGGCCTCCAGAACTGAGAGAGGAATAATTTAAATCCATAATTTATTATAACAGCCCTGGAAAACCAATACACCTGCCCAAGGGTAATCTGGTGCACTGTAGCCAAACCAAGGGAGGGGCTTGCCACTGGGCTGCACTTTGGGGTGACTGGGCCGAGGCCTTAGAGTGCTGCCAGCACCTTCTTCTCTGGGCTCTGACCCTCTCAACGTGGAATTTCTATTCTCTCACATGGCTTCTTCTAGGGCCATGGCTTTAGGTGTCCAAGGAGAGGCCAGGAAAAGGATTCTGTTTGGCCTGGTTTGGGTTATGTGACCCTTCAGTCCACACTGGAATGAGCTGGTTGGAATAAAAAGCACAGCAATTCCTCCAAAGAAGGAGACTTGTGCCAGTAGAAGGAGACAGCCTAGCAGGCAGCAAGCTTGATGTCCACACGCAGGTATTTCACCCAGGCCACTGAGAAGCCTGGAAACTGCCTCTCCCCAGATGTATGGTCAAGGGAGTTGCTCAGATGGACTGGCAACTCGGCTCAGATGCTCGGGTTGGACTGGGGTCTGAAGCCAAGCCTATAAACTCTGTTCTTCCTTCCCACCTCGCTCCAGGTGCACCTCTAGCATTTCTGCATTCCTGGGAATTTATACCACTTCTTTGCTTAAAGAAACCCCTCTCCTTTCAGTCTTTTACAGGACATGTGCAGGAATTTTTGTTTTTAGGGATAGCCATGATTTTGCCTGCCTAGTGCCCCCTACTTCTCCCCCGGAGCAGCTTGCCCCTTCTCTTACCGGCTCTCTAAAGCTCCTCTGGTACACTACAGATGCTGCTCTACAGGCTGCGCTTGATTGATCCAAAGGCGGCCACCTGGCTCAAGCAGGACCAACGAGAGCAGACTCCCTTGGAAGGCTGAAGCTCTGATCTGGAGGTTGGACTGACCGTTGGTGCCCTTGCACTCTGGAGAGAGATTAGCAATGGTTCGAGGGAGGCAGAGAGGAGTGAGGCCTGGGGTGTTCTAGCCCCTGGGCTGATTGTTCTTGAGACATCTGCTTCTTGTACTGCTTGACTGTTCAGCTTCTGTGAGTCCATAATCCCCTTTGCCTGATTATTTGCTAACCTGAGATGAAGTCCTCTTTCTTGCTATCTGAAGTGTTTAGAAAGAACTGCTCGGTATTATATGTAAACAGAATAAAGTCTAGGACAATAGACTCACGTCAAGTCACATGTTGGCTCTGTCTCATTTTACCTATGGAACGGCTGAAGCCCAGAGAGGGAAGTTAGCCACTCACAGCCACACAGCCTGTGAGCAGTGGAGCTAAGACCTCAAAATGCAAGCCCCCAGTTGTCCACCACTCTGAGTCACTTCTTCAAGAATTTTTCCATGACTCTGACATGTTGATTTGTGAATGACAGCATGGCTGGCCTTCCATTCTTTGCCTTGATTTCCCCATCCCATCCCTGTGGGCATACAATTCCTGGCAGAAGAGAATAGAACCAGATGTTCTCCATGGAGGCTGCTTTGAGTTCTCAGGGTCTACAAAAGACTATTATTATTTAATTACTGCAAATGGTAATTATAAGGGAAGGTAATTGTCTGCCCTTTCATTATAACACGTCTGCCCTTTTCCTCTGGCAGCCCCTGGGCCAGTCATATAAAAGAGTTGGGTCTAGGTTGGCTGTGACCGCCAGTCCGGGAGGTTTGTGGAGACCAGCTAGGGGGAAGGGCTGGAAACTGTCATTGCCATCCCTTTCGGAAGGTGATTTGTGGATGATAAGGTCCTTCCACACCCGTGAATTCCTTAGATTCTATAAGGATGGGGGAATTAACCTCCCTGAGCCTCTTCCAGGTCCTTGACACTGGGCTGGGTGCTCTAATTCTCTGGGTGAAGTCATGCCCATAAAGAACCCAGTGTGTTGGGACTTCTCTGGTGGCCCAGTGGCTAAGACTTCTGGCTTCCAATGCAGGAGACCTGGGTTCGAGCTCTGGTCAGGGAGCTAGATCCCACGTGCAACAACTGAGACTCAGCACAGTCAAATAAATAAATTAAAAAAAAAAAAGAAAGAAAGATAAGAAAAGAAAGGGTTTAATGGGGCACTTGATACAAAATAAACTTAAAAAAAAAAAGAACCCAGCATGGTGCCTCACTTACAGCAAATGCTTGGTCAATGATGCTGTGTGTGTATTAGTCACGCAGTCGTGACTGACTCTTTTCAACTCTGTGGACTGTAGCCCAGCAGCAGTCTGTGGAATTCTCCAGGCAAGAATACAGGGTTAGGCTGCCATGCCCTCCTCCAAGGGATCTTTTCGGGGATGAATCTGTGTCTTGTGCATTGGCAGGCAGGTGCTTTACCACTAGTACCACCTGGAAAGGCCCCAACGGTGGTGTATACAACTTCTAATCCTGACACATGGCCCTGTGAAATAAGGATGATCATCCTCATTTGATACAGAAGTAGACTAAGATACTGTCACTTTGCTGACAAAAGTCCATATTAGTAAAAGCTATGGTTTTTCCAGTAGTCATGTGTGAATGTGAGAGTTGGACCATAAAGAAGGCTGAGAGCCCAAGAATTGACGCTTTTGATCTGTGGTGTTGAGAAGATGCTTGAGAGTCCCTTGGACAACAAGGAGATCAAACCTAAAGGAAATCAACCCTGCATATTCATTGGAAGAACTGATGCTGAAGCTGAAGCTCCAATACTTTGGTCACCTGGTATGAAGAGACGACCTATTGAAAAACACCCTGATGTAGGGAAAAATAGAAGGCAAAAGGAGAAGGGGACGACAGAGGACGAGACGGTTGGATGGCTTCACTGAGTCATTGGACATGAATTTGAGCAAGCTCTGGGAGATGGTGAAGGACAGGAAAGCCGGGCGTGCTGCGGTCCGTGGGGTCACAAAGAGTTGGACAGACTGAGCGACTGAAACGAACTGAAGATGCCCTCAGGTCATAAAGCCTTTGGGAGACTGTATTTGAACCTGTGTATCTAATCTCAAAGGACTCAGGCTTTTCACTGCCAGCTTGCCACAGGTGCTTTTGACCCATTTCGCAGTTGAAGAAACTGAGGTCCAGAGCTTATCTCAACTCACTGAGGTTATTAACAGAGTCAGGCTCAGGCCTGCCCTGCCTGGTTGGTGATGCCATCCAACCATCTCATCCTCTAACGCCCCCTTCTCCAGCCCTCAATCTTTCCCAACATTAGGATCTTTTCCAACGAGTCAGCACTTTGCCTCAGGTGGTCAAAGTATTAGAGCTTTAGCATAATTCTTTCTAATGAATATTCAGGGTTGATTTCCTTTAGCATTGACTAGTTTGATCTCCTTGCAGTCCAAGGGACTCTCAAGAGTCTTCTCTACCGCCACAGTTTGAAAACGTCAGTTCTTTAGTACCCAGTCTTCTTTATGGTTCACCTCTCACATCCGTTTATGACTAGTGGAAAAACCATAGCTTTGAGTATACGGACCTTTGTTGGAAAATGACGTCTCTGCTTTTCAACATGCTGTCTATGTTTGTCATAGCTTTTCTTCCAAGGAGTGAGTGTCTTTTTTTTTTTTTTTTAATTTTTTATTTTACCTTTTACAGAGTTTTGTTGTTTACAGATATGTATCATCCCAGATTAGTCATATGTATATCCCCCCCATCCCACCCCTCCAGGCTGTCGCACCGAGCCCCTGCAGGATCCCCTTTTTGGAGTGAGTGTCTTTAATTTCATGGCTGCAATCACTGTCCACAGTGATTTTGGAGCTCAAGAAAATAAAATCTGCCACTGTTTTCCACTTTTACCTCATCTATGTGCCATGAAGTGATGGGATCAGATGCCATGATCTTAGTTTTCTGAATGTTGAGTTTTAAGTCATGTTTTTCTCTCCTTTTCACCTTCATGAGTAGGGAAAAATAGAAGGCAAAAGGAGAAGGGGACGACAGAGGACGAGACGGTTGGATGGCTTCACTGAGTCATTGGACATGAATTTGAGCAAGCTCTGGGAGATGGTGAAGGACAGGAAAGCCGGGCGTGCTGCGGTCCGTGGGGTCACAAAGAGTTGGACAGACTGAGCGACTGAAACGAACTGAAGATGCCCTCAGGTCATAAAGCCTTTGGGAGACTGTATTTGAACCTGTGTATCTAATCTCAAAGGACTCAGGCTTTTCACTGCCAGCTTGCCACAGGTGCTTTTGACCCATTTCGCAGTTGAAGAAACTGAGGTCCAGAGCTTATCTCAACTCACTGAGGTTATTAACAGAGTCAGGCTCAGGCCTGCCCTGCCTGGTTGGTGATGCCATCCAACCATCTCATCCTCTAACGCCCCCTTCTCCAGCCCTCAATCTTTCCCAACATTAGGATCTTTTCCAACGAGTCAGCACTTTGCCTCAGGTGGTCAAAGTATTAGAGCTTTAGCATAATTCTTTCTAATGAATATTCAGGGTTGATTTCCTTTAGCATTGACTAGTTTGATCTCCTTGCAGTCCAAGGGACTCTCAAGAGTCTTCTCTACCGCCACAGTTTGAAAACGTCAGTTCTTTAGTACCCAGTCTTCTTTATGGTTCACCTCTCACATCCGTTTATGACTAGTGGAAAAACCATAGCTTTGAGTATACGGACCTTTGTTGGAAAATGACGTCTCTGCTTTTCAACATGCTGTCTATGTTTGTCATAGCTTTTCTTCCAAGGAGTGAGTGTCTTTCTCTCCTTTTAAAAATTTTTATTTTACCTTTTACAGAGTTTTGTTGTTTACAGATATGTATCATCCCAGATTAGTCATATGTATATCCCCCCCATCCCACCCCTCCAGGCTGTCGCACCGAGCCCCTGCAGGATCCCCTTTTTGGAGTGAGTGTCTTTAATTTCATGGCTGCAATCACTGTCCACAGTGATTTTGGAGCTCAAGAAAATAAAATCTGCCACTGTTTTCCACTTTTACCTCATCTATGTGCCATGAAGTGATGGGATCAGATGCCATGATCTTAGTTTTCTGAATGTTGAGTTTTAAGTCATGTTTTTCTACTCTCCTTTTTCACCTTCATCAAGAGGCTCTTAGTTCCTTTTCCCTTTCTGTCATTAGGGTGGTGCCATCTGCAAGGACTAAGCTCAGTTGCATCCCTGGAAACTTCTGCATAAAGCTGGCCCTGTTCATGCCCTTTATTACTAAAATGTCGCAACATTCTTCCTGCTTAGAAGCCAGATTCCTAATCCTTTGAGATTTAAACAAAAATTGACTAGCATGTCCTACCTCACACTTGCTGGAAATCCAGTGATGTCCCCATGGTTTCTTGGAATTCCAGTGACTTTACAGAGTTCTGGTCACTTCCAGCTCTGACTTTCTCCTCCCAGTGGATTTTTGCCCTCTCTCTTCCCTTGTCTTTCCTCTCTGCTCTATGCCAACACCCAGTGCCAATCTGTCATTCGGCATACGCCACAGGATGGGGGTTGTATCATAGTGACACAAGGAGCAGGAAGATGAATGATAGATATCACTGTGTTTACACGCCCTGTAGCCCCTGTTCACTGGCCATCTCTCTTCTCAAGCGCTTCCATTTTCCTGCTCATCCTCACATTTCAAGACAATGCTCACATATTTTGTTTTTGGAACCCCCTTGCCTTAAAAAACTCAATCCCCGTCACGTTTAATTGAATGAATGAATGCAAAAATATGTACTGACTATCCAGTTTACCATCTGAAGTCCAATGAAAGGATAAACAAGCAAAAATGGAGAGATGTGTGGAGTTATGAGGGCAACCTGAAGATAATAGAAGCTCCTATTAGGGATATGAGTTCTCAGGGAAGAGTTTTTCCAGAGGAGATAAGGTAGGAATTGATTCCCAAAGTAAGTCCAGGTAGCCAACATTACAATGGCCTGACCCATACATGAGCTCATTTTCTATTTCCCCTGTGATGTCAGTATTGCCTTGCTTGATTTTCAAAGGAGAAACCTAAGTCTAGAGAGAGGAAAAAACTTGTTTAAAACCATCAGCCTATAAGAGACAAAGTTGAAGTTCAACCTAGCTCTACTGAACTCTTAACCTAATCTATTAACTCTAAACTCTATGGCCATCTTGAGAGAAACAAAATGAACCAAGGTAAAGAGAGTGAATGGGCAGAGAACTCACTTGCTCATTCCTTCATTCACTCAGCTAATATCACAAAGCCCTCACCAGACCCCAGGCTGTGCAGCAAATAGAGCTCTGAGCCAGGAGTTGGAGGGTCTCCGCGGAAAATCTGACCCCAAACGTAGTCATCCATTTTCCTTCTTTGGGCCTCAGTTTTCTCATCTATGAAGTGGGGAGTAACATCCCTGCCAGTCATCCTCCCTTGGATCCCGTGGGGGTGCAATTAGAAGGCGTGCGTGATGAATCTCCAGGCTGTTTTTAGTTCCGATGGGAGGCACATCCCCGTTTGCAGGATGAAGACGCAGTCAGCTTGAAGGGCAAGGAGAGGAAGATGGAAATGGCATTGAGGATCGCACTGTGAACAGGCTGGGGATGCAGTGCTCTGAAGCTAGCCTTGTGCTCGCCAGAGTGGGGCTGCAGCGCCCGGGAGCAACCTGGACACCTCTGGCTTCCTCACGGCCCCCATCTGTTTGTCACCAAGTCGTGATGACACGGAGTTCTTAACATGTTCCATATTTGTTCACTTTTTTCTACCTCTGAAGGCACCACCCTGGTCTAATCCATCACCACTGCCCACCTGGAAGATTCTGAAACTCTCCCTCCTGGCCTCCCTGGCCTCCTGCTCTGCCCCATCGCAGCCCATTCTTTCCCCAGCAGTCACGGAAACCTTTTGAAAAGAAATCTGGCCACTTCTCTGCTTAACGCTCTCCTCTCCACAACTTTCTATTGCTCTTAAACTAAAATCCTAAATCCTTGCCAGAGCCTGCCTGGGACTCCTGGCCTTCACCGAGATTTTCAGTCCCCCTCATTCCATTTCATCTCCGTTGTCTTTTTTAGCACACAGCAAGCTCCTCTCTGCCTCAGAAACTTCATGTACTGTTCTCTCAGCCAGAAATACTCTTCTCTTATCTCTTCCCTTCCTCTGGGAAGTTTTTCTTGATTTTCTCTTACCCAGACACCTCCAACCTCTCCTTTGAAGCTCTTATGAGATGAAGTAGTTGGTCATTTGGTTATTTGTTCAATTCTATCTCCTGGAACAGATGGTAAGAGAACTCACCAAGGTCCATTTCTCTTCACCTTCCAGAGGAACACTGCCTTCCAGCATTCCTTGTGGTTTGGCAGAACCACGTGACTCGTGGTGGCCAGTGGATGGAGAGGGCTCTCCAGCATCTCTTCTCTTGCCCTGGTAACAGAGAAGGCCACATGTTCCAGGGGGTGTGACTTCAAGATGGTAGGGACTCCCAGCCTAGGTCTCTGAGTAACTAGAGCAGAGGAGCCAGGCTGAGCACGTGGCACATGTGAGAAATAAACCATTCACTTGTCTCTGAGGTTTTGCATTAGTTGCAGGAGTTCTTTGTTACTGCAGCATAGTCTGATGTACCCTAACTATTTATCCTAACTAATACTCTAACAGAGCTGGACCTGGGTGCTGTTCCCTGCCTCTCCAGAGCCTGGAGCCTAGCTGCAATATAGAAGTAGGTGCTTTGTAAATATTTGCCAAATGTGTGAAAAAAAAGTAGACTATGTTGGACATGGTTCCTTCCTCAAAGCATTTACTCTAACCCAAGAGACACGATGCTGGGAAAAATAGAAGGCAGAAGGAGAAGGGGATGGTAGAGGACGAGATGATTGGATGGCATCACTAACTCAATGGACATGAGTTTGAGCAGCCTCCAGGATATGGTGAAGGATAGAGGAGCCTGGTGGGCTCCAGTCGTTCCAGGCAGACACAACTGAGTGACTGAACTGAAGACACACATATTTATACATGCAATGGCTAGACTATAACCAGGGGCTAAACTGTAAAAATTAAAGAAGAAGGAGGGGACTTCTCCAGTGGTCCAGTGATTAAGACTCTGTGCTTCTATGGCAGGGGGCACAGGTTAAATCCCTGGTCAGGAAACGAAGATGCCACATGCTGTGCAGCATGGCCGGGGAGGGGGGTGGGGGGGGAAAGGGTAAAATAATAAAGAAGAGGAAGGGAGACGGGCCAATGGGCTGGAGGAGTCATGGAGGGCTTCTTGGAGGAGAATAAGGAGGATTTGAAGACTTAGAGTGGATAAGAGTCGGTTGCTGTTCACTCTATCATTTGTCCATTCATTCACCAAATATATCTTCTAAGGCACCATGGTAAGTACTTGCCAGCAGTGAGGCCAGAGGACTCCGGTGCGCTTGGGAACCAGGAAAAACTGCCTCTCCCCATGGAGAGGACCTTGAATAGCCTCCCAGAGGAGGTGATGTTTGAGCCGAACCTTGATCAGATGTTCACCAGAGAAATAAGAGATGGGAGAAAAGAACTGAGGATCCTGGCAGCGGGAACAGCACAAACAGAGACCTGGATGCAGGAAGGGGCCCAGTGTGCTCACGGAGACGGCAGGGTCCAGTGGGCCTGGATGTGGGTCTCAGTGGCAAAGAGGTGAGTAGACTGAACATTGCCTCTGGCTTCTCGCACCTCAGTCCACACGATTCCATTCAGACCCTGTTAAAAGCCTCTTGGATGATCCCAGAATGGTTTTTAGAGATCATCTAAGTAAAAGTGAACAGGAAAGCTGGGATGAAAGGACCAGGGAGGGTATTCCAGGCAGAGGGAACAGCGTGTGACGGGGCCTTGGAAGGGCAAGGGCCTGGCCGGAGACACAGCTCACTTTGGCTCAAGCATAGCTTTCCGGGTAGTTAGACAGGAGGCTGGTGAGGCAGGGCCAGACACATGACCTCCCCCCATTCACGCCTTATAAAGATTCCAGCTCAGCAACAGTCAAAGCCTTTGGGGTTCTGACTCCCATCTCCCATTCCCCCTAAGTTCCAGTGCCTTTGTATGTGCTATTTTAGTGCCTAGAATTGCAGTGATGATGGTAATAATAATACAATAACATTTGTTGTGCTCTTAGAATGTGTTAGGTGTTGTGTCCAGCACTATTTCACTGAACAGCAGTGACATCAATAATCACATGGATGGGTGCATTTTTAAAGTAATTTTTTTTCATATTAGACTTTGTTAGAACAGTTTTAGGCTTACAAAAAAATGAAGAAGGGCTTCCCCTGGTGGTCCAGTGGATAAGGACACCGCCTTGCAGTGCAAGGGGCGCCGGTTCGACCCCTGGCCTAGGAAGATCCCACGTGCCGCGGAGCGGCTGGACTGATGTGTCCAATCACCGAGCCGGAGCTCTGGAGCGCATGCGCCTAGAGCCAGCGCTCTGCGACAACAGACGCCACCGCGATGGGAGGCCCACAGGAGCCAAAGAACAAAGACGGATGAAAACAGAGAAATGAAAGACCAATAGAAGTGGCCCGCCCGCTCCCCTCCCTTCCCAACCCGACCCCCGCCCCAAAAAATAAATAAATAAATCTTAAAAAAATGAAGGTGTTACAGAGTCCCCTCCCCCGACCCAGGTTTCCCTATTAGTAACATTGTATGTTCGTATGCTATATATTTTTTAAATTTGTTGCAGTGATTGATGAAAACTTCTACTGATTTATTACTACTAACTGGAGTCCACTGTTGATTAAGATTTCCTTAGTTTTTAGTCTGATGTCTTTTTTCTATTCCAGGATCCCGTCTAGGATCTCACATTACATTTAGCTGTTGTGTCTCTTTAGACTGTGACCGTTTCTTAGACTGTGACCGTTTTTCAGACTAGGCTTATTTTTTGAGGACCTTGACAGTTTTGAGTATTAGGTATTTTTTTCAGATGCCGCACTATTCTTTCCAGTATGACTAAAATTACAGGTTATTGGGAGGAACACAGAGAGGCAAGTGTCATTTCTGTCATATATTATCAAGCATACATATTGTCAATGTGATTTGTGACTGCTGAGCTTGGCCTCAGTCACCCGGCTGAGGTGCTTGTCGACAGATTTCTCTGCTCGGATGTTATTTCCTTTCTCTTCTTTTTCATAGTATACACTTTGGAAAGAAGTCATCCTAAGTACTCTTCCTCCCTGACCCCTTCAAAGAGTGGAGAGAGTTATGTTCCACCTCCTTGACTATCTATATAAATTATTTCAAATAAATTTTTTAAATGTGTGATTTTAAAGTTTTTTTGCCTTTTAAAATGTATTTAGGGCTTCCCTGGTAGCTCAGTGGTAAAGAGTTGAACGCCTGCCCGCTGTGCGACGACCTGGAGGGGTGGGATGGGGGTAGATATACATGCCTAATCTGGGATCATACATATCTGTAAACAACAAAACTCTGTAAAAGTAAAAAGTAAAATAAAAATTAAAAAAAAAAAAGAGTTCGCCTGCCAATGCAGGAGACACGGGTTTGATCCTTGATCCAGGAGGATCCCACATGCTGTGGAGCAACTGAGCCCATGAGCTACAACTATTGAGCCTGTGCTCTAGAGCCTTGGAGCTGCAACTATGGAGTCCATGTGCCGCAACTACTGAAGCCCGTGAGCCCTAGAGCCCGAGTTCCACAACGAGAGAAGTCACTGCAACAGGAAGCCTGCTCACCTCAACTAGAGAGTAGCCCCCACTCCCTGCAACTAGAGAAGAGCCTGCAGCAGCAGTGAAAACCCAGAATAACCAAATAAATAAATAAATAATTTTAAAAAATGTATTTATTTATGTCTGTGCTAGGTCTTTGTTGCTGCGTGGGCTTTTCTCCAGTTGTGGCGAGTGGGGCCTACTCTGTAGTTGTGGTACGAGGCTTTCTCGTTGCCTTGGCTTTCTTTGTTTCCAACCGTGGGCTCTAGGGTGTACGGGCTTAGGAGTTGTGGCTCTTGGGCTCTAGAGTACAGGTGCCCTAGTTGTAGCACACAGGTTTAGTTGCTCCATGGCATGTGGGATCTTCCTGGAACAGGAATCAAACCCCTGACTCCGACATGAGCAGGTGGGTTCTTTACCACTGAGCCACCAGGCAAGCCACTGGTCCACCAGGGAAACCCTAAATATGTAGTTTTTTAAATTGGAGTATAGTTGCTTTACAGTGTTGTTCAAATTCTTCTTCATGAGCTACCTGTCCTACCTAACATTTATGAGCGTTTCATTCCCCTGAATGTCTCAGCAATGGGTTGATATTTATCACCACTACTTTCCTAGAAACCGGAAAACCATCCCTTCTTCCCAACCCAGCTCACCCCTGACCTAATTTCTGAAGAATTCACCATCTCCTTGAGGAAAAAAAAAAGAAAGGGCTCCTCTGTATCTTCTACAGGTCCTTCTCCATTGTAATTCTAACGAATTGTCACTATACCTATGTTGTACTCTGTGCCAGGCACTGTGCCTGGGGCTTATCAGGACAGTCCACGTGGGCTCTGTCCTTCAGTTGCTTGCAACCTGGACATCCTGGGCTAGACTGGAAGCTCCATGAGGGCAGGGACTCTGTTCAACTTGCTCATAGTTGTGTTTCCTGCCAACCAGCACCGTGTCTGATAGGAGGCCCTTAATTCCTATTTAACCAATTGGGAAAAGCTTCCCAGAGGAAGACAAACACTGGCAGGTGATTGTTTATGTATGTCTTCCTCCAGGGACTGGGTATTCCCTGAGGGTAAGGCCAGCCTTGATTCATCGAGACCTAGAGGCTGGGTGGCAGTGTCACAGGAGGTCTGAGCCCGGTGAAAGGACCCAGGGACCGGCCGCCTCCTCAGGTGGAAGTGAAGTTTGGAAGCTGACACAGCCCGGGAGGCCGAATCGGGAGGACTTGGTGACTGATTGGCTGGGGAGGGTGAGGCGGGAGGAGGAAAAATGTATTTATTTATGTCTGTGCTAGGTCTTTGTTGCTGCGTGGGCTTTTCTCCAGTTGTGGCGAGTGGGGCCTACTCTGTAGTTGTGGTACGAGGCTTTCTCGTTGCCTTGGCTTTCTTTGTTTCCAACCGTGGGCTCTAGGGTGTACGGGCTTAGGAGTTGTGGCTCTTGGGCTCTAGAGTACAGGTGCCCTAGTTGTAGCACACAGGTTTAGTTGCTCCATGGCATGTGGGATCTTCCTGGAACAGGAATCAAACCCCCGACGCCGACATGGGCAGGTGGGTTCTTTACCACTGAGCCACCAGGCAAGCCACTGGTCCACCAGGGAAACCCTAAATATGTAGTTTTTTAAATTGGAGTATAGTTGCTTTACAGTGTTGTTCAAATTCTTCTTCATGAGCTACCTGTCCTACCTAACATTTATGAGCGTTTCATTCCCCTGAATGTCTCAGCAATGGGTTGATATTTATCACCACTACTTTCCTAGAAACCGGAAAACCATCCCTTCTTCCCAACCCAGCTCACCCCTGACCTAATTTCTGAAGAATTCACCATCTCCTTGAGGAAAAAAAAAAGAAAGGGCTCCTCTGTATCTTCTACAGGTCCTTCTCCATTGTAATTCTAACGAATTGTCACTATACCTATGTTGTACTCTGTGCCAGGCACTGTGCCTGGGGCTTATCAGGACAGTCCACGTGGGCTCTGTCCTTCAGTTGCTTGCAACCTGGACATCCTGGGCTAGACTGGAAGCTCCATGAGGGCAGGGACTCTGTTCAACTTGCTCATAGTTGTGTTTCCTGCCAACCAGCACCGTGTCTGATAGGAGGCCCTTAATTCCTATTTAACCAATTGGGAAAAGCTTCCCAGAGGAAGACAAACACTGGCAGGTGATTGTTTATGTATGTCTTCCTCCAGGGACTGGGTATTCCCTGAGGGTAAGGCCAGCCTTGATTCATCGAGACCTAGAGGCTGGGTGGCAGTGTCACAGGAGGTCTGAGCCCGGTGAAAGGACCCAGGGACCGGCCGCCTCCTCAGGTGGAAGTGAAGTTTGGAAGCTGACACAGCCCGGGAGGCCGAATCGGGAGGACTTGGTGACTGATTGGCTGGGGAGGGTGAGGCGGGAGGAGGAGTCACACACAGATGGCTCTGAGGTCTGGAGCTGGGGGACAGCCGGTGCCACCTCTGAGAGACGCTGCGGGCGAGGGGAGCCGCTGACAGCCTCCGGCGGCCCCACCCTTTGGGGGCTCGGGCTAAGGGCCAGGGAGGGCCGGAGCTTACCGAGGGAGGGGTGGCCTGGCCTGTACAAACTTCTGCCCCCGTCCCCTTGTCCTCGACTTAAAAAAAAAAAAATCTCAGCCTGGATTTTGAACGCGACCGTTGGTTATCAGGTGTGCGGGCCCATCCTAGGGGTCCCCTCCTGCCTGCGGTCTGCGAGAGAGACCCCCAGGCGCAGCCTGGCCCCCCGCAGGCTCGGCCTGGTCGGGGCCGCGGCCCGGCAGGCCCAGGTCCCCAGCCCGCGGTCGCCGCGGAGGGGGCGGCCCGGCGACGGCCCGGCCGGGGCGGGACAATGGCCGCGGCCGCCGGGGCCCCGGGAGCCCCCGCGCTGGGGAAGGGGCTGGCCTAGGGCCGGGCGCCGGGGCCCTCCCCGCGCGGCTCGGGCGGGCGGAGGGGGGCGAGGAGTTCCTTTGTGGCTCTGCCTCCGGCGCGGCGCGGGCGGGGGGCGCCGCGCAACTTTGCGAGGCGGCGGCGGCGGCGAGCGCGAGACGAGGCCCCGGGGCCCGAGCGGGGCCCCAGCGCGCGGCCCGCCCCCGCCCCCCGCCCGGCCCCCTCCCCTCGCGCGCCGTCGCCCGAGCCGGGCGCTGCCCACTCGCGGGAGCCCCCGAGACCGGACGGGCTGCGCAGCCGGAGGGGCGGGGGCCCGACGCGGCCCCCCCGGAGCCGGGCGCCTGGCGCGGGGGCTCGCCGAGCGCACGGGGGGCCGCGCGGCGCTGCAGACCCAGCCTCCCGCCGCCGCCGCCGCCGCCTCGGCGCTTGCAGAACCCAGAAGTGAACAGCAGGCGACCCGGAAGGTTTGCGCGCGGCTCCGCACCGAGCCGGAGCCGGAGCCCGGAGCCGGAGCCCCAGCCCGGCCCTGCTCGGGCCGCCGGGCGCGGGGCTGCGGCCGCGTCCCGGAGCCGCCGCCAGCACAGCCAGCCAGGTCCGTGCGGGCCCGGGGCGCGGGGAGCGGGCCCGGCGGCGGCGGGCACTCGCCCGCGGGAAAGTTGCGCCGAGTTGCGGGTGGGGGGCCGGCCCGGCGCGGGCGCTGTCAGCGCGGGCCGGGGCGCTCCGAGGGCCCGGGGCCGCCTGCGCCTCGGGCCCGGCCCGGAGCGGCGGCGGCGGCGGCGCGCGGGGTAGGAAGTGTCTCCGCCGGCGTGTCTGGTCTGCTCTCCGAGTGTGCGTGTGTGTGTGTGTGTGTGTGCGCGCGCGTGTGTGTGTGTTTTCTTAAGCCGGGCTATTCAAACCTGCTGCAATTCTCCGGTAAACAATGATTCATGGGGCTTAATGCAAATAAACGGATTGCAAACGGCGCGGTTCGCGCACTTTGCAGCCGGCCCGGTGGAGCGGCCAGTGCCGGATTTCTCCCTTTTTTTGCAGATCTGCAGAATATGGCGTCCCTTTTTTTTCTGTTTTAGCGAGGCCCGGCCGGGCGGGCAATGGCCGGCCGGGCCGGGAGCCCCGCGCTGGAAGGGCTGGCCTGGGCCGGGCGCCGGGGCCCTCCCGCGCGGCTCGGGCGGGCGGAGGGGCGAGGAGTTCCTTTGTGGCTCTGCCTCCGGCGCGGCGCGGGCGGGGGCGCCGCGCAACTTTGCGAGGCGGCGGCGGCGGCGAGCGCGAGACGAGGCCCCGGGGCCCGAGCGGGCCCCAGCGCGGCCCGCCCCGCCCCCGCCCGGCCCCCTCCCCTCGCGCGCCGTCGCCCGAGCCGGGCGCTGCCCACTCGCGGGAGCCCCCGAGACCGGACGGGCTGCGCAGCCGGAGGGGCGGGGGCCCGACGCGGCCCCCCCGGAGCCGGGCGCCTGGCGCGGGGGCTCGCCGAGCGCACGGGGGGCCGCGCGGCGCTGCAGACCCAGCCTCCCGCCGCCGCCGCCGCCGCCTCGGCGCTTGCAGAACCCAGAAGTGAACAGCAGGCGACCCGGAAGGTTTGCGCGCGGCTCCGCACCGAGCCGGAGCCGGAGCCCGGAGCCGGAGCCCCAGCCCGGCCCTGCTCGGGCCGCCGGGCGCGGGGCTGCGGCCGCGTCCCGGAGCCGCCGCCAGCACAGCCAGCCAGGTCCGTGCGGGCCCGGGGCGCGGGGAGCGGGCCCGGCGGCGGCGGGCACTCGCCCGCGGGAAAGTTGCGCCGAGTTGCGGGTGGGGGGCCGGCCCGGCGCGGGCGCTGTCAGCGCGGGCCGGGGCGCTCCGAGGGCCCGGGGCCGCCTGCGCCTCGGGCCCGGCCCGGAGCGGCGGCGGCGGCGGCGCGCGGGGTAGGAAGTGTCTCCGCCGGCGTGTCTGGTCTGCTCTCCGAGTGTGCGTGTGTGTGTGTGTGTGTGTGCGCGCGCGTGTGTGTGTGTTTTCTTAAGCCGGGCTATTCAAACCTGCTGCAATTCTCCGGTAAACAATGATTCATGGGGCTTAATGCAAATAAACGGATTGCAAACGGCGCGGTTCGCGCACTTTGCAGCCGGCCCGGTGGAGCGGCCAGTGCCGGATTTCTCCCTTTTTTTGCAGATCTGCAGAATATGGCGTCCCTGTCCTGTTTTAAAAATAAGCCAGGCTGCCATTTTTGTTTTTCTTTTGTCTGAAAATTTTAATAAAACTGTCTGAGAATGTGGGAGAGGCGGCTGGAAGCAGAGGGGGCACCCGAAGGGTTGGCTTTTTTCCTTTTCTTTGGCGAGAGCCGCGAGCCTTTCGGGGAGGTGAGACACAATGCAATTGCACTTTAAAGAAAAAAAAAAAAGGAAGCCGCTGGGCCATTTGGGGGGGAGGGTTGGGAATTTAAAGTTAACTCCGAAAGTTTTCTTTTCTTTTTTTTTTTCTTTTTTAGCTTTTTTTGGGTAGGCAGTGAAATGCCGCGAAAGGATCTCGGGGCGCATTCCTCCCCCCCTGCCAGCCTCCTTTGCGGGATTTTTTGGGAAAAGTTAACTGCCGATTTCCTCAGAGCTCCGAGGGGAATGTGGAAGGTTGGGGATAGGGGTTTCGGGGGACCAGGAAATGTCTTTTGGAAGAGGCATTGTAAGCAGCTGTATAGTCTCAGATTTGGAGGAAAGGGTTGGCTCTGAGTGGGCCCCGAGTTTCCAACTAAGACCCTCAGCCTGAGGAAGCAATCCAGCAGTCTGCCACCCTGCCCTGGAGCGGTGTGCAACCCTGAGAGCTGTGAGCTATGTGCGGGGTGGGGGTGGGCCTGTCTTTTTCATGGGTGGCCGGGGCCCTATTGTAGGTGGAAAGCTTGCCCTCAGTGCTGGGGGCGCTTCCTGCAGGAGAGCCCCTGCTCCTGGTGGGCCTCCTGGGCCTGGCAGGTGGCTTCTGACTGGAGGCACCCAGGTGGCTGGCTGTTGGCGGGGCTCAGGCAGGCAGCCCCGGTGGGTCCGGTCTGAGGGGAGGGGTAGGAGAGGTTGTCTGGTGCTGGGGGTCCTCTGAGGCTCTTCCCTGTGGTGTGCTCTTACCCCATCTGCCATCCCTGCCCTGCATCCTCTTGAAGGCGGTTTCGACTTGAATGAAGTTCCTGGGGCATCTCCCTGGACAGGTCAGGACTTGCTGGCTTTCAGGCTGCAAAAGGGTTCTCAAGGCCAGGCCTACAACGTCTGGGGCCTGGCGCTGTCCAAGGCGCCTGGGCAGGTTAGGCCTGGTCTTGCCCTTTTGGAAAAGTCTGTCTGTCTTGGGAAGACCCTAAGCCTGTCTAACCCCTGCCCCAATGTCTCCTGGAGGGGAGACCCTTCTACTCACGTCTGTATCCTGACTCCCTGGGACAGGGTAAGGTGACTTTGGGGAGAGCCAGGGGTTGAAGGCTGGGGCTTAGGGACTCGGGACTGCAGAACTTGGCATGTCTGAGTCAGAGAATACTAAGCTATGCATTTTTCAAATGGAGAAACTGAAGACCAGAGAGGGGAAGTGACTTGCCCAAAGTCACACTGCTAGTTAGAAGGAGAGCTGAGACAGGGACTTGGATGCTCAGGTCTTCATGTCTGGGCTCTCTCCACTGTTCTCTGTTGGCGGGGTGGGGGCATCTGACGTCAGGAAGAGTCATTTTGGACAGAACTGGATTGGAATGGGTCGGCACGTCTGCCTTTACTCCCCCACCCCTGCCCCATCATCATGATCTTGCTTGGGTATAGTGCATCAGGTTCTCCCAGAAATTTGTTGGGTGAAATAGTCAAGGTGGGGATACTTCATTTTAAAATGAGGTGGGAACTGAGGCTTGGAGAGGTTGAGCAGTGGCAGAGGAGGGCGTAAAGCAAGCTTCTGGACTCCTTGTCTAGGGAGCCTTTTCCTGGGTGGACTTTGGTACTTATGGACAACTCTCTTTCCTAACTTCTAGTTTTTGATCTTTCAGATTCTTCTACTGACCCCAATGACTGTGTAAAATAATCTAGAAGTCCGGCCCCTAAAGAATGTCAGAGCTGGAAAGGCCCTGAGAGGTCATCTGGGCTCAGAGAGGGGAAGTCACTGGCTTGAAGTCACCCAGCGATTTGAGTCCCAGCTAGGAGCAGAGCCGTGGTCTCCTGTCTCCTTTTCTCTGTGAGACACTCAGAGGGAGAGGGAGCACTCTACCTGTTGCCAGACTCCACTGGGCCCCGGAGGTCATGGATTGCTGGTGGTCGTGGTGATGGGGCTGTGGGCACTATAATGGCCAACACTCGGCTGACCCAGCCCTGCCCTGGGCAGATGCTTCCCTGCCTCCCTGGAAAGTGAGTCCCTCCTTTCTTTCTTTCCTCCCTCCCTTCATCTCCATCCATCAGTTCACTAGATTATTCCTTTATTCTTTCATTGTATGTTTGTTGGTTTATTGGTTAGTCATTTCAGTAGGCATTCATCTTCTGGCCCATCTGTCCATCCATCCATCCAATCCCCAGCATACCTAGTCCAGATTGGACAGTTATGTGATATATAAGCACAGTCCTCGAGGGTTTCAAAGCCAGTAGGATGCAGAAAACACTGGCTTGGGCAGTATTTGGGGGTGCCACAGAGTTCCCAGGGGAGGTCTCTCTCAGAAAAGCAGAGGCTTGAAATTAGCACTATCATGATGGTGAATCTGGGTGCTGGCACCAAGATCTGTTTTTTTTTTTTTTGTACAGTGTGGTGTATGGCTTGTGTGATTTGGGGCATATTCTTCTCTCCGAGCCTTGATTTCTTGATCTTTAAAATGGGGTAATCTCTGTGACTCCCTCGTGGCTTGTTGGGCACGACCACAAGAGTGTCTTCTACCTCTCCCAGCCTGGCCAGGCATGTGCAGGAGCCCAGTGTATACCACCTGAATTAGAAGGATTGTTGATTACCGAGTCAGGCCCTGCCTTGATTTTGAAAACCATTGTGGTAGTTTCAGAGTGAGCCCAATGATCTGGGGACCTGTCATTCCCCTCCTGAAATTCCTCTAATATTTCCTAGGCGTTTTAAAGAACAAAAACTCAGTGTCCTTTAGGGTCCTACAAGACCACTTGTGGGCTTCCCAAGTGGCGCAGTGGTAAAGAATCCAGCTGCCAATGCAAGAGACTCAATAGACATGGGTTTGATTCCTGGGTTGGGAAGATCCCCTGAGGTAGGAAATGGCAACCCAGTCCAATATTCTTGCCTGGGAAATTCCATGGACAGAGGAGCCTGGGCTATAGTCCATGGGGTTGCAAAGAGTCAGACTTGACTAAGCACGCCCCACATCCACCTCAGCTCCCCTCTGTCTCCCAGTCTCACCATGTCCAGCCACACCAGCTTCTTTCCGCACCTTGAATTTACACAGCCTGTTGGTAGGGCCTTTGCACATCCGTCCCGACCTGGAATGCTTGCACGGCTGGCGCCTTTATGTTTCACAGGTTTCGACTCAACTACCAGCTTCACTAGATTATTCCTTTATTCTTTCATTGTATGTTTGTTGGTTTATTGGTTAGTCATTTCAGTAGGCATTCATCTTCTGGCCCATCTGTCCATCCATCCATCCAATCCCCAGCATACCTAGTCCAGATTGGACAGTTATGTGATATATAAGCACAGTCCTCGAGGGTTTCAAAGCCAGTAGGATGCAGAAAACACTGGCTTGGGCAGTATTTGGGGGTGCCACAGAGTTCCCAGGGGAGGTCTCTCTCAGAAAAGCAGAGGCTTGAAATTAGCACTATCATGATGGTGAATCTGGGTGCTGGCACCAAGATCTGTTTTTTTTTTTTTTGTACAGTGTGGTGTATGGCTTGTGTGATTTGGGGCATATTCTTCTCTCCGAGCCTTGATTTCTTGATCTTTAAAATGGGGTAATCTCTGTGACTCCCTCGTGGCTTGTTGGGCACGACCACAAGAGTGTCTTCTACCTCTCCCAGCCTGGCCAGGCATGTGCAGGAGCCCAGTGTATACCACCTGAATTAGAAGGATTGTTGATTACCGAGTCAGGCCCTGCCTTGATTTTGAAAACCATTGTGGTAGTTTCAGAGTGAGCCCAATGATCTGGGGACCTGTCATTCCCCTCCTGAAATTCCTCTAATATTTCCTAGGCGTTTTAAAGAACAAAAACTCAGTGTCCTTTAGGGTCCTACAAGACCACTTGTGGGCTTCCCAAGTGGCGCAGTGGTAAAGAATCCAGCTGCCAATGCAAGAGACTCAATAGACATGGGTTTGATTCCTGGGTTGGGAAGATCCCCTGAGGTAGGAAATGGCAACCCAGTCCAATATTCTTGCCTGGGAAATTCCATGGACAGAGGAGCCTGGGCTATAGTCCATGGGGTTGCAAAGAGTCAGACTTGACTAAGCACGCCCCCCCCCCCCACATCCACCTCAGCTCCCCCTCTGTCTCCCAGTCTCACCATGTCCAGCCACACCAGCTTCTTTCCGCACCTTGAATTTACACAGCCTGTTGGTAGGGCCTTTGCACATCCGTCCCCGACCTGGAATGCTTGCACGGCTGGCGCCTTTATGTTTCACAGGTTTCGACTCAACTGGGGCTTCCCTGACCACCTGCTCTGCAATAGCTTCCCACAGTCACTCACGGTCACGTCGGCCCTTGCAGTGCTTATCAGGATCCAAAACTTCTTCCTGTATTTGTTTGTTTGCACTTCTTGCCTGTCTGCACGGCTGGCACACGCCTAAGCTCCATGCCGGCAAGTGGCCAGGTGGGTCCAGCACGGAGTGGTGGTGGCTTTGGTGGAGGTGAGGAGAGGCTGGGGAGCCCGGGTGGGGCGGCAGCCCTGACTGCGAGCAGCTCCTGGGAGATGAAGTGACACCGAGCTCTGCCCTCTCCTCCCCTGGGAGGCTCTGGCTGTTGTCAGGAAATAATGAGATGATTAACTCATGGGATCTAGGAATCCCAGTCTCTTCCAATCTTGGAACCTTAGCATCTGAGAAGCTTTCTGACTCAAAACCTTTGACACTGAAGTCTGCATTTGATCCAGTCTGGGTTATTTTGGTCGTTGTTTAGTGGCTAAGTTGTGTCTCTTTGTGACCCTCACAGACTGGTACTCACCAGGCTCCTCTGTCCATGGAATTCTTCAGGCAAGAATACTGGAGTAGGGCTTCCCTGGTGGTCCAATGGGTGAAGAGTCTGCCTTGCAGTGTGAGGGGCACCGGTTTAATCCCTGGCCTGGGAGGATCCCAAATGTTGAGGAGCGGCTGGGCTGGTGTATCCAGTTACAAGCCAGCACTCTGGAGCGCATGTGCCCAAAGCCAGTGTTCTGCAGTGAGAGGGGCCACTGTGATGGGAGGCTCACGTATGCCAGAGAATAGAGATGGATAAAAGATAAATAATGACTTAGAGGGAAAAAGAATACTGGAGTGGGTTGCTGTTTCTTTTTCAAGGGGATCTTCCCAACCCAAGGATCGAACCCGGGTCTCCTGTATTGCCGGCAGATTTCTTTACCCCTGCGCCACCAGGGAAGCCCAACTCTGGGATTTAGACCTTTACAAAGAGGTACTCAACTGCCTACTTATTCAGTGGCCCCGACTGCTCACTTAGTGCCAGGGCATAATCCAAAAGGCTTTATAAACATGGATGTGTTTAATCCTCATTGTTATTACCCCCGTATTACAGCCAAGGAAGTGGAGGCACAGATACATTAAGTAACTTGGCTCCATTCACAGAACTCCTCAGGTGCTCCGTGCGCCTTGAACCCAGCACTCCTAGACTCTGCCTTAGAACCCCACAGCTGTGGAGGGGAAGCCCAGCCTCATCCACCCCCTGCACCGCCGAGCGGGAACCCCCTTCCCACATCCTTGACGGGAGGGCCTCTGATCTCCGCTAGAGTGGTGGGGAGTTCCCTCCTCACCAGACCCGCCAGCCTCCCTTCGTCAGACTGTCATCATTTCTGGAAAGGTCGTCTCTACAAAGGGTAAAGTGCTGCCCCTCCTCCCGTGACGGACACGTGGGGAGTGATGCTCGTGTTCCGGTTCCCCGGTGCTTTCGACCTTGCAGTTTCATGCCTTCAGTAGCCTCTTTGACCCTACTGGGTGGTTAGCTCCCTGAGGGCAGGCTACCCCAGTGCCCAGGGTTAAATGTGTGACTGGGCGCCGAGCATCCTGAGCCCCTGACTGTGTCGCATTGTACTGGGCCCTGACCCGGGTACTGGACGGACTCAGTGGACATGGCAGGAGGAGGACTGGAGTAGGGCTTCCCTGGTGGTCCAATGGGTGAAGAGTCTGCCTTGCAGTGTGAGGGGCACCGGTTTAATCCCTGGCCTGGGAGGATCCCAAATGTTGAGGAGCGGCTGGGCTAGTGTATCCAGTTACAAGCCAGCACTCTGGAGCGCATGTGCCCAGAGCCAGTGTTCTGCAGTGAGAGGGGCCACTGTGATGGGAGGCTCACGTATGCCAGAGAATAGAGATGGATAAAAGATAAATAATGACTTAGAGGGAAAAAGAATACTGGAGTGGGTTGCTGTTTCTTTTTCAAGGGGATCTTCCCAACCCAAAGATCGAACCCGGGTCTCCTGTATTGCTGGCAGATTTCTTTACCCCTGTGCCACCAGGGAAGCCCAACTCTGGGATTTAGACCTTTATAAAGAGATGCTCAACTGCCTACTTATTCAGTGGCCCCGACTGCTCACTTAGTGCCAGGGCATAATCCAAAAGGCTTTATAAACATGGATGTGTTTAATCCTCATTGTTATTACCCCCGTATTACAGCCAAGGAAGTGGAGGCACAGATACATTAAGTAACTTGGCTCCATTCACAGAACTCCTCAGGTGCTCCGTGCGCCTTGAACCCAGCACTCCTAGACTCTGCCTTAGAACCCCACAGCTGTGGAGGGGAAGCCCAGCCTCATCCACCCCCTGCACCGCCGAGCGGGAACCCCCTTCCCACATCCTTGACGGGAGGGCCTCTGATCTCCGCTAGAGTGGTGGGGAGTTCCCTCCTCACCAGACCCGCCAGCCTCCCTTCGTCAGACTGTCATCATTTCTGGAAAGGTCGTCTCTACAAAGGGTAAAGTGCTGCCCCTCCTCCCGTGACGGACACGTGGGGAGTGATGCTCGTGTTCCGGTTCCCCGGTGCTTTCGACCTTGCAGTTTCATGCCTTCAGTAGCCTCTTTGACCCTACTGGGTGGTTAGCTCCCTGAGGGCAGGCTACCCCAGTGCCCAGGGTTAAATGTGTGACTGGGCGCCGAGCATCCTGAGCCCCTGACTGTGTCGCATTGTACTGGGCCCTGACCCGGGTACTGGACGGACTCAGTGGACATGGCAGGAGGAGGACAGTTATGTCTCCAGGTAGCCCCATGTGTATCCAGTTTGTGGAGAATCGCTTGAGATCTAAAGTCACACATGAATGGAAGAGAGGCAGGACTCACATTATCCAGCCAAACTTCAGTCTGTCCACTGGAGAGACGACGGCAGGAAAGAAGAGGAGCAGGCCTTGCCCAAGGCCAGCCCCAGCTCCTGACGCCTTGCCTGGTAGGCTTTCCCCTCCCCAGCTGCCACTAGGCTGCCCCAGTATGTGCCGCGGAGTCGAAGGCGGCAGCAGCACTGGTTGGGGAGCTGCGGCCCCTGTCCCACCAGCCTCCTGTCTCCAGCATGGGGGAGCGATCCCGGAGGCACACGGCTGCAGAGGGCCCAGCGCCCCACCTGGACTTGGGTGGGATTGAGAGGTGGGTGGTGTGGAAGCGGGTTGGGGGCTGTGGGTTGGGCTTCCTGCCACCAGGGCTAGGGCTGGCAGGATTTAGGGAAGGGACTGAGTTGTGTCTTGAATGGTTAGGTGTCCGGGGAAGGCCAGGG
This sequence comes from Tragulus kanchil, assembly GCA_022376925.1. Classification (NCBI taxonomy): domain Eukaryota; kingdom Metazoa; phylum Chordata; class Mammalia; order Artiodactyla; family Tragulidae; genus Tragulus; species Tragulus kanchil. The sequence goes on along the minus strand of JAIOJX010000032.1, from coordinate 130,904,469 downwards.
GGTTTGGCTCTGGGGCCCAAAGCGTCCTGCCTTGTCCCTGCCTCTCCCGTGGGGCAGAATGTCTTTAGGAGGTGGTCCTCGCCATTTGAGTCCTTCTCTGAGCTTTGAGCAAAGGCTTCATGTTCCTAGAAGGGACAGTCTGGCCATTTTAGGTTCTGGGGTTCAATGAGCGGGCACTGGTTGGGGTGGATACACCCTCCAGATATAAACGTATACACATATTCACACACCTAGTCATTCCACTTCCACCTTTGACCCTACCCTACTTTTGCCAATTTGAGGGGCTCCCCTGTTGTTTCAGAAACACTGCCACAGGTGCCCTGAACTGGGCCTAAAGGAAGCGGGTGTTCAGAAGACAAGTTCACTGGAGGGTGTGTCCACACACGTGATACACATGCATCACACAGGACTGTGGACCCCTGCCACCCACAGATGACATGCTTATTCATATACCCACGTGCAGCTCCCAGGAAACAGCCACCTGCATGGCCCCCCTTGGGTACGTCCACACTCATGTGCATGCTCTGTTTATCACCCGTTCACAGACGTACTCTTGCACAAGTGTGTTCTACACGTGGGACATCTTATACTAGCCTACGTCCTTTGGTCTCGCACAGGATCCCTCCCTCCCTCCCTCCCACACACGCATGTGTGCCCATGCCCCACGCGGACCTGCTTGCAGCCCACCTGAAACTCCCGTCTTCCCTTAGCAGGACTTCTTGAGCACTTACCATATACCAGTCCTCTTCCTCGGTGCTGAGGACACAGGGGACGACTGATGCTGGGGACTTCAGACAGACACAGCTGAGGACAGGCTTAGAGGCTTGGTAACTGCTGGGAAGGAGCCACTTTCCCATGATGAGGGCTGTCCTGTAGCTTGGTGCTTTTACATTTACCATAACCATTGGCAGTGATGGTGTGTGAAGGGAGGACGTGCTCCAGGGAGGCAGAGATCTGGCTTGAAGGTTTTCAGATGAGGGTGTTCCAGGCAGAGGGAAGAGCAAGGGCAAAGGTCCCGAGGTGGGATGTCAAGGACCACGGACACGGCAGTGGCCCTGAGACCTGAGGGCGGTGGGCCCGGTCTGCGGGGCCTGTGGTAGGTCTTCCCTGGCCTTGCTTCACCCACACGTCTAGTCCAGAGCCTCCCCATCTCTCTCTGACGAGCCCAGCCCTCCCTTTGCTGCTCTGCCCTGCTCAGGACCCGCTCTGTCTGCTGGCTGCCGCGCCAGGCAGGGGTCCTCTCTGTCCTCTGACCACCTGCTGGAGGTCCTGGCCCGGGACCCCTAGGACCTGTCTAGAAAACTCCTGGGGCCAGGCCATGGCTGGGGTTCAGCAGCTGGGTCGCGCGGAGCTAATCCCAGACTTAGCTCTCACCGGGCAGCCCGTGGGTCCTGAAGGCTGCTGCACCGCCCCCGTCCCCAGCCCAGTTCACATCTCTGATTGGTCCCATTTCCACGTGGTCTTTGGAAGGGTTAGGAAAGGCCCCCGCGTACCTCGGAGAAGCTCCTAACGAGACGACAGGAGCCAACACGGAATCCTTACCGTGGCCAAGGCTCCTTTGTAAAGATAATACACCTGTGAACTCATCGGACCCTCACAGCAACGCTGAGGAGGTAACCATTATCGTCCCAGCTGGGTAGCAGGCACTGTGGCTTTGACCTTGTCTCGTTCCAGAATCTGTACTTTGAACGCTCAGTGGCCACATCTCTCTTCTGAGGGTCTGAGAACCCAGGCTGTGATTTAGTTGCATCTCTCTGTTTTATAGAGGAAAGAACAAAAGCCCAGAGAGGAAGTGGACTTGCTAAAGGTCACACAGCGAGTGAACAGGGGAGGCCCCTTCTGCCCCCACCAGCCACATGACTTTGGCCGATTACGTCCTCTAAGTCTTGTTCTCGACCCTGAGCCACCAAACCACATGGGCTTTGGGACGGCAGTTGAATAGGCACGGGTTTGGGGTACCCTGGATGCTTTGTAATTGTAGGCTTGGTGGCTTTTACATTTACCATAACCATTGGCAGTGATGGTGTGTGAAGGGAGGACGTGCTCCAGGGAGGCAGAGATCTGGCTTGAAGGTTTTCAGATGAGGGTGTTCCAGGCAGAGGGAAGAGCAAGGGCAAAGGTCCCGAGGTGGGATGTCAAGGACCACGGACACGGCAGTGGCCCTGAGACCTGAGGGCGGTGGGCCCGGTCTGCGGGGCCTGTGGTAGGTCTTCCCTGGCCTTGCTTCACCCACACGTCTAGTCCAGAGCCTCCCCATCTCTCTCTGACGAGCCCAGCCCTCCCTTTGCTGCTCTGCCCTGCTCAGGACCCGCTCTGTCTGCTGGCTGCCGCGCCAGGCAGGGGTCCTCTCTGTCCTCTGACCACCTGCTGGAGGTCCTGGCCCGGGACCCCTAGGACCTGTCTAGAAAACTCCTGGGGGCCAGGCCATGGCTGGGGTTCAGCAGCTGGGTCGCTTGTGCGGAGCTAATCCCAGACTTAGCTCTCACCGGGCAGCCCCGTGGGTCCTGAAGGCTGCTGCACCCCGCCCCCCGTCCCCAGCCCAGTTCACATCTCTGATTGGTCCCATTTCCACGTGGTCTTTGGAAGGGTTAGGAAAGGCCCCCGCGTACCTCGGAGAAGCTCCTAACGAGACGACAGGAGCCAACACGGAATCCTTACCGTGGCCAAGGCTCCTTTGTAAAGATAATACACCTGTGAACTCATCGGACCCTCACAGCAACGCTGAGGAGGTAACCATTATCGTCCCAGCTGGGTAGCAGGCACTGTGGCTTTGACCTTGTCTCGTTCCAGAATCTGTACTTTGAACGCTCAGTGGCCACATCTCTCTTCTGAGGGTCTGAGAACCCAGGCTGTGATTTAGTTGCATCTCTCTGTTTTATAGAGGAAAGAACAAAAGCCCAGAGAGGAAGTGGACTTGCTAAAGGTCACACAGCGAGTGAACAGGGGAGGCCCCTTCTGCCCCCACCAGCCACATGACTTTGGCCGATTACGTCCTCTCTAAGTCTTGTTCTCGACCCTGAGCAAGGGAGAGATTCACCTAGAAGCCAGCAGGGTGGGACCTCTGGGGGCTGCGGGGGACGGCAGTTGAATAGGCACGGGTTTGGGGTACCCTGGATGCTTTGTAATTGTTCCAGGCATCTTTCCGAATGTGTGTTATGTTTTGGGATGTTCACCGCAGCCGCCTCACAGTCGTTAGGAGCCTGAGTGAGAAAGGCTTGTAAAGCAGGTAATAATGCCTGGGATGGAAGAGCGCTCAGCACTTCTTAGTATTGTCATTTCACACTGGCAGGAGTTCCCTCTGGGAATGGGAGCTGGCGGGTCCTCAGGGGAAATGGAAGCAAAGGAGGGCATGTGCTCAAAGCTGCAGTGTGCCCTCTCAGTCCTGAGAAGGTGGTTATCACCCATTCCCTGCGAGGCTCACCACCCTGGCTGTCTCTGGGTGACCATTGGTGGGAGAGGGGACGGACATGCAGGGATGGAGAGGGTAGGATGCCGCATCCCAGCTCCCACTGACCAGGCGCAGACTGCAGCCCTCTTCCACCGCATCGGCCCCAGCGTCACAGTGAAAACAGCCCTTCCCAGCCCTGCAGGGCTGCGGAAACCCAGCCTAATTGGATCCAGGACTCTCGGGAGCCTAGTTCCTCACAGGAAGTTCCCAGGAGCAAGTTTCCAAAGCTGGTCTGGGTCTTGCGGGTGGGGTGGGTTGCAGCAGCTGGGACTTGGGACTCGGGACTCTGAGCTGCGTGAAGTGGGGCCATATGGAGGGCAGAGGGGTCATGGGAAGAAATCTTTGAGCACTTGGTGGTCTCGGGGTGCTGGGAAACTTCAGCTCCTAGACCATCTCCTGCTTGTTCCTTCCAGGCCATCCTTCTGGCCCCATTGATGACCTCTCTGTTGAAAACCTTGACCATGGCCATTCCTGGCTCAGGGACCCCTGAACATGTCCCCACATGGCCTTTCATCCAAGTTCCTTAGCCTAGAACTCTGGCCCTTTGTGAACTGCCCCGACCGCCTTTCTTTCCCTCCTTAACTCTTGCATGGGTGCGTGTCCAGCTCTGCGACCCCATGGGCATAGCCTGCTAGACTCCTCTGTCCGTAGGATTTCCCAAGCAAGAATACTGGAGTGGGTTGCCATTTCCTCCTCCAGGGAATCTTCCCAACCCCAGGATCAAACTTAAATCTCCTTCATCTTCTGCATTGGCAGACTGATTTTTTTTTTGTCATTGTACCACCTGGGAAGCCCACACTGGCCTCACGCCAGACCAAACATGATGCTGTGTGCTTTCCTGCCTCAGGGCCTTTGCATGGGCGATGCTTCCCACCAAGCCTGCCCTTCCCTGGCGTCTCTCTCTCGGCATCTCCCGCCAGTAATAAGTCCCACCTTCATGAAGGTTCTGTTCATCCCTCAGTGGGATGAGTTCATCGTCCCAGGAGCACCCCTGCCTCTAGCCCAGCCCTGCCCCCAGCAGTACTCGTTGCCCCTCTCTGGGGCAGGGGATGTGTTTGAGAACATTTTGCTGTCCCGGGAAGCTGACCGCGTTCCGTGTCTGCACACGTGGCTCTCTGCTCTCCTGCTGAACTTCCCCGTCTTTGAGTTTTTGCAGAACATTTTGCTGTCCGCATCCCAGCTCCCACTGACCAGGCGCAGACTGCAGCCCTCTTCCACCGCATCGGCCCCAGCGTCACAGTGAAAACAGCCCTTCCCAGCCCTGCAGGGCTGCGGAAACCCAGCCTAATTGGATCCAGGACTCTCGGGAGCCTAGTTCCTCACAGGAAGTTCCCAGGAGCAAGTTTCCAAAGCTGGTCTGGGTCTTGCGGGTGGGGTGGGTTGCAGCAGCTGGGACTTGGGACTCGGGACTCTGAGCTGCGTGAAGTGGGGCCATATGGAGGGCAGAGGGGTCATGGGAAGAAATCTTTGAGCACTTGGTGGTCTCGGGGTGCTGGGAAACTTCAGCTCCTAGACCATCTCCTGCTTGTTCCTTCCAGGCCATCCTTCTGGCCCCATTGATGACCTCTCTGTTGAAAACCTTGACCATGGCCATTCCTGGCTCAGGGACCCCTGAACATGTCCCCACATGGCCTTTCATCCAAGTTCCTTAGCCTAGAACTCTGGCCCTTTGTGAACTGCCCCGACCGCCTTTCTTTCCCTCCTTAACTCTTGCATGGGTGCGTGTCCAGCTCTGCGACCCCATGGGCATAGCCTGCTAGACTCCTCTGTCCGTAGGATTTCCCAAGCAAGAATACTGGAGTGGGTTGCCATTTCCTCCTCCAGGGAATCTTCCCAACCCCAGGATCAAACTTAAATCTCCTTCATCTTCTGCATTGGCAGACTGATTTTTTTTTTGTCATTGTACCACCTGGGAAGCCCACACTGGCCTCACGCCAGACCAAACATGATGCTGTGTGCTTTCCTGCCTCAGGGCCTTTGCATGGGCGATGCTTCCCACCAAGCCTGCCCTTCCCTGGCGTCTCTCTCTCGGCATCTCCCGCCAGTAATAAGTCCCACCTTCATGAAGGTTCTGTTCATCCCTCAGTGGGATGAGTTCATCGTCCCAGGAGCACCCCTGCCTCTAGCCCAGCCCTGCCCCCAGCAGTACTCGTTGCCCCTCTCTGGGGCAGGGGATGTGTTTGAGAACATTTTGCTGTCCCGGGAAGCTGACCGCGTTCCGTGTCTGCACACGTGGCTCTCTGCTCTCCTGCTGAACTTCCCCGTCTTTGAGGCCCTCATAGACACACCTCCTCCTCCCATGGGTCTCTTCAGTGAACATCTATGGGTGACCTGGGCACTTAGGCACCTACTGTGTGGTCAGTGCGAGACTCTGGGGCTGCAGGAGGCTCTCAACCCCGTGTTCAAGGTCAGTAGCCTGGGGGGATGTCCAGAGGCTTGATGCAGAGGTGGAGTGGGTGAGTGCAGGGGGCCATGGGTGTGTGTAACGGGAGAGGGTCAGACATTGACCTTCAGCTGAGAGCTGAAGGAAGTGCTGAGTGAGCATGTCTTCGTGTCTGGATATAGGGTAGTAAAGAAGAACCAGACTCAAGCCCTGATTTCGGGGAGCTCACAGCCACTTAGGGAGTTGGGCAGATAAGTCACCACGCAATTCTAGGGTAGTGGGATCAGTGCTTAGGTCAGGGATGCCCAGGGCGCTGCAGAAGCTCAGGGGAGAGGCTGCAAATACAATCTAGGAAGTGGGTGGTGATCCGGAAGGTTGTCTCTAGGCGATGACGCCTCACCTAACTCTTGACGGTTGGTGGGTACCTGACAAGGTTTCCGATGGGTGACGGCCCCCACGTGGAAGGGCAGAGCCTGTGCAAAGGCCCGGGGTCACAAGAGCAGCTTGTTGCGGGAACCTGAAGGTAGCTTAGTGAGGCTGGCCGGAGGGGTGCTGTGGGGATATACCTGTCGGGATGCATGTGGGCAGCAAGGCCTCCTTAGCAAAGGCTCCTAGGCTACCCTGGAGTTTGAACTGTGCCCCCAAACTTATGGCAACCCAATAGGGATTTTAAGCAGGAGGGTGAGTGAGAAAGTGGGCAGGCTTTCCTTTGTTTGATGTTGGCTTCCCAATCTCTGGGATAGGAAGGGCAATCCCTTGCTGACTGCACTCCTGGCTGGGGTCTGGGCTGGGGCTCGAGGCTGGCTGTGGGACTTTGAGCAGGCTCCTGGGGCCTCTCTCAGCTCCTCTTGCCTGGGTAAACCTGCAGGGCATGAGGCCAGGATCCTAGTAGGGCCATCGATGGGGGCTGGGAGTCTTGCTTGGCCAAAGCTGATTGAACCGTTAGTGTTATTAAAAACATTCCTTAAAAAGTCATGTAGCCACACTGCAGAAAAGTCAAGAATAGGGACATGAAGTAAACCAAAACCTACCCCCATTTCTGTCCCCATCCCAAGCTCGAAACACACCACTGCTTGTATTTTGGTGTTCCCTTCCTATCTTTTCTCCCAGCAACCAGTTTTTATATAGATGTCATTGCTCCCAGCACCCAGTTTTTATATATAGATGTCATTGGTCTATCTATACAAGTAATTTAATGCTCCTCCCTTTCCTCCAGTTGATACTGTATCATGAGTGTTTTCTAAATGACTGCAGGGTGGTTTTTTTATTTTTTTAAATTTTTTAAAAGATTTATTTATTTATTTATTTGGGGTGGGGAGGGAGGGGAGCAGGTGGGCCACTTCTATTGGTGTTTCGTTTGTCCATTTTCATCCATCTTTGTTCTTTGGCCCTTGTGGGCCTCCCATCGTGGTGGCTTCTGTTGTCACAGAGCACCGGCTCTGGGGATCGAACTGGCAGCCCTTGCACTGCAAGGCGGTGTCCTTACCACTGGACCACCAGGGAAGCCCAGGGTGGTTTTAATCCTTCTTTCTAATGGGTCTGGCATCAGGGTGGAGAGTGTAGGCTCCGGAGCCTGACTTAGTGAGTTCAGATTGTACACACATTGCTTGACTTTGGGCAAGTTACCTAATGTCTCTGTGCCTCACTTCCTTGTAAGGTCGATATAAATGTTAAATGAATCACTACAATGCCAGTAAACACTGGCTATCATCAGTGATTTTAGACTATGTTACAGTGCAACATGATTTACAGAGCCATCCCCCTATTGTTTAAAATTTTAGTTATTCCAGGTTTTTGCTACTGTTATAAAAAAAAAATACACTGAAGCAAACAGCTTTGTGCATAAAACTTTGTTTATATTTGGGATATTTTCTAGGGACGGATGACCAAGAATAGGATCGCTAGACCAGGAAGTCTGAACATTTTATAGAACTCATGACACATTATTGCCAGATTGTTTTCGGAAATGTTCCAATTTACACTCCCAGATAATGTGTGAGTGCCGATTTCACCAGACCCTCTATGGGATAGGCCATAGTAGGGCCAGTGCTATTGCTTGGCCAAAGCTGATTGAACCGTTAGTGTTATTAAAAACATTCCTTAAAAAGTCATGTAGCCACACTGCAGAAAAGTCAAGAATAGGGACATGAAGTAAACCAAAACCTACCCCATTTCTGTCCCCATCCCAAGCTCGAAACACACCACTGCTTGTATTTTGGTGTTCCCTTCCTATCTTTTCTCCCAGCAACCAGTTTTTATATAGATGTCATTGCTCCCAGCACCCAGTTTTTATATATAGATGTCATTGGTCTATCTATACAAGTAATTTAATGCTCCTCCCTTTCCTCCAGTTGATACTGTATCATGAGTGTTTTCTAAATGACTGCAGGGTGGTTTTTTTATTTTTTTAAATTTTTTAAAAGATTTATTTATTTATTTATTTGGGGTGGGGAGGGAGGGGAGCAGGTGGGCCACTTCTATTGGTGTTTCGTTTGTCCATTTTCATCCATCTTTGTTCTTTGGCCCTTGTGGGCCTCCCATCGTGGTGGCTTCTGTTGTCACAGAGCACCGGCTCTGGGGATCGAACTGGCAGCCCTTGCACTGCAAGGCGGTGTCCTTACCCACTGGACCACCAGGGAAGCCCAGGGTGGTTTTAATCCTTCTTTCTAATGGGTCTGGCATCAGGGTGGAGAGTGTAGGCTCCGGAGCCTGACTTAGTGAGTTCAGATTGTACACACATTGCTTGACTTTGGGCAAGTTACCTAATGTCTCTGTGCCTCACTTCCTTGTAAGGTCGATATAAATGTTAAATGAATCACTACAATGCCAGTAAACACTGGCTATCATCAGTGATTTTAGACTATGTTACAGTGCAACATGATTTACAGAGCCATCCCCCTATTGTTTAAAATTTTAGTTATTCCAGGTTTTTGCTACTGTTATAAAAAAAAAATACACTGAAGCAAACAGCTTTGTGCATAAAACTTTGTTTATATTTGGGATATTTTCTAGGGACGGATGACCAAGAATAGGATCGCTAGACCAGGAAGTCTGAACATTTTTATAGAACTCATGACACATTATTGCCAGATTGTTTTCGGAAATGACTGTTCCAATTTACACTCCCAGAAATAATGTGTGAGTGCCGATTTCACCAGACCCTCACCAACATTGCGTATTATCATTTTCTTATTGCTTTTTGCTATTTTAATTTGGAAGCTCATTTAATTTACGGAAGCAGAACCATTTTCTGTATTTATTAGCTGTTAATAACTTTTTTGGTCTGCTCGTCTCTACAAGCACACAGTCTCTTCTCAGATGAATTAGGAAGATAGGACTTAGATACAGGAAGTAGGGAAGAGTATAACACAGGGAACAGCATAGTCCCCGAGTGGGTGGCGGGGACTCATTGGAGGGCGAGGGGACTTTCCTCTCTTGGGGCCAGGACACTTTCAGTTCCCTCCACTTAGACTGTTCCTTCATTCAAACATTTATCAGGTACTTTTCGGGTTAAAGGTAAATGACTCAGTCTTGACGGTGCCCTGACAGAGAGCATGGCCCACAGCAGAGACGACAAGAAAACAGATAGAAAATGGAATGACTGATGTCTGATGATGGGAATGTGGGGCACAGAGGGAGGGAGAGGAGAAGCACCCGACGTGGCCTGGCTGTCCCAGAGGGCGTCCAGGAGGAAGTGGCCTATGAACTGGGGCCTAAGGAATACGCTGTAGTTAACCAGTGAAGTGGGGGAGGGCAGATAGTTGCAGGGAGAGGTGAGGAAGTGAGAAGGGAAGTGGAGTACGGGAGAGCCCTCCGAGTGTAACGTAGAAACAGCCCGTGGGGGGGCCAGAGGAGGGTAGCCGAAGGACCTCAGGGGGGAGGGGCTGGAGTTACCTAATGTCTCTGTGCCTCATTGTAAGGTCGATATAAATGTTAAATGAATCACTACAATGCCAGTAAACACTGGCTATCATCAGTGATTTTAGACTATGTTACAGTGCAACATGATTTACAGAGCCATCCCCCTATTGTTTAAAATTTTAGTTATTCCAGGTTTTTGCTACTGTTATAAAAAAAAAATACACTGAAGCAAACAGCTTTGTGCATAAAACTTTGTTTATATTTGGGATATTTTCTAGGGACGGATGACCAAGAATAGGATCGCTAGACCAGGAAGTCTGAACATTTTTATAGAACTCATGACACATTATTGCCAGATTGTTTTCGGAAATGACTGTTCCAATTTACACTCCCAGAAATAATGTGTGAGTGCCGATTTCACCAGACCCTCACCAACATTGCGTATTATCATTTTCTTATTGCTTTTTGCTATTTTAATTTGGAAGCTCATTTAATTTACGGAAGCAGAACCATTTTCTGTATTTATTAGCTGTTAATAACTTTTTTGGTCTGCTCGTCTCTACAAGCACACAGTCTCTTCTCAGATGAATTAGGAAGATAGGACTTAGATACAGGAAGTAGGGAAGAGTATAACACAGGGAACAGCATAGTCCCCGAGTGGGTGGCGGGGACTCATTGGAGGGCGAGGGGACTTTCCTCTCTTGGGGCCAGGACACTTTCAGTTCCCTCCACTTAGACTGTTCCTTCATTCAAACATTTATCAGGTACTTTTCGGGTTAAAGGTAAATGACTCAGTCTTGACGGTGCCCTGACAGAGAGCATGGCCCACAGCAGAGACGACAAGAAAACAGATAGAAAATGGAATGACTGATGTCTGATGATGGGAATGTGGGGCACAGAGGGAGGGGAGAGGAGAAGCACCCGACGTGGCCTGGCTGTCCCAGAGGGCGTCCAGGAGGAAGTGGCCTATGAACTGGGGCCTAAGGAATACGCTGTAGTTAACCAGTGAAGTGGGGGAGGGCAGATAGTTGCAGGGAGAGGTGAGGAAGTGAGAAGGGAAGTGGAGTACGGGAGAGCCCTCCGAGTGTAACGTAGAAACAGCCCGTGAGGCCAGAGGGGTCAGCAGAGGCCAGGGGTGGAAGGCCTCAAGACTCCAGACCTGGTGTGATCGGAGCTCTATGAATGGGAGGCGTGGGTAGCGGTGCGGGACCCTCGGAGGAGGCTCTTAGACTAGCTGAGGCCAGAGCCGATGGGAGCCGGGACCAGAGAGGGAGGGTGGTGGAAATATTCCCGGTGGAACCCTCACCAGCCTCAAGGTGCCGGCTGAAGGTCGCCTCCGCCAGGGAGCCCTCGCCGACACCTGTCGTGACCCACCGCGTCCTGTGTGCCTGGAGGACGGGGCCTGGCCTCTGGCGGTCAGCTGAGCACCCACCGTCGCTGACCCTGTCTTGCCCGCTCCCCTCTGCCTCCAGACCCTCACCTGTGACTCCATCTCTCTCCACTGACTACCAGCCACTTTCCTGCTCTCTCTCTTTTTTTAAGAATAAGATTTATTGTTTTCATTTTAAAAGCAACAACAATATTGCAGCGTATCTGGGAAAAAAGAGAAACAAAGACAAAAAACCAGATCAGCCCCAGCCGCCTCCCCCAGCATTCCCAGCCTCCCACTGGGCGTGGCTCCCCACAGCTTGCTTTTTCTGACGCAGGTTTTTATTTTTGCCTCCTTGTAATCATAGTATCCGGACCATTTTGGTCCTCCTCTCTCCCATTTGCTTGTTGGGAGCTAGTTCCCCGGCAGCCGCGGGGTCTGGGCAAATTTCATTTTTTAATGTATCTGGGCTGGCCTGGGGATGGGGCGGGTCAGACAAAAGTTGCTTAACTCCATCCTCTGTCCTGCAGTGGGCAAGGCTGACCACCTTCCCCTTGGGCAGCCCGTTTCCTTTGTCTGGGTGAAACTGCCCAGGGCCTGGCCCCTGGTATACCTTTCCTCAGCGCCCTGCCCCTAGTTCCCTTTGTGGAGTTTGCTAGGCTGCCCCAGGGCTAACGACCTCAGAAGCACCGACGTGGCCTGGCTGTCCCAGAGGGCGTCCAGGAGGAAGTGGCCTATGAACTGGGGCCTAAGGAATACGCTGTAGTTAACCAGTGAAGTGGGGGAGGGCAGATAGTTGCAGGGAGAGGTGAGGAAGTGAGAAGGGAAGTGGAGTACGGGAGAGCCCTCCGAGTGTAACGTAGAAACAGCCCGTGAGGCCAGAGGGGTCAGCAGAGGCCAGGGGTGGAAGGCCTCAAGACTCCAGACCTGGTGTGATCGGAGCTCTATGAATGGGAGGCGTGGGTAGCGGTGCGGGACCCTCGGAGGAGGCTCTTAGACTAGCTGAGGCCAGAGCCGATGGGAGCCGGGACCAGAGAGGGAGGGTGGTGGAAATATTCCCGGTGGAACCCTCACCAGCCTCAAGGTGCCGGCTGAAGGTCGCCTCCGCCAGGGAGCCCTCGCCGACACCTGTCGTGACCCACCGCGTCCTGTGTGCCTGGAGGACGGGGCCTGGCCTCTGGCGGTCAGCTGAGCACCCACCGTCGCTGACCCTGTCTTGCCCGCTCCCCTCTGCCTCCAGACCCTCACCTGTGACTCCATCTCTCTCCACTGACTACCAGCCACTTTCCTGCTCTCTCTCTTTTTTTAAGAATAAGATTTATTGTTTTCATTTTAAAAGCAACAACAATATTGCAGCGTATCTGGGAAAAAAGAGAAACAAAGACAAAAAACCAGATCAGCCCCAGCCGCCTCCCCCAGCATTCCCAGCCTCCCACTGGGCGTGGCTCCCCACAGCTTGCTTTTTCTGACGCAGGTTTTTATTTTTGCCTCCTTGTAATCATAGTATCCGGACCATTTTGGTCCTCCTCTCTCCCATTTGCTTGTTGGGAGCTAGTTCCCCGGCAGCCGCGGGGTCTGGGCAAATTTCATTTTTTAATGTATCTGGGCTGGCCTGGGGATGGGGCGGGTCAGACAAAAGTTGCTTAACTCCATCCTCTGTCCTGCAGTGGGCAAGGCTGACCACCTTCCCCTTGGGCAGCCCGTTTCCTTTGTCTGGGGTGAAACTGCCCAGGGCCTGGCCCCTGGTATACCTTTCCTCAGCGCCCCTGCCCCTAGTTCCCCTTTGTGGAGTTTGCTAGGCTGCCCCCAGGGGCCACTCTTCTCTGAAGGCATGATAGACAGACCTAGTTTGAGATCCAGATTCAGCTCTGTGACCTCAGACAAATTAACCTCTCTGGACCTCAGTTTCCTCATGTGTACAATGGGTCTATTACAACAGTAAAATAATGGCTATAAAATGCCTATAAAAAACCATTCTTGGCTTATTGTAAGTGTTTAGGAAAAGGTCGTTGATATTATTGTACTTTTTCATTCTATGAAGAGTTTCTGAGACCACCTTGGACTAGATGCTGGAATGGCAGAGATGAATGAGCATCAACTATATCTGTGTACAGAGCTCAGTCTGGTGGGGAAGTCACCCAGGGAAGCATGACTGCACCAGAATGTGGTCAGCCCTGCACTGTTGCACCAGATCTGGGTGGCATCCTAACTCCATCACTTGCTAGCTGTGTGACTTTGGGCAAGTTGGTCGACCTCTCTGAGCTGCCGCTTCCTCTTCTGTTAATTTCATAGGGTCATTGGGGAGATTCGGTGATATGATGCATGTAACATACTCAACACAGTGCCTGGCACATAGTAAGTGTTGAAACCAATAGTAGCTGCCATTTTATTATTATTGTTGTTATTGTTATTCCCATATACAAGGTGCTGTTGGGAACACAGAGGAGTGACTGACTGGGGGTTCAGGGAAAGCACCGTAGAAGAGGGAACACTTGAGCTGGGTCTTGAAGGATGAGTAGAAGTTCACCAAGTGGGAAAGGACACTCTAGGTAAGGAGCCTGTGATTCCAGGTTGCCATCTGTCAATGAGGGGTTTGTTCTTTGGGGGACGAAGGCATCGTGTTGATCCCAGCGGCCCCGCGTGCCCTCACCGCCTCCCTCTGGCCTGCCTGGGGGCTGCGTGCCCACCCTCCTGTCACAGCATCCACCCGTGACCCTGTCCTGGAGGCCGTGGGGTCCCGCTCGTGGGAGTTGTGTCCCCCTCTGTCCATGTTTGGGGTCACAGGTCTGTGTTGGAGTCTGGTGCCATCTGTCTGCATGTTCCCGTGATTCTTGTCTGTCTGTGTCAGTATCCAAGGGGCCCTCGGGCCACACCATGGTGGTGGTGGTGGGGAGCATGCATGTTTCCTTGGTTTCCGGCTCTAACCAAATAGCCAGGCCTCGTTGGCCACTCTCTCCCTGGCCCAGGGTAGCCCCTGCCTCTCCCCACTGACCCATTCTCTGGGGGCTTTCAACCGGTTCCCTCCCGCTGCCTCCTCTCCCGGCTTCTCCAGTCCCACCTACACTCAGCAGTCAGAGGGGCCTCTCTAAATCACAGATTCTGTCCCATCCCACTTCTTCCTGCCCAGACCCCAGGCCTTGGATTCAGGAGCTGCCTTTCTAGGTCTGGCCGTGGCCAATGGCTCCAGCTTCATGTCCCGCTGATGGCTTTAGCTCTCCTCCCACACCCTGTTGCTCTGACCTCTGGGCCTTCGCTCAGGCTGTTGCTTCTGCCAGGAAGGCTCTGCACTCCGTTGCCTGGCTAACTTCCACTCATCCTTTAAGACCCAAAGCGTGTATCACCTTTGCTGGGAAGTCCTCCTTGATCCTTTCTTTGCATCCTGAGCTCTGGGCTGCTCCTCCCTGACTTGGAGGGTAAGAGCAAGTGACTTGCCCAAGATCACACAGCTGGTGTTTTGGAGCCAAGATTGAACCTGGGTGCCCTGGGCTCCAAATAAGGCAGGTTGTTCCAAGGTCCAGGTGAGAGGACAGTAGCTAGAACTCGTGAAGAGGGTGGAGTGGATCTGGGAGAGGTTGGAACTGGAATCCCGAGGTCAGAGCTGGGAGGAGGGAGGGGACATGCTGTGGGTCAAGGTCTGACAGGAGCATCTGGGCAGGCTTGGAGGCCCTGCTCAGAGGGGATGGCTAGAGGATTACACATCCCAGGGGAAGGTCAAGTCCAGTCTGAGCAGCCATGAGCGTTCAGGGAGGTAACTGGAAGGTGGACCTAGAGCTCCAGGGAGCAAGCAGTTGGATCTGGGGGTGGAGACCTGGGGGTTGGCTGGTGTTTGAAGTTCTAGAGTGGATGGGTCACCCAGGGACGGAGGCCAGTGGAAGGAGGGGAGTGCTCCTCAGGGGCACTCTGAGGAGCCTAGGCTGTTGGGGTGCAAGCTGGGAGAGAGACAGAAGATATGGGACCCAGGGCTCATAGCACCCATCTTCTCCCAGGATCATGGAGGCTGGGAGGCCATGAAGGATGGGATTGGAAGGTGGCCATAGGCTCGGACCACATGGAGGGCCCTGGTGGCGTGTGGCACGTCTCATAGGCCAAAGGTCTTTCTTTTTGCAGAAGCTTGTAGGTCACGTGTCTGCTTCCTCCACCTAGCTCGGGGCCCCCAGAGGGCAGGGCTCTTCTGTTTGCCTTGGGTTCCTCAGCACCCGTCCCCAGTGTGGCCCAGAAGATGTCTCCAGAATGAACGGATGGGTGGGCAGGAGGTGTTTCATTCATTGGCCCATCCGACTTTTTTCACCTCTTTGAGCAAGAAAACCTTTCTGAGCAAGTGACAGCTTGCTCGCCCCACTGCAAGGATCAGGGCTGTGTGTCTTGAGGCTCACAGCCCAGAGTCTTGGCTTCTCTCTGGGGCCTTGAAGCCCACTCTGCATGTCCTGCCCGACGGCCAGCATGTCTCCTCTGCCCGTCGGGCTTGGACACTCAGCCCCAGCTCACCGGGCTCCTCTGTCCCCAGCGCTGTCCTCAGGTTCCTCCCGCTGCTGACCTTGGTCCTCTGAGCTTCCTGGCTGCCCCACCCAGCACACGCCCTGATGCCTCCTCACTGCCAGCATTCCTTCCCAGCCACTGGCAGGGCGTTCAAGGCCCTGCTGGCTGGCCTCTGCCTCGCCCGCCTCATCCCTCTCTGGCTCTCTCAGGTGTCAGTGGGTAGCAGCTCCCCGTCCCACACCTGCTCCATGTCTGCTCAAACTGTTGCCTCCACTTGGACGTCCTGCTGCCTTGTCCACCTGTCCTAAGCAGACATCCACCTGTCTCTCTCCTGCTTAAAATCTCTCTCTCTCTCAACATAAGGTCTGTAGGGCTTAGTCTGGCTCTGGCCATCTTCCCATCCTGTCACGCAGGTCCTAGGACTGCACAGGGGCACACTTCCCTCAAAAGCTTGTTGAAGGGCTCGCATGAGATGCTCTTGATGTACATCTGGCAATGAGCTGGCACTCAGGCAGGGCTCAGAAAATCCACCCCTCCCCTCACCCACCCTCCCAGCACTGACACAGTAGATGTACACCAGGACCTGGGGCACTGACTGACTGAATCAGGAAGCCCAGGCGAGAAGGACACGGAGAAGTGAACGCTGTGTGGATCAGATTATGGGGCCCAGGACACACCCTGCCCCCTCTCCAGGGGTAGAGGTGGTCCCTGCCTGATCAGGGGTCTGATAAGTGACGAAGAGGATGCTGTATCCCAGCTATCGGACCCCCGACCGCCATGATCAGGGTGCCGCTTTGGGAAGCCTGGACTTGGCATGGAACTCAAGAGGAGGAGAGGAGCTCTTTTCTCCGCCATCATCTGTACCGTTGAGTTCGCTGCTCATGATGTCTTCTCACAAGACTTTCAGGATCAAGCGATTCTTGGCCAAGACACAAAAGCAGAATCAGCCCATCCCTCACTGTATTCAAATGAAAACTGGTAATAAAATCAGGTATAACTCCAAGAGAAGACATTGGAGAAGGACCAAGCCTGTACTGTGAGGAGCCTCGCATGTAGAGTGGCCCACGTGCTGTGAGCGTATTAGTTAGCCAGCTCACAGTGAAAACACTGGTCCTGTCTGAACAGCTTAGCCGAGATGGGACGGCCCAGCTCCCGGTGTCGCCTCTTTCCTCGCTAGCAGTCTATGGGGTTTAGTAAGAAACATGTGGAACTTTCTGTTGGAACAACAACAACAAAAAAAACAGGAGGAGAGGACCACTCCCCCAGAAGAATGCGAGGAACACTCGGCTAAAATGAGCCAAGTCCCAGGCCAGGGCAGGAAAGGGGCACAGGGGCCTATTTCAATCCCATTTTACAGATGAGAAAAACAGAGGCTCAGAGAGCTGATGCCCAGCCCTGCAGGGCAGCACTTCCTCATGTTTCCCCATCTGTGTGGCCAGGAGCAAGTGCTTCCCTCCTGGCGCCCTAGCCCCCTCTGTGAAATGAGGGTGAAGACCTTCCCAGCTTCCTGCACTTCTATTCAATGCTGGTTCGTTGTGTGGGACTGGCTTTAAAATGGTTTTGATTATTTAATCTTTCGTTTATTCATTCTGTCGTACAACTCATGTTGTTGAGCCCCTCTGGGTCTTGGTGCTGAGGATGCCAAGCTGAACCAGGCAGGTGTCCAGTTCCCAGGCTTCGCCCCAGAGCCTCCCCACCCTGGCTCTGCAGCTCAGACCCTTCACGTTTCCCCGGTGGACAACAGTAGGAGAGGGACAGGTCTGAAGCTGCTGGCTGGCTGGGTCGTGGGTGGGTCATGCCATCCGAACAGAAGGCATATCCACAGTCCTACAGTCAGGGTGCTTTGTCCTTCCTCTGAACAGCTGAGGGACTGATGACCTGGATGTTGGAGTCAGGCAGATCAGAGTGGGGGCAGCTCTCTGCTTGCTGTGCTGAAAACCATCTTTACCGTTGAGTTCGCTGCTCATGATGTCTTCTCACAAGACTTTCAGGATCAAGCGATTCTTGGCCAAGACACAAAAGCAGAATCAGCCCATCCCTCACTGTATTCAAATGAAAACTGGTAATAAAATCAGGTATAACTCCAAGAGAAGACATTGGAGAAGGACCAAGCCTGTACTGTGAGGAGCCTCGCATGTAGAGTGGCCCACGTGCTGTGAGCGTATTAGTTAGCCAGCTCACAGTGAAAACACTGGTCCTGTCTGAACAGCTTAGCCGAGATGGGACGGCCCAGCTCCCGGTGTCGCCTCTTTCCTCGCTAGCAGTCTATGGGGTTTAGTAAGAAACATGTGGAACTTTCTGTTGGAACAACAACAACAAAAAAAACAGGAGGAGAGGACCACTCCCCCAGAAGAATGCGAGGAACACTCGGCTAAAATGAGCCAAGTCCCAGGCCAGGGCAGGAAAGGGGCACAGGGGCCTATTTCAATCCCATTTTACAGATGAGAAAAACAGAGGCTCAGAGAGCTGATGCCCAGCCCTGCAGGGCAGCACTTCCTCATGTTTCCCCATCTGTGTGGCCAGGAGCAAGTGCTTCCCTCCTGGCGCCCTAGCCCCCTCTGTGAAATGAGGGTGAAGACCTTCCCAGCTTCCTGCACTTCTATTCAATGCTGGTTCGTTGTGTGGGACTGGCTTTAAAATGGTTTTGATTATTTAATCTTTCGTTTATTCATTCTGTCGTACAACTCATGTTGTTGAGCCCCTCTGGGTCTTGGTGCTGAGGATGCCAAGCTGAACCAGGCAGGTGTCCAGTTCCCAGGCTTCGCCCCAGAGCCTCCCCACCCTGGCTCTGCAGCTCAGACCCTTCACGTTTCCCCGGTGGACAACAGTAGGAGAGGGACAGGTCTGAAGCTGCTGGCTGGCTGGGTCGTGGGTGGGTCATGCCATCCGAACAGAAGGCATATCCACAGTCCTACAGTCAGGGTGCTTTGTCCTTCCTCTGAACAGCTGAGGGACTGATGACCTGGATGTTGGAGTCAGGCAGATCAGAGTGGGGGTCTCAGCTCTCTGCTTGCTTGCTGTGTGACCTTGACCAAATCACTCCACCTCTCTGAACTTCAGTTTCCTCACTTGTAAAATGGGGATGAGGAGAGTACCTGCCTTGTAGTGTCTGTGTGCCCGACACAAGGTGCATACTTTGTGAATGGCAGCCTCCTCACTGTTTTTATTGTGCTGAGGTCTTTCTTTGAGGAGACGGTCCAGGGACCTGGAGCAGTCCGGGAGAACTCCAGGCAGGAAGTGCTTCTGGTATTGAGTTGTGAGGGATGGGCTGTGTTGGATGGGTGGAGGGAAGGGCAGCGTGCCGTCTGGGTGGTGGAGACGGGAGGGCTTTTAGAACTGTCCATTCACCCCAGAGGAGAACACTCTGATTTCCAACCCGGCCAGATTCAGACCCAAAGCGGCCCCCAGACTGGGAGTGACAGGCAAGGACTTTTGCATACGGTACTGACTCGTATGCATGTGGGTATTTGTTCCTAGCGACTGGGGTTTTCCAAACACATTCCCCAGAGGAGCTGGCTTGAGCAGATCTGATTTATAGTCTTGACTCTTGGCACCCTAGCTCTGTGGTCTTGGACAGGTCTTTTCCCCTCTCTCCAAGCCTCAGTTTCTTCACCAAAAAGTGGGACAATACCTCGTTTGCCTACTCCTCGAGTAAAGATCTCAAAAGCTAATTTTTATAAAAGATCTTTCTTAAAAGTGTTGAGATTAGGTTGTATCCTTATGGAAGGTTTTTTTTTTTTTTTTTTTCTCTTGAAACCCTCTGCCAGCAATTCCAATAGGGGCTTCTCCTGCTTGTAGGGCCAGGAAAAAAAGGTTGAAGACACTTCATTTCAGCCTTGCTGTTAAAAGAAACACTTCCATGTAAACAACCAGTACTGGTAGGTATTTAGTTAGTGATATCTGGAAGCGAGAGATAAAGAAGAGAAATTTGATAGGGAGCGAGACTGGATGGAATACCTCCGTCCAGCATGGTCCCTGTAAGTTTTACTTCTTGACTTACCCCAAACGATAGCTTTGAAAGCCCACCCTTACACTGCCCTGGTTGCGAAGATTCCCCGAACCCTGCTTTGTCCTTCCTCTGAACAGCTGAGGGACTGATGACCTGGATGTTGGAGTCAGGCAGATCAGAGTGGGGGTCTCAGCTCTGCTTGCTTGCTGTGTGACCTTGACCAAATCACTCCACCTCTCTGAACTTCAGTTTCCTCACTTGTAAAATGGGGATGAGGAGAGTACCTGCCTTGTAGTGTCTGTGTGCCCGACACAAGGTGCATACTTTGTGAATGGCAGCCTCCTCACTGTTTTTATTGTGCTGAGGTCTTTCTTTGAGGAGACGGTCCAGGGACCTGGAGCAGTCCGGGAGAACTCCAGGCAGGAAGTGCTTCTGGTATTGAGTTGTGAGGGATGGGCTGTGTTGGATGGGTGGAGGGAAGGGCAGCGTGCCGTCTGGGTGGTGGAGACGGGAGGGCTTTTAGAACTGTCCATTCACCCCAGAGGAGAACACTCTGATTTCCAACCCGGCCAGATTCAGACCCAAAGCGGCCCCCAGACTGGGAGTGACAGGCAAGGACTTTTGCATACGGTACTGACTCGTATGCATGTGGGTATTTGTTCCTAGCGACTGGGGTTTTCCAAACACATTCCCCAGAGGAGCTGGCTTGAGCAGATCTGATTTATAGTCTTGACTCTTGGCACCCTAGCTCTGTGGTCTTGGACAGGTCTTTTCCCCTCTCTCCAAGCCTCAGTTTCTTCACCAAAAAGTGGGACAATACCTCGTTTGCCTACTCCTCGAGTAAAGATCTCAAAAGCTAATTTTTATAAAAGATCTTTCTTAAAAGTGTTGAGATTAGGTTGTATCCTTATGGAAGGTTTTTTTTTTTTTTTTTTTTCTCTTGAAACCCTCTGCCAGCAATTCCAATAGGGGCTTCTCCTGCTTGTAGGGCCAGGAAAAAAAGGTTGAAGACACTTCATTTCAGCCTTGCTGTTAAAAGAAACACTTCCATGTAAACAACCAGTACTGGTAGGTATTTAGTTAGTGATATCTGGAAGCGAGAGATAAAGAAGAGAAATTTGATAGGGAGCGAGACTGGATGGAATACCTCCGTCCAGCATGGTCCCTGTAAGTCACTTCTTGACTTACTCTAGGACCGTAGGAAGACTCGAACCCTCTGGAAGAGACAGATAGCTTTGAAAGCCCACCCTTACACTGCCCTGGTTGCGAAGCACTTCTAACTCCACAGGAACTTGCCAGAGGTGAAGGCCACCAGACAAACTGTCACATCCTTCTACTGAAGAGCCCCACGTGGCCCCGGCCTCAGGCCTCTTCAGTCCCGTCTGAAGTACAGTGATCTGACACCTCCTTATAGGGAGAATGGTGTACCTGGCCATGCTTGTTTCTTGAGGAGAACTTTCCAGAGGTACAATTTCTTGGGTCAAAGGGCGATACTGTAATCATTTGAGTCCCTGTAAGTCATCCAGCCAGATTGCCCTTCACAAAGGTGGTATCTGATGACCCAAGTTGCCCCCCGTGTTCTGTGGGTCAGAAGGGCAGGGATCAGGGAGGGGCAGTTGCCTCTGCTCTGTGCCCATTGACAGAGTTGCCAGGACTCCTCAGTTTGTCCCTGGACAACAAGCTTCTGTGTGGAAGCCGTGGCTCTGTCGCCTAGGGTCTTTGTGGGGGGATTCTTTGTTGGGAGGATAGGGATTAGTCCACTGGTATCAGGGTGATTGAGGAGGGGAGAGCAAGGGGGTGCACTGTTCTGGATGTGGCCTTGGCTCTTTGGGGCCCACTGTGGGAGATAGTGAATTCCAGATGTTTAGTCTGGAGATGTGGTTCTCTGGGCCTGGTAGGAGGTCTGCTCTGCTGCGGGGTGAGGGGGTGAGGGTCCCATGCCTGGGACAGGAATCCCAGATTGGCCCAGACTTGAGTGGGCGTGGCTGATGGGAGTTTGTCCCTGGCCGGTGGGGAGAGCCCTCTTCTCTGTGACAGTTGCTTTCTCCCCGCAGGATGGCCGAGCCTCGATTTAACAACCCCTACTTCTGGCCCCCTCCTCCCACCATGCCCAGCCAGGTAAGACGGAGCATCGCCTTTCCCGCCGCCTTCCGGCTCCTCGAGTTTGGCTTTGCCCTGAGCTTTGGCTGTTGCCTGCGGGACGAGAGATTCACGGGTGGCCTGGTGGCCCCGGGACGGGGCAGGGCACGGCGCAAGCCCTCCCAGCCTCTCTCCTCTTCCACCCGCAGCTGGACAACCTGGTCCTGATTAACAAGATCAAGGAGCAACTGATGGCAGAGAAGATACGGCCGCCTCACCTGCCGCCCACGTCGGCTGCGTCGCAGCAGCCGCTGCTCGTGCCACCGGCGCCGGCCGAGAGCAGCCAGGCGGTCATGTCGCTACCCAAGCTGCAGCAGGTGCCAGGGCTGCATCCTCAGGCCGTGCCGCAGCCCGACGTGGCGCTGCACGCGCGGCCAGCCACCAGCACGGTCACAGGTACCGCGGGGCCGGGTGGGCGGGGCTGGTGAGGACTGGGCGGAGACTACCTGGGAGGGGCGTGGCCATGCGGCCTACGGCGGGGCGGGGCAGGCAGGGCCTGGGGCGGGGCTGGTGGGTCCTGCAACCTGTTGACCGGCCTCACTAAGCCGCCCAGAGGGGCCGAGGTCAGGTCACTGCCGGTCAAAGGAGGCCAGGTCTATGTAGAGAATGTCAGGAATCCAGAGGAGACCCTAACCAGACTTGACAGGGTGAGGGGTGAAGGAAGACTTCCTTGGATGGGTCCCCATGCAAGGAAGAGTCGGTGGTTGACTAGGGAAATAGAACGGTACCTGCAAAGCAAGTATGTATGTAGAAAGCAAGAGTAGGACAGTGTCCAGGTGGAGAAGATCAAAAGGTGATGATAATCATCATCGTCGTATAGCAGCTGGCTCCAGGCGAACATCTGTGTGTGTTCTCCAGTGTTCGTGTTATTACTCCCAGCCGTTCTGTGAGGTGGCTACCTCAGGTTGACTTACAAAAACAGCAGTTTCCTGTGGTTCACCCTAACGTCTTCATTCAGCAGATGAGCAAACTGCCGCCCAACTTCACAGCCAGCCATCTCACAGCCACTAAGAGGCCAAGGCAGGCAGTGTGGTTCCAGAGCCCATGCGTGAACCGTTTTTTCTGCTGGTTCTGCTGAGGCGCCAGATTGTGAAGGGCCCCGTGGGCCACCTGGGCAGTTCGGACTTAACCCTCGGGCAGTGGGAGCTGTGGAAGGTTCTTAAGTAGGTGAGGTTAGAAAGCTGGGTCTGGCAGAGACTGGCTTGGTGGGAGACCAGCATGGAGGCAGGGGGAGCTGCAGGGGTGGGTGGCGGCCCGCGCCAGGCAGGGGCAGAGGGGAGGGACAGAAGGAAGCAGAGGGGAGGGATGTTGAGGATGAGGAGCCCACAGGGCTGGGTGCTGGGCTGGATGAAGGGGTGAGGAGTGAGAGGGGGCAGGGGAGACTCCCAGGCATTGCCAGTGAGATGGAATGATAGGAGGAGGGGGGTGGGGCACTGGCTGAGAGCCCCGTGCTGGATAGACTGAGGCTGGGGGCAGGGCTGCCTGGAGCCCACCTCAGAGCCCGCTGGACAGGCTTTTCCCGGTGGCCACTGCAGCTGGGCCATTGTTCCTCCTCTCGCTGGCCACGCTGCCGCCAGCCAGATGCCCGAGCGGCTCTCCCATCTCCCCCCTCCCTCTTGGTACCCAAGAATCATGGGGCCCCATGTGCCTCCCCATCCAGGCCCCAGTCACCCTCTGCACATTCCCTTCTTATTATGGCCTTATTAAATTTATTTTTTCATTATAAAAGTAATATTAAAAAAGTAATATAAGCATATTAAGGGAAATTCGGAAAAAAGAGAAACTAAGAAAAATCACTCAAAAATTTTTTTAACCCCATGCAAGGAAGAGTCGGTGGTTGACTAGGGAAATAGAACGGTACCTGCAAAGCAAGTATGTATGTAGAAAGCAAGAGTAGGACAGTGTCCAGGTGGAGAAGATCAAAAGGTGATGATAATCATCATCGTCGTATAGCAGCTGGCTCCAGGCGAACATCTGTGTGTGTTCTCCAGTGTTCGTGTTATTACTCCCAGCCGTTCTGTGAGGTGGCTACCTCAGGTTGACTTACAAAAACAGCAGTTTCCTGTGGTTCACCCTAACGTCTTCATTCAGCAGATGAGCAAACTGCCGCCCAACTTCACAGCCAGCCATCTCACAGCCACTAAGAGGCCAAGGCAGGCAGTGTGGTTCCAGAGCCCATGCGTGAACCGTTTTTTCTGCTGGTTCTGCTGAGGCGCCAGATTGTGAAGGGCCCCGTGGGCCACCTGGGCAGTTCGGACTTAACCCTCGGGCAGTGGGAGCTGTGGAAGGTTCTTAAGTAGGTGAGGTTAGAAAGCTGGGTCTGGCAGAGACTGGCTTGGTGGGAGACCAGCATGGAGGCAGGGGGAGCTGCAGGGGTGGGTGGCGGCCCGCGCCAGGCAGGGGCAGAGGGGAGGGACAGAAGGAAGCAGAGGGGAGGGATGTTGAGGATGAGGAGCCCACAGGGCTGGGTGCTGGGCTGGATGAAGGGGTGAGGAGTGAGAGGGGGCAGGGGAGACTCCCAGGCATTGCCAGTGAGATGGAATGATAGGAGGAGGGGGGTGGGGCACTGGCTGAGAGCCCCGTGCTGGATAGACTGAGGCTGGGGGCAGGGCTGCCTGGAGCCCACCTCAGAGCCCGCTGGACAGGCTTTTCCCGGTGGCCACTGCAGCTGGGCCATTGTTCCTCCTCTCGCTGGCCACGCTGCCGCCAGCCAGATGCCCGAGCGGCTCTCCCATCTCCCCCCTCCCTCTTGGTACCCAAGAATCATGGGGCCCCATGTGCCTCCCCATCCAGGCCCCAGTCACCCTCTGCACATTCCCTTCTTATTATGGCCTTATTAAATTTATTTTTTCATTATAAAAGTAATATTAAAAAAGTAATATAAGCATATTAAGGGAAATTCGGAAAAAAGAGAAACTAAGAAAAAAAAATCACTCATAATCCCCAGCTTGTAACCCAGCAGCTTAGAGAGCCTTTAGTTCATTTCCTTCCTTTTCCATTGTTTTTGTTTGTTTTTTAATATGCAGGGGTTGTGTTTTGCTGAGCTTGTGGTAGGGCTGTACCCATGCTTTAACTTGCTTTTCCTACTCACCATGTTCTCATAAACATATTCAGTGCATTTTTATTATAAAGGTCACTCATAGTCATTATAGAAAATATAAACATTGCAGACAAACTGAAAGGGAAAAAAATTAGCCCTTGTCCTACTCTTGTTAGCATTTTCGTATGCTTTCTCTGTATTTATTTTATTTTATCCGTTCATCACAGGTGTAAAATAATGGGTGAATTTGCCAGGTAAAAAATTCAGATAATATGGAAGCTGATAAAGTATGAAAATCTCTTTTTACCAGCAAATTCTTTTCCCTCCCTCCCTAGAGAGAAGTACAGTTTACACACCGTTTAGTTTGGTGTGTCTCTTTTCAAATGGATTCCTGCACTTCATACACATGTATTGTCTGTATATACATATGTCATTTGAATGTGTGTTTTTTTTTCAGTAGGTGGGTTCATACTGGGTATGATTTGACTTTTCACCTGACAGCACACTTTGGCATTCTCTCCTCGTCACTGCACGTCTGTCTTGTTTTCGTGGTTTCCCTGTTCTTCCTATTGTGATGAACCACCTCTCTATACATAGTCCCTGCTGAGGATAAGTAAACTGTGTCCAATTTTGTCTGAGCACAGTTTTGTATGGAAGGTCCAAGTACACAGATCTTTGTGCTTGTGTGTAAATAAATATCTCTTTATGGGCAAGTTCTAGAATCAGGATTACTTTGTCAAAAGTTATGTACATTCGAAGTTTGAATGGCAGTTGTCACCCCACTCTCTGTTGTTAAGGTTGGTAAACGTACACTCCCAGCGTGTATGACACACACACAGGATATTTGTTCCAATTCTGGATCTTATCTTTTTCAATGCACGGACTTTGGGTTTTTTTTTTTTTAAATACATAGTTTTAATCATATGATAGATATCATTTTCATCTCTTTTGTGTGCTTTCTTTGATGTTATAAATGTTTCCAGTCCCCTTGTTTTTAAAAGGATAACTTTTAATGCAGAATTTTTTTAAAAAAAAGGGAAAGAAAAAGTTTATCGTCAAAGAATCAGAAAGTTAAGCCAAAGTAATTGTTTTATTTTTTTATTTTTTATTTTTAAATTTAAAAAAATTCTTTATTTTAAAGGTTTTACGGAGTTTTGTTGTTTACAGACATGTATGTTCCTAGATCAGTCATATGCATATCCCTGGTCCTCCCCCCGCCCAGTTCCCCCCATCCCACCCGTCCGGACCATCGCCCATGCCATTGTGAGCACTCCTATTCCCCTTTGCACACAAAGTAATTGTTTTAAAATTATCCCAATTCTACCACCCATATCACATTTTGGTGCATCTGTCTGCATCTGCTACTTAACTTTCTGTGCCTTAAAATTTTATTTTCTTTTTCTTTTTTTTAAAAGAAAAATCCTGTGATCTCCTTTTTAATGGGCAGTTGATGTTTAATAGAGGAGATTAGCAACTTATTGAATCCTTCCCTAATATTGCATATTTCAGTTGCTTCTAATTTTGCTGTTATAAATAGCATAGTGGTGAACATCTTTGTACTTCAGGGATTGCATATTTCAGTTGCTTCTAATTTTTGGTGGTCAGTGGTAGTCACCTGACAGCACACTTTGGCATTCTCTCCTCGTCACTGCACGCTGTCTTGTTTTCGTGGTTTCCCTGTTCTTCCAGGATGAACCACCTCTCTATACATAGTCCCTGCTGAGGATAAGTAAACTGTGTCCAATTTTGTCTGAGCACAGTTTTGTATGGAAGGTCCAAGTACACAGATCTTTGTGCTTGTGTGTAAATAAATATCTCTTTATGGGCAAGTTCTAGAATCAGGATTACTTTGTCAAAAGTTATGTACATTCGAAGTTTGAATGGCAGTTGTCACCCCACTCTCTGTTGTTAAGGTTGGTAAACGTACACTCCCAGCGTGTATGACACACACACAGGATATTTGTTCCAATTCTGGATCTTATCTTTTTCAATGCACGGACTTTGGGGTTTTTTTTTTTTAAATACATAGTTTTAATCATATGATAGATATCATTTTCATCTCTTTTGTGTGCTTTCTTTGATGTTATAAATGTTTCCAGTCCCCTTGTTTTTAAAAGGATAACTTTTAATGCAGAATTTTTTTAAAAAAAAGGGAAAGAAAAAGTTTATCGTCAAAGAATCAGAAAGTTAAGCCAAAGTAATTGTTTTATTTTTTTATTTTTTATTTTTTAAATTTAAAAAAATTCTTTATTTTAAAGGTTTTACGGAGTTTTGTTGTTTACAGACATGTATGTTCCTAGATCAGTCATATGCATATCCCTGGTCCTCCCCCCGCCCAGTTCCCCCCATCCCACCCGTCCGGACCATCGCCCCATGCCATTGTGAGCACTCCTATTCCCTTAGCACACAAAGTAATTGTTTTAAAATTATCCCAATTCTACCACCCATATCACATTTTGGTGCATCTGTCTGCATCTGCTACTTAACTTTCTGTGCCTTAAAATTTTATTTTCTTTTTCTTTTTTTTAAAAGAAAAATCCTGTGATCTCCTTTTTAATGGGCAGTTGATGTTTAATAGAGGAGATTAGCAACTTATTGAATCCTTCCCTAATATTGCATATTTCAGTTGCTTCTAATTTTTGCTGTTATAAATAGCATAGTGGTGAACATCTTTGTACTTCAGGGATTTTTGTTTGTTTTTTTGTCAGACTGATTTCCAGAGTGATCCTGTTATAGATAATAGGACTCATTTAGTCCTTAGATTGACTTCCCTGGTGGCTCAGTGGTAAAGAGTTTGCCTATTAAGGCAGAAGACACGGGCTTGATCCCTGGGTCAGAAAGATCCTTGGAGAAGGAAATGGCAACCCTCACTCCAGTATTCTTGCCTAGGAAATCCCATGGACAGAGGAGCCCGGCAGGCTACAGTCCATGAGGCTGAAAAAGAGTCAGACATGACTTAGTGACTGAACAACAATAGCCCTTAGATATCTAAAGAACCTTGTATATACACAGTCTTATTTAGTTACCCCTGAGTAATACTTTACAAAGGGAAGGGAAGGCTCAGAAAGGCTGGTGACCTGTCAGAGTCACCCAGCTGGGTGGCGGGGGCTGGCTGGCCTCTGCGGCTGCCCTTCACCCCAGTCCCCACCCCCGTGTCTTCACAGGTCTGGGAATCTCCTCCCGGACTCCGGCTGTGAGCACGTCTGAGTCGAGCACGGGCACGGGTACTAGCACCCCGTCCACACCCACCACCACCAGCCAGAGCCGCCTCATCGCCTCGTCCCCCACCCTCATCTCAGGGATCACCAGCCCCCCCCTCCTGGACTCCATCAAGACAATCCAGGGCCACGGCCTGCTTGGCCCCCCCAAGTCCGAGCGCGGCCGGAAAAAGATCAAGGCGGAGAACCCAGGGGGGCCACCTGTCCTCGTCGTCCCCTACCCCATCCTGGCCTCGGGCGAGACGGCCAAGGAGGGCAAGACATACAGGTGGGGGTCTTGGTGGGAGGGGTCTGGCGGGCTTGAGACAGAGGCCAGTGCCTCGGGCTGATCAGAAGCAGTGGGGAACTGGAAAGAGAGAGGACCCCGAGGCTGAGGGTGCAGGAGACGGTCCAGAGGGGCGAGGTCTCCTGGCTCCCCCACCCACTACCCTGTCAGAGGTCGTCTCTTTCTGGGGCAACCCACAGCCTGGGATTTCGAGCAGTGTTCTCAGCCCTCAGTGTTCGAATCATCTGGAGAGCGCTTCAGAAATGCCAGAGCCAGAGCAGCACCTCCAGAAATTCTGACTTAACTTGTCGGGGAAGGCATATGGAAAGCCTGGGGTTAGCCTTTCCTGAACGTTCCCCAGAAGATTCTAAAGTATATACGCCAGGGCGGAGAACTTCTCCTAGGGTGTTGAGCCCTCCCCCAGAACCTCGGCTCCCAGGCTCCTCTTGCCGGTGAAGGGTGAGCCTGCTGCCACACTGCTGTCCGTGTGCCTTGGGGGAAGGATGTCAGGCTGGGGGCTGGCCTGCAACGCCCTGGACCCTCTTCACAAAGCTCTGACCCTGGTGCGAGGTCTCTCTGACGAAGAGGGTCTCCCCCTGGCTCTCCAGGCCTGGGTGGGAGGGATCTTCCCGGACTGAACCTTCCTCTTGCCCACAGGTGTAAGGTATGCCCACTGACCTTTTTCACCAAGTCCGAGATGCAGATCCACTCCAAGTCGCACACAGAGGCCAAGCCCCACAAGTGCCCGCACTGCTCCAAGTCCTTTGCCAACGCCTCCTACCTGGCCCAGCACCTGCGCATCCACCTGGGCGTCAAGCCCTACCACTGTTCCTACTGTGACAAGTCCTTCCGACAGCTCTCGCACCTCCAACAGCACACCAGGTGAGTGGCTGGCCCGGCACTGTCCGACTGCAGCTCAGCCCCTGTGCCTGGTGGAAGCACCTTCTCTGGTGCCTTGCCCAACCTCCTTTGCTTGGCATACAAGGCCTTTGGTGATATGGCCTCTGTGGACCTCACTGGCCTCAGCTCTCACTACTCCCCCTTCCCGCCGTTTGTCATCTGTAGATCTTTGCACATGCTGTGTCCTTTGCCTGAAACAGTCTCCCTTTCCTTTCCCCTGTTTGTTTCTCTCTTATCCATCTCTCAGTAAAACCTCCTCCAGGAAGCCCACCCTGGCCACCTAAGCTGGTCCCACAGGTCCTTAGGCTTACCCATCGGAGCAGGGGTAGACTGTCTTTGACGTGCCTGGTTATGTATCTACCACCCCCAATATAATGGGGATGCTTGAAGGCAAAGGCCTGGTCTCCTCCATTTCCGCATCCCCAGTGGGTGGCATGTAGTTAAGCATTGAGGCATTTATTTAACGTTTATGGAATAAATAGAACTGCCTTTTCCAGGGCATGTGATTCATCCATGTAACAGATATTTACACAGCCTCCGCCAGGTGCCAGACTTGCCCCTAGGTGCTGGGAACACGGCTGTGAACAAAACAGACACAGATCCCTGCCCTCTTAGTGGGGACAGTCTAGTCGAATATGTGAAAGGGGGACTCAGAGATAAGTACGTTTTAAGGAAAAGTTTTTGCAGGGGAGTACAGACATCAAAAAGACTGGCTCACCACTAATAAAAACACCATTTGTGTTTAAAGAGATCAACTAAAGGTTACCAAATTGACATTCAACAGACTCCCCTGGCTCTCCAGGCCTGGGTGGGAGGGATCTTCCCGGACTGAACCTTCCTCTTGCCCACAGGTGTAAGGTATGCCCACTGACCTTTTCACCAAGTCCGAGATGCAGATCCACTAAGTCGCACACAGAGGCCAAGCCCCACAAGTGCCCACTGCTCCAAGTCCTTTGCCAACGCCTCCTACCTGGCCCAGCACCTGCGCATCCACCTGGGCGTCAAGCCCTACCACTGTTCCTACTGTGACAAGTCCTTCCGACAGCTCTCGCACCTCCAACAGCACACCAGGTGAGTGGCTGGCCCGGCACTGTCCGACTGCAGCTCAGTCCCTGTGCCTGGTGGAAGCACCTTCTCTGGTGCCTTGCCCAACCTCCTTTGCTTGGCATACAAGGCCTTTGGTGATATGGCCTCTGTGGACCTCACTGGCCTCAGCTCTCACTACTCCCCCTTCCCGCCGTTTGTCATCTGTAGATCTTTGCACATGCTGTGTCCTTTGCCTGAAACAGTCTCCCTTTCCTTTCCCCTGTTTGTTTCTCTCTTATCCATCTCTCAGTAAAACCTCCTCCAGGAAGCCCACCCTGGCCACCTAAGCTGGTCCCACAGGTCCTTAGGCTTACCCATCGGAGCAGGGGTAGACTGTCTTTGACGTGCCTGGTTATGTATCTACCACCCCCAATATAATGGGGATGCTTGAAGGCAAAGGCCTGGTCTCCTCCATTTCCGCATCCCCAGTGGGTGGCATGTAGTTAAGCATTGAGGCATTTATTTAACGTTTATGGAATAAATAGAACTGCCTTTTCCAGGGCATGTGATTCATCCATGTAACAGATATTTACACAGCCTCCGCCAGGTGCCAGACTTGCCCCTAGGTGCTGGGAACACGGCTGTGAACAAAACAGACACAGATCCCTGCCCTCTTAGTGGGGACAGTCTAGTCGAATATGTGAAAGGGGGACTCAGAGATAAGTACGTTTTAAGGAAAAGTTTTTGCAGGGGAGTACAGACATCAAAAAGACTGGCTCACCACTAATAAAAACACCATTTGTGTTTAAAGAGATCAACTAAAGGTTACCAAATTGCAGTTCATCTCTTCAGAGGGCAAGAAGCCCAGCGATTTTCTTGCGTGATGGTTCGTGTATCTATAAGCCTGCCTGCCTGCCGGTATCAGCATGGTGAAATTCAGGATAAAGTTGTTTTTGCTGCGGAGTTGGCAACTCACAGAAAGTGCTCAAGGGTTTCTGTCTTTTGGGACCAAAGGTTAAAACAGAGAGGTCTGACTTGATTTTGTTGTTGTTTAGCCATTTCTCTCCATTGTCTTTGTATGCTTTGTCCTTTGTCCCAGCATGGAAGATTGTATCTGTTTCTCTGACCTGGAGGCATGACGAGTGGGTTTGATGGCAGGGAGCAAATGGCAGGATGGCAGGAGGATGGCATCAGGCTGCCTTTCTTGTCCCCTTGCCTCCTAAGGCATGGATTTGACCACGAAGATTGGTTTCAGAAACTTTCTGATTTTGTCATGAACTTATTTTTTGAAGTTTGGCTAGTTCTGTGGGCACGCATGCCTGGGTGCTAAAGCACTTCAGTCGTGTCTGATTCTCTGTCACCACCAGGCTCTCTGTAGCCCACCAGGCTCCTCTGTCCATGAGATTCTTCAAGCAAGAATATGAAAGAGGGTTGCATGCCCTCCTCCAGAAGATCTTCCTGCCCCAGGAGTTGAACCTGCATCTCTTTAGCATCTGTTGCATTGGCAGGCATGTTTTTCACCAGCAGTGGCACCTTGAAAGCCCAATGAAGTGCTGATCAATAAACAGTTCCCTTAGTTGTATGGTTATTAACATTGGAGCATGTGATCCGAAGGTTTGAGAAGTAACCTCTGTCGGGAGATTTTTTTAAGGCCTCTGGGTCATAATTTTAGTCTATGTATGTATGAAAAAAAATTTCTTGTTGTATTCTCTAATCTAAGATCTATCTAACTTCCTGTCTAAGATCAGGAACCTATAACCATTACATTCATCTCTTATCAAGTTGTGCCTATGCACTGTAATGGGAGTGGCATGGTCTACTTGGAGAATCCCAAGTTTGCCAGTGTTTCGGGGCTGGCAGAAATGGCTTTGCCCATGACCTTAGAGGCAAGGATTCCACGAGCCATGGAGTAGATTCAGTCCCATTTCCTGGAAACCTGGGGAGGCTGTTTTCCCACTTATGAAGTCCAGGCCTTGTTTCTTTCTATCAGGCTGTCATGCCTAATTAAATGAAATTTGTCTTTAAATGTGACATTTCTGGCATGGTCATGGTTACAAATTTGATTTGCTCAATTATATCCCGCTAGGAAGGAGGACAGATTCTTAGTGAACCTGTTTACTGAAACTGATGGTTATGAAAAGGAAAAGGTCTCAGTAAAGGCACTTTGAGAATGTTTTAGCAATTGTTCTGAGTAGGTCTGTAGACAAGGCCTATGTGTCTTTTCAATAGAACTATCGTTTTAAAATTTCCTTGATAATCCAGCAGTTTATATCTATATTAAATTTGTATAGTCCCCCTGCCCCCTATCCCTCACAATTCTGAAGGGCTAACTGAAGCAAGGCACCATTTAGGAAATATTCTAGTTGAGTTTGTTTAAATATAGCCTCTTAAATAGAAGAATAGAGATAGATCAAAGGAAAGAAAAAGGGATTTTCTCATATGCTGGTGATGGCTTAACTGGTAAAGAATCTGCCTGCGATGCATGAGAGCTGGGTTTGATCCCTGGGTGGGAAAGATCCCCTGGAGAAGGAAATGGCAACCTACTGCAGTATTCTCGCCTGGGAAATCCAATGGACCGAGGAGCCTGGGGGACTCCAGTCCATAGAGTCGCAAGAGTCGGACCCGACTTAGCGACTAAACCACTACCATATGTGGGTTGGAAAATAGAATATTAACCACAGTTAAATCACTTTTCTCCAGTCCTAGGCCATACTTCCCATTCCCTGATCTTGGGGAGCTAGTCTGCTTTGCAAAGTTGTCTGCTTCTGGACTGAAGACTTGGCTCCTGCCTTGACCTCAGGCAGTGTTGGGTCATGGTGGTGGGGCACCTTGGCAGCCTGTGCCCCAGGTCTCTTTCCAAATGTAAAGAGCCAAGTGCACTGGCCCAGTCCTTTCCAGAGGTCATCAGCTCCTGATGTTTCTTTCAGAAGACTCAAGCTCTGACCTGAAGCAAAGGCCTTTTCCCAAGTGTGAGGGGGAGAGCCAGACCTGTTGATAAAATTGAAAGACTCTGGTCCATTTATTATATAGTCAACAAAATCAGAATGGAGGAAAATGGAGTCCTTTGTTCAGGTATACGATCAGTTGTTCACATTCAGAGCATATTTTTTTTAACTTTTTAATTTAGTATTGGAGTATAGCTGATTAGCAATATTGTGATAGTTTCAGGTGAAAAGCAAAGGGACTCAGCCATGCATATACATATATCTATTCTCCCTCAAGCTCCCCTTCCATCCAGGTTGCCACATTAACATTGAGCAGAGTTCCCTGTGCTATACAGTGGGTTCTTGTTGGTTATCCGTTTTAAATAGAGCAGTGTGCACATTTCCATCCCAAATTCCCTAACTCTTCCTCCCCCTCCATTCTTTCCCCTGGCAACCATAAGTTCGTTCTCTAAGTCTGTGAGTCTCTTTCTGTTTTATAAGTTCATTTGTATCATTTCTTTTTAGATTCCACATACAAAGGATGTCATATTTCTCCTTCTCTGTCTGACTTACTTCACTCAGTGTGACAGTCTCTGGGCCCATCTGTGCTGCTGCAAGTGGCCTTATTTCATTCTTTTGATGGCTGAGTAATATTCCATTGTACATAGGTACCACGGCTTCTTGATGCATTCTTCAGTCGATGGACGTCTAGGTTGCTTCCATATCTTGGGTATTGTAAACAGCTTTGCAGTGGACATCAGGGTGCATGGATCCTTTCAGATCATGTTTTTGTCCATATATAAATGTCCAGGAGTAGGATCACAAGGTCATATGATAGCTCTATTTTTAGTTTTTTTAAGGAACTTCCACACTGTTCTCCATAGTGGCTATTCCAAGCCACCTTCCCACAGGGTATATCATAGGCAGCAGAGGCACTCATTGTGAGGGTTTTTTCGTTGATTTCATAAAGGGGGGTCCCCAGTCCCTGAGCCGTGGACCAGTGGCAGTCCACGGCCTGTCGGGAACGGGGCTCTACAGCAGGAGGCGAGCAGCGGACCAGGGAGTGAAGCTTCCTCTGTACTTGCAGCCGGTCCCCATTCCTCGTAGTACCTCCTGAGCTCCACCTCCTGTCAGATCAGTGGCAGCGTGGTGTTCTCACAGGCGCGCAAACCCTCGTGTGAACCGTGCATGTCAGGAAGCAAAGGCCTTTTCCCAAGTGGGGGGGTTGATAAAATTGAAAGACTCTGGTCCATTTATTATATAGTCAACAAAATCAGAATGGAGGAAAATGGAGTCCTTTGTT
Source organism: Tragulus kanchil (assembly GCA_022376925.1). Classification (NCBI taxonomy): domain Eukaryota; kingdom Metazoa; phylum Chordata; class Mammalia; order Artiodactyla; family Tragulidae; genus Tragulus; species Tragulus kanchil. Next base: position 130,870,168 of record JAIOJX010000032.1, on the reverse strand, counting down.
CAGGTATACGATCAGTTGTTCACATTCAGAGCATATTTTTTTAACTTTTATTTTATTATTGGAGTATAGCTGATTAGCAATATTGTGATAGTTTCAGGTGAAAAGCAAAGGGACTCAGCCATGCATATACATATATCTATTCTCCCTCAAGCTCCCCTTCCATCCAGGTTGCCACATTAACATTGAGCAGAGTTCCCTGTGCTATACAGTGGGTTCTTGTTGGTTATCCGTTTTAAATAGAGCAGTGTGCACATTTCCATCCCAAATTCCCTAACTCTTCCTCCCCCTCCATTCTTTCCCCTGGCAACCATAAGTTCGTTCTCTAAGTCTGTGAGTCTCTTTCTGTTTTATAAGTTCATTTGTATCATTTCTTTTTAGATTCCACATACAAAGGATGTCATATTTCTCCTTCTCTGTCTGACTTACTTCACTCAGTGTGACAGTCTCTGGGCCCATCTGTGCTGCTGCAAGTGGCCTTATTTCATTCTTTTTGATGGCTGAGTAATATTCCATTGTACATAGGTACCACGGCTTCTTGATGCATTCTTCAGTCGATGGACGTCTAGGTTGCTTCCATATCTTGGGTATTGTAAACAGCTTTGCAGTGGACATCAGGGTGCATGGATCCTTTCAGATCATGTTTTTCTCCATATATAAATGTCCAGGAGTAGGATCACAAGGTCATATGATAGCTCTATTTTTAGTTTTTTTAAGGAACTTCCACACTGTTCTCCATAGTGGCTATTCCAAGCCACCTTCCCACAGGGTATATCATAGGCAGCAGAGGCACTCATTGTGAGGGTTTTTTCGTTGATTTCATAAAGGGGGGTCCCCAGTCCCTGAGCCGTGGACCAGTGGCAGTCCACGGCCTGTCGGGAACGGGGCTCTACAGCAGGAGGCGAGCAGCGGACCAGGGAGTGAAGCTTCCTCTGTACTTGCAGCCGGTCCCCATTCCTCGTAGTACCTCCTGAGCTCCACCTCCTGTCAGATCAGTGGCAGCATGGTGTTCTCACAGGCGCGCAAACCCTCGTGTGAACCGTGCATGTCAGGGATCTAGGTTGTGCGTTCCCTATGAGAATATCATGCCTGATGATCTAATTCTGCATTATGGTGAGGTGAATCATTATTTCATTATATATTATTATATATATATATTATTCATCATATATTATTTCATTATATATTATGTAATAATAATAGAAATAAAGTGTGCAACAAATATAATGGGATTGGATCATCCTGAAACGACCCCTCTCCCCGGCTTGGCTGTGGAAAAACTGTCTTCCACGAAGAACAATTCTTCAGCCCTTGGTGCCAAAGAGTTTGGGGACTGCTATCAGCATGTGTTATGATTGGCACTAACAAGTGTAGTTAAATCTAGAAAAAAATCTTTTTAAAGACATTTCGCTGTGAATACTTATAGTGCTGGTCTCTGTACGTGAAATTGTTGGTTTTCTTTTCATCTTAAAAAGTATACAAATATATATTTATACTACATGTAATTATATACATGATATTACTTTTATTATATTTATAAAATTATCTGTAATTGCATATATACCCACACCCAAAATCAACGCAAGGAGATTGAGCTTCTTTTTTTTCTTTTTGACTTGCCATCTTTCTTATGCTAGAAACTTCATAGACCACTCTCACTCTAGTGTCTGGCTCATGAATGAAATATGGCGAGTACCCAACATGCCCTCATTGGGAGCATTCATAAAGCTGGAAACTCCAAGAGCATCTGGGTGTAAAAGACACCTTGATATTATATGATTCTGAATGGGGGCCTGGATTTGAGAAGGGTTGTAGCACAGAGCTGACAGAGCAGGCAGAATCCAAGCGTCAGTCTGGTAGGAAATAAACCCAGTAGCAAGTAATAATTAGTGAGAATCCTAGTGTTTTCAGAAGTAGCTCTTTGTTTGAAAATATTATTTAAGGCCATGACCAAACAAAAAAACAAAACATTCACAAGCCCTGGGGGGAGAGTATTGTGTCAGAATGTTCCTTATTGGGGGCTGGCTGTCTGCTCCTGAGGGCAGTTTTTTTCTGCCTTTCTTTTTTTCGAGTGACTTGAGTTCATAGTGGTTGGAAACCAAACAAGCAACAGAAGAGGGTCCTATCAACATTTAAAGACAAATTATTAGTCATTATGCGGTGGCATATGTAATTAAACCCATGTGTCCTAACATAGCGACAAAGAGGTGGGTGTCCGCAGTGCCCGCAAGTCCCAGAATCCTTTAGATAAACAAACCAGAGAAGCCAAACATAAAGAAGCAACCGGATCCCAGGTGGCTTGTTTTCAGCCTTTGCACAGAGACTCCTGTTTTTTGCCCCTGGATCGAGAACCAGACGGTCAGGGCATATAGTCAACTTCATTTTCCCAACATTGTGCCAGGAATAAAGGGGGTGAAAGAAGGTCATGTCAAAACGGAACCAGCTGTGGTCACGTAATAACAGTTGAGCTAGAAGCAGGTTGAGCAGGATCCCCCAGGAGCTGAGAAAGATGTGGCCGGGAGCATGTAGGGGTTCGTGTCATCTGAGTGGCCTGAAGGCGCTGGTGCATCTCGGTGTGACCTCCATCTGTGAAAGAAAGGCACAACAAGGCGAGAAACATGGGTGACTCGCAAGTGTTTGCGGAAATCCAGACTGCTGAAGGTTCAGCCCCATACGAAATGATAAATGCCATGTGTCTCTAAGGAGAAAATGAACAGGAATCTGTAGTGTCTCCATGCTTCGTGTAGAGGCACAGCAGCTGTCTTGTGCTTCTATAGAAGATAGCACGTCTATAGATCCCACGGTGCAGAAATCAAGGGTAACCTTGTTTGAGGAGGGAGTTAGGGAGGTCTGAGAAAGGGCTCACCTGTTTGGGGAACGCCTCTGACTGTGCTTGTTTATTCAGGCTGCGGAGTGGGCTTTGCCTTTGTTTGCCTTCTCCTGGCCATGTGACGTTGTATAGCTGTGGGATGCCACCTGTGGCAGGTAATAATTAGTGAGAATCCTAGTGTTTTCAGAAGTAGCTCTTTGTTTGAAAATATTATTTAAGGCCATGACCAAACAAAAAAACAAAACATTCACAAGCCCTGGGGGGAGAGTATTGTGTCAGAATGTTCCTTATTGGGGGCTGGCTGTCTGCTCCTGAGGGCAGTTTTTTTCTGCCTTTCTTTTTTTCGAGTGACTTGAGTTCATAGTGGTTGGAAACCAAACAAGCAACAGAAGAGGGTCCTATCAACATTTAAAGACAAATTATTAGTCATTATGCGGTGGCATATGTAATTAAACCCATGTGTCCTAACATAGCGACAAAGAGGTGGGTGTCCGCAGTGCCCGCAAGTCCCAGAATCCTTTAGATAAACAAACCAGAGAAGCCAAACATAAAGAAGCAACCGGATCCCAGGTGGCTTGTTTTCAGCCTTTGCACAGAGACTCCTGTTTTTTGCCCCTGGATCGAGAACCAGACGGTCAGGGCATATAGTCAACTTCATTTTCCCAACATTGTGCCAGGAATAAAGGGGGTGAAAGAAGGTCATGTCAAAACGGAACCAGCTGTGGTCACGTAATAACAGTTGAGCTAGAAGCAGGTTGAGCAGGATCCCCCAGGAGCTGAGAAAGATGTGGCCGGGAGCATGTAGGGGTTCGTGTCATCTGAGTGGCCTGAAGGCGCTGGTGCATCTCGGTGTGACCTCCATCTGTGAAAGAAAGGCACAACAAGGCGAGAAACATGGGTGACTCGCAAGTGTTTGCGGAAATCCAGACTGCTGAAGGTTCAGCCCCATACGAAATGATAAATGCCATGTGTCTCTAAGGAGAAAATGAACAGGAATCTGTAGTGTCTCCATGCTTCGTGTAGAGGCACAGCAGCTGTCTTGTGCTTCTATAGAAGATAGCACGTCTATAGATCCCACGGTGCAGAAATCAAGGGTAACCTTGTTTGAGGAGGGAGTTAGGGAGGTCTGAGAAAGGGCTCACCTGTTTGGGGAACGTCTCTGACTGTGCTTGTTTATTCAGGCTGCGGAGTGGGCTTTGCCTTTGTTTGCCTTCTCCTGGCCATGTGACGTTGTATAGCTGTGGGATGCCACCTGTGGCAGGGGTAGGCTTTCTCAAGTGTCATGACTGTGGCATCCTAGCAGCCGCTGCTCCTTGTCAGATAGCTAAGTGCCCGGCCCCGCGTAAGGCATTCACATACGAGGTGTCCATAAAGTCTTTACACTGTGTGAACCTGCTTCTAAGAGACAGGAAGTCTGAAAAGGACCATAGAGAGGGAGCCATCTTGAGGAAGGGCGTCCACTTTCACCATGTCTGTCATTGTGGTTACAAAGCATAGTGGGACTAAAACCATTCACTATAGCATGCCATGGATGATAAAGGATGAATGCTAACTAATGGATTCTAAAGGTATTTAAACATAGAATAAGTTCCCCCTTTGTTGTTCGTTATAAATTGTTCTTCTTAAAGAGACATGAATGTATTAAAAGCTAACACTGAAAATCTCAGGACGTCTTTTCTGTAAGCTACAGTCCTTACAATCCATACTTTTTAAAAAAAATACACATTTGTTTATTATTTTGGGACGCACCAGGCCTTAGTGGTGGCACGTAGGGTCCGTAGCTGTGGCACGTGGGCTTTGTTGCCTCACAGCATGTGAGATCTTAGTTCCCAGACCAGGGATCGAACCCTCCTCCCCCGCATTGAAAGGCAGATTCTTAACCACTGGACCACCAGGAAGTCCCTACAATCTTTATATTATCCCCATTTTAGAGGTGAGGAAACTGGAGCTCAGGGAGGCAGAGTCACTTGCCCAAAGCCACCCTGCTGAGGTGGGGGGTACAGAAGTGAGATACGAGCCACAGCACCAAGGAGCAGCCCTTGCCTTGGAGAAGGGGAGGGGCTGGGCGTGCCCAGCTGCAGGAGAAGCTCAGGTAGGGGTGAGGTCCAGGCAGGAGAGCAGGGTGAATCTTCTGGACACCAACCAGGGTGAGCCTGTAGCAGGTAGTGGAGTCGAGGGGCAGCCCAGGGGCATTGATTTCAGCTCAGCTTCCTGGCACTGCCCACACGTGGAGTCTGTGGTCAGCTCCCCTGCCATGACCGATGTGCGAGTCAGGGCTGGGTGCTCCCCTCATGGGAAGATGCCTTACAAAGAGATGACTCCTGGTGGAACTGAGGATGTGGCCCTGACTTTCGTTTCAGAGGCTGAAGAGCTCCCTGATTATCAGTGGGAACCTTGGCTCCTTGAAGCTCTTCTGAGCCATCCAGTGCTGAGTTTCACGCATAATGGTAGATCGATGGCCAGAAGCAGGCTCTGAGTCAAAGGAACCCCCACCGCGACTGGGGCGGCCAGTGGATGTGAAAACGCCCATGAAAGGGAAAGACGTGATGGAGGTTGGGGAGGATCATCTGAGTTGGGTGTTGGAAGGGCCCGTAGCCCTTTCTAGTGAGAGATGGCAGCTGGGGACGGCATGCCATGGATGATAAAGGATGAATGCTAACTAATGGATTCTAAAGGTATTTAAACATAGAATAAGTTCCCCCTTTGTTGTTCGTTATAAATTGTTCTTCTTAAAGAGACATGAATGTATTAAAAGCTAACACTGAAAATCTCAGGACGTCTTTTCTGTAAGCTACAGTCCTTACAATCCATACTTTTTAAAAAAAATACACATTTGTTTATTATTTTGGGACGCACCAGGCCTTAGTGGTGGCACGTAGGGTCCGTAGCTGTGGCACGTGGGCTTTGTTGCCTCACAGCATGTGAGATCTTAGTTCCCAGACCAGGGATCGAACCCTCCTCCCCTGCATTGAAAGGCAGATTCTTAACCACTGGACCACCAGGGAAGTCCCTACAATCTTTATATTATCCCCATTTTAGAGGTGAGGAAACTGGAGCTCAGGGAGGCAGAGTCACTTGCCCAAAGCCACCCTGCTGAGGTGGGGGGTACAGAAGTGAGATACGAGCCACAGCACCAAGGAGCAGCCCTTGCCTTGGAGAAGGGGAGGGGCTGGGCGTGCCCAGCTGCAGGAGAAGCTCAGGTAGGGGTGAGGTCCAGGCAGGAGAGCAGGGTGAATCTTCTGGACACCAACCAGGGTGAGCCTGTAGCAGGTAGTGGAGTCGAGGGGCAGCCCAGGGGCATTGATTTCAGCTCAGCTTCCTGGCACTGCCCACACGTGGAGTCTGTGGTCAGCTCCCCTGCCATGACCGATGTGCGAGTCAGGGCTGGGTGCTCCCCTCATGGGAAGATGCCTTACAAAGAGATGACTCCTGGTGGAACTGAGGATGTGGCCCTGACTTTCGTTTCAGAGGCTGAAGAGCTCCCTGATTATCAGTGGGAACCTTGGCTCCTTGAAGCTCTTCTGAGCCATCCAGTGCTGAGTTTCACGCATAATGGTAGATCGATGGCCAGAAGCAGGCTCTGAGTCAAAGGAACCCCCACCGCGACTGGGGCGGCCAGTGGATGTGAAAACGCCCATGAAAGGGAAAGACGTGATGGAGGTTGGGGAGGATCATCTGAGTTGGGTGTTGGAAGGGCCCGTAGCCCTTTCTAGTGAGAGATGGCAGCTGGGGGAACGGCATGAGCAAAGGCTCGGAGGCTGGCGGGGGGCTGTGGATTTGGATTCTGTCCTGGAAAAGGGGGAGGTGTGGGGTGTGTGAAACAGGGCTATGACAGGGTCAAACCCCGTGCTGCTGCCGTGGTAGAGATCCAGACGGGAGAGGAGAGGCTGAGTCAAGGAAGGAAGCCGGGCAACTATGGCATGTGGGGAGGAGGCCGGGGAGCAGGGTCCGAAGGAAGGACCTGATGTCCCAGCAGAGCCGTCGTCAGTCAGTCAGTCAACAGACACTTGTGAATGCCCCTGAGAAGTGGGCATTGTGGATTGTGTGCAGTGCTGGACCATCAGTGACTGACGCAGGAGGAGAGAACTCGCCTTCCTCTGTACCGAGTCCTCCCTGTGCAGCCTGGGCCAGGCCCTGGGGTGATGATGGTGAATAAGACCCAGGGCATTCTTACTCTCAAGGCGGGAGGCAGCCAAGGCCACTGACTAGACACTGACCAGACATGCTTACCCACAGACTTCTGCTCAGGGGTAGGTGCAGAGGCCAGGCCTAGTCTAGGGGGTCAGGAGAAGCTGCCGCGATCAAGGAGGCTTTTATTCTGGGACCAGGAGTCTGGATTTTAGCCAGGTATGAGTTGGGGGAAGAGTGGGCCTGGAAGAGGAGCAGCCTGGATACTGAAGGGACTGAGGGAGGGAGGGACCTGGAATGCTGGGGGGCTGGAGGGAGGCGGAGAGGCTGGAGACTTGGGGTGGGGAAGAGGCGTGGCCTGGGCAGCAGTGGGGGGCAAGGACTTTGGGGTGAGCACTGTGGGCTTTAAAACAAAGTCAGCACGCATCCTGTGGCCCTTTGTCCCCTCTGCCACCTGACCAAGTTCCATAGCTGCAGGGAAACAAGGATTGGGTGGAATGTGGGGATTCTGGGCAGGTGCATCTGGTCCAGATGACCCTTAAGGTCCTTCCGCGGTAGAGGTGGTGTGCATGAGCCTGGGGTGATGTCCCCAAACATGTGACCCCCCTAACTGTGAAGGTAGAATAGGAGTCCTCAGAACTGCAGCCCAGCTCCACTGGCCTTTCTCCACGTGGCCCGGGACAGGCTCTCCCTGCCCCTGGGGCTTCCCGGCTAATAGAGCAGACAGAGAAGGGCAGCCTCATTGCAGAGGGCGCAGCCAGGTCACGGACGTGGCGAGCAGAGGCATCCATCAGACATGCCTACAGAGGAGAAATGGTCCTCTGACTAGGACGCCGAGCAGTGAGGCTGGGCGCAGCACCTCAGGTGGCACACAGGGCTCCAGACTGTCTGTGTTCACAGCGGGCAGCCAAGGTCGAGGCTCCTGACAGCAGGGAGTGTTCTTTATTCCAGCCCGGCTAGCCCTGGGCCTGGCTGGAGGAGTCTTAGTCTGATGAGTCTGTTGATGGGCACGTCAAGCCCACTGGGCTAGGGCCTTGAGGAAGGAACTGGACCACGTGGTCAGAGCTGGAGTCTCCCTTCGTCTAATGCTTATCGGCAACTTAGGCAAAAGAGGTCCATGTCCCGCCTGCGTTTCGTTGCCCACCTGCTTGGCCCAGGATTTTCCGGAACAGATGACTGAAGACAGGCCCGGGAGAGCAGGGAGGGCCTCCTGTCCCTGTGTGTGCGCTGTGCTCCCGAGCCAAGGTCAGGCACTGCGTCCCTCTCCCCCGCCATCCTCACCTGGCTGCTGGGTGAGTGCAGGCAGCAACAACCAACAGAAAGTGCAGCCATCAGCCTTGCTCCCCGGTCTCCTTCTCAGGGAGGACTGCAGTCACCCCATTGGTGGTCCAGTGGGTAAAGAGTCCGCCTTGCAGTGCAAGCTGTGCCGGTTCCATCCCTGGCCCGGGAAGATCCCACGTGCAGAGGAACAGCTGGACAGGTGTGTCCAATTATGAGCCAGCGCTCTGGAGCACATGCACCCAGAGCCGATGCTCTGCAATGAGAAGGCCACTGTGATGGGAAGCCCACACATGCCAAGGAATAAAGATGGATGAAAAATAGACGATGACTTAGAGGCAAAAAAATAAAAAAGATTGCACCCCTGACACTCACGACCCTCTTCACCTTCTCTTTCTTCTCACAGCACTTACTACCTTCTACACACGCTTTACTTACTTATTTCATGCATGTTTATTTCCATGAGGCAGTGAGTTCTGTCTGTTTTGTTCACTAATATGTTTCAAACCCCCAGGGTGGTACCTGGCACACAGGTGCCTGACAGAATAATTGTTCAATGAATAATAATATTGGCGAGTGTTGACTTTGTGTTGATACTTGACTAAGCCTCTTCCACATATCATCTTACGTAATCCTCACAAAGCCTCGTGAGCTAGGGACTGTGTGTTTATACCCTTTTGTAGATGTGGAAACTGAGGCTCAGTGATTTGATGAAAGTCACCTGGCTAGTAAATGGTCGAGCCAGAGTGAGAACAAAAACGGGTTCATGAAGGACACAAGAGGGACTGACCTTCAGGGCCACCCCTCCCTGAAGTGTGTCAGTAACCTGGGTGACCAGGTAGCCATGTGGAGAGGAGGCAGGACATATAAGTTGGGGGCCAACTGGAGAGCTGTCTCCTGAGAGAAAGAGGCAGGCGGACAGAGGAGGTCCTGGCAAAGCTGTGAGTCTGCTCTTTTCAGTGGGTGGTGTGCCTTTTTTAGGAGAGGAGCAGAATGCAGTCAAAGCAAGCCCACAATTCTGATTAGCGGGAGACCTGGCCCGGCTCACTGAGGTCGTGCAGGTGGAGGGCCAGGTTCAGCAGGGCCCTGTGGGGTGCATGGTGGCTCTGGTCACAGACGGACGGTGGGAGGCCGGAGAAGGGGGTGGCCTTGGAAATCCCAGCTCTTGCCTGGGGCTCACTCTGGGGACAGTGTGTGGAGCCAGGGGGCCTGTGAGGCTTGCGGGCCAGAGGCGTATGCAGGCCAGCGGAGGGCTTGGGGGCTGGAGCTGGCCTGGGGCACCTGCCAGGGACTCCACCTCACTGGGCTTCCCATTACAGAATCCACACAGGCGACAGACCCTACAAGTGCCCACATCCTGGCTGTGAAAAGGCTTTTACTCAGCTCTCCAACCTCCAGGTGAGTGCCTGCCGCCCGCCCCCAGGTGCACAGCTCCCCCTGCCCTCCCCAGGGGAGCTGGAGGAGGAGAAGGGCGGGCTGGGAGAGCCCAGCCGCCTTGCCTCCCGACCCCGCTGTGCTCCCCAGTCTCACCAGCGCCAGCACAACAAGGACAAGCCCTACAAGTGTCCCAACTGCTACCGGGCCTACTCGGACTCCGCCTCCCTGCAGATCCACCTCTCCGCCCACGCCATCAAGCACGCCAAGGCCTACTGCTGCAGCATGTGCGGGCGGGCCTACACCTCGGTGAGTGCCAGGGCCCTCGGAGCCTCTCCCTCTCCCCAGCCTCCTCAGCTGGACGGACACTCCCATTTTTCAGATGAGGAAACTGAGGCCCGGAGAGGGCAGGATCACAGTGAGTGGCAGAGCCAGAGCATCTGCTTCCCAATTCTGTTTCTGGCTGCCCCGGGCTGAGTTTCCCCCAGGCAACCTTTAGCCTGGGTTCGAGCGAGGTGAGGTTTCTTCTAGGCAGTGGGGGGTGGGAGGGCTGGCTTCCCAGACCAAGGTAGGGAAGCTGGCCTTTCCCCATGGGGGAAGACACAACCCCTGTCACAGCCACAAGGGGGCATAGTGACCGTGCCCAGAGCCACCCTTTCCTCCAGGAAAGGACAGGGCCAGAAAGATGCCAGTCTCCTGTCCCTTGGTGGGAATTTCCCTAAATAAGGGCCTTTCAGACTCAGGAGAGGGAATCCAGGTGAGTCACTTGTGCTTGTCCTTCTGCCTAATCAGACACTCTGGTTAACAGGCCCCCACATGTACCTCGTGATCACTGAGCCTCGGTTTTCTCATCTATAAAATGAGGAGCTAATAGTTCTTAACTCATGGGCTGTTGACTAGCAGAGTGGGCGCCCGGTAGACCTCAGCTAACACAGTTATTTATTTACCCACTGTTTACTGAACACCTGTGCCAGGCACTTGGGAATCAGGATGAATCCAACAGACATAGTCTTTGCCCCCAGGTAGGACAGAGTCTGCTGCTGGAGACAGACTTTAAACAAGTAACCACACGGTGAATATGTAGTGACAAATCTCCATAATTGCCCTGAGCAGGCTTTCTCACTCTCGGCCCAGGTTGACGTTTTTGCTGGGGGCGCTGTCCTGTGCATTATAGGTTGTTTAGCAACATCCTTGGCCTCAACTCACTTAGCTGCTCCTCTCGGAAAATGCCTCTAGACTTTGCCAAATGTCCCTGGGTAGAAATTGCCTCTGAGAACCGCAGCTAGAAAGGAAAAAATTAAAAAAGGAAATTTAGGAGCTTCCCTGGTGGTCCAGTGGGTAAGGACACCGCCTTGCAGTGCAAGGGCCGCCGGTTCGATCCCTGGCCTGGGAAGATCCCATGTGCTGCGGAGCGGCTGGACCCATGTGTCCATTACTGAGCCCGAGCTCTAGAGCGCACGCGCCCAGAGCTGATGCTCTGCGACAACAGACGCCACCGCGATGGGAGGCCCACACGGGCCAAAAGAACAAAGATGGATGAAACTAGATAAATGAAAAGACCAAGAGAAGTAGCCCACCTGCCCCCGTCCCTACCCAACCTCCCCACCAAAAAAATTAAAAAAAAAAAATTTAAAAAAAAAAGGAAATATAATGTCTTGAAAGACAGCTGCAGGGAGGATAAAACGGAGCTGGGGAAGGAAAATGGTTTGGGATAGCCAGAGGAGGAAGTAGCTTCTAGAAGAAGGTGTGAAGGATAACTGGCCAGGAGAGGAGAGGAGGAACTTTCCATGTCGGGGAACAGTGAATGCAGACACCCTGAGGTGCAACCAGCGTGGTGTGTTCCAGGAACTAAAAAATAAAATAATTAGGTCACACCAGGGGCCCTGTTAGGAAGTTTGGATGTTTTTCCAGGTGGAGCAGGGATCCATGGAGAGGGGACTGACCAGGAGGGTATTTTGGAAAGTTCACAGTGGCTGGAGAGGGCACATGGATTGCACCTTAGAGGAGGGCTCGCCAGCCGTCACAGCTGTGGTGCTTAGAGGGGTCTGAGCTCTGGGAGGAAGAGGCTATCAGATCTCACCTGACCTGAGACCCTACCCTGAACCGAACCTGACTAGACTCCACGAAACAAGAACAATTACCTTAAAAAAAAAAAAAAAAACCATTTTAGTGGATTGACTTTTAAACTACTTGAACACATAAAAGAAACATTTGAGAATAGTGAACCCTCATGTTCCCATCTTGGCTTCCCAGGTGGCTCAGTGGCAAAGAATCCTGCCAGTGCAGGAGATACAGGTTGGATCCTGGGTCAGGAAGATCCCCTGGAGAAGGAAATGGCAACCCACTCCGGTATTCTTGCCTGGAGAATCCCACGGACAGAGGATTCTGTCCTGGCGGGCTAGCGTCCACTGGGGTTGCACAGAGTCAGACAACACTGGGTGACTGAGTGTGTACGCGTGTTCCCATCAGCCCCCAGAACCTGGCGCCCGCCAGTCCTGCCTCATCTGTATCCCTGTTTTTTGAAGTAAAACTGACATCATATTATTCCATCTGAAAATTTTCACTTTGTGTCTTTAAACATAAAGACTTCTTTTTTTGAACTTATCCACAATACCTTTATAATACCTTAAAATGTGACTCAGTGGTAAAGACGCTGCCTGCCAGTGCAGGAGACGCAGAAGGCCTGGGCTTGATCCCTAGATCAGGAAGATCCCCTGGAGAAAGAAATGGCAGCCCGCTTCAGTGTTCTGACGGGGACTACAGTCCATAGGGTCGCAAAGGGTCAGACACCACTTAGTGACTAATATGACCAAATACCCAGTTGGTGTTCACATTTTCATTTGTCTCATGGATGCCATCATTTATTCTTGTTTATACATTTTATTTTATTTATTTATTTATTTTTTACTTTTTTTGTTTTTTTTTTTTGGGGGGGTGGGGAGGGCTGGGGAGGGAGGGGAGCAGGCTGGCCACTTCTATTGGTCTTTCATTTATCTATTTTCATCCATATTTTTGTTCTTTGGCCCGTGTGGGCCTCCCATCGCGGTGGCCTCTGTTGTCGCAGAGCACTGGCTCTGGGTGCATGCACCCCAGAGCTCCGGCTCGGTAATTGGACACATCGGTCCAGCCACTCTGCAGCACCTGGGATCCTCCCAGGCCAGGGATCGAACTGGCGCCCCTTGCACTGCAAGGCGGTGTCCTTACCCACTGGACCACCAGGGAAGCCCCTATACATTTTATTTTTTAATCAAGATCCAAATAAAATTCTTACATGGCACTGGGTCAATATAGCTTTTAAAGTATGGCTCCCTTCCTCCGCCCCACTGCCTTTTCTTTACCTTTCTTTGCAGTTTACTCTTTGAAGAATAGTCTTCTAGTCTGGATTCTGCTGATGGTTTCCCTTTGGTGGTGTTTGAGAGCACTTTGTCACCATCTTTGAGGGTTTCCTCTGCGGATTCTGAGCAAACTGAGGAAGGAGGCTGAGAAGCGGCGGGTGGAAATCAGAGCTCCAGCTGGCAGCTTAGTGTGAGGGCCTGTGGGCCTTCGGGTGGTCCCCACCTCGCCCACCCAGTCTTGGGGGCCTCAGCTCAGACTCAGCCGAGGCTGTGGCAGTGCTCAAGGAATGAACCGAGCGTGCCCAGTTGACGCTTCCAAAGTCACCAGTCAGATCAGGCCCCGCTACTTCCAAAGCAGAAGCCAGGGCTCCCATCACCATCTAGAGTGAAATGTAGAGACTAGGAGGGCAGTGGTCCCCTCAGCCCCACTGCTTGCTAAGAGCTTTATTCACATCACCGTAGCAACCCTGTGAGGTCCTTCCTTCCCCATCACTGCTTGTAGAGGAGGAAACAGGCTTGGAGGGGTGAGGTGACTTGTTCAATGTTGATGAGAAAGAGCAGATCCAGGGTTCCCTGAGGCCTGCTGCTCCACTCTTTTTTTTTTTTTTTTTAAGTATTTATTTATTTGGCTGCGCTGGGTCATAGTTGCGGCATGTGGGATCTAGTTCCCTGACCAGGGATCGAACCCAGGCCCCACTGAATTGGGAACACAGTATCTTAACCACTGGCCCACCAGGGAAGTCCCTGCTGCTCCACTCTTACTGGGAGCACTGGCCAGATGGGGCAGCTCTGCTCCATCAGACAGGACTCCACTGCAGCTGGTTGGTAAATGGCCTGGTCCTAGGGAGTTCCAGGTGGGCACTGCACTGCAGAGGGGCAAGTCTGGTGTCTGCCTGCTCTCTAGTCAGCACACAGTGGCCTCGTACCCTTAGAAATGACCCGGCCCCCACCACTGGTGGAGGTGTGGTGTCCCTTGAATCCCTGCCCATCCCTGACTGGCCTCTCAAGCTCTGCCCGTCCACTCTAGCGGGCTCACCACCCAGGAGCCCGCCCTCCAGTGGCTGCTTGTGGGAACTGCAGCTCCCCCTGCACGCCCCCCTCGCCAGCGGCTTCATTTAAGGTCTGAATCTCACCCCCGCCCACAGGAGACCTACTTGATGAAGCACATGTCCAAACACACGGTGGTGGAGCACCTGGTGAGCCATCACTCGCCCCAGAGGACGGAGTCCCCCGGCATCCCGGTGCGCATTTCCCTCATCTGAGCCGACCCAAGGCGCCGCCCCGCCCTGTCCACTGGCCGACCCAGACCCAGGCAGCACTGGCCCGACTCCTTCCAGGGGCCCTCCAGGAACAGCCGAGCTCTCTCACGACCTTCCTGCCCTTCCAGAAAGCCTGGGCCGCAGAAGCCCTGCCCGGTCCAGCTCCGGGGGCGGCCAGGCCAACTGCAAGATTCTGGACCGTTTTGGTGGCATCCAAAGACGATCTCCGAGCACTTTGCGCCTCTCCGCTGGGTTTTCCTTTTGTTCCCCACCCTTCACTTGCTTCACTGTTTTTTTTTTTTTTTTAAGTTTGTTTTGGAAAATAACAAAAAAAAGATATTTATTGGCCAAGAAGTTGGTGCTGCTAAGACCGAGAAATTAAAAGAACCGGACAGATGGACACAGAGAACCAGAGGGCAGCGTGGGACCTTCTCTGGCCGCAGTCTCGGGTCTTGAGGGGAAGGCTCAGGCCTGGGTCTTTGAACTGCAGAGGGGGCTCCCCGGTGGGAGGGGCAGGAGGCAGCTGGAGTGAGCCGCTCGCCCCTGGGTGCCAGCTCGAGCCTCCAGAGTCGCGCCCCGGTTATCACGGAGCAGAGGGACGTGGCAGCTCCCAGGGCTGCCCGGGCTTCAGGAGACGAAACGAGAGGGGCCGGGAGGTCCACAGGACCAAAAGATGCAGTGTTGGCTGGGCTGGGCGCAGGCCCAGGGAAATGGGGTGGGGCGGGCTGGGTAAGACCTGGCCCCCCACTGCCCCGAAGACCACCCCAGTCTACCTCAGTGCTGGCCAGGAAACCTACCGGCTACCTCTCCCGCCATCCCAGACTGTGGGCAGGGGGAGGGAGTGGGCCTGGGCCAAGGACCGCCCTCTCCATACTACCCTCCGGTTGGGGCAGTGCCCCAGGAGGGGCTGTCTTCCCTGCCATGGAAGGGAGTCCCCAGCCCAGGTCCTAGGCCCCTCGGCAGGGAAGGAATCCTCGAGGAGGAGGGTCCCAGGAGCAGACCCTGCCCTCAGCCCCCACAGACACACCCCAATCTGAAAGCCATGCGTGTCCGTGTATATAGGAACTATGTACAGAGCCCGGAGAAGCCCCTCTACATCCCCTGAGGAAAAAAAAAGAAAAGAAAACTAGACAGAAACTCATCTATATATTCTGTATCTGGAGTTCCATTTTGAATATTAACTGTGTTATTTTTATACACTTTTTAAGCCTTAACTCGCCATTGATTTACCAGTTTAACGTCTCCTGGGGTTTCTTTTCCCACGGGGTTCTCTGCCCCGCCCCCACCCCTTTGTTTGACTTGCGTCGTCGGATACTCAGTATTGTAGCTTTTCGTCCGCATGTTACTATCCTGTAAATACGCTGTTATACATACTGTTAACACCCTTTGCTTTTTTCTATGGGACCTCCAGGCCACCATATTTAGAACTAGTTACCTTATTAAAAAAGAGAAAACAGTCTGTTGGCTTCTCAGTCTGCATCGTGGTGGCAGGGAGGTGAGGGCAGGTGCCCCATTCCCCACGCTTCAGAAATGAAGTTTGCAGTTATATTTAAGAAAAGGGGTGGGGAGCGAGAAAAAGATCAAATGTGGGGGAAGACACTCAAGGGGGCAAGAAACAAAGGAATTCCAAACCCTCTGCTCTTTGTATTTCTCTGTTGTGAAGAATAAAGTGTGCCTGCAGCCGGGTGGCAGCCGTGTGTGGCGTGCTCTGTGCGAGGGCGGGGCTGGGGGCACCTTGCCACGGCTCCTCTCCCCGCCCCCGCCCCCCAGACCCGCCCCTTCCTGTGTCCACCACTTGCCGTCAAGAACCACGAGGGCTCAGAGGAGTGCAGTCTCGCTGGTGACTTAACGGCTGAGTCACTGTCTGTCTCCCAGGAGGCTAGCCCGGGGCCAGCTTTGGTAAGGTCTGGGGGAATTCCTGCACTTTCCTCCAAGGCAATCAACCCATTGACCCCATGGGGAAGCCGTGTGTGAAGGGGGCTTCTTGGTCCCCTTGGTCACTGGAACAGCTGAGGGCTGTGACTGCAGCTGCTGCTGCAGGAGCCTGAGGATGAAGCTGACTCCAAACAAAGCCCCGAGGAGAGCAGGAGACACCTCATCGAGACCTGAAGCTGGCCCAGGCCCAGCACTGTCTTGTTATGTAAGCCGGCAAATCCTCATTCGAATGGCCTTTGGTTTTCCTCCAAGAGTCAGTTGCTGAACGTTGACCAGCATGCCACGGGCTGACTCTCCAATCAGGTTCTCCATTCGGTGAGCTAGGAGCAAGCCAGGAGATGGTGGGCACCTGAAATGGAAAAGGCTGTGTGCGGGCGCGGGTGGGGTGTGCTGGGCTGTGTTGGAGCAGACATAAGCAGGAGGACCAAGGAGAGACAAGCAGAGATGGTCAGAAGAGCCCGAGGGCCAGTGGCAACCTCGGCTCCTGACTTTCTCTCCATCTCTAATTTCCTGCTTGTTCTCACATCAGTGAATGTATTCATTATTTAGAAGTTGCTAATGGTGTGACATTGGGTAAGTTAATTAAACTCTCTGGGTCCCATTTTCTCATGGGTAAAATGAGGGAAATAACAGTCATCAATTTATAGGGTGGTTATGAGGATAAAGGGCTTCCTAGGTCGTGCCAGTGGTAGCTGCTCTCTAGCCGTGGAGCTGGGGCTTCTCATTGCAGTGCAGGCTCTAGGTGGTCTTCCCAGGTGGCCCTAGTGGTAAAGAACGCCCCTGCCAATGCAGATGTGGGTTTGATCCCTGGGTCAGGAAGATCCCCTGGAGGAGGGCGTGCATGCAGTGCACTCGAGTTTTCTTACCTGGAGAATCCCACGGACAGAGGAGCCTGGTGGGCTACAGTGCATGAGGCTGCAAAGAGCCAGATGTGACTGAAGTGACTTAGCACATGACGATTGAATGAATTACTAGATACCTAAGGCTTAGGACTGTGCCTGGCAGTAAGTACTCAATGAATGTCATAGTTGTTACTATCTGATGTAACCTTGATGTACCTGGGCCCTTTATGATCGGTGAACCCTGACGAGACAGCTGGCGATGCTTTGTGCTACAGCTCGTCAGCTGGGTGCATACACACACACACACACACACACACACAGAGAAAGGACGGGAACGGGGGCCTCAGGTCCTCTTGGGTCAAGGCCCTGAACACATTCACCAGTCCACTTTTATTGAAAGCTTAAGCATCCAGGTATTTTCAGGGAATGATATTAGCAGGGGCTGGGAGTCTGTCACAGCCCTGATCAATAATCACCCTCGTGACTCTAAGTTGCTCACGTTATGTCCTTAATGGAAAGGGTGTGACAGCTGGGGGGCAACTAGCCCAGCAAGAAGTTAAGGAGTCTGCACTGACCCGACGTTCCAAAGTCCCCAGCAGGTCTCCCACCTGTGGCTGATCAGTATGACCCCAGCTAATTAGCCCATGTGAATCAAATCAGCTTGCTTTTGCCTTAGTTCTTTCATTTCCAAGATAGTTTTCTCCTGGCTCAGCCAACGCTGCAGAAACCTTCACTGGTTTGTTTCCCAATGGGTTTGGAGTTTGGAGGGGTGACATCTGAGCTGGCGAGGCAGTAAGGATGGTGGACAGGGGAAGACTTTGCATGTGGCAGAGACACTAGGGTCACGGGGAGTCTCATTTTCACTGGCTCACCTGGAAGCTCTCAGGAGCTTACGGGGTCCCTGAGGGTCCCCTCATGCATGCTGAGGACAGCGCTGACTGACAGGGACACCGTGGAAGTAGCTGCAGAAGGAGCGTAGTCCTTGTTATTCCTGCTGCTGACCTGAGCCTCTCTACAGCCCCACCACCATGGTGGGCCTCTGGGCAGGACAAAGGATGGCCCGTTCCCAAGTGGTCATCCCCTCTGGCCCCTGCAGCTTCCTTGATCCCAGCCCCCTCTCAGGAAGGTCTCATCCCACCGCAGGAGCTGCCCCCTGCCCAACACCTGGAAACCCCTGACTCGGGCCATCACTTCCTCTTTAAAACAGGAAATGGCTGTCCTCTGGGGACTCCTTCGCATTCCATGAACTGACTGGAGAAGGAGCAGGCAAGGACAGGAGAGCACAAGTTATTTTCTGGAATATCACAACGCCTGCCAGGAGGGTGGCTGTCATCCCTACTTTACGTACGAGAAAACTGAGACGCCGCAAAGGCAAGGAACTAGTCCACAGCCACGCATGGTCAGGAGAGGAGTTGATTCCTGCCCAGATCTTACTGGCCTGAGCTCAGGTCTCTGCTGGCCCAGGAGCTTGGTGAGTGATGCAGGGTAAGGCGGCTGTCCCCCACCAGAGGTAGGGATGTCAGCTTAGAGTCACCAAGCAATCGCCTGCTCTTTGACACCCCTGATCTCTTCTTAGCTCTAACCCAGAGTCCAAAAGGCCTTCTGGGTTCTGCTAATCTAGTGTAGGCAGGAGACACTGGGAGCTTGGAATTGCTCTGAGAGGGAGACCGTCATCAACAACTGAAACCCGACGTTCCAAAGTCCCCAGCAGGTCTCCCACCTGTGGCTGATCAGTATGACCCCAGCTAATTAGCCCATGTGAATCAAATCAGCTTGCTTTTGCCTTAGTTCTTTCATTTCCAAGATAGTTTTCTCCTGGCTCAGCCAACGCTGCAGAAACCTTCACTGGTTTGTTTCCCAATGGGTTTGGAGTTTGGAGGGGTGACATCTGAGCTGGCGAGGCAGTAAGGATGGTGGACAGGGGAAGACTTTGCATGTGGCAGAGACACTAGGGTCACGGGGAGTCTCATTTTCACTGGCTCACCTGGAAGCTCTCAGGAGCTTACGGGGTCCCTGAGGGTCCCCTCATGCATGCTGAGGACAGCGCTGACTGACAGGGACACCGTGGAAGTAGCTGCAGAAGGAGCGTAGTCCTTGTTATTCCTGCTGCTGACCTGAGCCTCTCTACAGCCCCACCACCATGGTGGGCCTCTGGGCAGGACAAAGGATGGCCCGTTCCCAAGTGGTCATCCCCTCTGGCCCCTGCAGCTTCCTTGATCCCAGCCCCCTCTCAGGAAGGTCTCATCCCACCGCAGGAGCTGCCCCCTGCCCAACACCTGGAAACCCCTGACTCGGGCCATCACTTCCTCTTTAAAACAGGAAATGGCTGTCCTCTGGGGACTCCTTCGCATTCCATGAACTGACTGGAGAAGGAGCAGGCAAGGACAGGGAGCGCACAAGTTATTTTCTGGAATATCACAACGCCTGCCAGGAGGGTGGCTGTCATCCCTACTTTACGTACGAGAAAACTGAGACGCCGCAAAGGCAAGGAACTAGTCCACAGCCACGCATGGTCAGGAGAGGAGTTGATTCCTGCCCAGATCTTACTGGCCTGAGCTCAGGTCTCTGCTGGCCCAGGAGCTTGGTGAGTGATGCAGGGTAAGGCGGCTGTCCCCCACCAGAGGTAGGGATGTCAGCTTAGAGTCACCAAGCAATCGCCTGCTCTTTGACACCCCTGATCTCTTCTTAGCTCTAACCCAGAGTCCAAAAGGCCTTCTGGGTTCTGCTAATCTAGTGTAGGCAGGAGACACTGGGAGCTTGGAATTGCTCTGGAGAGGGGAGACCGTCTTCAACAACTGAAAGCGTTTGTAAAAACAGTGTGTAGGGCTCCCCTGGTGGTCCAGTGGGTAAAGAGTCTGCCTTGCAGTGCAAGGGGCGCGGGTTTGATCCCTGGCCTGGGAAGATCCCACGTGCCGTGGAGCAGCTGGACCCGTGTGTCTAATTACCAGCCAGCGCTCTGGAGCGCATGCGCCCAGAGCCGGTGCTCTGCGACGAGAGAGGCCGCTGCAATGGGAGGCCCACACAGGCCAAAGAATTAAGATAAATGAAAATAAATAAATGAAGGACCAATAAAAAGAGACCAAAATTAAAAAAAAAAACAAAACAACAACAAAAAAACCCCAACAGGGCTTCCCTGGTGGTCCAGTGGATAAAGAGTCCGCCTTGCAGTGCAAGGGGCACCGGTTCAATCCCTGGCCCAGGAAGATCCTGCATGCCGCAGAGCAGCTGGGACGGTGTGTCCAATTGCAAGTCAGCGCTCTGGAGCACATGAGCCCAAAGCTGGTGCATTGCAATGAGAGAGGCCACTGCCATGGGATGCCCACACAGGCCAAAGAATAAAGATGGATGAACATAAATAAATAAAGAACCAATAAAGTAAAATAAAAGCTTTAAAAAATTAAAAAAAAAACCCAACAAAAAAGCCCCCAACAGTGTGTAAAAGCCATCATAGTTGACTCATAGCCAAAGCTGCTGTCCTACCTGGAAAGAGTAGCGGCTGTTAAACACGTGAAGTCTAGGCGAACACGAGAATATCCCTGCAGGAGGGTGGCTGTCATCCCTACTTTGAGAAAACTGAGCGCGCAAAGGCAAGGAACTAGTCCACAGCCACGCATGGTCAGGAGAGGAGTTGATTCCTGCCCAGATCTTACTGGCCTGAGCTCAGGTCTCTGCTGGCCCAGGAGCTTGGTGAGTGATGCAGGGTAAGGCGGCTGTCCCCCACCAGAGGTAGGGATGTCAGCTTAGAGTCACCAAGCAATCGCCTGCTCTTTGACACCCCTGATCTCTTCTTAGCTCTAACCCAGAGTCCAAAAGGCCTTCTGGGTTCTGCTAATCTAGTGTAGGCAGGAGACACTGGGAGCTTGGAATTGCTCTGGAGAGGGGAGACCGTCTTCAACAACTGAAAGCGTTTGTAAAAACAGTGTGTAGGGCTCCCCTGGTGGTCCAGTGGGTAAAGAGTCTGCCTTGCAGTGCAAGGGGCGCGGGTTTGATCCCTGGCCTGGGAAGATCCCACGTGCCGTGGAGCAGCTGGACCCGTGTGTCTAATTACCAGCCAGCGCTCTGGAGCGCATGCGCCCAGAGCCGGTGCTCTGCGACGAGAGAGGCCGCTGCAATGGGAGGCCCACACAGGCCAAAGAATTAAGATAAATGAAAATAAATAAATGAAGGACCAATAAAAAGAGACCAAAATTAAAAAAAAAAACAACAAAAACCCCAACAGGGCTTCCCTGGTGGTCCAGTGGATAAAGAGTCCGCCTTGCAGTGCAAGGGGCACCGGTTCAATCCCTGGCCCAGGAAGATCCTGCATGCCGCAGAGCAGCTGGGACGGTGTGTCCAATTGCAAGTCAGCGCTCTGGAGCACATGAGCCCAAAGCTGGTGCATTGCAATGAGAGAGGCCACTGCCATGGGATGCCCACACAGGCCAAAGAATAAAGATGGATGAACATAAATAAATAAAGAACCAATAAAGTAAAATAAAAGCTTTAAAAAATTAAAAAAAAAACCCAACAAAAAAGCCCCCAACAGTGTGTAAAAGCCATCATAGTTGACTCATAGCCAAAGCTGCTGTCCTACCTGGAAAGAGTAGCGGCTGTTAAACACGTGAAGTCTAGGCGAACACGAGAGAAGCCGCTCAGGAGACCTGGAGGGAAGGCCCACCCTCTCTGGGCCCCTGGTCTTCAACTGTCAAGACAATATATCTCAGGGACTTCCAGCAGATAAGTTCCCTGGCCCTGCGGTTTTTCCCGGAGGAAACCACCTTTCCTGGAGGGCCTGATGACTTCATGCTCCTACTGGGGCCGTGCAGTCTTCCCTATTGAGGATGACGAGTCTGGACAGGTGCCATGAACAACGAAATTTACTCCCCCCGTGGCCAAACAGCAGCAAGGATCCCACGACGCGGAAATACCATTCTTAGGAATTTGGATTCTCTAGGAGAAAGGGCCGCAAGGACACCTTGGAATAATGTATTTTATTATCATATTACTTAAATATGTACTAACTGTGCGGAGGGTGGGGGCGGTGAACCGGATGCCACTGTTTCTCCATCTGGGGCTCCTGCCCAGCCGCCGCTCTATTTGGCCTGCGGGCCCGTCCTGGCAGTCCAGCTGCTGACCTCACCGACTGACTCACAGATGCTCTGGGTCGTTTGGCAGTGACATTCCTTTCTGGGGCCTCATTCCTTCTCTTTTTTTTAAAAAAAAAGTGGAGGGAATGAGGACGGATCTAAAACATCTCTTTCCAAGGGCCTCCGCTGAGCTCAGGTCAGAGGTGCAAGGTCTCCAGGCAGCTGGCGGTGCCTGGGTCGCCGTGTAAAGTCGGGGAAGGGATGGATCGCCCGCCTCGGGGAGGCGCTTCCCCAAAGCCGGGCCCCCTCCTGCGGCCCCCCCCCCGCCGCGGCCAGGCCGGGTCTCACGCAGTCTTCCCTCCCGCGATCCCCTTGAGCGCCCCGCCCTTCCAGAAGGCCCCAGGGGGCGTTGGGGGCCACCCCTGGTGCATTGCAATGAGAGAGGCCACTGCCATGGGATGCCACACAGGCCAAAGAATAAAGATGGATGAACATAAATAAATAAAGAACCAATAAAGTAAAATAAAAGCTTTAAAAAATTAAAAAAAAAACCCAACAAAAAAGCCCCAACAGTGTGTAAAAGCCATCATAGTTGACTCATAGCCAAAGCTGCTGTCCTACCTGGAAAGAGTAGCGGCTGTTAAACACGTGAAGTCTAGGCGAACACGAGAGAAGCCGCTCAGGAGACCTGGAGGGAAGGCCCACCCTCTCTGGGCCCCTGGTCTTCAACTGTCAAGACAATATATCTCAGGGACTTCCAGCAGATAAGTTCCCTGGCCCTGCGGTTTTTCCCGGAGGAAACCACCTTTCCTGGAGGGCCTGATGACTTCATGCTCCTACTGGGGCCGTGCAGTCTTCCCTATTGAGGATGACGAGTCTGGACAGGTGCCATGAACAACGAAATTTACTCCCCCCGTGGCCAAACAGCAGCAAGGATCCCACGACGCGGAAATACCATTCTTAGGAATTTGGATTCTCTAGGAGAAAGGGCCGCAAGGACACCTTGGAATAATGTATTTTATTATCATATTACTTAAATATGTACTAACTGTGCGGAGGGTGGGGGCGGTGAACCGGATGCCACTGTTTCTCCATCTGGGGCTCCTGCCCAGCCGCCGCTCTATTTGGCCTGCGGGCCCGTCCTGGCAGTCCAGCTGCTGACCTCACCGACTGACTCACAGATGCTCTGGGTCGTTTGGCAGTGACATTCCTTTCTGGGGCCTCATTCCTTCTCTTTTTTTTAAAAAAAAAGTGGAGGGAATGAGGACGGATCTAAAACATCTCTTTCCAAGGGCCTCCGCTGAGCTCAGGTCAGAGGTGCAAGGTCTCCAGGCAGCTGGCGGTGCCTGGGTCGCCGTGTAAAGTCGGGGAAGGGATGGATCGCCCGCCTCGGGGAGGCGCTTCCCCAAAGCCGGGCCCCCTCCTGCGGCCCCCACCCCGCCGCGGCCAGGCCGGTTCTCACGCAGTCTTCCCTCCCCGCGATCCCCTTGGAGCGCCGCTTCCAGAAGGCCCCCAGGGGTTGCCACTAGCCGCGCAGCAGCGCACACTCCTCGGGCGCCCAGAGCAGGCGCGGACGGCGAATCTCGGCCCGGCGGCCTAAGTCGGGGCTCCAGCAGAATTCAGGCGACAGCAGCTTGGCGGGCTTGTGCAGCCAGAAGAACCTGTTGAGGTGGCTCTCGTCGAGCCAGCGCGCCTCCAGGCCGCGGGCGCGGTCCCGCCGCAGCGCCGCCACGCTGCCCCCGAACACGGCCGCGTGGTAGTAGAAGTCCCCCTCGCCAGGGCCCAGCGCGGCGGCTGAGCGCGCGCCGCGTTCGAAGGGCAGCAGCCGCCGCGGCCTGCGGTAGTGCCAGGCGTGCAGCTGCGCCACCGACTCGGCCAGCGCCTCGGGCCCGAACGCGCCGCTAAAGTGCTGGCCCACGTCCACGCAGAGCACGAAGCGCGCCTCGCGGCCCAGCCGGCCGCCCAGCGCCGCGTGCAGCGCGCATGCGCGCCACGGACACGTCCTGCCAGCGCCGCGCGTGCGTCGCGCGCTCCACGCGGAGCCGGCGGCCGGGGCCCAGCAGCACTCGGGGCACGGCGGCCGGGCGCTCGGTGAACACGTAATACACCACGCGCTGGGCCACCATGAAGCGCTGCTCGGCAGTTTCCACGAAGCGCTCCAGGTACTTGTCCAGGTACCTGCCGGGCTGGGCGGCGCCAGCCCAAGTCAGCCCGGCCGAGGTGCCCTCCCGGTTCCGCGGAGCTATCGGGTTTAGCAGCCCTCCCCAGGCCCGACCTTGGGATCCTGCAGCCTCTGTTTCCGGAACTCCTGTTCAGTCCCGGAGTCCTCCGAGGTGGATTAAAAATAATCGCGCATTGTTTGGCATCCCTGCCCTTGAACGCGAAGCTCCCTGACCGCCTAGATCGATGAAAGCCCCGAAGAAGGGAGGCTCAGCTGGCCCTTGGGAGGACTGGCGCGTAAGCCTTCGCCTCGTCCGAGCTCCGACCCTTTGTTTAAGAAGTCTCAGAACTCAGAGGCTGCCACAGAGTGGGGGAGCCCAAGCAAGTCACGGAGAAGGGCACCCGCCAGTCTTCCGGAAGCGGCCGTCCTGGTGGGGACCTAGCCGCTGAGCCCTGTCGGAACTCCTGAACCACAAAACTGTGCGCAATGGTAATAGTGAATTGTTTTTTGTCCCTGAGTTTGTGATGATTCCTTATACCTCGGGAACCGGGATGTTTGGTATACTGGTAACTTTCTATGAACACACTTTGGGACCCTAGGGTTCTAAAGTTAATAGTGCCTGATATTTTGGAACATTTATCATGCGGCAGACAAGTGTTCAAAGTAGCATGCACTATCTCGTTTAATCCTCACCGTTAGTATCTATGTCTCAAGTGAGGAAATCAAGTTACAAAGAGCTTTAGTAGTTTGCGAAGCGTAGGCGCAGTTGGTAAATGTGAAACCAGGATTTGAACCTAGCTTGGCGTTGGCGCCTGTATCTTTATCTGCGCTTGGCTCTGTTCAGGATAGAACTGTGAGAAACTGGAACCAGAGGCCTTGGAAGCCTCAGCATCCCAGGGTGTTGGACTCATAGAACCTGGGAACTCAGGACCCTGGAATTTCTGGTCCTGGAGACTCTGGGTCGCAAGGGCTGGTGGAGGAACACCCTACTCAGGATCCAGAACAGAAGTGGGGGCCACCAAGGTCCTGGAGAGGGCACGGGTCTGCCCGCCTGGCTCCTGAGACAGCCTTTGGTCCTGTTTGCCCCCTGGCTTTCCAGGGGCTCTCTTTCTCCCCCTTCTACACTGTGGGGGTGGATTTTCAGGAGCCCTGAGCAGTTGCCTGGGGTATCTGATAACAGAATTCCTTCTCCAGACTTCTGGATATCTTTTCCTGGATGCAGAACTCTCCCTGCCTTCCCAAAGCAGCCTGTTCCATTTTTAGAAACTCTTCCTTCATTTGTCATGAACTCTGCCTCTCTGTACCTCTAGATGGTAGGACCTGGTTGTCCCTCTTCGCCCCAGGTCCCGATGGCATCACTCCTCACTACTGGAAAGTGAACACCAGCTTGGACACCCTGCTGTCCATACTGGGGAGGCCGGCGCCCTGGGATTTCTTCTTCCGCCTATCACTCTGGGCTCCTTCTCCATTCCAGGGGCCCCTCACGTCCTTGACTGGCCTCGCTCCTCTCCTGATTCTGTCCCCTCCCCACTCAGTCACCTGTCCCTGTGGCTTCTCCCTCAACTTGGCCCTCATTAGTCTGCTCCCCGCAAAGCTGCAGCCTTCCTGTGGCCCACTCTGTGAGCCCCTATCCTTCCAGCCCGTTTCCCACCAGACCACCCCCAACAGCCCTTCCTCACTGAGTCCTCTTTCTGCTGATCCTGCCATTCTCAGCACTTCCTTTTCTTAGCATTCCTCTTTCCCGGCCCCAAATTCTCTCCCTTGGATAATCCCTCAGCTCCCCAGACCCTCTCCTGCCAGCAGAATTGCTTGGCGAACCTCCTCTTTTCCCTTGCTGTGTGCCTGCCCCTGACCGTGGGTGCTTCTTCAGCCGGGCCAGCCCCTCTGTTTACCCTCCTCTCAACTCTCACCTGGGAGACCATTTTCTCACCACAAACCCAAGGCCTCCAGATGGACCTGTCCCCAACTGCGGGCAGGTTGTGATTCTGAGCTCCTGAATGCCCGTGATGGGTGGACTCCATGGCTTTGGCATCAGGGAAGAAGGGAGAGGAGGGTCTTGCCTTCACTCTGGGGGTCTGAGTCAAGGGGTGCTTTTCTTCTCACTTCACCTGGGATCCTGTGGCCCAGGAGAATGGGGTATCCCAGCTGC
Organism: Tragulus kanchil; assembly: GCA_022376925.1. Taxonomy (NCBI): domain Eukaryota; kingdom Metazoa; phylum Chordata; class Mammalia; order Artiodactyla; family Tragulidae; genus Tragulus; species Tragulus kanchil. Next base: position 130,843,814 of record JAIOJX010000032.1, on the reverse strand, counting down.
AACATCACATGCACAGCCCTCTCCCCCGCCAGGACAGCATCGTTCCCCTCCCCAGGGCTTACCTGCCTACAGCAAAGACAGTCAGACCGATAGTGAGGTTCTGCTGGACAGCCGCTCGCTGGGCCACGTCTGGTTCAAACGTGCCATCCAAAATAACAGGGGCTCCCCAGGAAGTACAGGTCAGGACTTCTGGCCAGGCCCTGGTCAGGGCAGGGTGGGAGAGACAGGTCCATCCGTCCCCCTGCTTTCAGCATGGTCACTGCCACCTCCCTCGTCCTGGGCCCTGGGGAGCACCCAGGCCCGGCCCCTAGAAGTCTCTGTCCCATATCCAGCAGAGCGGTGGGAGACGTGCTGCCTGATGGGGCCTGGGTGGAATGCCTAGCCCACCGAGGTTGGGATTGTGAGGAAGACCGGGACGGTGGGGCAGAGCTCTGTAGGGTGTGGGGTGTTCTCAGAGCGGGAGGGATGGCAGCTCCTTACCAAGGGTGCAGGGGGCCCGTGAAGTTGTCTCTCAGCAGGGGCGTTCTGTCCAAAGGGCAGACACCCATGGGGATGAGGACTTTCAGATGCCTGTGGGGTGGGAGCAGCAGTGAGGGGTGTGCCAGCCTGCTCCAGAGCCCTTTGGCCTTGCTCCTTCCAAGGAGGGCGAGCCCCCCGCGGATGCTTCTGCAGCTGCAGCGGCCCATGCTCCCCATGCCTCGAGGGGACACCTGGGGCGGGGGGCACTTTGACCCCGCCCCTGCTGGTCCCATGGTGAGGTCTGGGGGAAGGGGCTATACCTGACTCCAGGGAGCCCTAACCGGAACAGCCCGAGGAGGCCAAGTGTGGGTAGGATCAGCTGCCACACGAGTCTCTTCCAGGCCCTGGGAGGTGTGGAGGGAAATCAACAACTCATTCCTGTAAGTTTTTGTATACACATACACATGTGTATATGAACAATGGTTTATTTTAATGTTTCATATGATTTGTTTTTAACAATAGGATTATTTATTCACTTGGCACAGGCATTGAAAGGTCCAAAAGAGCATAGATAGCGCAGTCTCTGCCATTCTTAGCCACCTGGTCCATTTGCAGGGGGCTAGTCCATGCATATACAGGGAGGTTTAAATATGGTAAATATGGTAGAAAATTTCTCCCTTCCCTCCATCCCTTCCTCTGTTTTTCTCCCCACCAGTGGTAGCTCAGTGATAAACTGTTCTCCACTTTACATTTTCCACCGACCATTGTGTTCTTGAGGTTTTTCCATCTCAGTTCTGAAAGTGTTTCCTTACGCTCTTTTCCAGCTGCCTAATATGCCATTGATTGGGGTGGCATCGTGTACCTAACTGGCTCCTTTCTGATGAGCGTGCAGGTGTGTAATTTTTTTTTGCTTTTCCCAGCAGAGGTCAGGTGCTTAGCCTGGGTAGGATCGACCGTGTACAGGGGAGCGTCTAGGGGGAATGCGGGGACATGCGTGGCTTGGTGGCTGGGAGTTAAGAACGTCTGGGGTGTAGGCAGGAGTTGCTGAGCTTCCTGGAGGGCCGGCTGCAGCCGGGACCGTGGGGCTATGGCGGCTCCAGTCATGAGGTGGGGGCCTTCCAGCAGAGCTCCGCAGCCCCGCTGCTGGCCCAGAGGAGGTGGACTCCGGGGTTTGCAGCTCCTTACCAAGGGTGCAGGGGCCCGTGAAGTTGTCTCAGCAGGGGCGTTCTGTCCAAAGGGCAGACACCCATGGGGATGAGGACTTTCAGATGCCTGTGGGGTGGGAGCAGCAGTGAGGGGTGCCAGCCTGCTCCAGAGCCCTTGGCCTTGCTCCTTCCAAGGAGGGCGAGCCCCGCGGATGCTTCTGCAGCTGCAGCGGCCCATGCTCCCCATGCCTCGAGGGACACCTGGGGCGGGGGCATTTTGACCCCGCCCCTGCTGGTCCCATGGTGAGGTCTGGGGGAAGGGGCTATACCTGACTCCAGGGAGCCCTAACCGGAACAGCCCGAGGAGGCCAAGTGTGGGTAGGATCAGCTGCCACACGAGTCTCTTCCAGGCCCTGGGAGGTGTGGAGGGAAATCAACAACTCATTCCTGTAAGTTTTTGTATACACATACACATGTGTATATGAACAATGGTTTATTTTAATGTTTCATATGATTTGTTTTTAACAATAGGATTATTTATTCACTTGGCACAGGCATTGAAAGGTCCAAAAGAGCATAGATAGCGCAGTCTCTGCCATTCTTAGCCACCTGGTCCCTTTGCAGGGGGCTAGTCCATGCATATACAGGGAGGTTTAAATATGGTAAATATGGTAGAAAATTTCTCCCTTCCCTCCATCCCTTCCTCTGTTTTTCTCCCCACCAGTGGTAGCTCAGTGATAAACTGTTCTCCACTTTACATTTTCCACCGACCATTGTGTTCTTGAGGTTTTTCCATCTCAGTTCTGAAAGTGTTTCCTTACGCTCTTTTCCAGCTGCCTAATATGCCATTGATTGGGGTGGCATCGTGTACCTAACTGGCTCCTTTCTGATGAGCGTGCAGGTGTGTAATTTTTTTTTGCTTTTCCCAGCAGAGGTCAGGTGCTTAGCCTGGGTAGGATCGACCGTGTACAGGGGAGCGTCTAGGGGGAATGCGGGGACATGCGTGGCTTGGTGGCTGGGAGTTAAGAACGTCTGGGGTGTAGGCAGGAGTTGCTGAGCTTCCTGGAGGGCCGGCTGCAGCCGGGACCGTGGGGCTATGGCGGCTCCAGTCATGAGGTGGGGGCCTTCCAGCAGAGCTCCGCAGCCCCGCTGCTGGCCCAGAGGAGGTGGACTCCGGGGTTTGTTCATTGATTGCTTGTTTTTCAGAAGGGCCCTGAAGATTGAGAATTTTATTTTATTTTATTTATTTTATTTGGCGGGGGCGGTTGGGAGGGAGGTAGGCCAGCAGGCCACTTCTATTGGTCTTTCATTTATCTATTTTCATCCATCTTTGTTCTTTGGCCCGTGTGGGCCTCCCACCGCAGTGGCTTCTGTTGTCGCAGAGCGCCGGCTCTGGGCGCATGTGCTCCAGGGCTCTGGCTCCGTAATTGGACACATGGGTCCAGCCGCTCCGCGGCACGTGGGATCTTCCCAGGCCAGGGATCGAACCGGCGCCCCTTGCACTGCAAGGCGGTGTCCTTACCCACTGGACCACCAGGGGAAGCCCCTGTGTGGTGGATTTTGAGTTAATACCTACCTAAGTGATTACAACAAGACCTTGTACACAGTAATAGCTCAGGAAGCTTTAGCTATTGTTGATTGTCATTCGTATTATTATTCCTGAACAAGCCCTCAGAATTCTCTGCACAAGCTGCCAGCCCCCCTCCCTGCTCTATCAGTCCTTCCAAAATCTGCCTTCTCTGGTCTCTTTCAAGAAGCCTGCTTGATCAGACCCTCGAGTCCCTGCCTTTCCTGCCACCCCACGCCACTGCTCCTCAGCAAGGGTATCCAGTAAGTAGATCAGAGAGGCCCTTGCAGTTGTGTGTGTGTGTGTCCACCTGGGCATCTCAGTTGGCTGCACCATCCAGTTCTTTTCAGTTGGTCCAACATAGGCTGACCCTCCCTCTGCCTCACCCATGGTCTGCAGTCTTGTGTCAGTCCCCAGGGTGCGGGGCTTCATCTTGACCCCCCCCCCCTCCCAGGTGCTTGGGGGCCTGGTTTTAGGTTTTTTCCCAGAGGTCAGGTGCTTAGCCTGGGTAGGATCGAGGGGAGCGTCTAGGGGGAATGCGGGGACATGCGTGGCTTGGTGGCTGGGAGTTAAGAACGTCTGGGGTGTAGGCAGGAGTTGCTGAGCTTCCTGGAGGGCCGGCTGCAGCCGGGACCGTGGGGCTATGGCGGCTCCAGTCATGAGGTGGGGGCCTTCCAGCAGAGCTCCGCAGCCCCGCTGCTGGCCCAGAGGAGGTGGACTCCGGGGTTTGTTCATTGATTGCTTGTTTTTCAGAAGGGCCCTGAAGATTGAGAATTTTATTTTATTTTATTTATTTTATTTGGCGGGGGCGGTTGGGAGGGAGGTAGGCCAGCAGGCCACTTCTATTGGTCTTTCATTTATCTATTTTCATCCATCTTTGTTCTTTGGCCCGTGTGGGCCTCCCACCGCAGTGGCTTCTGTTGTCGCAGAGCGCCGGCTCTGGGCGCATGTGCTCCAGGGCTCTGGCTCCGTAATTGGACACATGGGTCCAGCCGCTCCGCGGCACGTGGGATCTTCCCAGGCCAGGGATCGAACCGGCGCCCCTTGCACTGCAAGGCGGTGTCCTTACCCACTGGACCACCAGGGGAAGCCCCTGTGTGGTGGATTTTGAGTTAATACCTACCTAAGTGATTACAACAAGACCTTGTACACAGTAATAGCTCAGGAAGCTTTAGCTATTGTTGATTGTCATTCGTATTATTATTCCTGAACAAGCCCTCAGAATTCTCTGCACAAGCTGCCAGCCCCCCTCCCTGCTCTATCAGTCCTTCCAAAATCTGCCTTCTCTGGTCTCTTTCAAGAAGCCTGCTTGATCAGACCCTCGAGTCCCTGCCTTTCCTGCCACCCCACGCCACTGCTCCTCAGCAAGGGTATCCAGTAAGTAGATCAGAGAGGCCCTTGCAGTTGTGTGTGTGTGTGTCCACCTGGGCATCTCAGTTGGCTGCACCATCCAGTTCTTTTCAGTTGGTCCAACATAGGGGCGCTGACCCCTCCCTCTGCCTCACCCATGGTCTGCAGTCTTGTGTCAGTCCCCAGGGTGCGGGGGCTTCATCTTGATCTCCCCCTTCTCTGTCCCTCCTGTTCCCCCAACCCCACCGTGACCTTGGGCCTGCTCATCCCCCACCAGGACCCCTGCTCCCAGTCCTCCTGAAACAGCCCTGGACTCAGCTTATAAAATGCCACCTGCCATGCCCATGAACAAGGAAATACATCCTCAAAGGGGAAATGCATTTAGTAGGCAAACATATGGAAAGATGTTCACCCTCACTAGTAATCAAAGACTTAGAACAAGGAGGGATGTTTTGCCTATAAAATGAGCACTTTTTAAAGAGAATGAAATGAAAATAGCCACGCTGTGAGAATACAGTGAGATAGGCACTCTCACACCTGCTGGTGGGATGTAAATTGCCAGAGCTTTGGTGGAAAGCTCTTTAGCTGTGGGAATTGAAACTTTCCACAGTCATCCCCTTTGATCCAATCACTGCAACTTCTGGAAATCTGTTCAGAGGAAATCATCTTGGGCAAAGGAAGCGTTCATGCATCAAGATGTTCACTAGTTTCTCCTCATTCATGCATTCAGCCTACACTTAACTGGTCACAAGCTCAGAATCAAGCACTGAGCTAGGTCAAGGATTCAGAGGTGAGAGAGACACAGACCTTGTCTTCCAGGAGCAGGGTCAGGAAGATATGGATGACCAGAATGAGAGGGGAATGGGGTCAGAGGACAAATCGCAAACAGATGAGGGAAACACAGCACAGCAAAGCCTGTGATTAGTGTAAATACAAGATACCGCTAGGGAACTCAGAATTCTCTGCACAAGCTGCCAGCCCCCCTCCCTGCTCTATCAGTCCTTCCAAAATCTGCCTTCTCTGGTCTCTTTCAAGAAGCCTGCTTGATCAGACCCTCGAGTCCCTGCCTTTCCTGCCACCCCACGCCACTGCTCCTCAGCAAGGGTATCCAGTAAGTAGATCAGAGAGGCCCTTGCAGTTGTGTGTGTGTGTGTCCACCTGGGCATCTCAGTTGGCTGCACCATCCAGTTCTTTTCAGTTGGTCCAACATAGGGGCGCTGACCCCTCCCTCTGCCTCACCCATGGTCTGCAGTCTTGTGTCAGTCCCCAGGGTGCGGGGGCTTCATCTTGATCTCCCCCTTCTCTGTCCCTCCTGTTCCCCCAACCCCACCGTGACCTTGGGCCTGCTCATCCCCCACCAGGACCCCTGCTCCCAGTCCTCCTGAAACAGCCCAGCACTCAGCTTATAAAATGCCACCTGCCATGCCCATGAACAAGGAAATACATCCTCAAAGGGGAAATGCATTTAGTAGGCAAACATATGGAAAGATGTTCACCCTCACTAGTAATCAAAGACTTAGAACAAGGAGGGATGTTTTGCCTATAAAATGAGCACTTTTTAAAGAGAATGAAATGAAAATAGCCACGCTGTGAGAATACAGTGAGATAGGCACTCTCACACCTGCTGGTGGGATGTAAATTGCCAGAGCTTTGGTGGAAAGCTCTTTAGCTGTGGGAATTGAAACTTTCCACAGTCATCCCCTTTGATCCAATCACTGCAACTTCTGGAAATCTGTTCAGAGGAAATCATCTTGGGCAAAGGAAGCGTTCATGCATCAAGATGTTCACTAGTTTCTCCTCATTCATGCATTCAGCCTACACTTAACTGGTCACAAGCTCAGAATCAAGCACTGAGCTAGGTCAAGGATTCAGAGGTGAGAGAGACACAGACCTTGTCTTCCAGGAGCAGGGTCAGGAAGATATGGATGACCAGAATGAGAGGGGAATGGGGTCAGAGGACAAATCGCAAACAGATGAGGGAAACACAGCACAGCAAAGCCTGTGATTAGTGTAAATACAAGATACCGCTAAGGGAAAACTGGAGGATGGCACCTGAGCCTTGACAGATGGAGAAGACAGGGAAGCTTCCTGGAGGAGGTGCCCTCTAAGCTAGGACCTGAAGAATCAGAAGTTATCCAAGCAAAGAAGGCAGTGGAGGGGAAAGGGAGGTCCGTGAAAAAGAAACAGCAACGTGTAAAAGTGCGGAAGCAAGAGAGAGCTTAGAAAGCATGTGGGACCGTGGGTCCTCCGCAGGGGTGGGCAGAGTGTGGATGGGGAGTGATGAGAGGTGAGGCTGGAGACAAGCCAGAGCCACATCACCCAGGACCCATATATCAGGTTCAGGGGTTTGGACTTCATCTTGAGGCCCTGGGGAGCCCGAAAGGCCTTCAAGGAGTGATGCAGCCAGATTTTTACAGGAAAAATACTCCAGCCTGCGCATGGAGTGGGAGGCAGGGGCACGGCTGGAGGCAGGAGGACAGGCCCGTGTTGCCAGTGGGTTTGGGAGGAGTGGGTGACTAATGGCTGTCCAGGAGGTGGGAGTGGGCAGGACTGGGCCATAGATGAGGGACAGGGTGGGGGGACCAGGAGGGAGACAATGGCTGATTGTCTGCTTGGGGTTAGGGGGCTGGAGCCCAGGGGCAGGCTCAGGAGAGAGTTCTGGGATTCCCCAAGAGGGCAAGGATGCTATGGCGGGGGGAGAGAGCAGGAGAGCCAGGGCTCAGGCCCGAGGAGGGGAGGACTGAGGCAAAGGAACTTTGGTGGAAAGCTCTTTAGCTGTGGAATTGAAACTTTCCACAGTCATCCCTTTGATCCAATCACTGCAACTTCTGGAAATCTGTTCAGAGGAAATCATCTTGGGCAAAGGAAGCGTTCATGCATCAAGATGTTCACTAGTTTCTCCTCATTCATGCATTCAGCCTACACTTAACTGGTCACAAGCTCAGAATCAAGCACTGAGCTAGGTCAAGGATTCAGAGGTGAGAGAGACACAGACCTTGTCTTCCAGGAGCAGGGTCAGGAAGATATGGATGACCAGAATGAGAGGGGAATGGGGTCAGAGGACAAATCGCAAACAGATGAGGGAAACACAGCACAGCAAAGCCTGTGATTAGTGTAAATACAAGATACCGCTAAGGGAAAACTGGAGGATGGCACCTGAGCCTTGACAGATGGAGAAGACAGGGAAGCTTCCTGGAGGAGGTGCCCTCTAAGCTAGGACCTGAAGAATCAGAAGTTATCCAAGCAAAGAAGGCAGTGGAGGGGAAAGGGAGGTCCGTGAAAAAGAAACAGCAACGTGTAAAAGTGCGGAAGCAAGAGAGAGCTTAGAAAGCATGTGGGACCGTGGGTCCTCCGCAGGGGTGGGCAGAGTGTGGATGGGGAGTGATGAGAGGTGAGGCTGGAGACAAGCCAGAGCCACATCACCCAGGACCCATATATCAGGTTCAGGGGTTTGGACTTCATCTTGAGGCCCTGGGGAGCCCGAAAGGCCTTCAAGGAGTGATGCAGCCAGATTTTTACAGGAAAAATACTCCAGCCTGCGCATGGAGTGGGAGGCAGGGGCACGGCTGGAGGCAGGAGGACAGGCCCGTGTTGCCAGTGGGTTTGGGAGGAGTGGGTGACTAATGGCTGTCCAGGAGGTGGGAGTGGGCAGGACTGGGCCATAGATGAGGGACAGGGTGGGGGGACCAGGAGGGAGACAATGGCTGATTGTCTGCTTGGGGTTAGGGGGCTGGAGCCCAGGGGCAGGCTCAGGAGAGAGTTCTGGGATTCCCCAAGAGGGCAAGGATGCTATGGCGGGGGGAGAGAGCAGAGGCAGGAGAGCCAGGGCTCAGGCCCCGAGGACATGGCTGGGGATGGGTAGGGGCTGAGTGAGCAGAGGAGGAAGCGGAGGAAGGGGCAGGTGGCTCTTCCCAGAAGTTTGACTGTAAAAGGAAAGAGGAGGTAACTGAAGGGGTGAGGGGTTGGGACTGATGGAGGTGTGCGTATTTTTTGTATGCAGGGAGACTTGAACGCCGGCTGGAGAGCACCCGTGGAGAAGGCATTGTGCACGCGGCTCAGGTACAACTGGAAAAGGCCCAGTGTCCAGCTGAAGGGACTGGCTAGGTAAGCTTTTTATGAAGAGTCTGCAGTCACATGGAAAAACCTTATGCGAGAACCTTCTTCAATGGAAAAAGTAAGATCTAAAATTGATGGGATTGTGATTATAGTGTAGCAATGAAAAAATGTACCACAAGACTAAAAGGAAAAAGAAAAGAAGTACCTGTGTAATAGGTTATGGGAGAGATTTCTCCTTTATTTTTCCTCCCTGTTGTCTCTTATGTGCTTTTATTGCCTTTTTTTTTTAATGAAGGAAAAATACAGAGCCATTTAGAAGGAACAGTGTTAAGCCTTTGTAGTGACTGCAAGGTGAAGTCTGCCTCTCTTAGCCCTGCCTGCGGAGCCTGCAGAATCATCGCAGACACTCATACCAGGCCCGGCTTTCCCCGCTCTAGAAACGGAGACTTCACAGCGGGCAGACCAAGGTGGTTCTCCTGGCATTGTTGGAAAAAGCAGGGGAGAAAAACAAGCCCGGTGTTGGTCCGTGGAGAGGTGGATGAGTGAATTCTGCATCCCTACGCATGGAGTGGGAGGCAGGGGCACGGCTGGAGGCAGGAGGACAGGCCCGTGTTGCCAGTGGGTTTGGGAGGAGTGGGTGACTAATGGCTGTCCAGGAGGTGGGAGTGGGCAGGACTGGGCCATAGATGAGGGACAGGGTGGGGGGACCAGGAGGGAGACAATGGCTGATTGTCTGCTTGGGGTTAGGGGGCTGGAGCCCAGGGGCAGGCTCAGGAGAGAGTTCTGGGATTCCCCAAGAGGGCAAGGATGCTATGGCGGGGGGAGAGAGCAGAGGCAGGAGAGCCAGGGCTCAGGCCCCGAGGACATGGCTGGGGATGGGTAGGGGCTGAGTGAGCAGAGGAGGAAGCGGAGGAAGGGGCAGGTGGCTCTTCCCAGAAGTTTGACTGTAAAAGGAAAGAGGAGGTAACTGAAGGGGTGAGGGGTTGGGACTGATGGAGGTGTGCGTATTTTTTGTATGCAGGGAGACTTGAACGCCGGCTGGAGAGCACCCGTGGAGAAGGCATTGTGCACGCGGCTCAGGTACAACTGGAAAAGGCCCAGTGTCCAGCTGAAGGGACTGGCTAGGTAAGCTTTTTATGAAGAGTCTGCAGTCACATGGAAAAACCTTATGCGAGAACCTTCTTCAATGGAAAAAGTAAGATCTAAAATTGATGGGATTGTGATTATAGTGTAGCAATGAAAAAATGTACCACAAGACTAAAAGGAAAAAGAAAAGAAGTACCTGTGTAATAGGTTATGGGAGAGATTTCTCCTTTATTTTTCCTCCCTGTTGTCTCTTATGTGCTTTTATTGCCTTTTTTTTTTAATGAAGGAAAAATACAGAGCCATTTAGAAGGAACAGTGTTAAGCCTTTGTAGTGACTGCAAGGTGAAGTCTGCCTCTCTTAGCCCTGCCTGCGGAGCCTGCAGAATCATCGCAGACACTCATACCAGGCCCGGCTTTCCCCGCTCTAGAAACGGAGACTTCACAGCGGGCAGACCAAGGTGGTTCTCCTGGCATTGTTGGAAAAAGCAGGGGGAGAAAAACAAGCCCGGTGTTGGTCCGTGGAGAGGTGGATGAGTGAATTCTGCATCCCTACGCAATGGAGAGCAACCTGGCCATTGAGAAGGGTGAGGCTGATTGATCTGTGCTCTCTGGAAAAGAGGGCCTAAGGAGTGGAAGAGGGAGGGGCAGAACTGTGGATGGGGTCTGACCTCACGTCTGTGAGCCCGTACACCCGTGCGTTTACAGACGTGTACATCTGTGTTCTGTGAAAATGTGGGAGAGAACCTAGAACAGCATTGCCCAACAGAAATATGTGAGCCGGGAACGTCAATTAATGTTTTCTGTTATTAGTAGCTGTGTTAAAAGAGTGAGAAGAAACAATTGAAGTTTTCATAATTTGACCCAATATATCATTTCAATATGTCATCAAAATAAAAGCTATTGAGGTATTTTACAGTTGCTTTTGGCAGTGAGACTGCCCCGACTGGAGGGGCACCATGGGCGAGGGTGGCGGGGGCAGCAGGCCTGGAGTGGAGCCTTCTCTGCTGTCCCACCCTCTTCCCAGATCCTCCGTCCAGGCAGCCAGGCCGAGACAGACAGCTCCACGTGGGCTCTAACCATCACTCCTGGGAGGGTGCTGCCACCCAGGGGTGCAGTAAGCACCCACCAGGTCCTGCCACCCCTTCCCATGTCTCAGTCCGGGAACCCTAGTCCACTGAGGCACCTGTCTGACCAGTTCCTCCCAGTTCCTCGTGCAGGTAGTTTTAAAAGGACACCCCTCACCCTGCTCCCACCTGCAGGTGGTCCCTCGAGGCCGCCTCACACCCAGGTCCAAACCCTCCTTGCTTTCAGGAGGCGTTTAAAGATTAGTTGTTCGTTCCAAAACAGGAACAAGTTTGCAGGCCTGGGTGGTCACTACCAGTAGGAACAGGGAGCTCTGTCACAGCGGAAGGTGCACCCCACTCTGTTCTCTGCTTACCATGAGCTCAGAATTAAGGGCAGCTGGGGAGTCGCCACTCTTCACAGGCTGTAAGATCTCCTAGAAGGCTGTTTTGGCCCCCGGAGCCTGCAGAATCATCGCAGACACTCATACCAGGCCCGGCTTTCCCGCCTAGAAACGGAGACTTCACAGCGGGCAGACCAAGGTGGTTCTCCTGGCATTGTTGGAAAAGCAGGGGGAGAAAAACAAGCCCGGTGTTGGTCCGTGGAGAGGTGGATGAGTGAATTCTGCATCCCTACGCAATGGAGAGCAACCTGGCCATTGAGAAGGGTGAGGCTGATTGATCTGTGCTCTCTGGAAAAGAGGGCCTAAGGAGTGGAAGAGGGAGGGGCAGAACTGTGGATGGGGTCTGACCTCACGTCTGTGAGCCCGTACACCCGTGCGTTTACAGACGTGTACATCTGTGTTCTGTGAAAATGTGGGAGAGAACCTAGAACAGCATTGCCCAACAGAAATATGTGAGCCGGAACGCCAATTAATGTTTTCTGTTATTAGTAGCTGTGTTAAAAGAGTGAGAAGAAACAATTGAAGTTTTCATAATTTGACCCAATATATCATTTCAATATGTCATCAAAATAAAAGCTATTGAGGTATTTTACAGTTGCTTTTGGCAGTGAGACTGCCCCGACTGGAGGGGCACCATGGGCGAGGGTGGCGGGGGCAGCAGGCCTGGAGTGGAGCCTTCTCTGCTGTCCCACCCTCTTCCCAGACCTCCGTCCAGGCAGCCAGGCCGAGACAGACAGCTCCACGTGGGCTCTAACCATCACTCCTGGGAGGGTGCTGCCACCCAGGGGTGCAGTAAGCACCCACCAGGTCCTGCCACCCCTTCCCATGTCTCAGTCCGGGAACCCTAGTCCACTGAGGCACCTGTCTGACCAGTTCCTCCCAGTTCCTCGTGCAGGTAGTTTTAAAAGGACACCCCTCACCCTGCTCCCACCTGCAGGTGGTCCCTCGAGCCGCCTCACACCCAGGTCCACACCCTCCTTGCTTTCAGGAGGCGTTTAAAGATTAGTTGTTCGTTCCAAAACAGGAACAAGTTTGCAGGCCTGGGTGGTCACTACCAGTAGGAACAGGGAGCTCTGTCACAGCGGAAGGTGCACCCCACTCTGTTCTCTGCTTACCATGAGCTCAGAATTAAGGGCAGCTGGGGAGTCGCCACTCTTCACAGGCTGTAAGATCTCCTAGAAGGCTGTTTTCCCCCACCCCTGACCCCCCATCCATGCCCTGGGCCGTCTGTACCCCATGGGCAACGTCCTGCCAGTCACCTCCCAGGACCTCTCTGGCTTAGCTGGTTCTCAGTGGGCCAGCCTTGGTGCCTTCCCCTGACTGATCTGGCCGCCAGGCTGGCCGCCTCAAGACAGCTGTCATACCTCGGACACTGGCAGTGTCCCCACTCACCTGAGTCAGTCCTGAGAGCCATGTCGAGAAGCGGGTGGGACAGCCTGCCGAGAGCCTTCACAGCTCAGAGCCAGGGAAGAAATAACCTGTTCTGGCTGACTGGGACAAAGCTGTTCCAGGCCATCTGTCAGAAACCACACCCCCAGGAGCCAGTGGGATGAAGGGCCCTGAGAGGACCCCTCACCCTGGGGCCAATCACCTGGAGGAGGGTGGGTCTGAGGATGGCAGGTGCTCTGGTTGGCCAGAGGGGCTGAGCCATCTTGTCCTGACTCCTCTTCGTCCTCAGGGGTCCCTGTGCCCCCCTTCAGATCCTCTGTGGTACCTGTCACCCAGGGAGAACGCTGCTCTGCAGGGTTCCAGCCAGGTCTCAAGGGTACCTGACAGTGGCTTTGCACAGGGAGCCCTTGGCCCCTTCAGTAGAACAGGGTGTGGACAGCAGTCGCCCAGAATAGGGTAAGAGCCATGCAAGACTGTAACATGGAAAAGTTTCGGGAAGTTTACACCAGACTGGGTTTTTTGAAGTGTAGAATGTGATTCATCGGAAAAATCCAAAAAAAAACTCATGGACAGGTTCCCCTCCCAGTTCCCCTCCGAGGCACCTGTCTGACCAGTTCCTCCCAGTTCCTCGTGCAGGTAGTTTTAAAAGGACACCCCTCACCCTGCTCCCACCTGCAGGTGGTCCCTCGAGGCCGCCTCACACCCAGGTCCAAACCCTCCTTGCTTTCAGGAGGCGTTTAAAGATTAGTTGTTCGTTCCAAAACAGGAACAAGTTTGCAGGCCTGGGTGGTCACTACCAGTAGGAACAGGGAGCTCTGTCACAGCGGAAGGTGCACCCCACTCTGTTCTCTGCTTACCATGAGCTCAGAATTAAGGGCAGCTGGGGAGTCGCCACTCTTCACAGGCTGTAAGATCTCCTAGAAGGCTGTTTTCCCCCACCCCTGACCCCCCATCCATGCCCTGGGCCGTCTGTACCCCATGGGCAACGTCCTGCCAGTCACCTCCCAGGACCTCTCTGGCTTAGCTGGTTCTCAGTGGGCCAGCCTTGGTGCCTTCCCCTGACTGATCTGGCCGCCAGGCTGGCCGCCTCAAGACAGCTGTCATACCTCGGACACTGGCAGTGTCCCCACTCACCTGAGTCAGTCCTGAGAGCCATGTCGAGAAGCGGGTGGGACAGCCTGCCGAGAGCCTTCACAGCTCAGAGCCAGGGAAGAAATAACCTGTTCTGGCTGACTGGGACAAAGCTGTTCCAGGCCATCTGTCAGAAACCACACCCCCAGGAGCCAGTGGGATGAAGGGCCCTGAGAGGACCCCTCACCCTGGGGCCAATCACCTGGAGGAGGGTGGGTCTGAGGATGGCAGGTGCTCTGGTTGGCCAGAGGGGCTGAGCCATCTTGTCCTGACTCCTCTTCGTCCTCAGGGGTCCCTGTGCCCCCCTTCAGATCCTCTGTGGTACCTGTCACCCAGGGAGAACGCTGCTCTGCAGGGTTCCAGCCAGGTCTCAAGGGTACCTGACAGTGGCTTTGCACAGGGAGCCCTTGGCCCCTTCAGTAGAACAGGGTGTGGACAGCAGTCGCCCAGAATAGGGTAAGAGCCATGCAAGACTGTAACATGGAAAAGTTTCGGGAAGTTTACACCAGACTGGGTTTTTTGAAGTGTAGAATGTGATTCATCGGAAATCAATCTCATGGAGCATGGCCCAGATTTTTAAAAATATGAACAGGAAGGGAACTAAAAAGAACATCAGAATGTATATCAGGGCAGGGATGATTTTCTTTTGCTTCAGATACATGTATCTTGGTGCATATACGGGGGTGGGAAACTGTCAGTCGTGATCAAAAAAGTTCTGCAAAATTCTGTGTAAAGCGCAAACCTCAGGAGCGGATACACATTGAAGGAAGCAGTCCTCAGACTGGGTGGGGACCTTCCACCAGAGGGCACAACCGCGGGGCCGTCTGTCAGGCAGCCCCGCAGCCCCGCAGCCCGGCCCCGTTCTCAGGCGTTCCCTTTCCCACACACATATGAGAAGACTCAGGGGGGCCTGGCTTCGTCTTCCAGAAAGGGCCAGTCAAGATTCAGCATGGGCGTGCCAGGCTGCCTGGGCCACGGTGGGCGGGCCTACCTGGCCTGGAGCGCAGCTCGGGGGGGCTCCTGGGGCACCCTCCCCAAGCCCCCTCCGCCCAGGGTTGTGTGCTGGTCCCTGTCTGGCTAGCCATGCCCAAACTCCTGAACACCAGACTTCCCAAGCATGGCTCCGTCCTGTGGAGGGCCAACTAACCAGTTTGTTGTTCTTCTTCCTCTAGGGAGTAGTTTACATTTTAAGTTTTCCAGAGAACTGTTGTCAAGATGTGTGTATTCGCTCTTGAAAGTTCCCTGCTGATTCCACCGTTCCCGATGAGCAACAGGACAGAGTGGCCTGCGTCTGTAAGGCCCCTTCTTCTCTATTCGCGGCTTAGACACTGTCTCCTCCAGGTGGAGACTCTTAACAGTTCACTATTTCAGCATCCAAAGAATGCTCAGCTGTCCAGTGAGCCAGAGCCACCCGAAGGGCAGATGTGGACATGGAGCTGCACCCACTGCAGGTGTCTCTGGGGGCGAGGAGGCGGGGGAGCGGGGCTCTGCTTCAGGGGTGGCAAGTATTTCTGGTGAACAGTGTCACGTCTCCCCAGTGGCAGTGGTGGCTAGGGGGCCTGGAGTTGAAGGGGCTGTGGACCCTTGCACTCTGCGGACACCACGTGAAGAACAAAGGTGGGATCTGAACCGGAGCTGAGCATGCCCTCGATGACCTGGCCAAGTGTGGAAGACATGCTGTCCAGTCAAGGTGGTCACCCCTTCCCCAGCCCAGCGACTGACCCACCGGCCTCCTTACTGGTGAAACATAATCCTCAGGATCAAAGAAAGGCACCCCAGGGGAGAAAAGCAACAGAAGAAATGGATTTTATGGATTTATTTTTAAAAAACAAAAACAAAAGGTTAAAAAAGTCCTTCATTTCCAACCCTGCCTGGGGGTGTGAGTGGGGAATAGAACAAGCCCGGAAGGGCACCTGCCCTCCCCGGGGGAGAGTCCCACTCTCCCCAGGAGCCTGCAGCGTGCAGGGCAGGTCAGAGGCTGGCCCTCGCCTTTCCTGCTCCGCCTCCTCCACGGGCAGCTCAGATGGCCGCCAGCGCGTTCCAGAGGCAGGGAAGCGTGGGAGGCGAGGCCGAAGGCTGCCTTCTCCACCTCGGCGGTCACTCCAGCTCTTCTGCCCGTGGATGTGCTCTGGGCCCCCCACTGGGCTCTCAGGGCGGGCAGGCGGACCAGGAGGCGCGGCCTGGCCCAGCCCAGCCCAGCCCAGCAGCGGCTTCCTTAATGCCATCTGTGACACAGCAGGGCAGTCGGGGGCGTCACTGTGCAGGAAGGGGCTGCAGAGACACGGTGACCATCAGGAAAAAGGAAAACCTCCTGCTATCCTGCGTCCCTTTCTGACCCTGCCTCCGCACTGAGGTGGCCCTGCTCTCCTATTCCCCATCCCGAGGCTGCGTGGAGTCCAGGACAAAGCACTAAGTGGCTGTTTGCTACAAAACACCCGGAGATGCCAGAGGGGGCTCTCGGCCTCTGTCAGTCCAGGCCCCCCAGTCACACAGTCACACACACAGCGTTAAGGCGTCTGTGCCAGCAGGCGTGGCCAAACCGGGCCCACCTTCTCTCCCTCCAGCTGCAGAGGGTGAGCGGGGAGAACCCTTCTGGATGCTTCAGAAACAGGCTGAAGTGGGAGAAGCTGGCAACGGAAGAGAGAGCTGGGCCCCAGAAAGAAGTGGAGGAAGGCAGGCGAGGGCTTCCGAGGCCTCTCCAGGCCCGATGGCTGCCCTGGGAAGTGACCCAACTCAGGTTGGGAGCCCTGACCACATGTCCCCTGGAAAATGGGGGATGGAGGGAAGGGAGAGAGCGGGGCTAGAGTCATGGGACTCTGGAGGAAGCCAGTGCTATCAAAGAAAGGCACCCCAGGTGAGAAAAGCAACAGAAGAAATGGATTTTATGGATTTATTTTTAAAAAACAAAAACAAAAGGTTAAAAAAGTCCTTCATTTCCAACCCTGCCTGGGGGTGTGAGTGGGGAATAGAACAAGCCCGGAAGGGCACCTGCCCTCCCCGGGGGAGAGTCCCACTCTCCCCAGGAGCCTGCAGCGTGCAGGGCAGGTCAGAGGCTGGCCCTCGCCTTTCCTGCTCCGCCTCCTCCACGGGCAGCTCAGATGGCCGCCAGCGCGTTCCAGAGGCAGGGAAGCGTGGGAGGCGAGGCCGAAGGCTGCCTTCTCCACCTCGGCGGTCACTCCAGCTCTTCTGCCCGTGGATGTGCTCTGGGCCCCCCACTGGGCTCTCAGGGCGGGCAGGCGGACCAGGAGGCGCGGCCTGGCCCAGCCCAGCCCAGCCCAGCAGCGGCTTCCTTAATGCCATCTGTGACACAGCAGGGCAGTCGGGGGCGTCACTGTGCAGGAAGGGGCTGCAGAGACACGGTGACCATCAGGAAAAAGGAAAACCTCCTGCTATCCTGCGTCCCTTTCTGACCCTGCCTCCGCACTGAGGTGGCCCTGCTCTCCTATTCCCCATCCCGAGGCTGCGTGGAGTCCAGGACAAAGCACTAAGTGGCTGTTTGCTACAAAACACCCGGAGATGCCAGAGGGGGCTCTCGGCCTCTGTCAGTCCAGGCCCCCCAGTCACACAGTCACACACACAGCGTTAAGGCGTCTGTGCCAGCAGGCGTGGCCAAACCGGGCCCACCTTCTCTCCCTCCAGCTGCAGAGGGTGAGCGGGGAGAACCCTTCTGGATGCTTCAGAAACAGGCTGAAGTGGGAGAAGCTGGCAACGGAAGAGAGAGCTGGGCCCGAGAAAGAAGTGGAGGAAGGCAGGCGAGGGCTTCCGAGGCCTCTCTCCAGGCCCGATGGCTGCCCTGGGAAGTGACCCAACTCAGGTTGGGAGCCCTGACCACATGTCCCCTGGAAAATGGGGGATGGAGGGAAGGGAGAGAGCGGGGCTAGAGTCATGGGACTCTGGAGGAAGCCAGTGCTATCAGTATTTACAAGCATAAAGCCCCATCTTCTGCGCCACCTACCTCTCTGCCCCTCCCACAGAAAGAAAGGCCCCTGAGAGCCACCAAGGAGGTCCTGAGACCTCTTCCCAGCCACGCCCCGCAGGGGGGGCCCTTCCCTTGACCAGCCCTATTCTGGGCCCCCAGGAGTGTCCGCTGCTCTGCTCGGTTGGGAGGAGTCCCAGGCTGGAACCTCGGTGCCCGGCCAGCCCTAAGAGTCCTTGAGCATGCTGATGCGTGCATAGATCTTGAGGGCGGGCCCCAGCTTGATGTTCATGGCACTCATCAGGTGGTCCTCCTTGAGCAGCAGCAGAGCTTGCCCGTCGATCTCCTGGGCACGGAATTCCTCTGCGATTTCCTGGCAGCCTGAGGGGATGTGACCAAGGACACCATCAATCAGAGCTACCAGGGGTCACACTTGGCGATCTCTGCCCTTCAGATCTCACTAGATCCTCGTGACCACACCTTGAGGAAGGCGATGATGTTCTGACTTTACAGCTTGAGAGAGACCGAGTGACTCACCCAGGGTAGCTGGACTACACCAGGGCTTCCCTCTTCACCCACCACTCCCTCTGTGGACGGGGCTGCCCCGGGGAAGCGAGCGCACGCAATTTCCAAGGCTGGATCATAAAGGTCACAGCATTTCACCTTGGTCTTTGGGATAATTTCTTTTGGAGTGAGCTAGCCACTGTGTCGTGGGGACACTCAAGCAGCACTCTTGGAGAGGCCCACCTCGAGATGGACCGAGGCCTCCTGCCCACAGCCAGCCCCCTGCTGCCCTGGGAGCGCAGACGGAAAGGGGCTCTTCCAGCTCCAGGCCCACAGGTCCCTGCAGTTCTGGCTGCCATTGTGACTGGGCCTTCGAAAGACACTCTAAGCCAGAAGTGCCCTCTAAGCCCTCCCCAGAACTTGAGATGTGATGACTGTTTCGAGCCACTAGGCTTGTGGTAACAATTCCCAGCAGTGGATAGCTAATGCAGACTTTGATACCTGGAAGAGGGGGTGCTGCCATCATCACCCCTTAATAACGTAGGTGTGGCCTTGGATGCAGCAGTGGGTGGGAGCTGGGGGGACTTCGAAGTGAACATTTAAAGTGCCCTGAGAGATTGTGGAGAAGTCTGATGGCCTTTGAGGAGACTGCTGGGGAGGCTTAAAGGAGTGAGGAAACTTACTGGAAACTGGAAGAAAAGGGATCCTTGGTATGAAATGGAAAATTAGCAACACTGTTGCTGGTAAGCTGCTAAGTGACCAGCCCTATTCTGGGCCCCCAGGAGTGTCCGCTGCTCTGCTCGGTTGGGAGGAGTCCCAGGCTGGAACCTCGGTGCCCGGCCAGCCCTAAGAGTCCTTGAGCATGCTGATGCGTGCATAGATCTTGAGGCGGGCCCCAGCTTGATGTTCATGGCACTCATCAGGTGGTCCTCCTTGAGCAGCAGCAGAGCTTGCCCGTCGATCTCCTGGGCACGGAATTCCTCTGCGATTTCCTGGCAGCCTGAGGGGATGTGACCAAGGACACCATCAATCAGAGCTACCAGGGGTCACACTTGGCGATCTCTGCCCTTCAGATCTCACTAGATCCTCGTGACCACACCTTGAGGAAGGCGATGATGTTCTGACTTTACAGCTTGAGAGAGACCGAGTGACTCACCCAGGGTAGCTGGACTACACCAGGGCTTCCCTCTTCACCCACCACTCCCTCTGTGGACGGGGCTGCCCCGGGGAAGCGAGCGCACGCAATTTCCAAGGCTGGATCATAAAGGTCACAGCATTTCACCTTGGTCTTTGGGATAATTTCTTTTGGAGTGAGCTAGCCACTGTGTCGTGGGGACACTCAAGCAGCACTCTTGGAGAGGCCCACCTCGAGATGGACCGAGGCCTCCTGCCCACAGCCAGCCCCCTGCTGCCCTGGGAGCGCAGACGGAAAGGGGCTCTTCCAGCTCCAGGCCCACAGGTCCCTGCAGTTCTGGCTGCCATTGTGACTGGGCCTTCGAAAGACACTCTAAGCCAGAAGTGCCCTCTAAGCCCTCCCCAGAACTTGAGATGTGATGACTGTTTCGAGCCACTAGGCTTGTGGTAACAATTCCCAGCAGTGGATAGCTAATGCAGACTTTGATACCTGGAAGAGGGGGTGCTGCCATCATCACCCCTTAATAACGTAGGTGTGGCCTTGGATGCAGCAGTGGGTGGGAGCTGGGGGGACTTCGAAGTGAACATTTAAAGTGCCCTGAGAGATTGTGGAGAAGTCTGATGGCCTTTGAGGAGACTGCTGGGGAGGCTTAAAGGAGTGAGGAAACTTACTGGAAACTGGAAGAAAAGGGATCCTTGGTATGAAATGGAAAATTAGCAACACTGTTGCTGGTGGTAAGCTGCTAAGTGTGAGACCCCTACTGAACCAGCACCAGGGCTTGTGCTGCCTGGCTTCCCACCGCAGTCCTTGGAAATGCAAGGGGGAAAACTGGGAAATAGGAAGGAGCCTGGATTTGTTGATCTCAATGCTAAAATTAAGAAATGGTTTCTAGTGCTAGCTTCACTATACTTAAAAAAAAAAGGGGGCGGGGAAGGAAGAAATGGTTTCCAGGCAAAGATCAAATCCAGGACTGTCAAAAACACAGTCTAAAGACAAAACCACGGGAGTGACTTAAACCATCCGTTCAGACTGCTGAAAACTCTAAGGTGTGGCTTCAGAGAACTGCTGGACCAACTGTTCTCTCAGGATTTCATGGGCGTAACTCGCAGAGCCTCTCCATTCAACAGCCCCGCTCCTCAGACTGTTAAGGCCAGCATCCTTCAGCTTCAAAGAAGCCTAATGTCAGGGGACTTGTCTTGAAGACATTTTTGGATAAGAGTCATAAAAAGAAAAAGAAGCCAACAAAGAGTAAGAGAATCATCTGGCAGAAACTCTGCTCACTTGGACTGAAAGGGTCAGAGGTAATACGAAATAAAGGCCACAGGAAACAGGCTGAGAAAACAACTCCACAGGCTACCTCCTTTCATGGGAGAGGAAGGATGAATCGGTGGAACCAGAGTGAAGGAAAATCACTCCAGGCTGGGAGTCCTCGTCAAGGAAATGCCAGCACACGCCCTGGTGTGGACCAGTGACTCCTGAAGCCTCCTGTGTGCCCCCTTCTCGAAGAGGGCATCTTGAGTGGGCACACCTACCTGTGATGTCATCATAGGCACATGACTGCCCTGTGCTCATCCCACCACAGACTAGGTTCCTGGAGGGAAAGGGATGACCTGTTCCTCATTCTCAGTCTGAAGACTGAGGGGAGTCCTCCTTGAGGAGCTGGACCCCACGAGCCTCGTCTGGCCCTGGACCTGAGTTAGATGCCGGGATCCCAGACTGTGAGCCACTGGTGTGATGGGCTGAGACTCGGGGGGCCTTGGGTGGGGGTGGGGGTGCTCTGCGTGAGGGAGGAGCATGAGCCACTGGGGTGAACGCCACCAACCAGCTTCCAAGTCGCTCTCAGTCACCTCTACTTACCTTGCCTCCACGAGGCCTCTGCAATGGATGGGATGGGGTCAACCTGTGTGCTCAGTAAGATACTGCTGAAGCAACAATACGTGACTCCTAAGGCTAGATCACCAAAGGCACAGCAGGGAGCTCCCACCTTGCTCTCTGAGATCCCCTCTGGGGGTCACCCCATCGCGAGAACACTAAAGCACGAGTGTCCTGAAGAAACCCATGTGGAGAGTGACCGAGGCCTCTTGCCAACAGCCACCCCCACCCTGAGAATCATGTGAGTGAGGCACCTGAGGACCCGACAGTCCCAGTTGAGACTTTGGATGGCCTCAAGCCAGGCTGATGTCTCCTAAGATGTCCACAGCCGCCTAAGAATCCCCGCGACAGAACTGCCCACCCCAGCCATTCCTGAATTCCTTACCACGTGACCTGTGTGCTGACAAGCTGGGGCTGCAGCTACAGGTAACGGACCCACCATGTTACAAGGCAGAGCCAGGATCTGAGCCCAGTTCTGTAACTCTGAAGCCTGCCCTCGACTGCCACAGCCCACTCCCATCTGAGGGAACGGGTTTACGACCACCATCACTGCCTGACCTGGCCACTGGCCAGGTGGGACGCGCAGGTCACACTGTGGAAAAGCTCTGAGGGCTCGGTCAGTGCTGCTGTGCAGACGGGAGCTCTGTGCTGCCAGCTTCATTTCTAGGCCCTCGCCCTGAGGCCCTGAGTCACGTGCACCCCCAGCTCCCTCACATGCTTCTGCATCTTTGTGTCTCTGCCCAGGCTGCTCCCTGATGCCGCCTCCATCAGGCGCAGGCCTGCGTGTCCACTGCCACTCAGTGTCCTGGTCTTCATTTGGATGTTTTCCTTGACAGATTTCCTGCACTCCCATCTGAGGCCCCTCCCAACTTCCTGAGACACACAGGATTGGTCACGTCATCACCTGCCACCCGGGCCCCTCACGGAGCCCACAGATATATTGGCTTCCGGCCACAGGACGTCAGGTTGGGGCTCAGTGCTAGCGAGTGAGCTCTCACTGGCAGGCCCCTCCTCCTGTCCATCCCCGCCCCCCGTCCCTGAACCCGCCTCTCTCACTGAACGCCTGGCCTCTCCTGAGGGGCCTTACCTGGCAGAGAGCGGATGAATTCGTAGACATCTTCCACATTCCACTTGGTGGGCTCACTTGGCAGGAAGTGGTGTCCCATGCCCACCAGGTCCCGCATGTGCATGTCAGGGAGCTCCAGGTCCCGTTGGCCTTGTCGCCGGCGGGAGGTGGACGAGCTGGCTGAGATGGGTGACAAGGGTTCCTCGTAGCTTGAGTTATCTGAGCAACGGCTGGAGTCTTCCTGGCTGTGTGTCAGCTGCAATGCCGCGGTAACTGAAAGGGGTACAGTGCCTGTCGGCTGGGAGCAGAGAGAAAGAGTTTTCTTCAGGATAGTAGAGTGCTGGGCAAAGGCGTATATCCTCCCTCTCCGTGTGGCTGGCTATGACGTACCTCTGAATTCTAGATCAAAGAGTACCTTTTGCAATGTCCTCTCTCTGATCCTAAGCAGAGTGAGCCCCCGTACTGGTGCACGCCCTGCCCCGCCCTGCCCGGCAGTAACCTGACTGTGTGTCTAGTCTCTCCGGTAGAACTGGGGTCTTAACCAGGGCTCTACGGATGTTCTGAGCCACCTGAGATAGTATGTAGATTTTCTTGCATGTGTCCACTCTGGACCGTAGCTTTCATCAGATTCTTAAAGAGGTTTAAGACCAACATAATAACAATAAACAGAAAAATGCACATAAGCTCTGAAGCATCACACTGGGCTGTGAGTTCCTGTAGCACAACTCAGAGCTATGGTGCCAACAGTTCCTGGGCCACAGCTGGTGCTAACGTGCTCAGTCAGCAGAACAGCCCCATCCCGGGCAGAGACCCCCAAGGACTCGGTGCTCTGATGTGCAGAGGCAATGAGGTTGGGAGGCGAAGGGCGTCGGCTGCCCCTCCCCCAGCCCTCCACACAGCCAGGCGCTACTTGGGACAGTCTGTCTCTTGAAGGGCAGCCCCGTAAGTCACGGATGGAGGCAAACTGGAAGAAAGGGTGAGTCGGGGCAAGGCCACAGAAGAAGGACCCTGGGTTTTCTTTATCCATGCAGAGCCCTATGAAGGCCCATGGGAAGGCTTGATCTGACGCATCAAGAGAAATGAGAACATGACGGAGCACTGACCGCAGCAGCGGAAAGGATGGTGGGCACCCTGGGTTGTGCCAGGAAGCTAAGTGAGGGTGGACTTGAGAGAATGAGCTCCAGGCTCCGCCAGCCTCTCACCTGTTTCTTGGTATCCTTGGTAAGTGCTGGCAGGCTGGCTTTGCTGGCCCTGCGGCGGCTGTGGGCCGTGGCTCCTGCTTTCTGCAGCTTGCTCCGGTCTGAGTGGAAAAGGCCCACTCTCTTGGTGCACCCCACGTTGTACCTGCCAGAGTCAGGGGAGCAGGGAGGTCACGGCGGTCGAAGGGTGAGCGGGCCCAAGGAGGAGGGAGAGCAGCCAAGGGACTTGGCAGAATCTGAGTGCCTCTAATCGTTCCAGCCCTAAGTGCATCGCTTAGCCGGCTGTGAGAATCCGGGCAAGTCACTCAGCCCCTGAGCTTCAGTTTCCTCATGTGGAGTTGGAGATGAGACCACTCACTTCCTGTAACTGGTCTGGCAATTAAAACAAGTGAATGCGAGCGAAGCGCTCGACACAACCACCTGGGTCAGGTGCGCAAGCTCAGGGCTGCCCTATTGTACTCCGTGCTACCTGTGCCAGGAGGACCTCCAGCACAGCCCGAGGAGGAGGAGGGCTGGGGACAGCCCTATCCCAATGGGTCTGCGGGGCGTCTCTGCCTGGGGGCCTAGAGTCCCTTCTTTCAGGCGCTCAGGTCACTTCCACCTAGGCACAGGGACTACACAGTGCAGAGAGGCAGACGTCTAGATCCCCAGCTCGAAGACTTTAGGCACAACTACTTCCTCCTTGGTGCCTCAGTTTCCTTTCATGTAAAAACGGCCCAACAGCAATACCTGCCTCGCAGGATTACTCTGAAGACGAGCTGACACAATGCGTATTAAGCTGCAGCACAGAGACCCGCATATGGCAGGACTACAGCAAACAACGCCAGTGTCTACTGTGGTCATCTGTCTTCTAAGCTGGTGAAAGCTCACAAAGGAAAGGAAACCAGTGTGGCGGCTCAGGGCAATGCTTCCAGTGGAGGCTTAGGTAAACCCCCAGGAGATGGGAGCTGCCAAAGGCCGATGCCCGGGGTGGGGGGGGGCCAGGGGGGCCAGGAGGGCCAGACCAGCTAAACGTCTCTTCCTTCCCTTGGATTCTGTGCCGCCTGCCCTGATCTGCTTGTGGAGCTCCCTGGTGAATGAATGACAGGACACTGCTTCCAGGCAGGGCATGGCAAGAGGGAGCTGGGCACCAAGGTGCAACCCTGAGAGGAGGGGGGCTGGGCACAGCGGCAGGGTGAGGCACTTACCTTTTTGCACAAGCCATGGAACAGAAGCGCTTGGAACGCTTGAACTTGTAGGCGAAGTCCACCCGGCCACAGAGCTCGCACTTGAGTTTGAGGGGGGTACCCTCCTCTTTGGATTCTGGAAAGCATGCAAGTCGGTAAGTGCGGATGGTGAGTGGTCCCCATGGGCCCGTCCCTGCCCTGAGGCCTCTCCACTCTGCCTCCTCTTCCTCGCGCCCACAGCTGCGCCCTGCAGCAGCATCCTGGAGACTGCCTAACTGTTTTTGCTGCTGTTTTTGGAAAGGCTATGACTGTGTCCCCTGAAAAGTATCCCAAAGTGTCCATGGTGGCCCGAGGCACCTGCTAATTTCTTGTTCTAGGGGCTAGGAGATGAAACATGGGTGCAGAAGAACCAGCATTCCTCCTTATGACCCTAGAAGAGAGTGGGCAAGCCCAAGGGAAGCGCCAAGGCTGTCGCTGCTGGTCTGGAGTCGCCCTGCCCCTCCTGGAGCTGTCTGGCTGGCGGCTGGCCTGGGTAACAGGGCCCAGGAGTCGGCACGCTACGCTGGCACCAGCCTGCCTCTATTTAGCCGGGGGCTCATGTGGCAAGCGCAGCCCTCGCTGGTTGCTATGGTGCACCCGCGCTGGCCTCCCTCCTGAGTGCAGGCTCCTGAGGTGGTGGAGGCAGGGCACAAGCCGCCTGGGGCCCCGCCTGCTGGCCTACAACTCACAGGGATTCTGGGGCTGGAGAGGCCAGGGCTGAGTGTGCACTAGCAGAAACATTTGGTCAACCGAAATGTTCACACACTTTCCAGCTCAGAGCCCCTCTGTGGACACCAGGAAAGGACCTTCCGGCCTTGCTGACATCCTGCCCGCCCCGCCAAGCCCCGCATCCCGGGTCTGGCACGCTACCTTGCAGATAGGGCTCCTCCATCTCCGAGTCAGTGGTGGTGGTATGGTCCTGCTGTGGAAGTTTCTCAGGCAAGAACCCTGTGCATACTTCTTCTTGAATGAATGACAGGACACTGCTTCCAGGCAGGGCATGGCAAGAGGGAGCTGGGCACCAAGGTGCAACCCTGAGAGGAGGGGGGCTGGGCACAGCGGCAGGGTGAGGCACTTACCTTTTTGCACAAGCCATGGAACAGAAGCGCTTGGAACGCTTGAACTTGTAGGCGAAGTCCACCCGGCCACAGAGCTCGCACTTGAGTTTGAGGGGGGTACCCTCCTCTTTGGATTCTGGAAAGCATGCAAGTCGGTAAGTGCGGATGGTGAGTGGTCCCCATGGGCCCGTCCCTGCCCTGAGGCCTCTCCACTCTGCCTCCTCTTCCTCGCGCCCACAGCTGCGCCCTGCAGCAGCATCCTGGAGACTGCCTAACTGTTTTTGCTGCTGTTTTTGGAAAGGCTATGACTGTGTCCCCTGAAAAGTATCCCAAAGTGTCCATGGTGGCCCGAGGCACCTGCTAATTTCTTGTTCTAGGGGCTAGGAGATGAAACATGGGTGCAGAAGAACCAGCATTCCTCCTTATGACCCTAGAAGAGAGTGGGCAAGCCCAAGGGAAGCGCCAAGGCTGTCGCTGCTGGTCTGGAGTCGCCCTGCCCCTCCTGGAGCTGTCTGGCTGGCGGCTGGCCTGGGTAACAGGGCCCAGGAGTCGGCACGCTACGCTGGCACCAGCCTGCCTCTATTTAGCCGGGGGCTCATGTGGCAAGCGCAGCCCTCGCTGGTTGCTATGGTGCACCCGCGCTGGCCTCCCTCCTGAGTGCAGGCTCCTGAGGTGGTGGAGGCAGGGCACAAGCCGCCTGGGGCCCCGCCTGCTGGCCTACAACTCACAGGGATTCTGGGGCTGGAGAGGCCAGGGCTGAGTGTGCACTAGCAGAAACATTTGGTCAACCGAAATGTTCACACACTTTCCAGCTCAGAGCCCCTCTGTGGACACCAGGAAAGGACCTTCCGGCCTTGCTGACATCCTGCCCGGCCCCGCCCGAAGCCCCGGCATCCCGGGTCTGGCACGCTACCTTGCAGATAGGGCTCCTCCATCTCCGAGTCAGTGGTGGTGGTATGGTCCTGCTGTGGAAGTTTCTCAGGCAAGAACCCCTGTGCATACTTCTTCTTGAGATTCCCCACCAGCAGGGACGAGCGTCCCACCTAGAGGACAAGGCAACAGGAGGCCGTGAGGGTCAGGTGGGCAGGCTCCCTTGCTCTCCAGCCTCATCACAATCCCAAGCATAAAGCACCAGGCACAGAGGCCGGTCCTCCCTGACCTCCCACCATCCAGGTACACTGTGCTCAAGGTCTGTTTTGCTGTTTAGCTCATGAAGCAAGATGCCAATGGCCACCAAAGGATGGGGGTGGAAACGGCTTCAACCCGGGACCAGTGGACGGTTTAGGGGGTCAGGAGAATCTCTCTTCCCCCAAGCGTCTAAGGGGCAGAGGTAGAGGCAGGGGTCAGGGGCCTGCATCACTGGAACCAGGGCCAGGCCCCAGACCTCGTGTGTCTTGGGGCAGGAACATGGCTGAGGCTGCCTGTGAGTATAAGGGCGACACAGAGACTCAGTCACCATTCCTGAATGCCTCACGGTTCTCTCCCTTACCACTGCCCTCCCCAAGGCAGAGGGTCAGGCAGCCAGAGAAGAGGAACACGTGGGCACCAGGTCACATTGGAAAGCTAAGAACCTCAGTGGTGCCAGGATCCCAGTCTGGCTCATTCAATCTTTGATTTAGTCCCTTTGCTGCCTTTTGTTCAGGCAGCCTAGTGGCCAAATCTCTAGGGTCATGCCATGACGGTGACCCCATCTGCATCTACCCTTGTGAGGTCAGCTCTGTTCTATCACTTCTCCAGGAGGTCAGAGGGGGATACGACAGGGCTAAAGCTCCCTGTAGCTAAGCGGTCACAGGCCTTAATTCCAGATGAGAACCTGTCCTGGCATTTTTGCCTTTTGGCATTTCCGAAGGCCAGTCTACACAACTTGGTTAACAGGCTCAGAGGCTTTGACTGGACTATTAAAGCCACTCGTGGATCCAAAGAAAGCGCAAAAGGCATATGGCATCCCATGAAGATGCTGTATCTAACAGCCAGTTAATTTTATCACAAGAGTGGCTAGAGTGTACCTGGCTCAGGGCTCTCCCACCTACAGAGCAGGCCACCTGTCTCACCAATTTACACTACACATCATCAGTGTTAGGTGCTGTGTTCTAATGAGCCATTTTCTTGATTCTTCTGTATTTCCCTGTGGTGTCATGCTTGAGACGCTTGATGATAATGCCCCCTTCTGAAGTGCCTCTTACTCACATTCACTCCTCTTTCAAGGCTCTGCCCCCAGAAAACAAGGTTTGGGCCTGTTCACTTATCTTCAACCAGAGAGATCTTGAGCATTCTCCTCTACATAAGGTTCCTTTTGCTCTCTAACTGGCCAAAGTGTTGCCATCCGGGGGCTGTGGCATTCAAAGCTGTACGAGGGCTCGTTTCCCAAAGTCTATCATTCTGCCCCTCAAACCCCAATATGAACTCCCTTTTAACCAAGGGGTTCCCATGCCACCAGGCAGGGACAGAGCTGAGTCTGTGTGGAGACGTCTAAGGGGTCATGCCAATTATTCTTAATTACCAACCCCTTCTGGGCCTTAGGAAGACACTTAATCCTAGAAAGAAAATGACTCTGACATTCCTTTGGGGGAAAATGAGCAAGGATAGAGCAAACTGTTTCACATTTTCAGAAATTGTACATGGAAATGTAAAAATACTCTAATACACATCCAAAGTATACTTATTTAAAAAAAAAAAAAGAGGGGAAAAGAAGTAGTCCGTACCGGGAAAGGCTCCGCCCCCTCCTGGATCACAAACCCTTCGATAACATGCGTCAGGATTTGGGGTTTCACAATGGCCTGTGGTGGTTTATTCTCACCATTCTGGGGGGCAGTGCCGGTGATGCTGGAGGCAGAGTTTCCGTTCCCTGAGGTCATGCCGGGGCTGCTGAGGTCGGTCAGTGCATGAACAATGCCCTGCCCTGTCTCTGTACAAGGAAAGCAGGAAAACACAAGCGGGCAAGGTTAGAACCAGGTCTGGGCCAGGAGGCGAGCTGGGCTGCAGCCTCGCCCGACAAGGCACTCCCGGCAGTCCCCTCCCTCAGTGCCCCTTTCAGAGCGGGACACTTTCCGTGGACACACCAGCACGTGAGACCACTGTCTGTTCCACAACAATGAAGCTCGTGAGGCAGCCTTGTTCCTTCATTTCCCAACTGCACTAAGAATAGTTCGACTGGGTTAAACAGGCAAGAATTCTGCCTTTGAGGAGTTAAGACCTTGGTCAATAATGACCTGGACAAATTAGTTAACATTCAGCTCAAGGAGAAAATTCAAGATAACATCTAAAACCAGGATGAAAAGCTCAAGGCTCTGCCCCCAGAAAACAAGGTTTGGGCCTGTTCACTTATCTTCAACCAGAGAGATCTTGAGCATTCTCCTCTACATAAGGTTCCTTTTGCTCTCTAACTGGCCAAAGTGTTGCCATCCGGGGGCTGTGGCATTCAAAGCTGTACGAGGGCTCGTTTCCCAAAGTCTATCATTCTGCCCCTCAAACCCCAATATGAACTCCCTTTTAACCAAGGGGTTCCCATGCCACCAGGCAGGGACAGAGCTGAGTCTGTGTGGAGACGTCTAAGGGGTCATGCCAATTATTCTTAATTACCAACCCCTTCTGGGCCTTAGGAAGACACTTAATCCTAGAAAGAAAATGACTCTGACATTCCTTTGGGGGAAAATGAGCAAGGATAGAGCAAACTGTTTCACATTTTCAGAAATTGTACATGGAAATGTAAAAATACTCTAATACACATCCAAAGTATACTTATTTAAAAAAAAAAAAAAAAAAGAGGGGAAAAGAAGTAGTCCGTACCGGGAAAGGCTCCGCCCCCTCCTGGATCACAAACCCTTCGATAACATGCGTCAGGATTTGGGGTTTCACAATGGCCTGTGGTGGTTTATTCTCACCATTCTGGGGGGCAGTGCCGGTGATGCTGGAGGCAGAGTTTCCGTTCCCTGAGGTCATGCCGGGGCTGCTGAGGTCGGTCAGTGCATGAACAATGCCCTGCCCTGTCTCTGTACAAGGAAAGCAGGAAAACACAAGCGGGCAAGGTTAGAACCAGGTCTGGGCCAGGAGGCGAGCTGGGCTGCAGCCTCGCCCGACAAGGCACTCCCGGCAGTCCCCTCCCTCAGTGCCCCTTTCAGAGCGGGACACTTTCCGTGGACACACCAGCACGTGAGACCACTGTCTGTTCCACAACAATGAAGCTCGTGAGGCAGCCTTGTTCCTTCATTTCCCAACTGCACTAAGAATAGTTCGACTGGGTTAAACAGGCAAGAATTCTGCCTTTGAGGAGTTAAGACCTTGGTCAATAATGACCTGGACAAATTAGTTAACATTCAGCTCAAGGGAGAAAAACATATTCAAGATAACATCTAAAACCAGGATGAAAAGCTCAACTAGGTGTAGGTCTTGGGGCATGACGGGTTTGGGGAAGACAGGTTAAATGAACTTTCTATGAGGTTCCTTGGGGAAGGGTTAGATTTTATGTATGCTGTGAAATGTCAAAGTACCGAACCCCAAGTAAACACTTTAATGTAGATCTGCCTACATGAAGAGAGGTTGTTCAGTTCTGCTGCATTAGGACATGCGTGTTTTCTATGTCCCCACCAAGGAAGTCACCAGGCAGAGCTGAGGCTTGCTATGCTGTTCCTGCAGGTCTTGTGCTTCGAATCAAGCCTTTGATCCAGTTCTCAGCCTCATATTCAGACTGATCCTCAGCTGACCACAGACTCCTTCCCTCCATGGACAGCCTCGCCTAAGTTCTTCTCCCCATGAGCCTGCCAGCCTTCCTCTGAAAGGCCTGACAGAGAGCTCCACAAAGTGTGAAGAGGAGCCTCTACAAAAGCACACGGGAACCTCCTCATCGCCACTTCAAACAGTACCTCTCATGAGCCGCTTCATTGTGTTAGAACAACTTCTATCTCCTCACTTTTGTAACTCTTCCCACCCCTTCCCAGGGCCATTCTCTACCACCACCAACTGTGTGAGCTGAGGCTGCTTTTAAACTGGAACTTCCTAAAAAAGAGAAAGAAAGAAAAAGCTATTTCTTTATTGCAACAAGCCTACTGACGGTAAGCATAACCCAGTGTGTGTATGCGTACACACTTTTCAAAACCATTTCAGTATATGAGTTAAGTAACTATTGCATAAAATTCATTGGAAGATGCTCTTATTTTATGTTAAATATCTAAAAAACCCCACCACAGAATAGGAATTTACAATGCCTAATTATATAACACGGAGAAATCAAAATAAACTTATTTTAGAAAAGGTTTATAACTTGCTCACTTTCTTGCTAGTAGTCCTAGTGTACAATAAACTGGGATAAATCTTTTTTGTTAAAAAAAGAAAAGAAAAAAGGACTTAACCATGACATACACCTTCAGTACTCAGACTCCTATAATTGAACTAGAAAGAATTTCAGAGCTGAGCAGAGTTACCTAAGAGATGCAATTAATAAGATTTTAAAGGGGGTCTCCCTGCTGGTCCAGTGGGTAAAGAGTCCGCCTTGCAGTGCAAGGGGCACCAGTTTGATCCCTGGGCCAGGAAGATCCCACGTGCCCCAGAGCAGCTGGACCAGTGTGTCCAATTACAAGCCGGAGCTCTGGAGCGCATGCACCCAGAGCCACTGCTCTGCAATGAGAAGCCACTGTGATGGGAGGATCACACTGCCCAATGAATAAAGATGGATGAAAATAAATGAATAGAAGACCAATAAAAGAGGCCAAAAATTAAAAAAAAAATTAAGATTTTACAGTAATTTTTTGGAAACACACTCATATCAGCAAGTTAAGAAAAATTCCTCTAAATGAAAAATTTTTGACAATTTTGACTTTCCTATTGGGATGGGAATTTTCTACTTTGAAATTGGTCCTTCTAAATTGTAAAGGTGTTTGGGAAGTGAAAAAAAAAAAAACCTTTCCCTTAACAATTCATGAATAACTAGGATTGAGTTAATTATGTAATTAATTGTCTTTGATTTTAAATTTTAAATATGTGAAAAAACCAAATCTGTATTTTATTTTTTTTAATGAACAAATGATGCCAAAATAGAAAACTTACTATTTAAATTTAAATCCTATTTTAAAATGGCAACTGTGTCCTTCTAATTAAAGCCTAGATAAATATTCCCTGGGTTCAACTCCTTCTGAATGTTTGATCCTTCTCTGTAACAGCCCCACCCAGTGATTTTCTGGCATTTGCTCGAATATCTCTAATGAAGGCGCTCACTACCTCTGAAACAGTTGATTCCCAACTTGAGAAGTTCAATAAGTTCTTCCTACAGTGAGACCTAAATCCATCTTTTGTTAATTTCTGCCCCTTTTCCCTACTCCTTAAAGCCACAAAGAACACAGTTAATATTTGTATAATGGGCAGAACACAGGCTTAGAGACTCAAGTGGATTAGGGGCATGTCCTCATCCAAGCCTCGGTTTCTCCAGCTGTAAAATATGGGCAATAATAAGGCTTCCTCTATAGTTTTGCCACGAGGACTGACTGAGACAATGGAAGCGCTCAGGAAGTGCTCCTGACGGCCATGGAGGGTGGCGCTCCTGACCCCAGTGTGCCTTTTCTCCTCCAGGTCACACCCCCTCTGCTCCTTCAACGACTTTCTATATAAAAGGCACAGCCCATCACCCGTGCTCGTCTTTCTCAGCATCTTTTAAAGTCAGGTAGTCAACACTAACATATCAAGCTACTGATCTAAGAGACCCAGTTGGTAAGAATTTTGTTTCTTTTGAACACAACCATGTTTCTCACTGGGAGCACAGACAGAGTCAAGGAATGACTCCCTTGTTTTAGTTTGTAACACTTCTATGGAATTAATTAATTAATCTACTTTTCTCTGAATTCTGGGACTATGCCCACCTCCTGCTTTTCACTGATATTTATCACCAAACGGGTGCTGATACCTGTCTCCTTGAGATTTCTCGAGCCTTGCTGACCCCCCAGGCTCCTCTCTGCCCTTTTCTCCTGCCTGTGCTTGCTAATGTACACTGCAAGACGAGGGAGTGGCTCCTGAAGTCAGATTCTTTCTTCAGGCCAAGTACAGTAGCAAACAGAGACATTCACCAGCTCAGGGGCTACAGAGCCAATGCATAACTCTGGGAGGAAAAAGACCTTTTTTGTAATCTAATTTTATGAAGCAAGAGAACAAACTAGTAAACCCTTTCACTGCAACCTCAGAAACTGTCACTCTCCATGACAACTCTGGGGCAGGCTGGAGGAGGGACGGGCGGCAGAGTGCTTCACGATGGCACAGAGGTTTGCAACGTCCTGCTTTGTAGTCCTCCTGTAGGCAAACCCTCATCATCTGCTTTGGTAACAAAGGAGTTTGGGCTATTTCTGGAATGACCATACATGATCTCACCCCCTGCCAAGCTCAGTACACTGAGATTAATTTAATCTGCTCCCCACTCTCCCAGACTGCTTTGCGGCCTGCTTAGGGGAAAGCAGCTTAAACGTGCAGCAACCTGCCCTGCTGGCCCTGAGGCCAGACGAAAGAGAGACAAAGAAGTCCTCTGTCTTTGGAATTCTTCCTTACTCAGCTTCCTTGACCAGTCCTGAGGCTCTAAGTGCTGCTGGGATTCCCACAGATCTCAAATGCCTTCCTACAGAGTGAGGCACCTGGATCTGCAAGGCCAAGAGGCCAGGATGCCCTGAGGAGGACAGGCTGCAAGAAGGAAATAAAGCCAAGCTCCAGCGGCTGGGGGGGCGGGGGCGGGCAGAACCTACTCTTCAATTGAAGCTGACCACAAAGGACCAAGTATTCTGATCAGAATGAACAAAGCAATGTGTTCTGGGAGGCGTTGTTATATAACACAGGCCTCAACCTGTAGGCTGCTTCTCACTCTGGTCTCACAGGCTCTGGCAGAAACAGCCCTTATAGGGACTGGATTAAAATAGGAAGGATAACTCCCCCACCCCAATTCCTCCCCCACTCCAGTGGCCCCATTTATGAAATTATCTGCTCAGGGCCGGTCTTCTCTGCTAGGCAAAGCAGGTGCCTTCAGGCAGGGGCTCTCTGGGTCCTGTCGGTATCTTCTGGGCTGACCCACCCAGCATCCAATCCGTGACAGCCATTTGACGGTGGCCGAACTGGAGCGTGTGGAACCCATGGTCTCCATCTTCACTGCTGACCAGAGTACAGTCTCCCAAGGCTCCCAACAGCAACCTGTCACCAGCTGAGACTGGCAAGTCACTTTTTGAGGAGATAATGACTGAGAGGGAGCGGGGGGGGCTGGTGCCTGCAGTGGCATTTCTGGCTACCTGGCTCTGAAGAATAGGAGCTATTTCAACCTAGCCCATTTCTCCTTGTTAGAAGGGGTATTTCCTCAGCAGAAAGGAAATGTAGCATTAAAACAGCTCCAAAGGCTGCAGCTGTGGGTTCCCCAGCCCTCTGAAACACCAATGCTGGCTTTCAGGCATTTGGAAAGGAATGCTGACTTCTAGAGGCAGAGGCCAGAGGCACCTATAGAAACAGCCCCGCACCACAGGCCAGGAGGGGTGTGTCCAGAGAAGCCAAGCTCTCTTGTCTTCAAGGACAGAGGATGGGCTGGCCCAGCTAGGCTCTGGGCCACTTGGGAACCAACTATGTGCTCTTCAGTTTTTTTTTTTTTTGACCACTTCTATTGATCTTTCATTTATTTATCTTTGTTCTTTGGCCTGTGCGAGCCTCCTATCACAGTGGCCTCTCGCTGCAGAGCACCGGCTCTGGGCGCATGCGCTCCAGAGCTCTGGCTCGATAGTTGGACACATTGGTACATGGGATCTTCCCAGGCCAGGGACTGAACCAGCGCTCCCTGCACTGCAAGGTGGTGTCCTTACCCACTGGACCACCAGGGAAGCCCCAATTATGTGCTCTTTATAAGCATAGATAAGGCAAAAATCACCAGTTAACGCTAAAGTACAGTTCAGTACTAACATCTGTTGCGGGTGTTTCACACGACCTAAGTCATTCTATTTGCCCCTAAGGCAAGCAGCTTGAAGACTTGACCTCAGAGGAGATGAGGATCAAGCTGGGCCTCTCCCTGTACCCCTCAGTGTGGCCAGGGACCATTTCCACTTTTTCCAGACATGAGGAGAAAGCAGTATTTTAGCTACCCTGGCCTGGTAGCAGCAGGAGTAAGACAAAGCTAATGAAGTTAACAGAGGATTCAAGGAGACGGAGTAGGTGATAACACGGATCATTTGCCTGTAGCAAATTCTGCTCGACAGACAGCAAAACAAGGTCGCTTACACAACACAGAGTGTTCCCTCCAGGCTCCTGGCTCTTTAGTCCCGCTCACTGTGCCTCAGCTTAGCAGGCCAGTCCAGCGGCAGGAGGGCTGACAGCAGGGTTCTGATGCCTGCTTGCTCTACAAGACCGAGTGGAGCACCTGCAAGGTGACGCCCAGGGAAGCCACACCCCAGGCGCAGAGCAGCTGACTCAGGGCAGGAGCGCCTGGTGCTGACCCGGGGCGGCACGCTGAGGGCCGAGCCCTCCGGAGAGGCAGGGCCACCCTCTACAGTCTCATCAGGGTTGGGCCCCTGAAGAAATTAGTGCCGCTCTGTGTGTGAGGGACGTACTATATCCCATTAAGTGCCAATTTGTTGGGGGGCAGGGAGAAAAGAGGGAGACAGAGACGAAGAAGGGTGGCATAGTGAATTAAAGACAGTCATCTGGTTAACAACATGCTTAAGATGCAAATATACACTTGTGGTCATTCACACCTGGCTGTGAGTCAGAGAAGCAAATCTCTTTCCTTCCCATTTAGGGACTGAAGGTCTTAGGGGAGGCATGAGCAAGGGAACTGAGGAGGGGATATTTTGGATCAGGGGCACTAAATTACAGAGGACTGGAGTCAGAAGGGCCCTGGGTCTAACAGCTTAATTTTCCAAAGGAGGAAAAAGGGTGTGTAATTAAAAGCCTGCATTTCAGAATCAAGACAAGAGTGGGTGCCACCTTAATGAAGAGACTACATTCTAAAATGGGCTTCCCCGGTGGCTCAGTGGCAAAGAAACCATTTGCCAGTGCGGGAGACTTGGGTCTGATTCCTGGGTTGGGAAGATCTCCTAGAGGAGGGCACGGAAACCCACTCCAGTATTCTTGCCTGGAGAATCCCACGGACTGAGGAGCCTGGTGGGCTACAGTCCATAGCGTGGAAGAGTCAGATGCGACTTATTGAGCAAACAACTCTACCTTCTAAAACATGCCCAAAGTGAGCACTTAGAGGTGGGAAAATTCTAGACGGCTTCCTCCCTAGGTTCCCCTGAGAACCAGAAGGCAGGACACACCAAGGCCAAATGTTTGGAACAGACCAAGATTGAGACAGAGGTGGGTGTCTTTGCCTGCTTGCTCACAAAAAACCGAAAAGGGGCCCTCCTGGCTCTTTAGTCCCGCTCACTGTGCCTCAGCTTAGCAGGCCAGTCCAGCGGCAGGAGGGCTGACAGCAGGGTTCTGATGCCTGCTTGCTCTACAAGACCGAGTGGAGCACCTGCAAGGTGACGCCCAGGGAAGCCACACCCCAGGCGCAGAGCAGCTGACTCAGGGCAGGAGCGCCTGGTGCTGACCCGGGGCGGCACGCTGAGGGCCGAGCCCTCCGGAGAGGCAGGGCCACCCTCTACAGTCTCATCAGGGTTGGGCCCCTGAAGAAATTAGTGCCGCTCTGTGTGTGAGGGACGTACTATATCCCATTAAGTGCCAATTTGTTGGGGGGCAGGGAGAAAAGAGGGAGACAGAGACGAAGAAGGGTGGCATAGTGAATTAAAGACAGTCATCTGGTTAACAACATGCTTAAGATGCAAATATACACTTGTGGTCATTCACACCTGGCTGTGAGTCAGAGAAGCAAATCTCTTTCCTTCCCATTTAGGGACTGAAGGTCTTAGGGGAGGCATGAGCAAGGGAACTGAGGAGGGGATATTTTGGATCAGGGGCACTAAATTACAGAGGACTGGAGTCAGAAGGGCCCTGGGTCTAACAGCTTAATTTTCCAAAGGAGGAAAAAGGGTGTGTAATTAAAAGCCTGCATTTCAGAATCAAGACAAGAGTGGGTGCCACCTTAATGAAGAGACTACATTCTAAAATGGGCTTCCCCGGTGGCTCAGTGGCAAAGAAACCATTTGCCAGTGCGGGAGACTTGGGTCTGATTCCTGGGTTGGGAAGATCTCCTAGAGGAGGGCACGGAAACCCACTCCAGTATTCTTGCCTGGAGAATCCCACGGACTGAGGAGCCTGGTGGGCTACAGTCCATAGCGTGGAAGAGTCAGATGCGACTTATTGAGCAAACAACTCTACCTTCTAAAACATGCCCAAAGTGAGCACTTAGAGGTGGGAAAATTCTAGACGGCTTCCCTCCCTAGGTTCCCCTGAGAACCAGAAGGCAGGACACACCAAGGCCAAATGTTTGCAGTTTTTGCAATTGTGCTAAAGACCAAGATGTCAGACACACAGAAAATCCCTGCCTCCAGGACACGGCAGGCCATGGCGTCCTCTCAAGGTGCCAACCGCCGTCCTGCCCTCAGAGCACCTTTGCTTCTGGGAGCCTCTCTGGAGAGGGGAAGCGAGGGCTGTGACAGGAGGATCCCTTTGGGGCCCTTGGCTGAGTCATAGGAGGGCTGGGCCCTGGGTCCGCGCCTGGTGCCTGTGGGGAGCTGGCTGGCACAATGACAGAGAAGATGGACCAGGTGGCCTCAGACTGGCCTCCATGTCACTGTGGAGTGACCCTGTTAAGTCAGGGTTAAGAGGATTTGAGAGCAGACGGACTTCCTGGATAGTAAGCCTCGAGTCTGATAGGGCGGCTTCTCCTCCTCCCTGGTGGCCATTACCATACAGCTGACTTTCAGCCTGTCTCTTAGGACCCAGGCAGAGAGCGAGGCCCTTCTGACTCACCCACAGGCCCCAGCTCCAGTGTACATAAGCTGAATTGTAAACAGCTAAATGTTTTCCAAGTGGCCACCCCCAGTGCTGGAGGAAGGCATCAAGGGAGCGAACTGCCAGCCACCCCCGCACGTGGCTCGGGACCTGGTGTCGGGGGGATAGTCACATAGCTGCGGCTCTGCTGCTCGGCCCAGGCCGAGGACCCCTGTGCAGTGACTGACTCTGGCTGCTGGGAGCCAGGGAGGGCTCTCCAAAGAGCCTCGCGTCCTGGAGCCCGTCCTCCGGTCTCCGGGGCCCAGGTCAAGGGCTCCCAGATAGGCTTGACCTCCAGCAGACACTGAACTTCACAGGATGTGGAACGGACAGGAGAGGCCCTCCACCAGGGACCTCAGGGTCACCAGAGGCGAGAGGAAAAACAGCGGAGCGGAAGGGGTACCAGCTCTGGGCAGACCTGGGCTCTAGCTCTGGTTCCATCTTTGATCACCTGTGTAGCTTCAAGCACCTGGTACCTGCTTTGCGTCTCAGTGTCTCCATCTATAAAAATGACCATCAAGTTGCCTGTCTTGAAGGGTGACGGTGAATATTAGAGCTTAGATAGGGAACATGCCTAGCAATGATTATACCTTGAAACTGTGCCACATAGCAGTTAAGGCTCTGGAATCAGAAACACCCTGCCTCCAGGACACGGCAGGCCATGGCGTCCTCTCAAGGTGCCAACCGTCCTGCCCTCAGAGCACCTTTGCTTCTGGGAGCCTCTCTGGAGAGGGGCGAGGGCTGTGACAGGAGGATCCCTTTGGGGCCCTTGGCTGAGTCATAGGAGGGCTGGGCCCTGGGTCCGCGCCTGGTGCCTGTGGGGAGCTGGCTGGCACAATGACAGAGAAGATGGACCAGGTGGCCTCAGACTGGCCTCCATGTCACTGTGGAGTGACCCTGTTAAGTCAGGGTTAAGAGGATTTGAGAGCAGACGGACTTCCTGGATAGTAAGCCTCGAGTCTGATAGGGCGGCTTCTCCTCCTCCCTGGTGGCCATTACCATACAGCTGACTTTCAGCCTGTCTCTTAGGACCCAGGCAGAGAGCGAGGCCCTTCTGACTCACCCACAGGCCCCAGCTCCAGTGTACATAAGCTGAATTGTAAACAGCTAAATGTTTTCCAAGTGGCCACCCCCAGTGCTGGAGGAAGGCATCAAGGGAGCGAACTGCCAGCCACCCCCGCACGTGGCTCGGGACCTGGTGTCGGGGGGATAGTCACATAGCTGCGGCTCTGCTGCTCGG
Source organism: Tragulus kanchil (assembly GCA_022376925.1). Taxonomy (NCBI): domain Eukaryota; kingdom Metazoa; phylum Chordata; class Mammalia; order Artiodactyla; family Tragulidae; genus Tragulus; species Tragulus kanchil. Next base: position 130,805,100 of record JAIOJX010000032.1, on the reverse strand, counting down.
CCCAGGCCGAGGACCCCTGTGCAGTGACTGACTCTGGCTGCTGGGAGCCAGGGAGGGCTCTCCAAAGAGCCTCGCGTCCTGGAGCCCGTCCTCCGGTCTCCGGGGCCCAGGTCAAGGGCTCCCAGATAGGCTTGACCTCCAGCAGACACTGAACTTCACAGGATGTGGAACGGACAGGAGAGGCCCTCCACCAGGGACCTCAGGGTCACCAGAGGCGAGAGGAAAAACAGCGGAGCGGAAGGGGTACCAGCTCTGGGCAGACCTGGGCTCTAGCTCTGGTTCCATCTTTGATCACCTGTGTAGCTTCAAGCACCTGGTACCTGCTTTGCGTCTCAGTGTCTCCATCTATAAAAATGACCATCAAGTTGCCTGTCTTGAAGGGTGACGGTGAATATTAGAGCTTAGATAGGGAACATGCCTAGCAATGATTATACCTTGAAACTGTGCCACATAGCAGTTAAGGCTCTGGAATCAGAAACACCCTGAGCTTAAATCCTAGTTTGTTACCCCGGGCAAGTTATTCTAGGCCTCAGTTTCCTCATCTATAAAATGGGATGCTTATCTGTCTCATATGGCTGTGGCAAGGATTAAATAAGATACTGCGTCAGGACACAGTGGGGGAGGCCTGACCTGCCACTGGAGGGCTCCCGCCACCCCAGGCTCTGTGGGTCTGGGCCTGGCCTCCTGCGGCCCCACAGCACAGCTGTTCTTTCTCTGGCTCAAACTCAGGTCACCCATGTTCCTCAGATGCTCTACTCAGTGGCCTGTCCCGGCACACCTGAGGTCAGGCTTTAGGAAGAAACTGAACTTCCACTCTGACAAGGACTGTCTCACAAGGGAAATGCACCTGACCTTTATGGCAGACCACATGCCTCAATTCACCTTCCATAGTTGTTAATCCAAAGGACATGACAAGTGCCAGATTCCCTTCCTATGCATTTATTTCATAAAGAGTCTCTGGGTATCACACAAAAGAACCCCAGAAACCAGGGAAGAATTTAGGAACAAATAAACAACCACTTTTTCCTAGTGGTTCTCATAATGCCAGGAGGTGGTTTAACCCATGAAAAAGAATTTACTATAAAAAGCTGAAGATAAAATCATGGAAGATGGATTTTTGTTTGTTTTTTGTTTTTTTATTGTGGAAGATGGATTTATAGAAATGTTTAGAAAATACTCTATTTTCAGGCTGATAACAAGGAAAGGCCACCATGTTGCCAGATAGGATGGCTTACTTATTTACCAACTGCGGGAGCACTAACATTCTTAGAGAAATGGGTGAGAGCGAGACAGAATGCATGAGAGAAAGCCAGCCTCAGTTGTGCTTGTCTATATAATGGAATAAATTCTTATCTTGCATATCAGTCTTCTTGATCATTTCTGCTCTTAGAAAACACCGCCCCCTCCCTTTAATAACCATTGTCTAAGTTATCACCTGTCTTTGCTACCAATCAGCTGACAGAAGAGATTCATACTGGAGGCCTGGAAATGTGAACTTGAGTGATTTTTTATAAAACAGTGTTTGACTCACATTAGTTTTGTTTTAAAGTGTCGCTTGCTTTGACTGTTTAAAGAGGTCTCAGTACAGCTGTGTGGATTTAGGCCACATATGGATGGTTTCAAATATGCTAAAGATATCAGTAACTAGGGATAATTACACAGTGTTTGAGACATAACAGCCGTGCAACCAGAGCTTTAAAATAACTCCCGGCAGTCATGAACTCTCGTTTTCTTGCCAGCACTTTCAACAGTCCGCATCAGGCCTGCTCCTCTTAATACAATGGAGAAGAGCTGGTCAGGACATTGTATCTCACAGTCTTTTCTTAAAAGAAGCTACGACAAGCTCCCCGCTAAGAAGAAAACCATCCAAGACACAAGTTTTGCTTTAAAGAAAGTCCAAGAGCCGACCTTTCTCTGGCTCAAACTTCAAAGGTCACCCATGTTCCTCGATGCTCTACTCAGTGGCCTGTCCCGGCACACCTGAGGTCAGGCTTTAGGAAGAAACTGAACTTCCACTCTGACAAGGACTGTCTCACAAGGGAAATGCACCTGACCTTTATGGCAGACCACATGCCTCAATTCACCTTCCATAGTTGTTAATCCAAAGGACATGACAAGTGCCAGATTCCCTTCCTATGCATTTATTTCATAAAGAGTCTCTGGGTATCACACAAAAGAACCCCAGAAACCAGGGAAGAATTTAGGAACAAATAAACAACCACTTTTTCCTAGTGGTTCTCATAATGCCAGGAGGTGGTTTAACCCATGAAAAAGAATTTACTATAAAAAGCTGAAGATAAAATCATGGAAGATGGATTTTTTTGTTTGTTTTTTGTTTTTTTATTGTGGAAGATGGATTTATAGAAATGTTTAGAAAATACTCTATTTTCAGGCTGATAACAAGGAAAGGCCACCATGTTGCCAGATAGGATGGCTTACTTATTTACCAACTGCGGGAGCACTAACATTCTTAGAGAAATGGGTGAGAGCGAGACAGAATGCATGAGAGAAAGCCAGCCTCAGTTGTGCTTGTCTATATAATGGAATAAATTCTTATCTTGCATATCAGTCTTCTTGATCATTTCTGCTCTTAGAAAACACCGCCCCCTCCCTTTAATAACCATTGTCTAAGTTATCACCTGTCTTTGCTACCAATCAGCTGACAGAAGAGATTCATACTGGAGGCCTGGAAATGTGAACTTGAGTGATTTTTTATAAAACAGTGTTTGACTCACATTAGTTTTGTTTTAAAGTGTCGCTTGCTTTGACTGTTTAAAGAGGTCTCAGTACAGCTGTGTGGATTTAGGCCACATATGGATGGTTTCAAATATGCTAAAGATATCAGTAACTAGGGATAATTACACAGTGTTTGAGACATAACAGCCGTGCAACCAGAGCTTTAAAAATAACTCCCGGCAGTCATGAACTCTCGTTTTCTTGCCAGCACTTTCAACAGTCCGCATCAGGCCTGCTCCTCTTAATACAATGGAGAAGAGCTGGTCAGGACATTGTATCTCACAGCCGTCTTTTCTTAAAAGAAGCTACGACAAGCTCCCCCGCTAAGAAGAAAACCATCCAAGACACAAGTTTTTGCTTTAAAGAAAGTCCAAGAGCCGACTGGGACTCTCTTCAACATCTGGATTTATCTCAGAACACAGGCAATCCCTGTTTAATAGCAATCACTTCTCTGGCAGATGTAGCAAGATTGTTCTCTTTTGAACTGAACCAAAAAAAAAAAAAATTTGGAAATTTGAGGTATAGGAAAGTACATCTTATTACGTATGCTGGTCTAGATGGTCTTACAATGAATCACACAGCAATAATTTATTACTTAAATTATATGTTATTTTTAACTATGTTTTATAATCATCAAAACCAAATCATTCTTAATTGTCTGACTCGATTAATTATTTAAAAAAAGCACATTTCTTGACCATGTCAGTTATATTCTACTCTTGTTATTGATGGGGGAAAAAAACCCAGATTCTGTAAGCTCTTGTCTTGGATAAACAAATGGCTGATTCTTTTCCTGACAAACCTCAAAAGGCCATAAAGTTGAGTTAAAAGATGGTTTGTCCCTGAGTTTATTTATTTTTAACAAGTATCATATCAGTGTTCTGATGTAACTAAATTCAAACTGAAATCTGTCAATAAGTCAATGCTTAAAATGAAACCTGCATCTATTTGAACTGTAAGTATTTCAAGTCACCTTACACAGGACCACTTGAAACCTTTGGCATTTTTAACGAAGACTTAACTAGCTGACAGAAGAGATTAATACTGGAGGCCTGGAAATGTGAACTTGAGTGATTTTTTATAAAACAGTGTTTGACTCACATTAGTTTTGTTTTAAAGTGTCGCTTGCTTTGACTGTTTAAAGAGGTCTCAGTACAGCTGTGTGGATTTAGGCCACATATGGATGGTTTCAAATATGCTAAAGATATCAGTAACTAGGGATAATTACACAGTGTTTGAGACATAACAGCCGTGCAACCAGAGCTTTAAAAATAACTCCCGGCAGTCATGAACTCTCGTTTTCTTGCCAGCACTTTCAACAGTCCGCATCAGGCCTGCTCCTCTTAATACAATGGAGAAGAGCTGGTCAGGACATTGTATCTCACAGCCGTCTTTTCTTAAAAGAAGCTACGACAAGCTCCCCCGCTAAGAAGAAAACCATCCAAGACACAAGTTTTTGCTTTAAAGAAAGTCCAAGAGCCGACTGGGACTCTCTTCAACATCTGGATTTATCTCAGAACACAGGCAATCCCTGTTTAATAGCAATCACTTCTCTGGCAGATGTAGCAAGATTGTTCTCTTTTGAACTGAACCAAAAAAAAAAAAAATTTGGAAATTTGAGGTATAGGAAAGTACATCTTATTACGTATGCTGGTCTAGATGGTCTTACAATGAATCACACAGCAATAATTTATTACTTAAATTATATGTTATTTTTAACTATGTTTTATAATCATCAAAACCAAATCATTCTTAATTGTCTGACTCGATTAATTATTTAAAAAAAGCACATTTCTTGACCATGTCAGTTATATTCTACTCTTGTTATTGATGGGGGAAAAAAACCCAGATTCTGTAAGCTCTTGTCTTGGATAAACAAATGGCTGATTCTTTTCCTGACAAACCTCAAAAGGCCATAAAGTTGAGTTAAAAGATGGTTTGTCCCTGAGTTTATTTATTTTTAACAAGTATCATATCAGTGTTCTGATGTAACTAAATTCAAACTGAAATCTGTCAATAAGTCAATGCTTAAAATGAAACCTGCATCTATTTGAACTGTAAGTATTTCAAGTCACCTTACACAGGACCACTTGAAGCATTTTTAACAGAACATATATTCAAACGGAGTCTTTTAAACTGATGACTCACACTGTGGTTTAAAGCATGCCATAAAAACACTGGAGCCATAAATCTGTGTACGCTCATCTCTCTACCTTGAGGAGTTAGTCCCAGCTCTGATCTCCATCAGACAAGGTGCTAAGTCACTGAAGAGCGGCATTTCTCTTACTGGTACAAAGCCCTCCAGAGAGGAGATTGCGTAAGGCAGCCTGTCCCCGCCCTGCTTTTCCAGGGGGTGGAAAACACCAAAGCATCCCTCAACCACTTTTGTGCGATTCCTCCTGACCACAGAAACTCATCATCTTCATCTTCCAATTGCAAAACAGCACAAGAGGAAGGGAACAGATGAGAAACTCTGCTTTTATGAAGGCATCTTGTTGCCTTACTCATCTCTCTCGTAGATGTCACGTAGCCTTTCAGAGGAGAATCTTTTTCAGGATGGGACCAAATCCGTCTGGAGAGTAAATGGCACTGCAGAGCTGGGAGGATTTAATAACATCACCTTGGACTGACCAAGAGGAGGGAGAAAGGCTCTGTGAATGTTGCCCCAACATGGTGCAGCATTTCCAGGACTGGAGCCACTACCCTATTTTCTAGTTTTTTCCATCTGAACTTTATGTTGGTTTTGCCTACCCATGTAAGCAGCAAGGGAAGGTCCTTGACAGTAAGGGGCGAACTTTCTGAGACAAGTAGTTACTGAATGCCTAGGGTGAGCCTCCCCCGGCACCCCCTCCCCGGCCCCGCTCAGAGGACAGACTTGGAGAAAGAGTCCAAGGTGGTCAAATTATCCTCTTCATACATAAAAAGTACAGGAAAGCACAGAGATAAAAAGACATTCACAGACTCAGGTAAGAGTTCTTAATTCTGAGACAGTAGATGTTTTTTCCCCTAAAATAAGAAAACCAAGGGAAGGGATAGCTAAGTACAAGCAGGCAAGACCAGATGCAGGAACAGTTGAGTTTTATGAAATCAGCTATTTATTCCTCTTATTCTCTCTCCCACTGAAAGATCCAAGGGATCCAAAGTATCTGAGACAGTGAGACAGTCTTTTAAACTGCATGACTTTCACACTGTGAAGCATTTTTAACAGAACATATATTCAAACGGAGTCTTTTAAACTGATGACTCACACTGTGGTTTAAAGCATGCCATAAAAACACTGGAGCCATAAATCTGTGTACGCTCATCTCTACCTTGAGGAGTTAGTCCCAGCTCTGATCTCCATCAGACAAGGTGCTAAGTCACTGAAGAGCGGCATTTCTCTTACTGGTACAAAGCCCTCCAGAGAGGAGATTGCGTAAGGCAGCCTGTCCCCGCCCTGCTTTTCCAGGGGGTGGAAAACACCAAAGCATCCCTCAACCACTTTTGTGCGATTCCTCCTGACCACAGAAACTCATCATCTTCATCTTCCAATTGCAAAACAGCACAAGAGGAAGGGAACAGATGAGAAACTCTGCTTTTATGAAGGCATCTTGTTGCCTTACTCATCTCTCTCGTAGATGTCACGTAGCCTTTCAGAGGAGAATCTTTTTCAGGATGGGACCAAATCCGTCTGGAGAGTAAATGGCACTGCAGAGCTGGGAGGATTTAATAACATCACCTTGGACTGACCAAGAGGAGGGAGAAAGGCTCTGTGAATGTTGCCCCAACATGGTGCAGCATTTCCAGGACTGGAGCCACTACCCTATTTTCTAGTTTTTTCCATCTGAACTTTATGTTGGTTTTGCCTACCCATGTAAGCAGCAAGGGAAGGTCCTTGACAGTAAGGGGCGAACTTTCTGAGACAAGTAGTTACTGAATGCCTAGGGTGAGCCTCCCCCGGCACCCCCTCCCCGGCCCCGCTCAGAGGACAGACTTGGAGAAAGAGTCCAAGGTGGTCAAATTATCCTCTTCATACATAAAAAGTACAGGAAAGCACAGAGATAAAAAGACATTCACAGACTCAGGTAAGAGTTCTTAATTCTGAGACAGTAGATGTTTTTTCCCCTAAAATAAGAAAACCAAGGGAAGGGATAGCTAAGTACAAGCAGGCAAGACCAGATGCAGGAACAGTTGAGTTTTATGAAATCAGCTATTTATTCCTCTTATTCTCTCTCCCACTGAAAGATCCAAGGGATCCAAAGTATCTGAGACAGGAAATGAGTAAGGCAGGAAAAAGGATGTGGTCTGAAAAAGAGTGGATTTTGGGGATGAGCCAGAGCAAGGCACGGGCACAGGGCAAGACATGGGGGAAGGGGTTCTGGTGGCAGGAAGAGGAGTCTCAGGGTCATTAGCTTAGAGGAGAAAGTCAGTGATAGAGGAGGGAGGTCTGGAGAAGCAGAAAACACCTTTCTAAAAGGTTCTCCTTCACTACACTGCAGAGGGACAATGGCTGAAGAAGCCCACAGCCAAGAGAATCATCTCTGGGACAGAAGGAGGAAGAGTTGGAGGAGATGCCTCCTTACTTTGAGGGCAGGTGGAAATAATATATTGAGTGCACCTGACAGGGGCACGCTAGCGATTAAGCCAGGACCCGGCAGGACAGGGCTGAGAGGCGAGCGTGTCCAGCGTTCATTCAGTATCTATGGGCCACCTATCAGCGGGGGAGAAGGGCATGAACACAGGAGTTCCCGCTCACAAGCATGCAGTTGGACAACTGAGACCAACTCAAGAATGACAGACAGTGAACTCAAGATTAATGCTGGAGGGGAAAAATGGCATCTCTTCTTCCCAGTGCATACGGACCAGCCTGGAAACAGATCCTGGCTGGGCTGAGAGGCAGAGCTCACGTGGTGAGTGCCTGGAAAGGGCAGGTGCCACACGAGCACCGCTGAGCATCTGCTGGGCCCTCTGTGAAAGAAGCCAGCCCTTGGGAAGGAGCCGAGCCAGAAGCTCTGGTTCCCGCCTGGCAGAGACTGGAACTCAGGGACAGAAACAGTGGGAAACACACATGCATCAGCTGATTCAAAAGTGTGGCTATTTCCACACAGAGATCCAGATATTGAAAACGAAGCAGGGAAAAACCACTCTGATAAGTCTCCACAGTGCCTAGGACAACACTTCACACAGGACAGGAGCCTAATGAAGGTGTGTGAAATCTAACTGAGTGGAACCCAAACGACTTAGCTGTACAGGTATCTTAAGATCCAAGACAGAACCTCCTGCCCTGTAACCAACAGAGCTAAGTTTTTTTTCTTTCTCTTCTAGAGTCCAAATGATAGGAAGCTCTACATCCCATGTGACCTCAACTTAAGCCCTAAATCAATAGATGCTGCCCAGGTCTGAGGCCCTGTACACAGAATGAAAAATGGGGAGGGCAGGGGGGCAGACATACACGAGCAAAAAGGAATTTCCCTGCCTCATTAGCCTGCAATTTTCAGACTCATCTAGAAATCCTAGCAGTTCCAACGCTTAGGTAGACTGGGGTTGGGTGGGGGCGGAGGGAGGGAAGGAAAGGAATGAAAAATCCCAGGTGAATGTTAATTGGATTACCCAGTCATGCCCCAGAGCCAAATGGCTGGAAAAGGCCAGGACAGCAGGGCCTGATAAGGTTAAAATGACATTATTTTCTAAACCAAAAATCGAGACACTCGGTTGACAGACAATGGGATGGAATATTTTAATTTGGGGTTGTCCTAGAAAAATCGGGGACATATGGTGGATTCAGGTCGGTAGCTTATTTCACAACAAGGGATCCTCGGGGTCCAATATGCTAATGGAAAGGGATTAAAGATCTTCGATCAGAGATATCTAAGGGCAGAATTGTCACTGATTCCTTAAGCAGGAATAAGAACAGAAGTGTGTCTCTGTAGACAGCAGGCAAGAAGGTCAACATTCTAGATATGCAGCAGGAAGGAAGGGAAAGTTGATGCGAACTGAAAGTATCTCAGGGAAATCGCTTCAGGTCTCAAAAGCAGTCTGGGGGTGGTGGGGGAGGACAGGCTGGCATGGGGTATCATCATTAGCACAAACTGATGCCCAGCAATATAGGAGCCGAACCAGGACTTCACATCGTAGGGTCGCCATTAGTTGCAACCTGACCTTGGGAAAATTATTTCCCTCCTTATGGACTTCAATTTAAATAGAGAACCTCACAGGTCGCGATTTTTAACGCAGAGTCCACAATACAATATGCCCTCGTTTGGCAATGGGAAGGAGAGAAAACGCTCTTCTAAAAATGGAAGAGAAGACAGACACAGAACAGCTTGTCCCTTTCCATCCAATTAAAAGACTCGTGAGATTCAACTAGATTAAAAACAAAACTCTCCAGCGGAGCCACAGGCCCTCCAAGACAGGCAGTCCCCTACCCAGAGAGTAGAGCGGATGCCAGCAGCCCTGTCCCTAAGCACACCGTCCACCCCCGGTGAAGCGCCGTCCTGGAGGACCGAAGCCAAGGTGGGGGCGTGCGGGGACACACGGAAGCGTTCCGCACGCCGAAGGTGACGCAGCGGCTGCCGGGGGAGCGAGGGGCAGGCATAGTTCCCGACGAGGGGGGAAGGCGCAGGACACCTCCCCGGCGCCGGGAGGGCGCGAGTCGCGGGCTGGCACGGCCTGGCGGCCGAGTAGGCCCGGGGCGGGAGTGGCACCGGAGGGCGGTGCCCGGTGTCCAGTGCGAAGAGCGCGGGCCGCGGCACTCCTCCTGGCGAGAACCCCTCCCCCGCCACGGGCACTGACCTGTCCAGGGCCCGGCTGGGCCTGGCCGGGCGGGGCCTACGCAACCCCTCGGCCGGGCGCCGCCTCGCGCGGGGTCCCGGGCCCGGGCGGGCCGCCTCCTCTCCGCCGGGAGCCTCCGAGCCGGAGCCCGGGGCTACCGCGGCGCATCCGACCGCACCGGCCGAGCCGGCGTCCACAAAGGGCGGCAGGGGCGCGAGGCCCGGGTAGGGGTGCGGGCGGCGGCGGATTGCGCGCGCGCGGCGGGCGCTCTAGGGCTGCAGCCGCCGCGGAGACAATGCGGCGCGTCCCGGCAGGGCTCCCGCTGCCGCCTCCGCCAGGGGCGGGGCGAGGCGCGGGGCGGGGCCTGGGCGCGCGGGGCGGGGCCTCCAGGAGGCGGGGCGCCGGCGCGGAAGCCGGGCCGCGCGCTTCCTTTGTGCAGCCGCGCCGGCCCCGCCCAGCGCCCTCGCAAAGGCGCGGCGAGGCGGGCGACGGGTTAGAGACGTCAGGGCAAGGTTTAGGGTAGCAGGCCCCGCGCCGCGCCGCGCCAGCCCGTCAGAAGTCGCCGGTGCGGTGGCGGACGGTGACTCCCGCCTGGCCAAGTCGGAGGCAGGAAGAATAACGACTAGCAGTAATTGAGTGCTTAATTTGTGTCAAGCCCTACATGCGCGCACTCTCCTCTCACTTAAGAGTTCACAATAACCCCACAAGTAGTCATTATCCTCCCACTGGGAGCTGAATATCAGCGAGGTTAAGTAATGACCAAAGTGACCCAGTTACACCTCCATAAACGGGGATAATGCCTCCTCTTTAGGCTTACTGTGCAGGTTAACTGAGGGCATTTATACAAATTGCCTGCAGTGGCTGGCACACAGTTGGAGCCCAATAAATGTTACTTCTCTTCCTAAACCACGCTGGTTTAAACGGAGTAGTCGTGAGGAAGCACCTTCATTCCGTAGACATGCTAGAGCTTGTGAGACTCACAAGCCCCCACCCACTAGGCGAAACAGATGACCCGAATTTCTCTCTCCATGCTTGACTTTTCTATTTCCAACATATTCTCATACCCTTACCTTTCTCAACAGCCCTTCACCTCCCCATCCCTTTCCCCTCAGGTTTCATCTCTTTTTTGTTTCCACATTTTACATTTATTTTATAACCCCTGATGGTTTATTTGGCTATCTTTCCCTTCCTCCCTACTAGTTTTCAATGCCTTCTTTCATTGATATTCACATTTCCTCCCCCTTCCTGTCCTTAAATTTCTTACACTTACATTTTGTTCTAGAAATGCTCAGCTTCTCTGTTCCCTAAATATGCCCACACTACTCCCTCCCTATCCTTATCCGCTTCACTAGTCCCTACTGGAATGCCCTCTGCCTAGTTCCACATGTCCAGGTCCTACCTCTCCTTCAAGGTCTAGACTCAAGAAAAGTGGCTGGCAAACTTTTTCTGTAAGAGATCGAATAGTAAATATTTTAGACTTTGCAGGCCATGTGGTTCTATTGCAACCATTCAACTCTGCTGTTGCATCAAAAAGCAACCACAGACAACACTACATGAATATATGTTGCTGTGTTCCAATAAAACTTTATTTAGGGACACAGAAATTTGGATTTTATATAATTTTCATGTATCACAAAATATTATTCTTTTGGGTTTAAATTTTTTAAATGTAAAAAACCATTATTAGCTTGTGGGCTGTATGGAAACTGGTGATGTGATGACTTTTGCCCTTGGGACGTAGTTTGCTAACCCTCACTCTAGAACAATGCCACTTCCCCCTTGCAGTCTACCTCAAGAATCTCTATTCAGCAGTAACTTTTCTCTCTTATCTTTTAAAACACTTACCCATAATCTTTCTAGGACATTTATCATAACTTTTATTGAATTTTTTCCCATGCACTTCTTATCTTTTCCAGAAGATCTTAAGCTCCTTGAAGGTAGGCTACAGACCTGATTTCTCTTTGGATTACCTCGCAGTTCACAGCGCTTCACACAGAGCAAGCAGTCACACATATAAAGAATGGATATTTAAAATGTGGGTGGTTAAGAACTGTTTCCATTGTGTGAAACCTACTTTTCTCATTAGAACCTTAGGAACAGGGTGCTTTGTTATAAGTGTATCATCTAGACTAGAGATTTTTGAGAGTTTCATAGACAAGATGAAGCCTTGACTTTTCTAAAAACAGCCCTTCACCTCCCCATCCCTTTCCCTCAGGTTTCATCTCTTTTTTGTTTCCACATTTTACATTTATTTTATAACCCCTGATGGTTTATTTGGCTATCTTTCCCTTCCTCCCTACTAGTTTTCAATGCCTTCTTTCATTGATATTCACATTTCCTCCCCCTTCCTGTCCTTAAATTTCTTACACTTACATTTTGTTCTAGAAATGCTCAGCTTCTCTGTTCCCTAAATATGCCCACACTACTCCCTCCCTATCCTTATCCGCTTCACTAGTCCCTACTGGAATGCCCTCTGCCTAGTTCCACATGTCCAGGTCCTACCTCTCCTTCAAGGTCTAGACTCAAGAAAAGTGGCTGGCAAACTTTTTCTGTAAGAGATCGAATAGTAAATATTTTAGACTTTGCAGGCCATGTGGTTCTATTGCAACCATTCAACTCTGCTGTTGCATCAAAAAGCAACCACAGACAACACTACATGAATATATGTTGCTGTGTTCCAATAAAACTTTATTTAGGGACACAGAAATTTGGATTTTATATAATTTTCATGTATCACAAAATATTATTCTTTTGGGTTTAAATTTTTTAAATGTAAAAAACCATTATTAGCTTGTGGGCTGTATGGAAACTGGTGATGTGATGACTTTTGCCCTTGGGACGTAGTTTGCTAACCCTCACTCTAGAACAATGCCACTTCCCCCTTGCAGTCTACCTCAAGAATCTCTATTCAGCAGTAACTTTTCTCTCTTATCTTTTAAAACACTTACCCATAATCTTTCTAGGACATTTATCATAACTTTTATTGAATTTTTTCCCATGCACTTCTTATCTTTTCCAGAAGATCTTAAGCTCCTTGAAGGTAGGCTACAGACCTGATTTCTCTTTGGATTACCTCGCAGTTCACAGCGCTTCACACAGAGCAAGCAGTCACACATATAAAGAATGGATATTTAAAATGTGGGTGGTTAAGAACTGTTTCCATTGTGTGAAACCTACTTTTCTCATTAGAACCTTAGGAACAGGGTGCTTTGTTATAAGTGTATCATCTAGACTAGAGATTTTTGAGAGTTTCATAGACAAGATGAAGAAAGGGGGGGGGGCAAATGTCAGTTCATTCAGAGGTTGTTGGATAATAAATACTTGAACAAAGACTGTTGATTATCACCAACCTGCAGACAGGGCATGTGTCTTCAGACAGGTCCTATTCAACATTTCTATTGGCAAATTGGTTAAAGATATGCTATTAATATACCGATGGCAAAGTTCAGCAGAGGAGTTAGTAGAATGAGAAAATTCAGATATGAAAATTCAGATATTCCTGCCCCACCACCTATTCTCTCTGTGCCTCTATTTTCTTATCTTGAAAATGGGCATGATAAAGGTTCTAACTTCAGAGTGTTCCTGTCAGAATTAAATGAGGAAATGCATGTAACACTGGCAGAGAGGACTCATTACATACCAGCTGTTAACTGTTACCATTTTCTGGTGAGCTTGGAACTATGGGCAAAATTCACAAGACAACATTGAGTGAACATAATTAATAATATTTTGACTCACAATATAAACTGCAAGTTTGAGATGAAGGAGACCAGAATAGATGATAGCAGTCCATATAAAAAGAAACCACAAAAACAGAAACCAAAACCAAGCCCTATCTCTCTAGGATTCAGGTGGCACAGTGCTCTGTGGACCAAGGCACCATTCCCCTGGGACGGGAGAGCTAACGTGAGGCCATCGGTCCAATGTCCTGATGAAGGCGGGTGAGGGCATTACCCCTGGAGCCAGAACCCTGGTGCTGATGTTTCATACCTGTGAGGCCTTGGGCCTTTCATTTCCTCCTCTAAATAATGGGGACAATAGTATGGACCTCCCAGGGACATCGTGAATGAGTAAAGGAAAACAGAACGTGGTGCATAATAGGTAGTCAACACATTTTAGCTCCACTCTACGATACTGAGCAGATCTCTGTCCCTTGGAGGGCTTATATAGCTAGGTATAGGTGCCAGCCTTGGGTCACTAGTGGCTTTTTACATTTGGAATTAATGTGCTTCATTTGGGGGAGTCACACTTTAAGAGAATTAGTGGAAAGGTGGAATGTGGCTGGACAAGAATGATTAGCGTGGTGGGAATGGGAGATCTTGATATGCAAGAGGTAAAAAATGAAACAGATCTCAGATATTTAGCCTGGAGATCCTCTTTCCCTCTTCTCTCTCCCTCTCTCATGACAGGGGGAGGGGGGACCGGGGGGAGGAAAGAGACAAGAACTGTCTACACACACTGTAGGAGATGGACTGACTCCATTATAATCCACAAAACAGACTCACAGCCAGTGGTGGGTGTTCCAGGACAACAGGTTTTGGCTTAATTTGAAAAGCCACATTTTTTTTTTTTTTTAAGCAATTCTACAATGGAAAGGGCTCCTTTACAAAATGGTGAATCCCTTTTCATACAGGTTTGCCAAGAGAACTCTGATCTCCTTGCTGTCTTTTAACTTTTCTAATGTTCTCTCTCCATATTCATTTGCTTTCCTTTTCCTTCCTTCCATTCTTACTTTATCCCAAAGTCCTTTCATTCTCATTTCTCTTTCTTCGATTTCCAATCCCCCTTTCTCTTGGCGCTCTCCACCCCAACTCCCAGCACACTGAGTCCAGTGAGCCTCCCTGAGTTATAAGCGGCTCATGGCCCAGAATGTCGCTGAGATCTGGGCCAACATGGCTGCACACACTGGCAGAGAAGGAAAGGAAAGTGAGGGGATTGGTGTGGAGGTAGAGGTACCACCGTGGCTCTCTTATCAGAGTGGAGGGGTCAGCAGAGCCTCCTGAAACCTAGGTCTTAGAGAAGCTCGCCTGTCCCTGGGCGCTCAGACAGGTGGGGAGCCCAGAGCTGAGCACCATTCCTTCAAAGAGGCTTTCTGCGAGCTGGACTCTTTCTGAATCCCCTCCCAGCTCCCCGTAGTATTGCCCTCATCCGTGTGCTACGTAGCCACCTTGTGGTATTGCCGTCTTTGAGAACATTCTCTCATACCAAGCGGAGCATTCCAAGGAGCAGAGGCTTGAGACGACTGGATCCCCAGGTGAACTCTCACCCTGACATGTGGCTATGTGGATCCCTCTGACAGCCATGACAGACTGGCCTCATCTAGAACTCTCCGTTCTCCTTCTCTTTCTCTATCCTTTTATACCCTCTGGGTTCCCTGTCTTTATCCTTGCTTCGTCCTCAGTCTCCTGATTCTACCTACTCAGACTCTTTCTCGCCGCTTGGGGCTTGTAGTAACTTCCGTTCCATTCTAGATGCCAAAGTGAAGGGCGCCCGGGGATGGCAAGGAGGGCCGACTCTCTCCCCTCCCCCAGGGGCCCCGCTACACTTCATACCGTGAGCTGGGGACTGCTGGATGTTCGGACTCTTGGGAACAGTCAGGCCACCAGGCATGGCAGTGACGATGGCTTGCTGATGCGGTGATGGGCCGGACCGAGGCTCAGGCCCACTCTTCTCCTCAGGTACCACTTCCTTCCAGTCATCAGGGGTGCACTGCTGAGGCTGTTGAAGGACAGGACAGAGACGATCTTGTGAACTGCCTCTACATTCCTGGATACGTCCCCAGTTTCCGTGGAGCTTGGGTTGAAGGCAAGGACATTAAGATTCAGCCAGCCCCAAATTAGGGAGAGGCCCCTTTTCTTTCCTGGAATACTCAGAGAGGACTTCAATGCTCAGCCCACCCAGACACACATCTCAATGGGGGCCGTGGGGTGGCTTGAGCTGTGTCCTCCCTCTTTGCTCGCTGGGCCTTGGGATCAGCTTACTCACCACCGGTGAAGCAGGCTGTAGCTGTAGGATGACAGCAGAGGCGTGCTGGAACCTGCGCTGAGGGGTGTGGGCCAGGCCCTCGGGATATCCATTGTGAGTCCCGGCATCGGGCGTGGGAGGGGGACACTGCTGAGCGCTGCTAGGCTTGTGCAGGTTGGCAGTGGGGCACTGGAGAGGCAGGGTGGATGGGACCGCGCCTAGTGGCATGGCATGGGCTTCGGGGCTGGGTTGCAGGGCCAGGCTCGGAGGGATCGAGGCCAGCTGGGGGTGGGATGGGGCTTGGAGCACCGGCCGTGATTGCTGGGGCGGCGGCAGCTGCTGGGACGGCTGCTGCTGCTGGATGACAAACTGGGGCTGCAGGTGCTTGGAGGACGGCTGGGAGAGGAGCTGGTGCGGCTGCAGCTGAGCATAGGCTGAAGAGGGAGAGACCAGGTCAGACACATGGCTAGACCTCATCTTCTGCTGTGTCCCCACTGTGCCTCCTCCCACATCCACATAAAGAAGGTTCCCCAGACTCAATGTTCTCGCTTTCATCTTTCTCTCACTTGCTGGACAGCTTGGCCTGGCCATTGCCAGGGACTGACCTTCTCTGTTTTCTTGCTTTTCTGTCTTGAGATACTGGGCCCTTGGCTGCCCTCAAAGCTCAAGGCAAAGCTCACCTCCTCTGTGAAGCCTTCTTGGATCATTACAGCTGTGCGGAGAAACCCTGGATTCCAGAGTGTGCTATAGTCTCTCTCTCTGCCATGCCCTGCACCCGCTTGTCTCTGGGTCTGCAATAGGTGGAGCGTATCACCCAGCCCAGCCCTGTCAAGCAGGCTGTTGTTCACCCTTCTGGCTCTGCTCAGGCTGCGCCCCCTTCAGGAAGGGCCTGCTTTACACACGGTCCTCTGACTCTTGGGGGAGGCAGCCTGGGCTGGACCACCGGTTCCTTCTGTTACCTAGTGGGGGACTGTGGACTAGCTGCTTAACTTCTCAAGGTTTCAGCTGCCTTGTCTGAAAACTGGAAACAAAAATAGTTCTTGCCCAGAAAGTTGTAAGGATGAAAGAAAAAAAACTGTGCAAATGAAATTAGAGAAAAATAATATGCACTGCACAGTGCCTAGCACACGGTCACGGTCAATCATTTAATTCATATATTCAGTCATATAATTAAAAGTATTATTTCAGTCTTAGCTTAGATTCTGAGTATCCTTGGGCTCGCCTCTACCATAATGATGTGTATCACAATGGATAATAATTGTTTTCTTTAGCTATCTCCCCTTCTCGGTCCTGAACCCCTGATGATCAGAAATAATTATGTATCACTTTATCCAGAACCTCATATGATACCACATATTAGATGGGGCTAAATAAATACATGTACTGTCCTGGAGTTCATGGGCTGCCACTTGCTGCTTGCCCTTTCTTCTTCCATTTTGTGGCTTAATAAAACTGGGGCTGCAGGTGCTTGGAGGACGGCTGGGAGAGGAGCTGTGCGGATGCAGCTGAGCATAGGCTGAAGAGGGAGAGACCAGGTCAGACACATGGCTAGACCTCATCTTCTGCTGTGTCCCCACTGTGCCTCCTCCCACATCCACATAAAGAAGGTTCCCCAGACTCAATGTTCTCGCTTTCATCTTTCTCTCACTTGCTGGACAGCTTGGCCTGGCCATTGCCAGGGACTGACCTTCTCTGTTTTCTTGCTTTTCTGTCTTGAGATACTGGGCCCTTGGCTGCCCTCAAAGCTCAAGGCAAAGCTCACCTCCTCTGTGAAGCCTTCTTGGATCATTACAGCTGTGCGGAGAAACCCTGGATTCCAGAGTGTGCTATAGTCTCTCTCTCTGCCATGCCCTGCACCCGCTTGTCTCTGGGTCTGCAATAGGTGGAGCGTATCACCCAGCCCAGCCCTGTCAAGCAGGCTGTTGTTCACCCTTCTGGCTCTGCTCAGGCTGCGCCCCCTTCAGGAAGGGCCTGCTTTACACACGGTCCTCTGACTCTTGGGGGAGGCAGCCTGGGCTGGACCACCGGTTCCTTCTGTTACCTAGTGGGGGACTGTGGACTAGCTGCTTAACTTCTCAAGGTTTCAGCTGCCTTGTCTGAAAACTGGAAACAAAAATAGTTCTTGCCCAGAAAGTTGTAAGGATGAAAGAAAAAAAACTGTGCAAATGAAATTAGAGAAAAATAATATGCACTGCACAGTGCCTAGCACACGGTCACGGTCAATCATTTAATTCATATATTCAGTCATATAATTAAAAGTATTATTTCAGTCTTAGCTTAGATTCTGAGTATCCTTGGGCTCGCCTCTACCATAATGATGTGTATCACAATGGATAATAATTGTTTTCTTTAGCTATCTCCCCTTCTCGGTCCTGAACCCCTGATGATCAGAAATAATTATGTATCACTTTATCCAGAACCTCATATGATACCACATATTAGATGGGGCTAAATAAATACATGTACTGTCCTGGAGTTCATGGGCTGCCACTTGCTGCTTGCCCTTTCTTCTTCCATTTTTAGCCACGCTGGCTCTTGGAGATTAGGATTCTTATGATTTTTCATCATTCCTCCGGTGTCCAGCTCATGCCTTATCGAGAGTAAGGGTTCAGGAAATTCAGCTCAGCGATCGATCGTCCTCACGTTGCTCACTCTCTGACTAGTGGCCTCCAGGCCAGCTTAACGTGAGGGCCACTCAGCTAGATTGGTCCTGCCTAAAAGTCGTCCTCAGTAGAGTCTCCCACAGCTGGAGGGCTGGCAGAGAGAAGCTTGTCTCCTTCACCTCAAAACTTAACAATCAATCAAGCAAGCAAACAAAAACTTATCGGGCAAAGACTGTTAATCAGGCAAACTTAATAATCAGGGATTTTTAAGATGACTGTTGTAAAGACACCCCAGAGGCCACGAAGTGCCTGGCTAGGCTCTAGTGGCCAAAAGATCTGCAGATGAGGGGCGATATCACTGAAGACTCAAGTGAAACTTGTTCTCCCTTATCCCCAAACCATTAATTCCTGCCCCAGGGGAAAAGAGTCTGTCTGGGGGGTGCTGGTTTGTGCTGAGAGCTGGAGATGGTGCAGGTCAGAGAGGCTAAGAGGGTCAGAGGTTTAACCCACCACCCACTAGCTGCGTGGCCCGAGACAGCTCCTTTACCTTCCCAAGACTTAGCATTATACCTGTGAGGCAAGAGGCTTGGGCTAAATGAGCATACAATCTGATGCGGGGTGGCTATCATAGGAAAAGAGTATAAAATTCAGGATTTATAATGTGGGAAAAGGAAGTTTAAAGAAGGTTCTAGAACTATAGGGCACAAAGACTGTAGTTGGGCACAGTACACACATGTTTACCAAGACTGGGAGAGGCAACTGTTGGCCTCCCAGCCCTCCGTCCCCGGGCCTCCTCTCTGTGCTGCTCTCTCCCGACCCTGTGCTGCTTGTAGACAACCAAGGCCATTGTTTTAGGACAAATGATGCTAGTATATGCTGAGGCTGGATAAAAAGCGTATGAAAGCTTAGAGAAGTTCAAGGATCAAAGATTCCAGGGTACTTGGGGGGGGGGGAAGTGTGCATCTTTAAACTTTCAAGGTTAATGAAAGAAGGCCATTGAATAGCAAATACAGGCTGTGGACCGTGGCTCAAACTTATGATTTTCATCATTCCTCCGGTGTCCAGCTCATGCCTTATCGAGAGTAAGGGTTCAGGAAATTCAGCTCAGCGATCGATCGTCCTCACGTTGCTCACTCTCTGACTAGTGGCCTCCAGGCCAGCTTAACGTGAGGGCCACTCAGCTAGATTGGTCCTGCCTAAAAGTCGTCCTCAGTAGAGTCTCCCACAGCTGGAGGGCTGGCAGAGAGAAGCTTGTCTCCTTCACCTCAAAACTTAACAATCAATCAAGCAAGCAAACAAAAACTTATCGGGCAAAGACTGTTAATCAGGCAAACTTAATAATCAGGGATTTTTAAGATGACTGTTGTAAAGACACCCCAGAGGCCACGAAGTGCCTGGCTAGGCTCTAGTGGCCAAAAGATCTGCAGATGAGGGGCGATATCACTGAAGACTCAAGTGAAACTTGTTCTCCCTTATCCCCAAACCATTAATTCCTGCCCCAGGGAACAGAGTCTGTCTGGGGGGTGCTGGTTTGTGCTGAGAGCTGGAGATGGTGCAGGTCAGAGAGGCTAAGAGGGTCAGAGGTTTAACCCACCACCCACTAGCTGCGTGGCCCGAGACAGCTCCTTTACCTTCCCAAGACTTAGCATTATACCTGTGAGGCAAGAGGCTTGGGCTAAATGAGCATACAATCTGATGCGGGGTGGCTATCATAGGAAAAGAGTATAAAATTCAGGATTTATAATGTGGGAAAAGGAAGTTTAAAGAAGGTTCTAGAACTATAGGGCACAAAGACTGTAGTTGGGCACAGTACACACATGTTTACCAAGACTGGGAGAGGCAACTGTTGGCCTCCCAGCCCTCCGTCCCCGGGCCTCCTCTCTGTGCTGCTCTCTCCCGACCCTGTGCTGCTTGTAGACAACCGAAGGCCATTGTTTTAGGACAAATGATGCTAGTATATGCTGAGGCTGGATAAAAAGCGTATGAAAGCTTAGAGAAGTTCAAGGATCAAAGATTCCAGGGTATTTGGGGGTGGGGGGAGTGTGCATCTTTAACCTTTCAAGGTTAATGAAAAAAGAAGGCCATGATTTAGCTCCAACATTATGCTGGGTCAAATTCCTATTATTTAAAGTGTTGTAATAGCTTTCTAATTGGTCTTTCTGATTCCAGTTTCTTTTCTCTATAATCCGCCTTGTAGATAGATCACAAATTAATCTTCCTAGGGCACAGATCTGACCCCTGATTAAAAGCCATCAGGGACTCTCCTTTGTCTGTGATTGTCTAAGGCCCCCGGTGTTCAAGATCTGCTTACAACATAAACTAACCTTTCAATTTTTATTACTTCTTTGATCCAAGCGATCTTTACTGTTCACTGCACCCTGCACGGAAGTATGTACTTGTCTCACACTGTTTAGAGTGCCGTGAATCAACACCCCCATCCTCCCTTTCCTGCCACCTACCAGCAGTGGGAGGCTGGGCAATCACGGGGCCTCTCTGTACCTCTGTCATCATCTTCAGAGTGGGGGTCGCGATGATACCCACACTCATAGTTATCTCAGGAAATGACTTATCTGCTTTGATAGGCAGAATTTAGGATTCATTTGTTTCCCCCAAAGTGCCTGGGATCTGATGCTTAATCACTGTGGCTGTAGGGATGAATGCATGACAGCAAGGTGGCACTCCAGCTTGTTTGTCCCACAGAACGTTCCCCCTTCCGAGCTAGAACAGGCATCCGTCAGGGATGACCCCACAGGCCATTCTGGCTTTACCAAGCATCTGGCTTACCGAAGACCTTCCTGTCACCTCTGCTCACCGCCTTCCTGCCCTTGTCTACGTCCACCCTGACTGCTCTGCTGTCTGTACACCTTGCTCTCCCCTGTGCCCTGTTGGCTTCAACTGCAGTGCTTCTGTGTTCGAGAATGCCCTCCTTCTGCTTCAGTGATCTCAGTAAGGCACAAGCTTCTTTGGCCCAGGCTCATCGTGTGTCTCTCTCTTTGCCTTAACCCTCAGTTAAGGATCTTCCCTCAGAAGTCCTGAACGCTTTTGCTTTATTGCTGGTTTCTTTAATTCATTTGTGATTGACATGTGCTATCCTGTATATGTATTTCATTTGTATACTTTTACTATGCCTTCAAAAGTTGATGAAGTTTAAGGATCAAAGATTCCAGGGTATTTGGGGGTGGGGGGAGTGTGCATCTTTAACCTTTCAAGGTTAATGAAAAAAGAAGGCCATGATTTAGCTCCAACATTATGCTGGGTCAAATTCCTATTATTTAAAGTGTTGTAATAGCTTTCTAATTGGTCTTTCTGATTCCAGTTTCTTTTCTCTATAATCCGCCTTGTAGATAGATCACAAATTAATCTTCCTAGGGCACAGATCTGACCCCTGATTAAAAGCCATCAGGGACTCTCCTTTGTCTGTGATTGTCTAAGGCCCCCGGTGTTCAAGATCTGCTTACAACATAAACTAACCTTTCAATTTTTATTACTTCTTTGATCCAAGCGATCTTTACTGTTCACTGCACCCTGCACGGAAGTATGTACTTGTCTCACACTGTTTAGAGTGCCGTGAATCAACACCCCCATCCTCCCTTTCCTGCCACCTACCAGCAGTGGGAGGCTGGGCAATCACGGGGCCTCTCTGTACCTCTGTCATCATCTTCAGAGTGGGGGTCGCGATGATACCCACACTCATAGTTATCTCAGGAAATGACTTATCTGCTTTGATAGGCAGAATTTAGGATTCATTTGTTTCCCCCAAAGTGCCTGGGATCTGATGCTTAATCACTGTGGCTGTAGGGATGAATGCATGACAGCAAGGTGGCACTCCAGCTTGTTTGTCCCACAGAACGTTCCCCCTTCCGAGCTAGAACAGGCATCCGTCAGGGATGACCCCACAGGCCATTCTGGCTTTACCAAGCATCTGGCTTACCGAAGACCTTCCTGTCACCTCTGCTCACCGCCTTCCTGCCCTTGTCTACGTCCACCCTGACTGCTCTGCTGTCTGTACACCTTGCTCTCCCCTGTGCCCTGTTGGCTTCAACTGCAGTGCTTCTGTGTTCGAGAATGCCCTCCTTCTGCTTCAGTGATCTCAGTAAGGCACAAGCTTCTTTGGCCCAGGCTCATCGTGTGTTCTCTCTCTTTGCCTTAACCCTCAGTTAAGGATCTTCCCTCAGAAGTCCTGAACGCTTTTGCTTTTATTGCTGGTTTCTTTAATTCATTTGTGATTGACATGTGCTATCCTGTATATGTATTTCATTGATACTTAAAAATGGATTCTTATCTCCTACCCCCATTTTAATATCTTTTGAACTGGGATGCCTAGTACAGTTGATGATGTTGGTTTAATTGGCAGTGCTTTTCTTTCTTAGAGTTAAAAAAAAATGGTGCATTTTATAATCAGTGGTGTCTTAAAATAAACTGGAATACTTTTTATGCTTCTGTGAGTTTATTTCCTATCTCCCCGACCAGATAATATGCTTTTTGAGTCAAGACCTTGTTTTACATTTCTCTTTTTTAAGCTTAAAAGATATAGTTTAATTGAACTAGGTTTTCAACGTCCCTTCCCCCTTCCACAATGTCCAGCATAATGATCTATACGCCTGTAGACGGCCAGCCACTATCTGCTGCTGATAATGAGACCCGTGGATTCTCCTCCGGCTGCCACCCATCCCGGCTCGGCGAGAGCGGTGGTGAAGGTGGGTCCTTGCCACTGGAGCCACCATGCCAGAGGCGGCCTCATCCCTCTTCCTACAGCTCTGATGAGGCATATCAGTTTTTGAAATATTACTGCACAGAAATCTCTCTGGGCCTTTCTTTATTGCCTCCTACCATCCAGTGGCTTCATTTTTTTTCTGCTTGGGCCTAGTTTGGCTGCCCCTTCCCCCACAGTGGGAAGGCTCATTGCTACTAGGGAACAAAGGGTTGTCGGTTCCAAGGGACCTCAGCCATGGCTCTGGAAGGCCTCAACAGCCCTTTCTGTTATGGGGCAGAGGAGGGGCAGACCTAGGGCCTCCCCACATCAGAGCCTAGCTCAGTGGAGAGACCATGCTCGTCTTCCTGTCTGGTGCTCTAACCTTGACAGCCTCCTGAGAATCTGAAGAGACCAGTTCACCGTTCCCCAAACAGTTGGTTGTTAGCAACAAGAGGATTAAGGCCCCCTGTGCAGGAGGGCGGGCTGTGAGGGCTTAGTGACACCCCCTCATCCCTGCATCTACTGCCAGAACTCGTGATCAGTAATGGATCTTTGATGGTCCCTGTCCAGGATGCTCAGAAGTCCTCAGAAGTCCTGAACGCTTTTGCTTTATTGCTGGTTTCTTTAATTCATTTGTGATTGACATGTGCTATCCTGTATATGTATTTCATTGATACTTAAAAATGGATTCTTATCTCCTACCCCCATTTTAATATCTTTTGAACTGGGATGCCTAGTACAGTTGATGATGTTGGTTTAATTGGCAGTGCTTTTCTTTCTTAGAGTTAAAAAAAAATGGTGCATTTTATAATCAGTGGTGTCTTAAAATAAACTGGAATACTTTTTATGCTTCTGTGAGTTTATTTCCTATCTCCCCGACCAGATAATATGCTTTTTGAGTCAAGACCTTGTTTTACATTTCTCTTTTTTAAGCTTAAAAGATATAGTTTAATTGAACTAGGTTTTCAACGTCCCTTCCCCCTTCCACAATGTCCAGCATAATGATCTATACGCCTGTAGACGGCCAGCCACTATCTGCTGCTGATAATGAGACCCGTGGATTCTCCTCCGGCTGCCACCCATCCCGGCTCGGCGAGAGCGGTGGTGAAGGTGGGTCCTTGCCACTGGAGCCACCATGCCAGAGGCGGCCTCATCCCTCTTCCTACAGCTCTGATGAGGCATATCAGTTTTTGAAATATTACTGCACAGAAATCTCTCTGGGCCTTTCTTTATTGCCTCCTACCATCCAGTGGCTTCATTTTTTTTCTGCTTGGGCCTAGTTTGGCTGCCCCTTCCCCCACAGTGGGAAGGCTCATTGCTACTAGGGAACAAAGGGTTGTCGGTTCCAAGGGACCTCAGCCATGGCTCTGGAAGGCCTCAACAGCCCTTTCTGTTATGGGGCAGAGGAGGGGCAGACCTAGGGCCTCCCCACATCAGAGCCTAGCTCAGTGGAGAGACCATGCTCGTCTTCCTGTCTGGTGCTCTAACCTTGACAGCCTCCTGAGAATCTGAAGAGACCAGTTCACCGTTCCCCAAACAGTTGGTTGTTAGCAACAAGAGGATTAAGGCCCCCTGTGCAGGAGGGCGGGCTGTGAGGGCTTAGTGACACACCCTCATCCCTGCATCTACTGCCAGAACTCGTGATCAGTAATGGATCTTGATGGTCTCTAAGGCTTCATGGATGCAGGAAACAGTTCACTGTCCAGAAATGCTGGGATTCTTGTCTCAAAGCACATGGGAACTGCAAGCGTCCCAGCTGTAGGCTGGAGGTTTGCTCAAACACATTCTTCTCCGAGTTGCAATACTCAGAGAATTTTAGAGAATACTGGAATCCCGAGTTACCTGGATCACTGGTGAGGGGAGGGCGCTTGTGAGAGGGGAACGGCATAACTTTTTATGACCCACGACTCTTCAGGGCTTAGAGAGTTAAGTGAAGAGAAACTTTCAACTATTCATTCACTCAATAAAAATCGCTAAGCATGTATTACGGAGCAAGCACTGTGTTTGGTGCTGGCTAAAACATGGTCCCTAGAATAGGTTCCAGGTTAGTAAGAGGTAGTTGGTAAACACGTACTCTCAACATAACTTGGTAAATGCTAATGACAGGAGAGAAGCACAGACGTGGTGCTTCAGGAACCCACAGCGCATCCTGCACGGCTGGACCCGTGGGCAGAGTGTGACGGTGTGAGTGTAGCCAGAGAGGAGGCGGCTTGGGGGTGGATCTAAATGAGGCCGGCATCCTTCAGAGGCTTCTCATCTCCAAAGATATCTCATGTGATCAGGCCTCTGGGAGTGACTGAGACTGAGGTCATCTCTAGAGTTTAGAGTCCCACATACACATAACTATACAAGGAAGCTCCTTTTAGGAAAACCTACAGCAATAGCCACATGAATTTTCTGAGATGCAGTCCTTCCAGGTGGAGTGCTGGGAGGAATGCGAGAGGAAAACAGCGCTAAGGGAATTTCCCCATAAGAGGAAAGAGGCTTACAAAAACAGGGTTGCCCACCTCAGGAGCGCTCTATGGTGGGCCGTCTGTGCCTTAATGTCTTTAGACCTGCCCTGTAACTACCTGGCCAAACCCCCGGACACCCTCCATGAGCAGGATCTCTTAGAAGACAGCTTGTGGCCTTAAAAACTACCCACCTTGGTAGAAGACAGAACAAATGTGGTTAAAGGCATGGATCTTAGGATCAGACCGATCTGGTTTGAGTCTTGGTTCTGCCACCTACAGGCTGTGCTACTGATGACAAATTGTTTAACCTCTCTGAATCTTGATTTCCTGTTCTGCAAATAGAGAGACATGCTTTATAGAGCAGTCTGTTAGTATCAAATGGAAGATAATGTTTCAGCCACAAAGAGGAGGAGGTCACTGCCTTTGTTCATGCTGAGAAGATGTAGACTACATGGTAGCTATTCTTAAAATACTACCTGCTATCTATATATTACTTTGAACTTCTCGAAGCATTCTTATACTCTGAGTCTCATTTTTTCCTTACAACCAGCCTCTGAGGCTCCTGTGTTACAAGCCAAGGGAGAGAGTTGTTTCCAGAAGACTCCTTCAATGCAGCAGTTTCGGGAAAAATTGACTTTACTTGACAGGTGAGGCAGGGTGCCTCATCTCACCAACCCTCAAAAAACGCTGGCGAGTGAAAGGCGCAGTCAGCAAGCACAAATTAAGATGGCAGGCCTTCAAGGGTTAGTTGGAGACTTTCTGAGAACTCTAGAGGTAATCTTGGAGGGACAGATGATGCCAGAAAGAGGGCAGGTGGAAGGGGTGCGCAGGTCAAGCTGCTCACACAGGGGTGGCGGGAGGGAGGGAGGGGAGGAGGATCTTTGTGGGGAAGCCTGAGCAATTACAGCCGTTCCAGGGTCTTGAAGGCCCCCACCCCGGAGTCAGAGTCAGTGGTCAGAAGTCATTAATGGGCGAATTGTTGAATCCCTCCTGTGACTGACGAGGCAGGAAATAAAGGCACAATGAAGGTTTCCAAACAAGCACGGAGCAAGTCTCAGAGCAAGGTGACTCTGGCAGCAAAGCGTGGAGGGTCTGGTGGTGAGTTAAGCCTCGTATGGTCAGCAGCTGTAAGAGGAGCTGAGAGCTGACACAGAGGAAATATAGTCAGAACGTGGTGATACAGTGGGCGGTGATGGAGGGTGGGAACAAGTATCTACCGTGAGCCCACTTGGTGCTGGTCACGTCTCATCTCATCTGTCTTCATGGTGTGTGGCGAAAGCAACCGGCTTCGTTTCATACATGAAGAAACTGAGGTTTATA
Source organism: Tragulus kanchil (assembly GCA_022376925.1). Classification (NCBI taxonomy): domain Eukaryota; kingdom Metazoa; phylum Chordata; class Mammalia; order Artiodactyla; family Tragulidae; genus Tragulus; species Tragulus kanchil. The sequence continues at coordinate 130,778,581 of JAIOJX010000032.1, read as the reverse complement.
GAGATTAAGTAACCTGATGTTGGTCACAGAGCCAGTAAGTGGTAAAGCTGGGGTTTGGAACCAGGGCTCACTGTGAAGCCTATGCTTTTCCCATTCTAACACTCTGCCTCCCTCATGAACGGAAATGAATCAAAACCATACCTGACGACCATGGACAGTGGTCAGGAACAGAGAAAGGGGAACCTTTCTGAAGAGGGATACTTCTGGCTTTGGGTTTGTTTTATGTCTGAATTTCCAAATTTTAAAAAATGTGTATGCAGGTGGGGTGACATCCACGTGGGAGGATCCCAGAGACAGCTGGAAATCCCTGGGGACAGCAGTGGGGAGGGCAGGGATGGATATATCCTGAGCAGGCATCTGTGGACAGCTGGCAGGTGTCTGAAATGTAAGAAAAGACTAACTTTGTCAGAAGATAGGTTTGGAGTCCAACATGAGGAGGGATGGACTGAGCGCCCTGCGTGTCCCACAGCTAATGGCAGCGAGGCTGGGGAGAAGCAAGGAGCTGAAGGGCTCAGCTACGTGCAGAGATGGTCTCTGGCAGATGTGGCCACCCTGGGCATAGATGCCTCCCAGTACCAGCTGAGATAATTCCCTTCACTTACTCAGTTTTCAAAGGGCGACTCAAATTTCCACAGTCCTTCTTAGAATGTACACTTCTTTAACTCTAATGCCCATATGGCTGGCATCGCGTTTCACACATAATAGGCCCTAAATGAATATTTGTGGACCTGAACTGAACAATGAAAGAGAGAACACTATACGGAGATGGTAACTAATATTCTTCCCGAGCCATACCTTCTTCATGTGTGAGATGAATAGTTATTCTAGGAGTAAATGAGATAGGCAGGTTAGGCTTGTAGTATAGTGCCTGAACACGGTCGCTCATTAACTGGTAGGTATTATTATTACTGGCAGAAACCACGGAAGTAACCTGAGAGGAACTCAGGGTGAAGGATTTCGGGAAAGAAGGAATGCTCGATCGTTCCAAGGCACACAGTCCACCGCGCACTGTCTCTCTCTCTCACACACATAGATGCACACACATGCACACACACACACACCCCCACGGTGAGAAATGTTCAGAAAATATAAAACTCTGCTGATATCTGCTCGTTCGCCAGCCCTCACTCTAACCCAATATAAGGAGATGCTTCGTAACCTCAGTCTGGTCCGACAGCGGGTAACTGAAAGGATGCTTGTAATTGGTTGCATGATTTTAGCATCAAAATTGTTGGAGACTTGATTCCAGCTAGAAAACAGCACCAGCTGTCTGTTTTGGTTTCTGTTGGACCTTCTCAGGAAGTGTTTTACCCCCCAGTTTGGCAGCTGCTTTGGGAGGGAAACCTGGTACCCAAGAGTCCTGGGATCAGCATGGATCACATTGTCCAGCTTCTCACAGACAGAATCACCACTGCCTGACACAAGACCCGCTCTGTGGCAAGACAAAGCCACTGTGTGGCAGCCCTTCCCAACAGTGAATTCTCTCTCCACCCGGAGACCTGAGGAAGGACGAAGAGACAGAGCGCCCTGCGTGTCCCACAGCTAATGGCAGCGAGGCTGGGGAGAAGCAAGGAGCTGAAGGGCTCAGCTACGTGCAGAGATGGTCTCTGGCAGATGTGGCCACCCTGGGCATAGATGCCTCCCAGTACCAGCTGAGATAATTCCCTTCACTTACTCAGTTTTCAAAGGGCGACTCAAATTTCCACAGTCCTTCTTAGAATGTACACTTCTTTAACTCTAATGCCCATATGGCTGGCATCGCGTTTCACACATAATAGGCCCTAAATGAATATTTGTGGACCTGAACTGAACAATGAAAGAGAGAACACTATACGGAGATGGTAACTAATATTCTTCCCGAGCCATACCTTCTTCATGTGTGAGATGAATAGTTATTCTAGGAGTAAATGAGATAGGCAGGTTAGGCTTGTAGTATAGTGCCTGAACACGGTCGCTCATTAACTGGTAGGTATTATTATTACTGGCAGAAACCACGGAAGTAACCTGAGAGGAACTCAGGGTGAAGGATTTCGGGAAAGAAGGAATGCTCGATCGTTCCAAGGCACACAGTCCACCGCGCACTGTCTCTCTCTCTCACACACATAGATGCACACACATGCACACACACACACACCCCCACGGTGAGAAATGTTCAGAAAATATAAAACTCTGCTGATATCTGCTCGTTCGCCAGCCCTCACTCTAACCCAATATAAGGAGATGCTTCGTAACCTCAGTCTGGTCCGACAGCGGGTAACTGAAAGGATGCTTGTAATTGGTTGCATGATTTTAGCATCAAAATTGTTGGAGACTTGATTCCAGCTAGAAAACAGCACCAGCTGTCTGTTTTGGTTTCTGTTGGACCTTCTCAGGAAGTGTTTTACCCCCCAGTTTGGCAGCTGCTTTGGGAGGGAAACCTGGTACCCAAGAGTCCTGGGATCAGCATGGATCACATTGTCCAGCTTCTCACAGACAGAATCACCACTGCCTGACACAAGACCCGCTCTGTGGCAAGACAAAGCCACTGTGTGGCAGCCCTTCCCAACAGTGAATTCTCTCTCCACCCGGAGACCTGAGGAAGGACGAAGAGACAGAACAAAGGCCCGGCATCTGGAGCGTGGTTGTGTGAAAAGGGCCCAGGATTTTCAATGACTGGACAGTTCTCTTCTATGACAGCATTCTCCTGGTCCGTCATGTTCTCCTCACCTTTGGCCTATGGGCACCCAAGGCCTTGAGTTGAGCCATAGAATGAGGACTCCAAGAGCCACCTCTGTTGGAAGCCAGGCCTACGGGACCTTGCCCAGCCTGCCCCTCTTCTGCACTCCTGGTTCAGTCCTTAGATCACTGAGAAGCCCAACCTCTCTGCTCTGCTCTCCGCCCCTACACCCCTCCCCCACCCACCCGCCCTCCCTTTTCAGGGCATAAGGGACCTTTTCTATTTGCGGAGCCTAAAGAAGCCCGTTGCCAAGGTGACAGGAGCAGGAACAGCAGGGAGCATGCCACGGGGGAGGGGCTTTGCCCCCAAACAGCTGTCAGTGGGAGCAGTCCCAGCTGGGACCGGAGCATTTGCCTGCTGGGGGGGACACCCCCAGAGAACACATTCCTCTCTGCTCTCCTCCTCCACTGCCCCCCATCACAAATCTCCACTGGTTACTTTCCCTGGGGGCACCCAGCCAGCCAGCTCAAAAAATGCTCCAATAACAAACAAAACCTGCCGCTCCGCTCCCCTATCCCTCTCTCTCTCTCTCTCTCATACACACACACATACATACACACACGCATGCGTGCACACCCGGATCCCTCCATTCACTCAGAGTGTGTTGGGTGGGCAAGAGGCCAGACGTTACCTCCTGCCTGGGGAACAGAGGCACCCAGGGCAGGTGCTGCTCCAGGCCGCACCCCCATCAGATTTTAGCATCAAAATTGTTGGAGACTTGATTCCAGCTAGAAAACAGCACCAGCTGTCTGTTTTGGTTTCTGTTGGACCTTCTCAGGAAGTGTTTTACCCCCCAGTTTGGCAGCTGCTTTGGGAGGGAAACCTGGTACCCAAGAGTCCTGGGATCAGCATGGATCACATTGTCCAGCTTCTCACAGACAGAATCACCACTGCCTGACACAAGACCCGCTCTGTGGCAAGACAAAGCCACTGTGTGGCAGCCCTTCCCAACAGTGAATTCTCTCTCCACCCGGAGACCTGAGGAAGGACGAAGAGACAGAACAAAGGCCCGGCATCTGGAGCGTGGTTGTGTGAAAAGGGCCCAGGATTTTCAATGACTGGACAGTTCTCTTCTATGACAGCATTCTCCTGGTCCGTCATGTTCTCCTCACCTTTGGCCTATGGGCACCCAAGGCCTTGAGTTGAGCCATAGAATGAGGACTCCAAGAGCCACCTCTGTTGGAAGCCAGGCCTACGGGACCTTGCCCAGCCTGCCCCTCTTCTGCACTCCTGGTTCAGTCCTTAGATCACTGAGAAGCCCAACCTCTCTGCTCTGCTCTCCGCCCCTACACCCCTCCCCCACCCACCCGCCCTCCCTTTTCAGGGCATAAGGGACCTTTTCTATTTGCGGAGCCTAAAGAAGCCCGTTGCCAAGGTGACAGGAGCAGGAACAGCAGGGAGCATGCCACGGGGGAGGGGCTTTGCCCCCAAACAGCTGTCAGTGGGAGCAGTCCCAGCTGGGACCGGAGCATTTGCCTGCTGGGGGGGACACCCCCAGAGAACACATTCCTCTCTGCTCTCCTCCTCCACTGCCCCCCATCACAAATCTCCACTGGTTACTTTCCCTGGGGGCACCCAGCCAGCCAGCTCAAAAAATGCTCCAATAACAAACAAAACCTGCCGCTCCGCTCCCCTATCCCTCTCTCTCTCTCTCTCTCATACACACACACATACATACACACACGCATGCGTGCACACCCGGATCCCTCCATTCACTCAGAGTGTGTTGGGTGGGCAAGAGGCCAGACGTTACCTCCTGCCTGGGGAACAGAGGCACCCAGGGCAGGTGCTGCTCCAGGCCGCACCCCCATCAGATCAGGGGGATTCTTTCAGTCTTTTTTTTGTTCTAGGGGCCGTGAAAGTATCTGCAGCATCTTAAGCCTCCCCACTGCCTTCCATTCCGGTGGTGAGGGTGGGGAATGGAACCACAGGGAGGAAGGGGTGGAGAGGAAGGGAAGAACAGGAGCGAACAGTGGGAGGCAGGAACAATGCGGGAACAGGTCACGGGGAGAGTGGGTTGCAGCTCACAGCTGCTCCACAGACAGTCGTAGGGAACCCCAGTGTCTGTACTGCCTACAGCCATGTACCGTTGGTCTCAGGCTGCACCTGGGACCCTGGGCCTCACTGGCCTTCCCTTTTACCAGGCTCAAGAGAAGAGAGACCTCCACTAGACTCTGTAAAACCCAGAACAATCTAAGAACCATTAGGCTCCCTGAACTTCGGGTCAGGAATAAGAAAGGCCTAGGAAGCCCCAAAAGAGCTGAAAGAGGCAATTAGGGCTTGATGATTAGGAGTATAGTGTCTGACTCAGCCAGAGGTGGAGTTGGTTTCCGGTTCTGCCACCTAATACTGATGTAACATTTATAGTAAGTTCTTGGGTAACCACTCTGAGCTTCGGTTTTCTCATCTGTAAAACGGATGAAAATATCTATTCCGGTTCTTCTGAAGTTCAGAAGAGGCGGGGAACATAAAAAAGCCCAGCATGTTATCTAACACACACCAGAGGTCTTATCCCAGGTGTTGGTCTCCTTTGTGTCCAGTTTTCTTAAGGCACCAGGGTTGCCTAGGAGCCTTAGGAGGAAACCTAAGAACTGGTCTTTCCATTGAAGGGTTCTTAGAATCTGGTGGGGAGTGGGGCTGGCTTAGATCTAGGGAGGGGTTACATTCTGACCTGGGCAGAAATGGGGTCCTCAGGAAGCCTAGATGTCGCTCTGTGGCTTGTAGGTTGCATGAGATGGTATGAGAAATGTTAATTTGGGGTCCTTGCTCTAGTTTCAGCTGCTCTATATTTATTGTAAGATGCCCTCCAAGACTTTACCCTCTGAACCTCAGTTTCTTTCTCCTTAAAAGGAAGAGGCTGGATTAGTCTCTGGAGAAAGCAATGCCAGACAGGGAGACAGGCCTGGAGTCACAGGGCAGGCAGGTCTCTGCAGGGAGGTGCCCTCCGCGCACAGGGACCGCTAGGGGTACAGACCGCCTCTGTCCCTGATGCCTCGAGAGGGTGAATAAAGGGACTGAATTCAGACTCTTTACAGCTCACATCACAAGGCTCCACCTTGTCATCTGTCATCTGTCTAGAATAGCTCCCCCTCCTTTGTCAGCTGGGGAAATGACCCCTGCTGCAATAGCCAGTGCCATTTCCTTGGAGGGACTGCATCTCTGACCCGTCCTGCCTGGCACGGAGGTGTCCATCTGCCCCCTCCCTTACCTCGTACTTACTCCTACAATGGCAGTGATGAAATTGAATGGATTTGCTTAAATATCTGGCTCCCTCCTTTGGACTCCACCTTCCTTTAGGTAAGAAATCAGATTTTGATCATTTTGGTTAATCTAGTAATAAGCATAAAGTACTCTCTCAGGAAAAAAAATGTAGGTTAGATTGGATGGTCAGATGGTCTGGATGAGGACAGAGGGTGAGTGGTGTTTGCAGGGAGGTGACCGGGCTGAGTCTCTCTTGAATGCAAGGCCACGTGGTCCACCCCGACATTTCTGTGCTTGGTCTTGTTTCTGGGACTGACAAGTCTGGCTTCTAGGGCTCCTGGCAGATTTTCTCATTAAAGATTGCCTACAAAAGGCAGCACTGGGAGAATTTTAGCTGCAGGGAGAGTCTAGCCCCAGGGAATACACCCTCTTCATATAATCTGCCTCATAAGTAATCTGCCGAATTATTCCTTTTCTTTTTAAATCTGCAAGATTTATTCTCAGCATCAGTCTCACCAGCAAACTTCTCCTGGCTCCTCTCCCCGAGGCTAGCTGGTGCCTCTGTGATCCTCAGGGACTCAGAGCTCACACCCGTGACAGACGGTACTCGGCTGTCTCTCCAGGCCGTGCCCTCCTGGGAGGAAGGGCCCACGTCTTATTTATTTCTGCATACTCAGTACTGGCAACGTAACTGGTGGGTATTAGTCAACAAATGTCTGTTGAGTGATGAGAAAATAGATTCCCACTTCCTCATCTCCCATGTACTTTACATGCCTCTGGCTGGCCCCTGTCCTTTTATGCTGACGCAGAGAATTTCAAAATAGTGTAACTGCCAAACTTTCCCTCTTTAGGTGAACAGCTATGATTGGGCACCCTGAGGACTGTGGTGCCCGTTGCGAAGAAGGTCTCATTTGGGAATTCCCTGGCAGTCAGTGGTTAAGACGCTGTGCTCCCACTGCAGCGGGATTAAACCCGTGCCCCCTGGATGGGGAACTAAGATCCCACATGCTGCATGGGGTGGCCAAATAAGATAAAATTAAATGATGGAGTATTTATGTGAACAAGGTTCTCCTCTTAAAAAAAGGGGTCTCATTTATTCCCACTAACATGGTTTTCTTCTTTAAAGCCAGACAAGAGCATGAAACAGACTCTGGAATTGATGAACATCTCAAGATGGTAAGAAGGAAAAGAGGCCGACAGCTTAGCTTGTCCGTGGGCAGAAGGAGAGTCTGAAAGTCTCCCCCTGACCCAGGGTCTTTCTGGCTTTTCTGGGACAGGATCCCTCTTCCTGGCGCCCTTACCTGGTGCAATGAGGGGATGGGTAGCCACGGTGGGCACCATCCGGCTGAGACCGGCCCGGCCCTCCGGGCTCCCGGGCACACTGCTGCTGCTGTCTCCTTTCCTGAGTGGCTCCGTCACACTGTCGGTCATGCCAGGCTTGGCACCTGCGGGGGAACCCTGAGCCGTATTTCTGCCCTGGGGTAGGGTAGGCAGAGGCTGGCTGCCGCCTGTCGTGGGCTTCAGGGCCAAGCTGGTCAGGACAGGCTGGGTGGGGGGAGGGCCCGAGGCTGCGGCAGCTGGTGTCTGCTGTGATCGGAGGGTCAAGTTCTGTACCTGGAAAAGAGGGGTCTGTAGGAGTCCAGAGAAGGTGGGGGTGAGCAATGCAGACACAGCTCAGACAGGGAAGGAGGTAGGGATGGATCCAGGAATGCTGAACAGGAGAGCAGGTTAAGTCAGAAAGAAAGCCAGAGAGACAAGAGAAAACGGGCTGAAAGAGCAGGAACACGGTTTCTAAAGGCGACAGACAGAGTGCTGGTCACCGGATTCATCAGCAGAAGAGACTAAATTCCGAGCAGGGATGTCTGCCTTGGCTGGGGCAGGCCCAGGCAGGGAGGCCGGGCTCGCTCTCCCTTCTGTTACCTCCCCTTCTCCCCAGACTATCAGGACGCGCTGCGGAGCACTTAGAATCTCCAGACAGGGAGGGACACGGGGCTTCCCACACTGGGAAAGGCCAGGGCAAAAGGGAGAGTTAAGCGACCAGCAAGGTCTCCCAGGTGAAGGATTAGCGTGTCCTGAGGATCTGCTTTACACCCCAGGACGGGCAGGCTGACTCAGCTTGGTCCCTGGTGCCCTCTGCTGGACGCACGGAGGCTGTGCCAGAATCGCATCTGACAAACCCAGAAACCAGAATCGCGTCTGACAAACCCGACTGGCTACCAGGTGGTCCCCGGTCGGTAGCTGGGGATGGTTCCTCCTCCCCCTCCCCACAGAATCGTTACAGTCAGAGCAGAAGGAAGGGGCCCAGGGCTCGTCTTTGCCCCCTCTTCCATGCCATTTTCCCTGATTCCTAGACGTGCTAACTCGTGTCATCAGAGCAGAATTTCTCTCTTAGAAAGCACCGGCAACGGAGGTTACCCTGCGGAAGGTGTAAGGTGGTGAGGGCCACTGTTACTGGCCTTCACATCTGCTCCTGCCCCGTGTTTGGGGCTTGAAGCAGAGTCAGGAGTAGCTAAGGCCTTTTCAGTGGGGTAAGTTAAGGAGCGAGGCCAGGAACACCGGGAGGGTGTCTCCCTCCTGCTTTCCTAGAGCACCCCCACCGTTCCAGACCGGATGTTCACACCTCCTTCAGGGCGCAGGCCCAGACCCAGCACCACTGCCCCTCAGCGGGGGTGCCCACCCCCTGCCCTCCCAGCAGCAGGGTATCCTCACCTGGGCGGGGGTGGGGGGCCGGGCGGGGGAGCCAGTGGCGAGCTCAGGCTGCACGGTAGCGACGGTGGCCGTGGGCGTGAAGATGAGCTGAGGGGACAAAGGAACAGTGCCGCCTAGGCTCCTAGCTACCTGCACCAGGTTACCTGGCTGGGCCTGGAATCACAGGAAACGAGGCGCCTTTTACCTGCCCAATGTGGGCTCAGCCACAGGACTGGACAGCTTCGCCAGGGAGTAGAGTGAGGAAGGCGGGGGCGGGAGAGGGAGAGAGTCCAGGGGCACCTCCTGACAATCTCGAGGCTCCTCAAGTCCTGATCCAGGCTGGGCAGGGAAGGGCTGGGGGTGGGGGTGCCATTCTGGGGCTGCCAAGTCAGGGTACTTCAGAAACCTCTGGTAAGAGCTCACCCCAGAGGGGCGATCATGGCCGGACACACTCGAGTCCCTCTCTGCAGTCCCAGGGCCCCTGGACTGAGACGGATGCCCTGGGACCATATTCCAAATCTCACCTGCAAGCTATATGGCAGCCTGGATGGGGAGTCTGGGGGCGGGGATGGATACACGTGTGTGTGTGGCTCCACAGAATCCCGTTACAGTCAGAGCATGACAGGAATGGTGGCCCCAGGTGGGGTAGCTGGGGATGGTTCCTCCTCCCCTCCACAGAATCGTTACAGTCAGAGCAGAAGGAAGGGGCCCAGGGCTCGTCTTTGCCCCCTCTTCCATGCCATTTTCCCTGATTCCTAGACGTGCTAACTCGTGTCATCAGAGCAGAATTTCTCTCTTAGAAAGCACCGGCAACGGAGGTTACCCTGCGGAAGGTGTAAGGTGGTGAGGGCCACTGTTACTGGCCTTCACATCTGCTCCTGCCCCGTGTTTGGGGCTTGAAGCAGAGTCAGGAGTAGCTAAGGCCTTTTCAGTGGGGTAAGTTAAGGAGCGAGGCCAGGAACACCGGGAGGGTGTCTCCCTCCTGCTTTCCTAGAGCACCCCCACCGTTCCAGACCGGATGTTCACACCTCCTTCAGGGCGCAGGCCCAGACCCAGCACCACTGCCCCTCAGCGGGGGTGCCCACCCCCTGCCCTCCCAGCAGCAGGGTATCCTCACCTGGGCGGGGGTGGGGGGCCGGGCGGGGGAGCCAGTGGCGAGCTCAGGCTGCACGGTAGCGACGGTGGCCGTGGGCGTGAAGATGAGCTGAGGGGACAAAGGAACAGTGCCGCCTAGGCTCCTAGCTACCTGCACCAGGTTACCTGGCTGGGCCTGGAATCACAGGAAACGAGGCGCCTTTTACCTGCCCAATGTGGGCTCAGCCACAGGACTGGACAGCTTCGCCAGGGAGTAGAGTGAGGAAGGCGGGGGCGGGAGAGGGAGAGAGTCCAGGGGCACCTCCTGACAATCTCGAGGCTCCTCAAGTCCTGATCCAGGCTGGGCAGGGAAGGGCTGGGGGTGGGGGTGCCATTCTGGGGCTGCCAAGTCAGGGTACTTCAGAAACCTCTGGTAAGAGCTCACCCCAGAGGGGCGATCATGGCCGGACACACTCGAGTCCCTCTCTGCAGTCCCAGGGCCCCTGGACTGAGACGGATGCCCTGGGACCATATTCCAAATCTCACCTGCAAGCTATATGGCAGCCTGGATGGGGGGAGTCTGGGGGCGGGGGATGGATACACGTGTGTGTGTGGCTGAGCCCCCGCACTGTTCACCTGAAACTACCACAATATTGTCAACTGGCCATATCCCAGTACAAAATTAAAAAATTAAAAAATTAAAAAAATATATAACCTGCTCTGGACTCTAGGTGTGGGTCAGAACAGGAGTCTTCACCAAAAGGGATCAAATTAGATTCTTCTGGCCATTTTTCAGTGAAATTTAGATTAGGTTCTCTGTGTGTGTGTGTGTACATGGGTGTACATGCATGAGCAGAGACAGTCGTGCTAGAGGAGCCAGAGTGCTCAGAGCCATGCTCGTGTCTGCATCTCCTTCCACGGAGCGCAGGGACTGCAGGTCTCCAGCTCAGGACACGTCGTATCTGACAGCACATCTGTTCCCCTGAGCGAGAACAGCCCACTTTGGGGAGGGAGGCGGCTAGGCCCCAGGGCTCCAGCAGGAAGAGTTGAGCTGGAGAAGGTTTGACAGAGCAGATTTGGGGAGTGTCACGTGGGTTGCCTGGCTCCCTGGAGGAGTGGAAGTCTAGTCCCCACAGGTGTCTAGGAGGCTATTCCCCGGGAATGCAGCTGCACCTCAGTGAATGCAGAGTCAAGAACTGAAGTCCTAGAGCAGGACTAGAAAAGCTTCCAATGTCAAGCTCTGGCCACACAAAGCAAGGGAGGCCTGGGACTGCACAGCCTTCAGGACGGTGTGTCGAGGAGCTGGAGGGAGAGCTCTTCAGAGTGGGGCCGGGAGACTGGATGCACAGTGATCTAGCCCAGTGCAGACCCAGATGTGCCTGCTTCCGCTGGATGAATGCTTCTTTGCAATCTCGAGGGAGTAGAGTGAGGAAGGCGGGGCGGAGAGGAGAGAGTCCAGGGGCACCTCCTGACAATCTCGAGGCTCCTCAAGTCCTGATCCAGGCTGGGCAGGGAAGGGCTGGGGGTGGGGGTGCCATTCTGGGGCTGCCAAGTCAGGGTACTTCAGAAACCTCTGGTAAGAGCTCACCCCAGAGGGGCGATCATGGCCGGACACACTCGAGTCCCTCTCTGCAGTCCCAGGGCCCCTGGACTGAGACGGATGCCCTGGGACCATATTCCAAATCTCACCTGCAAGCTATATGGCAGCCTGGATGGGGGGAGTCTGGGGGCGGGGGATGGATACACGTGTGTGTGTGGCTGAGCCCCCGCACTGTTCACCTGAAACTACCACAATATTGTCAACTGGCCATATCCCAGTACAAAATTAAAAAATTAAAAAATTAAAAAAATATATAACCTGCTCTGGACTCTAGGTGTGGGTCAGAACAGGAGTCTTCACCAAAAGGGATCAAATTAGATTCTTCTGGCCATTTTTCAGTGAAATTTAGATTAGGTTCTCTGTGTGTGTGTGTGTACATGGGTGTACATGCATGAGCAGAGACAGTCGTGCTAGAGGAGCCAGAGTGCTCAGAGCCATGCTCGTGTCTGCATCTCCTTCCACGGAGCGCAGGGACTGCAGGTCTCCAGCTCAGGACACGTCGTATCTGACAGCACATCTGTTCCCCTGAGCGAGAACAGCCCACTTTGGGGAGGGAGGCGGCTAGGCCCCAGGGCTCCAGCAGGAAGAGTTGAGCTGGAGAAGGTTTGACAGAGCAGATTTGGGGAGTGTCACGTGGGTTGCCTGGCTCCCTGGAGGAGTGGAAGTCTAGTCCCCACAGGTGTCTAGGAGGCTATTCCCCGGGAATGCAGCTGCACCTCAGTGAATGCAGAGTCAAGAACTGAAGTCCTAGAGCAGGACTAGAAAAGCTTCCAATGTCAAGCTCTGGCCACACAAAGCAAGGGAGGCCTGGGACTGCACAGCCTTCAGGACGGTGTGTCGAGGAGCTGGAGGGAGAGCTCTTCAGAGTGGGGCCGGGAGACTGGATGCACAGTGATCTAGCCCAGTGCAGACCCAGATGTGCCTGCTTCCCCGACTGGATGAATGCTTCTGTTTTCCCGGGAGTTTCTGCTAAATCTTAGGAACCTCTCAGCTTCTTATGGACCTGCTGTCAAGGGGAGACTCTAGCTATGCATGTCCAGGGCAGATACCATCCTGAGTACATTCGGCCCAAGTGAGCCTGCCTGATGAATGTTTGACTGGGTGGCCCTGATGGGAATGGGGGCCCGCCTGGGAATGCAGTGGCTGCAGCACAGGCCCTGGAGCTGGCGGCCGCCTTGCCCACCTGGGAAGTGCTGCAGGACAGTCCCAGAGGGCTAAGATCCCACTTGGTAGGGTACTTGGATGTTTGTGTCCTTGCTTGTCGAATGTGTCTGAGTGGACAGACTACCTGGGCACAGATCCCTGCATCCCCTACCCTAATTAATTTTAGGGAGGGGTTTCTGGTAAGAGGAGGAGAATTCTGTTTCACTCTAGGAGGGAATCCAGGAAAGGAGACATCGTGGGTAACTTAATTTTGGCCTGGAGTCCCACCTTTCTTTGAGTCATGGAGCCTATACCAAAGCTCCTGTCAGCCTTCCAGGCCGCCTTCTTTCTGCCACCCCTGCTTTCTTGCCAGCTGTCCCCTTGTGTTTCTTCCCCCACCCTCCTCTAACCCCTCCTCCTCTAATCACTCAGCTCCCAGCTTCACTGCCTCAGTCCTCCTGGCCCATCTGAGCCATGGCCCGGGCTAGGGACTCACCATCTGTGCCCGGAGATACATCTGTGCTTGGCTTGCAGTCAGAGCTGGAGAAGACGTGTTGCCCAGAAGCACGGCCTGCTGGGTGATGCCCGAGGCTGCCGCGGAGTTGACACTCTGAGCCCGGTTGATGAGCTGGGCTGCTGCTGGGGAGGCCGCCAGGTTGATCTGGGTAGAGAGACACGTGCGGTAGAAACCAGGAGCTGCTGTGTGCTCGCTCTGCACGCCTTCATGCATTTCTTTCTCACTGCCTCTTCGGCTCCCTGGTGGACCCAGCCTTCCTTAGGACCAGCTCTGATCCTGGGGTCCTGGATCTCCCCCAGCCCTGCTGTATCTCTGGCCTATGAGCAGCGCTGTGGGGAGGATCCCATGGGAAAGGACTGAGGTATGAACCGGAGGCTTCACATTGGAAACATGACAGTGAGTTACTGCTGAAGTTAGAAAGTGGCACACTTTTTTTTTTTTCTGCCAAGAGTAATAGATTGCAGCCTTGATTCTACATCACTGAGGTTTTACCAAAACCGGGTCTGGAGGTCCATGGGCATTTTGGGCAAAGAGGAAGGAGATGGTCCTGGAGCGGTGGGCTCTGCCTGCTGCTTCCCTCCCTACTCACCGAGGACGAAGGGGCAGGGGCCTGTGCAGTCACACTGCTGCCTGAAGTGCTCCCTTGTCTGTTGGCCACCAGGCTTGCCTAGGAGAGAAGATTCCTTGTCACTGAGGCCCAGATTTCCTTCAGCCAGTCCCTCGGCCCTCTCCCGCTACAGAATGGCGGTAAGGAGTCAAGCCCTTAGACTGGCTCGTCTCTGGGCCCTCAAGCAAATGCCTCAGCTTCCTCTCTCATCAGGGAGGGGACAGCTTGCACGGTTGCTGAAAGGGCCAGGATACAGGAGGCCGAGCATTTACACAGAAGGACTCCAGCTGTCCACTCGGACTATCGCCCATGTTTCCAGCTTTCTTCAGCCCCTCACCCTGCCCCACTCTGTCATACCCAGTCCATGGGCCCCTACACGGAGAGGTGGACACCCAGTGTCTGGAATGTCCAGCTTGCGCCTTCCCTTGGCCAGATTTTAGACCTCGAGCCATGGCCCGGGCTAGGGACTCACCATCTGTGCCCGGAGATACATCTGTGCTTGGCTTGCAGTCAGAGCTGGAGAAGACGTGTTGCCCAGAAGCACGGCCTGCTGGGTGATGCCCGAGGCTGCCGGAGTTGACACTCTGAGCCCGGTTGATGAGCTGGGCTGCTGCTGGGGAGGCCGCCAGGTTGATCTGGGTAGAGAGACACGTGCGGTAGAAACCAGGAGCTGCTGTGTGCTCGCTCTGCACGCCTTCATGCATTTCTTTCTCACTGCCTCTTCGGCTCCCTGGTGGACCCAGCCTTCCTTAGGACCAGCTCTGATCCTGGGGTCCTGGATCTCCCCCAGCCCTGCTGTATCTCTGGCCTATGAGCAGCGCTGTGGGGAGGATCCCATGGGAAAGGACTGAGGTATGAACCGGAGGCTTCACATTGGAAACATGACAGTGAGTTACTGCTGAAGTTAGAAAGTGGCACACTTTTGTTTTTCTGCCAAGAGTAATAGATTGCAGCCTTGATTCTACATCACTGAGGTTTTACCAAAACCGGGTCTGGAGGTCCATGGGCATTTTGGGCAAAGAGGAAGGAGATGGTCCTGGAGCGGTGGGCTCTGCCTGCTGCTTCCCTCCCTACTCACCGAGGACGAAGGGGCAGGGGCCTGTGCAGTCACACTGCTGCCTGAAGTGCTCCCTTGTCTGTTGGCCACCAGGCTTGCCTAGGAGAGAAGATTCCTTGTCACTGAGGCCCAGATTTCCTTCAGCCAGTCCCTCGGCCCTCTCCCGCTACAGAATGGCGGTAAGGAGTCAAGCCCTTAGACTGGCTCGTCTCTGGGCCCTCAAGCAAATGCCTCAGCTTCCTCTCTCATCAGGGAGGGGACAGCTTGCACGGTTGCTGAAAGGGCCAGGATACAGGAGGCCGAGCATTTACACAGAAGGACTCCAGCTGTCCACTCGGACTATCGCCCATGTTTCCAGCTTTCTTCAGCCCCTCACCCTGCCCCACTCTGTCATACCCAGTCCATGGGCCCCTACACGGAGAGGTGGACACCCAGTGTCTGGAATGTCCAGCTTGCGCCCTTCCCTTGGCCAGATCCTTCTCATCCTCTGCTCCTCTAGCAGACGTTCGTTCACTCACTCATTCGCTGTTTCTCCAGCAGACAGGCTCCCCAAGCCCCCAGACTAAGGTGAGCCTCCTTGTTGCTCTTCTCTTTGGCAGAGCTTGCCAGCACTCCGCTATTCAACTGCTTTGCTTCCTCATCTGTCTAGGTTTCTGCCTCCTTGCTCTCCCCCCACTGCAAACTCCAGGAGGACAGGGTCCACGGGGTGCCCAGTGCCGACGTGAACTCTGTCAATGCAGCAGGTGTGCAGACATTCCATTGAGTGGATGACTGAGCTTCTCTTGGCCACTGGGGGCAGACAGGTGGGCTGAATGGGTGATGGCCTCCTCCTGTGGACGCCTCCCTGCACCCTCAGCCCCTCCCTGCAGTGTGAGGATGCTGCGAGGCAGGCAGCCTCTGGCCCGCTTTGGGCCAGGCCAGCACCCCTCCAGAGCTCTGTGGCCCTGGGCGAGCCTCCCAGAGCCTCTTTCCTCATCTGCTAAAGGACGCAGATGGCCGTAGTGCCTACTCTGCAGGGGTTCCACGAGGATGCAGGAAGAGAACGCGTGGCGCACCGGGGTGGGTGCGGCACCTGTCTTTCTCCTCCTTCCTTTGGTGGCATCATCAGTGTTCCTATTGCAGCGTCTTACCTGCTGCACGGCTGCCAGGCTCTGGAGCTGGGCGCTGCTGAGGTGCTGCTGCTGCAGGGCCGCCGTCTGCAGCATGAGGTGCTGCTGCTGGGCCGCGTACATCTGCTGCAGGTACTGGGCCGCCGTGCTTGGCTGCCGGTGCAGGGCCTGCTGGATCACCTGCAGAGGGCAGAGCAGGGGAGGGAAGAGCCGGCTCTGCACACCGCCCCTTCTGCAGTCAGGCCTGCTCAAACCACCCCTACCCCGGCCACCCGACTGCTCACAGAAGGACCAGCCTGTGATCCCCACTCGCCAGGAAGCCAGGGAGACAACCGTTGGCACAGCTCTCTTCCGTGTATATGCTCCCTGTTCCTCCCAGACACGGGCAGGACGTGCCCCTCCACCAACCGCAGGTCAGTGGGAGCTCAGGAGACAGAAGACCCAGGACACCAGCTCCCACGGCAGGCTTGTTCGCTGCTGTTCTGCAGCCTCAGGTGAGGGTAGCAGGACCCCAGGGATGATGAGGAACCGAAGGTCAACAAGGCAGAGGAGAGGAAAGGGGTGGGAAGAAAGAGAGCAGTTGGAAGAGGGGGCCTCTTCGAGCTTTGGGCGTACAGCTAGACAAACTAAAACCTATCCAAGGGCAACATCCTTCTGGCAGAGTCTCCCCCAAGCTGCTGAGAAGGTCCATTGATCCCTCAGAAGATGGTCCCTCTGGCCTTGAGAAGCAGGGATGCTGCAGCCCTAGAGATGCTGCGGTCATAGAGATGCAATGGCCCCAGGGCGCTGCTGCGGCCATAGGATGCTGCATCCCTCTTACTCTCTCCCTCATTCTCTGCATTGCTCCCTCTTTCAAGCCACCATCTCCCATCAGTCTTACTGCTGTTTCCTCTTTTCTGATGGGACTGGTTGAGCCACTGTCTCTGGGAAACAACAAAAGGCTGTTCTTGATCCCCTCCTACCCTCTCATGCCTCCAAGCCTCTCCTCCACCCCCAGGAACAAGGAAAAACGAATGCCTTTCCCCCCATCTGGAGTCCCACGATCTTCTCTATTCTCCTCCCTGTTCCTTACCTGGTCACCCTCCTGTCGTGGGGCGCCCTGCATGGGCCTTGGCCAGGCTTCGGCCCACCTCCCACCCTTCCTCTGCTGAACCCCTGGCTACGGGGCTGCTCCTGCCCTGGGTTCTGTCCCCAGCAAGTGAGCTTCCAGTCCAGCTCTCTCCGGATCAGTGTGATGTCTAAAAACTAGTGGCTCTTGGACAAAACTACCTTGGGGCTCAGGTTTGGGGTTTTGTACAGGCTGATACCACAGATGTTCCATGGGCTCTGAGGTCTCCCCAAATACCCCCTCCACAACCCATCTCCTCGATACACTTCCTTCAGTGAACTTTTTCCCACTGAGGTTCTTGGTTTACATGCACTCAGTTCTTCTTATTCCTTGTTCTCCCTGGAATTCTTTTTCCTTATTCCCTTTATCTAGGACTTTCTATCTTCCTTAGCCTCAAAAAGCACCTCCCAGCATCCAGACAGTTGTGGTAGAGACAGACTCTTCCTCTTTGGAGGATGTGAACAAATGGAAGTAGGCGGCGCCCCACTGGTTCTGCCTGGGTGCAGAACACAACTCTGGGTCACTCCATTTGCCAGGGCAGAAACCTGGAATCCCTCTTGTCTGGAATTGTGTTGAGAGGCAGGAGGGCACGTGCGAATGTCCGCTGCTAGAGACTGGCGCTAAACTACTCATGCAAAGAGCCCGTGGGAGGAGGCTGGGAGAGGCGGCAAGGATGGGAGTGGGGTGTTACACAGTATGAGGCACAGACAGCTGGGAGAGGGAAGATCTCAGAGGGTCTGAGGGTCTTCTCTAGCTCAGCTCTTCAGGATTCCTCACTGTCTGCTGTGGCTTTTCTTCCATCCCCTAACCCAGGCCTAGGGCCAAAGCAGGATGAGGTCACTCATCTGGTACATCCAAACTGGAATAGTGAAGCTCTCAGAGTAAACAATTCTCGGCTGCGGTCTCTCTTTTCCGCCTATATGATCCAGGAACTTCAACCAAACATTGTAGTGAATAAGAACGTAGATTTGGGGCTTCCCTGGAGGTGCAGTGGGAAAAGAGTCCACTTCGCAGTGCAAGGGGCACTGGTTCGATCCCTGGCCAGGGAAGATCTGACATGCTGCGGAGCGGCTGGACTGGTGTGTCCAATTACGAGCCAGCGCTTTGGAGCACATGAGTCAGAGCCAGAGCTCTGCAACGAGAGTGGCCGCTGCGATGCGAGGCCCACACATGCCAAAGAATAAAGATGGATGAAAATAAATGGATAAAAAAATCAATAAAGAGGCCAACATTAAAAAAAAAAAAAAGAACATAGGTTTGGGGGTGTGAATCAGGTTCAGCATTTTGGTCTTTACCTAAATGACCTTGAATAAGCCACTGTTTTCTCTGAGCCTCAGTTTTCTCAATTACAGAACTGTACCTTAATAAGAACCCCCTTACGGCTGGAGGAGAAGATAAATATGCAAGATGCTCCAGACAGCGTGGGCGCGTGGCAGATGGCAGGCAGGACACGGTCATGACTGCATTTTGGAAGAGTATGTAGTCACGCAAAAGGGCTCATGGATGACATTTGGCAATACCCACTGCTTTAGGGAAGAAGGTAGAAAGCTTCAAAGGCCAAGGATTGTTTGGGATTCCTTCTCGGTCCTCTGTGTGTATGAAACTTAGATTTGTCACGGGCTGATGGTCACTTAGATAGTGGACACAGATGGTGGCTGAGCAGATCCCAGTCATTTTTTTCTGTTTGCCAGTTTCACTTGTCTGCTTTTAATAATGTCACGCGGTTTCCTCCCCAGACGGCCCTGTGGGGCCCGAGTCACCAGGTAAGAAAGGACTTTTCCGGCTCTGCTACGTATTCCTACTCCCCTAGACCTCCTCGATGGAACCCACTGAGCATCACTGCTGCTCTAACATATGCCTCAGGTCCACTCTAGACTCGGCACCCCGGCTTGTCCTACCAGACCATGCCAACACGTCCTCCTAGCGAATGATTAGTCGGCTGGCGCCTTACCTGCACAGTCTGCCGGTCAGGAATGCCACTGTACACAGAAATCTGGGGCCCTGTGGGGCGGCCACTGCCACCGCTGCTGCTACTGTTGCTGCCACCGCCGCTACTGACGCCACTGGCACTGCTGGAGACACTCGCGCTGCTCGATGTGTGGGGGACCTGCAGCTCGTTCTCCATGGCCTACGGGAGGGCACAGGCAGGGTGCTCAGGGGGCGGAGGAGCAGGCAGGTTCTGGGAGGAAAGAAGCAGAAGGGAAATGCTTAACACACCAGAGAGTGCACACGTAGGCATCTGTCTCTACCAGCCTGTGGAGGGATCACTTCTGAACTGAGGTCTTGAGCCTCCCCTGCCCTCAGGACAGGGCCCGCTAGGCGAGATGTGATATCAGGTCAGCTTGAATTGAAACCTTATGACCTGTTACTATGCTAGAGGAGGTGAAAATCAGCCACAGAGGATCCTCCCATGATGGGCTTCCTGGCGGTGATCTTAGGAAAAATGTGAAACATCAAGTTATTTCTCAATTACAGAACTGTACCTTAATAAGAACCCCTTACGGCTGGAGGAGAAGATAAATATGCAAGATGCTCCAGACAGCGTGGGCGGTGGCAGATGGCAGGCAGGACACGGTCATGACTGCATTTTGGAAGAGTATGTAGTCACGCAAAAGGGCTCATGGATGACATTTGGCAATACCCACTGCTTTAGGGAAGAAGGTAGAAAGCTTCAAAGGCCAAGGATTGTTTGGGATTCCTTCTCGGTCCTCTGTGTGTATGAAACTTAGATTTGTCACGGGCTGATGGTCACTTAGATAGTGGACACAGATGGTGGCTGAGCAGATCCCAGTCATTTTTTTCTGTTTGCCAGTTTCACTTGTCTGCTTTTAATAATGTCACGCGGTTTCCTCCCCAGACGGCCCTGTGGGGCCCGAGTCACCAGGTAAGAAAGGACTTTTCCGGCTCTGCTACGTATTCCTACTCCCCTAGACCTCCTCGATGGAACCCACTGAGCATCACTGCTGCTCTAACATATGCCTCAGGTCCACTCTAGACTCGGCACCCCGGCTTGTCCTACCAGACCATGCCAACACGTCCTCCTAGCGAATGATTAGTCGGCTGGCGCCTTACCTGCACAGTCTGCCGGTCAGGAATGCCACTGTACACAGAAATCTGGGGCCCTGTGGGGCGGCCACTGCCACCGCTGCTGCTACTGTTGCTGCCACCGCCGCTACTGACGCCACTGGCACTGCTGGAGACACTCGCGCTGCTCGATGTGTGGGGGACCTGCAGCTCGTTCTCCATGGCCTACGGGAGGGCACAGGCAGGGTGCTCAGGGGGCGGAGGAGCAGGCAGGTTCTGGGAGGAAAGAAGCAGAAGGGAAATGCTTAACACACCAGAGAGTGCACACGTAGGCATCTGTCTCTACCAGCCTGTGGGGGGATCACTTCTGAACTGAGGTCTTGAGCCTCCCCTGCCCTCAGGACAGGGCCCGCTAGGCGAGATGTGATATCAGGTCAGCTTGAATTGAAACCTTATGACCTGTTACTATGCTAGAGGAGGTGAAAATCAGCCACAGAGGATCCTCCCATGATGGGCTTCCTGGCAGTGATCTTAGGGGCCATCATTCACACCAGAAACCTTTTCATCAGTGCAGTGGAGAACTGAACATCAAAGAAATTATTTGTCCATATTTATACAGGCAGTTCTTAAAAGAAATGGGATCAAAAAATCTAGAGAGAACAGAATGAGAGAAAGGCAATCAGATAAATGGAAGTGTTTGCCAAGACACAGAGCTTCGAGTGTGTTTGCAGTCTGTTTCCTTGCTGAAGTGCTCACTGAGTGCTCCCTGGTCTACGCTGAGCAGGATACCACACTGCACAAGGTGGCGAAAGCCACAGACTTTGGAGCCAGAAAGACTTGGGCTTGAGTCCTGGCTCTGTCACTTACCAGCTGGGAAGCCTTGGCAAGTCACACTTCTCTAGCTTTCTGCCTTAATCTGGCAGACACAAGAGTGTATGGATCGTTGGGAGGAAATTAATGATACAAAGTGCTTAGTGGGGAGTCGTGCATACACTGAGTTCCTTATGCATTGGCTGTGGTTGTGATTACTAAAACTCAGTCCCAGCCTGATTCCCACTGTCCAGTTCCAAGAGATCAATCCTCCTCCAATGTGGAACTGGCAGAGCCTCTTGGAACTTCTATTCAG
Organism: Tragulus kanchil; assembly: GCA_022376925.1. Taxonomy (NCBI): domain Eukaryota; kingdom Metazoa; phylum Chordata; class Mammalia; order Artiodactyla; family Tragulidae; genus Tragulus; species Tragulus kanchil. Next base: position 130,757,611 of record JAIOJX010000032.1, on the reverse strand, counting down.
GGCAGTAAAGATGGAAGTGTCAGAAATTCCTTCAGGGACCATTTTGTGCTTGGGATTCAGAACTGGAAGCTGTGCATCTCTTCGAGTCAATGTGATTGGGAATGGAGAAGGGCTGAGAAAGAAGGAGTGGGGGAAGTCATGTCCAGGTCTCACTCGCGCTGCTCGATGTGTGGGGGACCTGCAGCTCGTTCTCCATGGCCTACGGGAGGGCACAGGCAGGGTGCTCAGGGGGCGGAGGAGCAGGCAGGTTCTGGGAGGAAAGAAGCAGAAGGGAAATGCTTAACACACCAGAGAGTGCACACGTAGGCATCTGTCTCTACCAGCCTGTGGAGGGATCACTTCTGAACTGAGGTCTTGAGCCTCCCCTGCCCTCAGGACAGGGCCCGCTAGGCGAGATGTGATATCAGGTCAGCTTGAATTGAAACCTTATGACCTGTTACTATGCTAGAGGAGGTGAAAATCAGCCACAGAGGATCCTCCCATGATGGGCTTCCTGGCAGTGATCTTAGGGGCCATCATTCACACCAGAAACCTTTTCATCAGTGCAGTGGAGAACTGAACATCAAAGAAATTATTTGTCCATATTTATACAGGCAGTTCTTAAAAGAAATGGGATCAAAAAATCTAGAGAGAACAGAATGAGAGAAAGGCAATCAGATAAATGGAAGTGTTTGCCAAGACACAGAGCTTCGAGTGTGTTTGCAGTCTGTTTCCTTGCTGAAGTGCTCACTGAGTGCTCCCTGGTCTACGCTGAGCAGGATACCACACTGCACAAGGTGGCGAAAGCCACAGACTTTGGAGCCAGAAAGACTTGGGCTTGAGTCCTGGCTCTGTCACTTACCAGCTGGGAAGCCTTGGCAAGTCACACTTCTCTAGCTTTCTGCCTTAATCTGGCAGACACAAGAGTGTATGGATCGTTGGGAGGAAATTAATGATACAAAGTGCTTAGTGGGGAGTCGTGCATACACTGAGTTCCTTATGCATTGGCTGTGGTTGTGATTACTAAAACTCAGTCCCAGCCTGATTCCCACTGTCCAGTTCCAAGAGATCAATCCTCCTCCAATGTGGAACTGGCAGAGCCTCTTGGAACTTCTATTCAGGGCAGTAAAGATGGAAGTGTCAGAAATTCCTTCAGGGACCATTTTGTGCTTGGGATTCAGAACTGGAAGCTGTGCATCTCTTCGAGTCAATGTGATTGGGAATGGAGAAGGGCTGAGAAAGAAGGAGTGGGGGAAGTCATGTCCAGGTCTCAGGTCAAGTTCCTTCCTTTTCTTCTTTCATGCTATTCTTAAAATCCTAATGTGTGTGTGTGTGTGTGTGTGTGTGTGTACAACTAGTGTTAGTGTTAGTTGTTCAGTTGTGTCTGACTCTTTGCAACCCCATAGGCTGTAGCCAGCTAGGCTCCTCTGTTCATGGAATTCTCCAGGCAAGAATACTGGAGTGGGTTGCCTTTCCCTTCTCCAGGGGATCTTTCAGATCTAAGGATCAAACCCACATCTCCTGGATTGCAGGCAAATTCTTTACTGTCTGAGCCACCAAGGAAGCTAATATATATATAATTAGGATTTATATGTTAGGAGATATAAAAATGCCTTTCCTTCCACTCACTCCTTCCTACATCTAAAAAACACACTTCTTTGTCATTCCATCACAGACATTCAATTCTCTGCTTGCAACTTAATAAATGAAGAAAACAATAATGTACTGAGACCATTAGTGCAAAGAACCAAAATAGTCATTAACAACGTCCTGCCATCTTCTTCCTGTGGGCTTAGTTTGGAGGTCGTCAGCATCCCTCAGGATTTTGTCCTCAGACTGGGTGGGTTTTACCGTGGGCTGCAGAAAGTGTGGGTGAAGGTTCAAAGACAGGAAAGTTGGAGGTGAGGAATTTCAGGCTACTTCCAGTGGGCAGGCAGCAAGGTGAAGTTCAGAGCTTATGGCTTCCAAGGCAAAGCAAATAGCACTCATGACCTGGTCCTTAAGCAGTGATTTCCCCTAATTTTTTTAAAGTTTCATTTAATGATTGTAAAAAAATTTCTTGGCCATGCTGTGTGACATGCCAGATCCTGTTTCCCCAACCAGGGATCGAACCTGTGCCCTCTGCATGGGAAGTGCGGTGTCTTAACCACTGGACTGCTAGAGAAGTCCCTCCCCTAGTTCTTCTGTCTGCTTTTGCTGCCACAGGGCAAGGCTACCCTCCACGAATTCTCTTTGTCCTGGACTGTACTCAGCTTCGGCTCATTTTCATCACTCACTTGTTAAGGATGCTTATGATGAGAATGGTGGTGCAGGCTGGTAAAAGAGCCAAGTCAACAAGTACTTCCCATGCTCTGCTCAGTCGAATCTACCTTATCTTAGGAGAATTCCATGGACAGAGGAGGCTGGTGGGCACCAGTCCATGGGGTCGAAGAGAGTCAGACATGACTGAGCGACTAACACACACGCACATGTTCCATGTAAGGAAGGGCTGGCTCCATAGAAAGCAACAGAAGGTGTAATTCTGATCTTGCCGAAACTGACAACCTAGATGGAGAGATGAGGCTCCACTGGAATTTTGAGGCACATCAAGCAACAAATCAGTAAATGAGTTATGTTCAAACATGCAACATCCCATAGATCAAAGTCTTTTAGTTCAATGCCCCACCTCCCTTTCCCAAATTTGACCAGAACTAGGTTTCAGTTCCTGCTTTGCATCCCACCCTAGGAAATCTCAAAGGAAGTAACAGCCACAGCAAACAAAGGAGAGGGCAGTCTACGTCCTGTATGAACAGGCTTCAGCTTGATTTTGTTTTTTGCAGCAGCCAGGGCAGATCTTGGGCACAGTGTGTACTCAATTCTTGATAAGAAATAAAACAAGACAACATTCTAGAGACAGCAGGGCATGTGTTTATGGAAAAACTGCACAGGCAAGACACCAACTGCTCCCCATGACAGAGAGAGATAGATTGACCTTAGCAACATGGGGACACAGTGTTTCCTGAACTGTCTTGCCCGCCTGCCACTTTCCTCTGCTGCCAAGCATGCCTCTCCCTCCTCTCTTCATTACCACAGCCTTGGCTTCTGTACTCCTTTTCTGTCTTGTTGATTTTTGCCCCAGGCCCTTGTTTTCCCTGCTGCCCCCTCGGTCCCATTCTCTCTCATCCCTGTGCTCACAGCTGCCCTCCCTTTCCCCACCCTCCTGTGAGCTCACACTCACCTCCCTCTTACTCTCTTGAACACAGTGCGTATTCCACCCCCTCCTCCCCACCTTCCCCTCCTCCATGGATTCTGATGGCTGCTCCAGCTACTCAGATGAGCTTTCTCTCCCACGCCCTCTCCCAGGTGCAGCGAGTTCACACCGAGTCCCACTCCCTGGCTCCAACTCCCTCTTCTCTCTTGTGGTCCCCCTGCTTGGCCATCTCTCCCCTCCAGGCCTGATCAGGCATGTCCTCTCTTTCATTCTTGCGTGCACCCCTCTTTCTCTTCAGATAGTGGATGGAGAGTAAGGGAGACTCCCCCACTTCCGCTGGTTGATTCTCTGTTCTAGATCTCACTTTTGAAGGCCACAGCTGCCTCTCCAGTTACTCTCTCTCGGTGGCTCCCTCACAATCTTTCCTGCAGAGCACAGAGGAAGGAAAATAGACTGCCTAAGAGACTAGGGATCACTTCAAAGGAGAAGTAACACTTGAGCTCCCTGAACCCACACTTTCTTTGCTTTCAAAGCACAAAGCTACCCAGTCCCGACTTCTACTCCTTGTCAACCACTTCTATAACATTCCCCAATCAACATGTTCCTATTTTTTCCACAACCTGAACATCCGATGAGCATCTACTGAATGCGAAGTATGCTTGCTAAGTACTGGCAACTGAAAAGAGACATGGACCCTCATTTTAACTTTCATAACTTCTGGAGGCATATCAGAAATGGTGACACCTAAGGCCTTTAGCCTGGAAAAAATGTACAGATATATAAAAAAATGTGCTTACAATCGTAGAGGTTCATGAATTTTTTGACACCTATCCCTTAACTTTTAGTTGGTGGGGGCTGGAGCATACAGAACAAATTTTAAAATAAAAAAAATATTGCCCACCCTGTGCCAAGTTCCAAACGAGAGATGAGGGCACACGAGCTGGTGTTCAGACGAGGGGTGTGTTGAGGGACGTGTGCAGTGTGGCAGAGGGAAGGAGAAGGAGGGCTCCTCCAGGCTGCGTGCATGCAGAGCAGTCACTGCTGCGGGTAAACAGATGGCCAGCCCTTCACTCTGCCCGCTCTCTGAGGGCGCAGTCGTCCCGGGAGAGGCAACATGCTAACCAAGACAGAGCGTGGACTTAGGTGTCCAGTCATCCTAGCTTTGGAAATGCCAGCTCTACTGTGACCAGTTGTATGGCCTTGGGCAACCACTCTCTATTTCCAGAATTTTCACCACCCCAAACAGAAACTCTGTCATTGTTCCACAATAACTGAATGTCCAGCTCCTGGGGAATTCTGATCAACTTTCTATCTTTATGAATGTCTCTTCTAGATACCTCATATAAGTGGAGTCGTGTAGTATTTGTCCTTTTGTGTCTAGTATATTTTATTTAGCGTGTTTTCAATGACTGGAAAAGGGAATGGTAACCCACTCCAGTATTCTTGCCTGGAGAGTTCCATGGACAGAGGAGCCTGGCGGGCTGCAGTCTATGGATTCACAAAGAGTGGGACACGACTGAGGGACTAATACTTTCACTTTTCACTTTCACTTTTCAAGGTCTAGCCATATTGTAGCATGTAGCAGAATTTCATTCCTTTTTATGGCTGAATAATGTTCCACTGTATGTATACATTACATTTTGTATATCCTTTCATCCACGGATACACGCTTAGGTCCTTTTCACATTTTGGTCACTGCGAACAACACTGCTATGAACACTGGTGTACAAGTACCTGTTTGAGTCCCTACTTTTAATTCTTTTTTTGGGTATACACTTAGGAGTGGAATTGCTGAACTATGGTTGTTCAGCTGAACTATGGGAGTTCAGTGTTTAGCATTTTTTCTCTCTCTATATTTTGGCCTCTTCTGTTTTTCACATATTTATTTTCATACATCTTTATTCTTTGGCCTGTGTGGGCCTCCCATTGCAGTGGTCTCTCTCATTGCAGAGCACTGGCTCTGGTGCACACACTCCAGAGCGCTGGCTTGTAATTGGACACACTGGCCCAACCGCTCCATGGCACGTGGGATCTTCCTGAGCCAGGGACCGAACTGGTGTCCCTGGCACTACAAGGTGGACTCTTTGCTCACTGGACCACCAGGGTAGCCCCAGAGTTTAGCTTTTTGAGAAACTACCAAATTGCTTCCCACAACTTCATTCTTTGATATTCCTGCAGTCCCTGCACCATTTGCTGAGTTACCTCTGTTCTCGAGGCACACAGTTTCCCCACTAAGCTCCTCAGAATGGCATGTGAGCCCCCACTGGCTGACCCTGCCTGCCTAGCCCCGCCTCATTCACCACACCACCCTTTCACTGGGATCAGCATGATTCCAGAAGACTTGAAGTTTTGGATACCTAGTCACTTCCGACCTCTTTACACCTTCCCTGAACTGCCTGCCTTTCACTGGTCACTTAACAAGCTCCTCAGATCATCAGAACAACCTGAGACTCTTCTGTGGAGCCTTCACTGAACACAGGTTCCTCTAACACTTCTTTTGCTTCTTTCCAACTAGGTCTTAATTTCTCCCTGAAAGCCATCCAGATGGTTGGTTTTTTCTATGACACACTGTGCTTACCCTTCTCCTAGCACATGTAATGTCATGTCACAAGAAAACAATCTGCTTATATGTCTGTATTCCCCACTAGACTCTTAAAACTTCTGGAGAACAAGGATCATATCCTATTTTCCAATGTATACCTAGTGTTTCATTTCATAAAAGTTCATTGAACAAAATTGCTTGAAACATAACCATACTCCATCCTACTTCTCGTTGGAAAGCTTTGCTTAATTTTTGCCTCATTTGCAGAATTCCTTTTTTTTTTTTAACTTTTTTTTATTGTAGTGAGAACTTTTTTTTATTTTACCCTTTTTATTTTATTTTATTTATTTTCATCCGTATTTATTCTTTGGCATGTGTGGGCTTCCCATTGCAGTGGCCTCTACTGTTGCAGAGCACTGGCTCTGGGCACATGTGGTGCAGAGCACTGGCTTGTAATCGGATACAACAGCCCAGCTGCTCCGCAGCATGTGGGATCTTTCCAGGCCAGGGATCGAACCAGTGCCTCTTGCACTGCAAGGCGGACTCCTTACCTACTGAACCACCAGGGAAGCTTTCATTTGCAGAATTCTTGCCAACTACTTCAATGCATATACTACTGGTGGTTTAATTTCAGTAGCTTCCATTAACAGTATCTACACTAATAATACTTATTATTTATTGAGCACCTGATGTATTAATCAGTATAATAGATGCTTTATATATATACTTGATATCCCTTACGGGGTAGATATTATCCTGATTTTGTCAATGAAAAGCTTATAAAGTAACTTATCTAAGGTCATCACAGAATTAGGATGCAATACTCAGTTTGACTCCAAAGCCAGAGTTCTTCCCACACTACGCCCTCTGAGATGCCGTCCATAATCTCACCTTGAGCAATTATTTCAATGATCCTGGCCAAAGTCTAGATGTTCAGAGGTAGGAAGGAATTGTGGTCACTGAACTTAACCCTTAATTATTGATGTCTATCAAATATTACATACTTATAAAATAACCTCTCTGCATGTAATATGGACTTCTCAGGTGGCACAGTGGTGAAGAATCTGCCTGCCAATGCAAGAGATGCAGGTTTGATCCCGGGGTTGGGAAGCTCCCCTGGAGAAGGAAATGGCAACCCACTCCAGTAGTCTTGCCTAGCAACTCCCTGACGGGTTACAGTCCAAGGGGTTAAAAAGAGTTAGACAAGAGTGAGCAGGCATATATGTAATATACAAAGGATAATACACAAGTGTACACACCAATCAATTTAAGAAATCGAACATACACCATAGTCTTCCTTGTTTTTCCTATGCGAAAATGGAAGCCGAAGTGTTGGGGGAAATGAGTCACTCAAGGAGACTGGGCCCGCTGCCTTTCCTCCAGAAGCACAGACATGGAGGCACCTGGGAAAACCTACTAGACTCGTGGTGGGGGAATTTACTCAGCCGGAGGCGTGGAGTTCGTCCTAAGGAGAAATCTGAAGCTACTGTCCTGCCATATGTCAGTTTCTCACCGGTCTCCTGGTGGAAGGGAACTTGGGTTAGAAAGAAACAGAATGAACAGCATGTGTGGAACAATATAGCAGCCTTCAGACGTTTTCGATGACAGTCACCTCTTGGAAGCCAAGCTTTCGGGGCCTGGAAGCCCCGCTCTGTGGGAAGCAGCAGAGGCTCTGGAGGCTCGTGAGAGCCACAGAAGTACAAGTGGCGTCTCCTTACACCCCCACCCGAGGCCCCACGTGAGAAAAAGCTGAACACTTTAAACTTCCTCAACTTTCAGCATTCCACATGCTCTTATTCAATTTCCTTTTAATTCCTGCCCTTATTCCTCGCTTCTCCTTCTGAACAGTTCCTTACTTCTCCCCTAAGGCCTCCCATCCCTGTGGACTCCCACTATGAAGCCAGCCAGATCTGATTAATGGCTAATGTCTAGAACTGGAAGTCTGTTTTTCTCTGGATTCCAACTCACTGTGCAGTTTTGTGCGAGCCGGCACTCTGCAGGCGGTTACTGGTGCTTTAGTCAATTTCCCTCTCCCCACCACGAGGGACCACTCTGAAAGATGGGCTGACTGTAACCGGCTCTGATAGTGATCTGATTACAGGTCCCTGCTGCCCAGAGGGCCCGAGACCAGCAGCTGGAGAAACGCTAATGGTTCTGTCCTCCCAGGAGCCACCAAGTCTGAGGAACACTAGGCTTTTGTCCCGAGGGTCAGGGAAATAAATCCATTTGCTGCGGATTACAGCTGTGACAGGGGTTCCAGGGAAGTAGAGGGGAAGAAACTAAAAACAGAGCTCTTTAAATGGAGCTTAAAGCCTTGAGGGTGGGCTTCTTAAAAACTGACTGATCGAAGATGAGTGGTCTAGTGCGCCTAGAGGCTGCTGGCGCCGGTGGCACACCAATCAATTTAAGAAATCGAACATACACCATAGTCTTCCTTGTTTTTCCTATGCGAAAATGGAAGCCGAAGTGTTGGGGGAAATGAGTCACTCAAGGAGACTGGGCCCGCTGCCTTTCCTCCAGAAGCACAGACATGGAGGCACCTGGGAAAACCTACTAGACTCGTGGTGGGGGAATTTACTCAGCCGGAGGCGTGGAGTTCGTCCTAAGGAGAAATCTGAAGCTACTGTCCTGCCATATGTCAGTTTCTCACCGGTCTCCTGGTGGAAGGGAACTTGGGTTAGAAAGAAACAGAATGAACAGCATGTGTGGAACAATATAGCAGCCTTCAGACGTTTTCGATGACAGTCACCTCTTGGAAGCCAAGCTTTCGGGGCCTGGAAGCCCCGCTCTGTGGGAAGCAGCAGAGGCTCTGGAGGCTCGTGAGAGCCACAGAAGTACAAGTGGCGTCTCCTTACACCCCCACCCGAGGCCCCACGTGAGAAAAAGCTGAACACTTTAAACTTCCTCAACTTTCAGCATTCCACATGCTCTTATTCAATTTCCTTTTAATTCCTGCCCTTATTCCTCGCTTCTCCTTCTGAACAGTTCCTTACTTCTCCCCTAAGGCCTCCCATCCCTGTGGACTCCCACTATGAAGCCAGCCAGATCTGATTAATGGCTAATGTCTAGAACTGGAAGTCTGTTTTTCTCTGGATTCCAACTCACTGTGCAGTTTTGTGCGAGCCGGCACTCTGCAGGCGGTTACTGGTGCTTTAGTCAATTTCCCTCTCCCCACCACGAGGGACCACTCTGAAAGATGGGCTGACTGTAACCGGCTCTGATAGTGATCTGATTACAGGTCCCTGCTGCCCAGAGGGCCCGAGACCAGCAGCTGGAGAAACGCTAATGGTTCTGTCCTCCCAGGAGCCACCAAGTCTGAGGAACACTAGGCTTTTGTCCCGAGGGTCAGGGAAATAAATCCATTTGCTGCGGATTACAGCTGTGACAGGGGTTCCAGGGAAGTAGAGGGGAAGAAACTAAAAACAGAGCTCTTTAAATGGAGCTTAAAGCCTTGAGGGTGGGCTTCTAATGGAAGTGGAGACTGACTGATCGAAGATGAGTGGTCTAGTGCGCCTTAGAGGCTGCTGGCGCCGGGATGGGGAGTTTGAAAAGGCAGAGACAGTGCTCCTTGCTATGGCTCTGCCTCTCCTCTGATTTCCTCTCTGTCCAGGTACAAGCCAGCGTTAGCAGAGTGTTCAGGCTGTCCAGACTCAGAGCCCCGAGGGGAGACCTCCTTACACCGTCCTTCAGTTACTGCATCAACATAAGTGTCCTGATTTGCACTAATCTGATTATGCCTCTGGCAGCTGTCTGAGGTTACTGATACACTGGAAGCAGTCTAAATGGATTTTGCTCTAACTGCCACAAAAAGTTCCCCTCTGTCCCCAGTCCTCTCCTTTAGAGCCTCTAGAAACCCAAGTAAATAAAAGAAGGCCCACAAGGCAGAAATGAAGGATGAGAGGTTAAAACTGGCCCTAGCCATCAAAATAGGACAATTTCACTGTGAAAAGAACCCAACAAAGAAATTACTTTTTCTTTAAGAGACGTGCTGAGAGATGTGGGTTTGATTCCTGGGTCGGGAAGATTCCCTGGAGGAGGAAATGGCAACTACTCCAGTATTCTTACCTGGAAAATTCCAGGGACAGAAGAGTCCACGGGCTTACAAAGGTTTGGACACAACTGCACATGCCCATGGGATGCATTTATTTTACTTTGTACTTGGAAAGAATTTTAGACTCATAGCGAAATTGGAAAAATAGACAAGAGCTCTGAAATACTCTTATGAACCACAGTAAAATGATCAATACCTTAGAAGTGCTGTTGTGTCCTTCCCAGCACCTCATCTCCAGGGCTACCTGTTTTTGATAGGTCTATCATTGGTGACGTTAACCTCGATCACTTGGTTAAGGTCAGAAACTCATAAATTTAAATGGGCAACCTTTTTCTGAAACCCCATTGTTTCTTTTGTCATTTATAGAAGGCAGACTCTATCCAGTGTTTCTAATAACAAGCTGGTGCTGGTTGGCTAAAGTCTAGGAAGGGGAAAAGGACCTGACCTCTTTGGGAAGGAATATGTGGCTAACGCCCTGTGATGTTGGCCTGGGGAGCTGGGGGATGGAGGCGGCCTTAGCCCCACTGCTTGAGGGCAGGGCAGCCAGACAGCCTGCATCTTCCATGGCAGGCCTGGCACTTCTGAAACAGGCCTGAGAGCAAATATTGTAGGCTCTGCTGTGACCACTCAGCTCTGCTGTGCAAAAGCAGCCATGGACAAGTCCTAAGTGGAATGTGGCTGTGTTCCAATAAAATATTAGTTACAAAAAAGGTGGGCCAGCTTTGGCATGTGGCTGGTAGTTTCCAGGGCTCCTGCTCTAGGCTGACCCACATGGCTGACTGTGCCCTGCAGCAGGGTGGCTACCAGCACGGGCTGTAGTGTGAGAATGCCCTGGGTTCAGGTTCTAACCAGGTCACGTGCTAGTTGTGTATCATTGAGCACGTTATGCCATCTACTGGACCTCAATTTCTTCGGTAAGGAAATGAGATTCCCATTTCCCTCCGTGGTCTGGTTCTGTGGGTTAAATGAGATGTCTGTAAAGCACTGAGGGCCACACGGAGCAAGTAGTAAGCATGCGATGAATGCCAGGAGGAGAGCCTGATTTGGGATCTGTAGAACAATTACTTTAAGTGTGGTAAATAGTGAGGATCCCATAGGTTATTTTTGTCATCAGTCGTAAGTCAGAAGTCTCTTTATAAAGACCCATGGTCCATTCTACCTATTTACAGTTGTGCCTCTTTTTAAAAGGGTGTTTTTCCAGAAGGCTCTTCAGGAACAGAAGATTTAAAGAGAGTCGATCTCCATAGTAAGAATGCGTGCTCTTGAACCAGCCTTCTTGGGCTCAACCTTTAGCTTCTCAGTTTGAGTAAGTTAGGAGCCCCCTCTAGGCTTTGGTCTCCTCCACTGTAAAAGTGGGACAAACGATATCACCTTGGAGGGTTATTTGGAGTGTTAGATAAGTTAATACATAGACAGCAGTTGGAAATGTAACTGGCACTTAGCAAACTCTTAATAAATGCCATTTGCTGCTATCATGATCATTATTAATTATTATTATTATTGACATGATTAAAGGTTCTTCAGTCTTAACTCCAGGATTTGAAGACAGATGCTGTTCTATTGGTTTCCCAGAACACAAATACATAGACAAACATGGATCCAAGCATTACATCAAGTTGGTGTCTAACATTAGGACATCCATCTCTTCAATTTCCCAGCTAGCCATCATACGCTGTACGCAGGTCCTTTTTTCTCTCTTCAGATACTCCCTATTATGGGCTGAATTGTATCCCCTCAAAAAGCTGTTCAATTCCTAACACCCAACATGCCAGAAGTGGCCTCATTTGGGAACATTGTAGATGCAATTAATTAAGATGAGGTTATACTTGCATAGGGTAGGCCCCTAATCCAATGTGACTGGTGTCCTTATAAAAAGAGTGTTGTGTGAGGAAGCAGACACACAAGAGGAGAAAGCAGCCATGTGAATACAGGGGCAGACAGTAATGTTTTCATAAGCCAGGGATAAGGGGTCATGGGACCCTCAATTTTTCCTTCGGTAAGGAAATGAGATTCCCATTTCCTTTCCCCGTGGTCTGGGTTCTGTGGGTTAAATGAGATGTCTGTAAAGCACTGAGGGCCACACGGAGCAAGTAGTAAGCATGCGATGAATGCCAGGAGGAGAGCCTGATTTGGGATCTGTAGAACAATTACTTTAAGTGTGGTAAATAGTGAGGATCCCATAGGTTATTTTTGTCATCAGTCGTAAGTCAGAAGTCTCTTTATAAAGACCCATGGTCCATTCTACCTATTTACAGTTGTGCCTCTTTTTAAAAGGGTGTTTTTCCAGAAGGCTCTTCAGGAACAGAAGATTTAAAGAGAGTCGATCTCCATAGTAAGAATGCGTGCTCTTGAACCAGCCTTCTTGGGCTCAACCTTTAGCTTCTCAGTTTGAGTAAGTTAGGAGCCCCCTCTAGGCTTTGGTCTCCTCCACTGTAAAAGTGGGACAAACGATATCACCTTGGAGGGTTATTTGGAGTGTTAGATAAGTTAATACATAGACAGCAGTTGGAAATGTAACTGGCACTTAGCAAACTCTTAATAAATGCCATTTGCTGCTATCATGATCATTATTAATTATTATTATTATTGACATGATTAAAGGTTCTTCAGTCTTAACTCCAGGATTTGAAGACAGATGCTGTTCTATTGGTTTCCCAGAACACAAATACATAGACAAACATGGATCCAAGCATTACATCAAGTTGGTGTCTAACATTAGGACATCCATCTCTTCAATTTCCCAGCTAGCCATCATACGCTGTACGCAGGTCCTTTTTTCTCTCTTCAGATACTCCCTATTATGGGCTGAATTGTATCCCCTCAAAAAGCTGTTCAATTCCTAACACCCAACATGCCAGAAGTGGCCTCATTTGGGAACATTGTAGATGCAATTAATTAAGATGAGGTTATACTTGCATAGGGTAGGCCCCTAATCCAATGTGACTGGTGTCCTTATAAAAAGAGTGTTGTGTGAGGAAGCAGACACACAAGAGGAGAAAGCAGCCATGTGAATACAGGGGCAGACAGTAATGTTTTCATAAGCCAGGGGATAACGTCGGGTCATGAGAAGCCAGGGAGAGGCAAGGAAGTCTGTCAGGGGGAGCATGGCCCTGCTGACCTGGATTGAGACCTTGACTTCTAATCCCCAGAGCTATGGGATGACACATTTCTGTTGTTTGAAGTCATCTAGATTATGGCACAGACTCAGAAGAGAGTAGGTGGTGGTGGGGATTGTTTAGTCGCTAAGTCGTGTCTGACTCTTTGTGATCCCATGGACTGTAGTCTGCCAGCTTCCTCTGTCCATGGACTTTTCCAGGTAAGAATACTGGAGAGGGTTGCCACTTCCTGCTTCAGGGGATCTTCCCAACCCAGGGACTGAACCAGCGTCTCCTGTGTCTCCTGCTTTGTATATGGCTTCTTTACCCACTGAGCCATCATAGGGTAAAAGAAGGCTCTTTCCTGAGAAAAAGATACTTCAATTTCCACCAGCAACCTCAAACGCAGAAAATGCTTCTTTTGTGTGTCTGGGGACAGAGTAAACTCTCCCTGGATGGTTTCAGTCAGCTTTCCCCTGTGTAGTTTTAGTAGAGATCTGCATTCCATAGATGTCTCAGGAGCCAAGGCTATAAAAAGGCCTCCATAAAAATCTCTCCGTACTGAGTTTCTCCAGTAGGCTCACATGCACCACCTCCCATTTCTAAAGCACGCCATTTTCTGCCACCCCATCTCAGCCTTGAACTGGCCTGGTGTTGGGTTAAACCACAGTAGGCCAGTCTTTCTGCTGCTGCTACTTCCTGACAAGTATAACTGAGCCAGGACAGGGATCATGGGAAACAGTCAGGTTTTCAAAGTAATTGTTGAAGGACATAGGCATTTATCTATCTATCCACATATATATATATTTTGGTTGTGCTGGGTCTTTGTTGTACCATGTGTGTTGGGAGGGGAAGGGTAGGGCTTCTGTCGCTGCAGAGCACAGGCTTTAGAGAGTGTAGACTCTCTAGTCACAGCGTGTGGGCTTAGCAGTTGCAGCTCATGGGCTCAGTAGCTCCTAGGATGTGGGATCTTAGTTCCCCAACCAGGGACTGAATCTATGTCCCCTGCATCAGAAGGAGGTTTTAAACCACTGGACCACCAGGGCATTTCCTCTACAAAAGTCCTCACCAGTCTTATTTTCTCTTCTTCTTCTTGTCCTACCTGCCAAACTTGACATACCTTGTCCTACCCTCCAAATTGGACATACCTTGGATCTACCAGTGGCCCTGTAGCTATCACTTGACTCTTGGAGTTTGCTCATGTTATGAACAACAAGGTCAAAAGTCCCTTGGAGAAGCAGGGGCTATGTTGGGGCACTGCCACCTGGGCATGCTCTGTCTAGAGGTTATTCCAAGAATGCAGCCTTCCTCCTTTTACATCTCCCACGAGAAGATTAGACAACAGGGCTTTGATATATTATAGAGAGATCGATGGCCTGGCATAGAAGTGGTTCCTCCTGTCATGAAGACTCTTGGTCCATATGTCAACGATCTCTTATGTATCATGAGGCGAGTGGCCTTAGGCCTGGTGCTCCCTAAGACACAGGGATTATGTCTTCTTTCTGCCCACAAGGAAATGGAGGTTCAGAGAGATCTAATAACTTACATGAGGCCAAGAATCTCTCCTTTTTAGTTTTAGTAGAGATCTGAAGATGTCTCAGGAGCCAAGGCTATAAAGGCCTCCATAAAAATCTCTCCGTACTGAGTTTCTCCAGTAGGCTCACATGCACCACCTCCCATTTCTAAAGCACGCCATTTTCTGCCACCCCATCTCAGCCTTGAACTGGCCTGGTGTTGGGTTAAACCACAGTAGGCCAGTCTTTCTGCTGCTGCTACTTCCTGACAAGTATAACTGAGCCAGGACAGGGATCATGGGAAACAGTCAGGTTTTCAAAGTAATTGTTGAAGGACATAGGCATTTATCTATCTATCCACATATATATATATTTTGGTTGTGCTGGGTCTTTGTTGTACCATGTGTGTTGGGAGGGGAAGGGTAGGGCTTCTGTCGCTGCAGAGCACAGGCTTTAGAGAGTGTAGACTCTCTAGTCACAGCGTGTGGGCTTAGCAGTTGCAGCTCATGGGCTCAGTAGCTCCTAGGATGTGGGATCTTAGTTCCCCAACCAGGGACTGAATCTATGTCCCCTGCATCAGAAGGAGGTTTTAAACCACTGGACCACCAGGGCATTTCCTCTACAAAAGTCCTCACCAGTCTTATTTTCTCTTCTTCTTCTTGTCCTACCTGCCAAACTTGACATACCTTGTCCTACCCTCCAAATTGGACATACCTTGGATCTACCAGTGGCCCTGTAGCTATCACTTGACTCTTGGAGTTTGCTCATGTTATGAACAACAAGGTCAAAAGTCCCTTGGAGAAGCAGGGGCTATGTTGGGGCACTGCCACCTGGGCATGCTCTGTCTAGAGGTTATTCCAAGAATGCAGCCTTCCTCCTTTTACATCTCCCACGAGAAGATTAGACAACAGGGCTTTGATATATTATAGAGAGATCGATGGCCTGGCATAGAAGTGGTTCCTCCTGTCATGAAGACTCTTGGTCCATATGTCAACGATCTCTTATGTATCATGAGGCGAGTGGCCTTAGGCCTGGTGCTCCCTAAGACACAGGGATTATGTCTTCTTTCTGCCCACAAGGAAATGGAGGTTCAGAGAGATCTAATAACTTACATGAGGCCATGCAGCTTGCAAAATGGTGGGCGTAGGGTCTGAAACCAGGGTGGCAAGTCCATATACAAGAAGCAGAGTGACTTGTGCTCACTCTAGTCTAGGACTCTCTGGGCCAGTGAGTTCTTACAAAGTGAAACTGGTCTTCAGTCTGACAGACTGTCTTACTGGTGTTATCTCAACCAGGAGGTTGGTCAACAGCAGATCTGCCAACTGTAACTCTCCCAGGGCTTGCCTCATACCCCAGAAATCACACCTGGAGTAATAACAAGGGTGGGTCTAACATCTGTGGGCCCTTCCTGTTCCTATTTTCATATAATCATCTTATTTAGATAGAAGTCTGGTCCTGTTAGAGGTGTTTACAAAATCATTTAGGGGAGGAAGAAAAGGGATAAAGGGCACCTACCTTTCCTGAAAGCCCACTATATGCTGGGCATAGTTTCAGGGAGCAGCACAATTTAAAAGAAAAAAGGAGGAGCTCTGTATTCAGAGAAAGCTGCTTCTATGCCTGCCTCTGCTCTAGCTGAGAAACCTTACAGGTTACTTAAGTCCATGGGCCTCAGTTTCCTCATCTGTAAACAGTGCTACTGATATAATTTTTAAGGGTTATTGGGAAAAGTGAATAATAAAATGTAAGTACAGTGTGCAGCATAGAACAGACATTTAATAATTATCAGACTCTCTTGCCAACTTACTCTTTCTGGCATTGCTTTGGAGTAGTAACTACTGATTACTACTGCTGAGGAAGCAGGCTAATTACTAATTTACTGTCTCTGAAGAACTAGGTGTGAGTAGCCAAGAGGCTTGTCCAAGATCATGTAGCTATTAAGTGGCATAAACCAGAACAGTCTGAATCTAGAACTCAAGTCTATAATATGGGAGCCCCTTGAATGTGGAGAAGGGAAGACCCTCAACAATTTGAGCTTTTAATTCTTTATAATTATTGAACATACCTATACTGTAGACTTGATTATAAACTTTCCCCCAGAGTCCTAAAAGCCCCATTCTTAAATCTAAGGTATTAATTTCCTAAGTAAAGGGGAGAAAAAAAAAAAAAAAAGGAAAAAATCCCACCCCATCTCACTACAGGTGAAACTGGAAGAAGTGTAACTATGTACATTTAACCATGGTATGTATTGTGTGTGTATGTGTGAGAAGGGCAGGTTCATGTATGTGTACTCACGTATGTGTGTGCTGGGAAGGAAGGGGGAAAGCGAGAGACCAGAAGGATATTAGATTTCTAGATTGCGTACTTCACGTAACCCCAGGCTCTGTGTGGTAAGAGTGCTTTAGAAAATCAGAGAGTAAGTGAGCAATAAACATTGTTCTTATAGAGACACAGATGTAGAGAAGAAATGTATGGACACCAAGGTGGGAAGGGAGGTGGGATGGACTGGGAGATTAGGACTGACATATATACACGACTATGCATAAACTAGGCTTCCCTGGTGGCTCAGATGGTAAAGAACCCACCGGCAACATGGGAGACCTGGGTTCGATCCCTGGATCTGGAAGATCTCCTGGAGAAGGGAACAGTTACCCACTCCAGTATTCTTTTTTTTTTTAGATTTATTTATTTACTTATTTTGGTGGGGGTGGGGTGGGGCGGGAGGGGAGCAGGTGGTCCACTTCTATTGGCCTTTCATTTGTCCATTTTCATCCATCTTTGTTCCTTGGCCCGTGTGGGCCTCCCATCGCGGTGGCCTCTCTTGTCGCAGAGCACCCGCTCTGGGCGCAGGCGCTCCAGAGTCGGGGCTCGGTAATTGGACACCATCAGTCCAGCTGCTCCGCGGCACGTGGGATCTTCCCAGGCCAGGGATCGTACTGGCGCCCCTTGCACTGCAAGGCGGTGTCCTTACCCACTGGACCACCAGGGAAGCCCCCCACTCCAGTATTCTTGCCTGGAGAACTTCATGGACAGGGGAGCCTGGAAGGCTATAGTCCATGGGGTTGCAGAGAGTTGGACGTGGCTGAGTGACTTTCACTATGCAAAAAATAGGTGACTAATGAGCTACAACTGCACTGTAATCTACTTTATAGCACAGGGAACTCTACTCAGTGCTCTGTTGTGACCTAAGTGGGAAGGAAATCTAGAAAATAGGAAAGATATTGATTATAAACTTTCCCCCAGAGTCCTAAAAGCCCCATTCTTAAATCTAAGGTATTAATTTCCTAAGTAAAGGGGAGAAAAAAAAAAAAAAAAGGAAAAAATCCCACCCCATCTCACTACAGGTGAAACTGGAAGAAGTGTAACTATGTACATTTAACCATGGTATGTATTGTGTGTGTATGTGTGAGAAGGGCAGGTTCATGTATGTGTACTCACGTATGTGTGTGCTGGGAAGGAAGGGGGAAAGCGAGAGACCAGAAGGATATTAGATTTCTAGATTGCGTACTTCACGTAACCCCAGGCTCTGTGTGGTAAGAGTGCTTTAGAAAATCAGAGAGTAAGTGAGCAATAAACATTGTTCTTATAGAGACACAGATGTAGAGAAGAAATGTATGGACACCAAGGTGGGAAGGGAGGTGGGATGGACTGGGAGATTAGGACTGACATATATACACGACTATGCATAAACTAGGCTTCCCTGGTGGCTCAGATGGTAAAGAACCCACCGGCAACATGGGAGACCTGGGTTCGATCCCTGGATCTGGAAGATCTCCTGGAGAAGGGAACAGTTACCCACTCCAGTATTCTTTTTTTATTTATTTATTTACTTATTTTGGTGGGGGTGGGGTGGGGCGGGAGGGGAGCAGGTGGTCCACTTCTATTGGCCTTTCATTTGTCCATTTTCATCCATCTTAGTTCTTTGGCCAGTGTGGGCCTCCCATCGCAGTGGCCTCTCTTGTCGCAGAGCACCGGCTCTGGGCGCAGGCGCTCCAGAGTCGGGGCTCGGTAATTGGACACCATCAGTCCAGCTGCTCCGCGGCACGTGGGATCTTCCCAGGCCAGGGATCGTACTGGCGCCCCTTGCACTGCAAGGCGGTGTCCTTACCCACTGGACCACCAGGGAAGCCCCCCACTCCAGTATTCTTGCCTGGAGAACTTCATGGACAGGGGAGCCTGGAAGGCTATAGTCCATGGGGTTGCAGAGAGTTGGACGTGGCTGAGTGACTTTCACTATGCAAAAAATAGGTGACTAATGAGCTACAACTGCACTGTAATCTACTTTATAGCACAGGGAACTCTACTCAGTGCTCTGTTGTGACCTAAGTGGGAAGGAAATCTAGAAAATAGGGGACATATGTATACGTATAGCTGATTCACCTTGCTGTACAGCGGAAACTAACACAACATTGTAAAGCAACTATACTACAACAAAAATGAATAGAAAGATGAAAATAAACATTGCTCCTGGAGCTACTCTGCATGCAGTGATCACTTGGTCAGTTCAGAAGGTGTCAGGATGAGCCCTCAGCCTGCAGTATACTTTGAACTGGTGTCTAGCCCCCTTCCTCCACCCACTCCTCCAATCTCCTTTGGAAGATATCTCCTATCTCCCTCCTTAGCCTTTGCTGCTTCGGCCCAGCCCACCAGTTAAAGGACGTGGCCATTCCTAAGAGGCTTTCTCTTGCTGAACATCTACCCTAACAACTTGTCCTGGCAGCTGGTTCAGAGCTTTGGGATCACAAAGCAACTCAGAGTCCCCTCCCTCCAACTCCCATTCCCCCTCCCAGCCCAACTCTGAGGCTTCCTTTCCCACATTTGTCCCAAAGAATAGCCTCTAGTTGCTATTAACATTCTCCCCCGCCCCCCACCCCCGAGTTGAAACACAGGGCCTGTCCCTTGGTCAGCCTGTGATCTATGGTCACCATCAGTCTTTTGCTTCCTGTTGTCTTTGGAATGTTATGTCCTGTCCCCTTTTAAACCCATATGTTTGCTCTTCTTTCAGCATACCTACTGGCTTTTAGCTTCCAGTATTTTTAGACCATTTTGCCACTGTTTGCAGAGGAAAACTCTAAATGGGGTAGACTCTCCTCACCCTTCCATTCTTTCCAGGCAAGTGTACGTTCACCCTACTTTGCCCTCATATTGGTAAAACCTAGGTAGCTAATTGTGACAGCTAGAAGAGGACTAGAGTGGACACTGAAAGGAGATAGATTTCAACTCAACAGAAAAAGGTGCTTACTAACAGTTGGAGCTGTTAAAGTTGATTGGGCTGGTTTGTGAAGAAGTGAGCTTCCAGTTGGTGGAGGCATTTCAAGCACAGCATGAGTCATGGTTGGTGTAATCCATGCAGTGCTGCCTCTAGGGTCTCTCTTTCTGTTTTTTTTTTTTAAAGATTTATTTATTTATTTATTTTGGTGTGGGAGGGGTGGAGAGGGAGGGGAGCAGGCGGGCCACTTCTGTTGGCCTTTCATTTGTCCATTTTCATCCATCTTTGTTGTTTGGCCCGTGTAGGCCTCCCATCGCAGTGGCCTCTGTTGTCACAGAGCACCGGCTCTGGGTGCATGCGCTCCAGAGCTCCGGCTCGGTAATTGGACACCATCAGTCCAGCTGCTCCGCGGCACGTGGGATCTTCCCAGGCCTGGGATCGAACTGGCAGCCCTTGCACTTCAAGGCGGTGTCCTTATCCACTGGACCACCAGGGAAGCCCTCTCTCTCTGTTTTTAAAGGTTTTTTTTTTTTTTTTTTTTTTTTTATGTGGGCCATTTCAAAGTCTTTATTCAATTTGTCACAATACTGTTTCTATTTCATGCTTTGGTTTTTTGGCCATGAGGCATGTGGGATTTAGCTCCTTGACCAGGGATCAGGGACTGAACCCACACCCTCTGCATTGGAAGGTGAAGTCTTAATTACTGGACCACCAGGGAAGTCTCTTGAGGGTTTCTTAACTCTGCTAGTACATAACCCTGAAAATATTTTACTGGACACTAGAAATTCAAGTGAAAATTCAAGCTTTTAGCTTATTCTTAACACTTGTGTTTATGAACATGCTAAATGTTAGTCATGTCTTTCAAGCAACATGACAGCTCCTGTTTTTTATCATTCTAGTTACTAACAAAAAGAATAAATTCCATTAATGTGAACTCTCTGATTCCTATCATCTACTCAAATGAGAAACTACTGTGATTATGTCATGGATGGGGCAGCTACGAAGTGTCTAAGTAGGAAAGCTGACCATTTCTTTTGGACTCCAGAACACTGGTAAAATACAAAACTGACTCACCCAACCAACATCTATCCTCTCCATGCTGTTGAACAATTAATATGTGCTTGGGACTGAATGAAATACAAAGATGATTCAGATATTGACTCTGGAGTTAACAGTTTATGAGGATAAATAAGAAAGGTACATAAATAAATACAAGAGGAATTGGCAAACATTTTCTGCAAAGGGCTGGAGAGTAAAGAGCTCAGCTCTGAGAACCACATTCAGCTTCTGTTGTATACTCTTGTTTGATCTCCCTCCCCCAACCATCCCTACCAGCTGACCCCTGAAATGCAATAAGGTGTAACATGATAACCTACAGTGTAGTTAGCTAGAAGTTTCTCTTGGGGTGGGCCGTCAAAGATGACTTTGACTGGATGTGGGGAGGGGCCGTGGTAGGGGGAAGGGGATCATTCCCATTACACACTGTCTTCTGTTTTCTATCCTGAGAGCAGAGTGGTCAGTATCATTTGGGCACTTATCAAAAATGCACATTTTCAGGCCCACAGTGGCTCCCAAACTTTAGCATACCTGAGAATCCACTTGGAGAGTTTATCAAAACAGACTGCAGATCCCACCTGCCAATCTCTGATGCAGCTGGTCCCGGGACCACTGTCTTAGCATCTCTCTCATCTGTACACAGGGGTGTGGAAGCTTTGCCCTGCACCAGGCTTATACCCTTTAGTGCACATACTCATAAAGGGGCTTTGAGCCAAGGCAAGTTCATGATGACTTTCTCTTCTGCAGCAGGGGCTTTGAACCTTGTTGGACTCACCCACTGCAGGCAGCTGGTCACTGCTGGCGACTGTGTGATTGGGAGGTTTCTCCTTCCTGTGCTTGGCTATTAGCACACTTTCTGTCTTATTCCTGATACACTTGTGTATTTTTATCACTGCTACCAAATCTTCCCATTTGCACTGAGCTGAGAACTACCTCCATTGATCAGGACAAAAAAAAAAAAAAGACAGTGCTTCTATTTGGGGATTTAAATTAAATCACTTCTAAAAATTCAGATGTGAAGCTCAGAGAGACTGCGCTGAGTAGGCGAGTAGAAAGGAAAAGATAAGCCAGAGGGAGGACACAGAGGAATCTCAGAGGAGGCTGCGGGCAACACAGGAGGAATCATTAATCTGGCAGACAATGAATAGTAAAAGGCAATTAGCTTGCCAGGGTTTGTAGCAGCCAATGAGGTGTGCAGTATAGCAGCAGAGAGTCTAGTGTAAGGGCAGGGTCATGGCTAGGGAACTCAGAAGGAGGACAGGATAAGGGAGGTTAGAGACGGGAAAGCCATGTGGGACTAGCAGGAAGGGAAAGTGCTCACGGTCTCCTTGGCTATTCATTACCCCATGGAAGTGTCCAGGTGTAGCTGTACACCTGTCGGGGCTTGCCATGCTCTTACTTGAGGATACAGTCTTGAAAATGATCCAGGTGCTCCAAAGTGTGTGCATGTGTGTATACAAGCACTCACGTGTGCCTGTGTATGTGTGCACACATACACATGCACACACTCACAGACATGAATGCTCTCTTCATATTACTCTTCATTGATCTGCCAACTCCAACCAGGCAGAAGGGCAGGCTGAATAGCGGCAGGACCAGAGGTCTAAACATTGGTGGGGTCATCACAGACACAATCCCAAACTCCAGTTTATGGAGCTTCCTTAACACATTTGAAAGCATGCTTGGTTCTCCTCTGTCACAAGCCTCATTCACATGCACATTCTCAGGTCTGTTCCTTGCAGACATTCTGCAGTCTTGTGAATGGAGTCTTAACTGCCTGCACACACTCTTCAGACACATTCATTTGTTCATCATCACTTGGAGTCATTCTCATATATTAAGCACTACCTCCTGCTTCTTAAAATCACTTCAAATGTCAGCGTTGCTTCCATAGCTTCTGTTCCTGCTGTCTGCAGGACCTGCTAGCTTTGTCATTCTCATGAAAAAGGAAAATGTACCAATACTGGCTTGACTGAGTAAAAGCCCAACCCGAAGCAGATTGTCCTACCGTGGGATGCAGGTTTGTGGCTGTGGTGTTCCCGCCTTCAAGACCATCCCCTTTCTCTCTCTTTGTTCTATTCCCTCTCTCTTCCTGCACAATGCTGAAACCACACATATACTCCGGGTTCAAAAAAAAAAAAAAGACAGCCTAATTTCCTGATGATTATGTTGTTACCTAGCAACGGCCAATCAGGGCCTGGGCTTTTTGCCTGCAGTATTTCACGCAAATAGTTCGGGGAAATTGCAGGGTAACCCAGGCTGCTTAGTCTGTCTTCTCAGGGGATACATTACAGAATAAAATCAACCCAAAAGGGGATGACTGAAGCCAGGCACATGCTTCAGATAGCAAGCCATTGATCTCTTTTCCTCACCCCCTCTGCCCTGTACATCCTAACAGGATATGGGAGTTCCACAGACAGAGCTCAGAGAGGCCAAAAAAGTTGGTATTGTATATTAATGCATATATGTGGAATCTAGAAAGATTTTTACAGATGAGCCTGTTTGCAGAGCAGGAATAGAGATGCAAACATAGAGAACAGACATGTGGACACAGTAGGGAGGGAAGGGTAAGCTAGACTGGGAGAGAACTGACGTATATACACTACTGTGTTAGGACAGATAGCTAGTGGGGACCTGCTGCATAGCACAGGGAGCTTAGCTTGGTGCTGCGTGATGACCCTTTAGGGTGGGATGGGGGTAGGAGGGAGAATCAAGAGGGAAGGGATATATGTATACATATAGTTGATGCACTTTGTTGTTCAGCAAAAACTAACAACATTATAAAGCAATTATACCCCAATAAAACATTTTTTTAAAAAAAGAGCTTCATCCATACTCATGCTGGCCTGTCTTCACGTGGGAAAACCCATTGTTCACAACTGCATTCTTCCTTGCGCCCGCTGGCAAACCCTTATTCAAATGGTTGAACAACGATAGAGGCCACATCTCTCAGAAGACCTCGTTAAAGAGGTTTCTGCTATTGTTTTCCCAACAAGGATTGAGTATTTGACATAAAACACTGTCAGGAGTCACGCATCGCAGCTTTCTGTAAGGCTCTGGAGCCTGTTCAATCAGACCTGACCTGGTGTCCTGAACGGTGAAGTCATGAGAAAGAGTGTCCAGGCTCAGGTCTCTCCCCTGGGGGAGTGAGCCAGGCTTCAGAAGGTAGGAACCAGATTTCAGTGATTTGTTTTGTTGTCTTTGTTGACTCATTTGCTCAGTAATCAACTGCTGGATAGCTCCTTACTCCTGTCTTAGCCAGCAGTCTCACAAAGGTGTGCTGTTGGTCACATGGTTACCACTGGGATGGGAAATCAACTTAAAATCCTTATCCTGCTGACATGTAGCTTTTACATATTTGCAAGACCAGAGACGATTAGACTTCAGTCACTGCAGGGAGGTGGTGACAGCCCTCCAGCCTCTGGCATTCACAGCCTCGCCACCCAGGGCCGCGCTGTGGAACCAATGAAAAGAACTGTCAATCCGCCTTTGTTCCGAAAGTCAGATTTAAGGAATCTCATTCATCTGGGGGTTGGAAATGCTCTTCCCGTTTCAATCCTATGGTAAATTTCAAAAAATTCCTGGAGTCAGGCATTTTTATCCTCCGTGGAAATCACACTATAAGCCCCATTTTATAGAAGAGGAAACTGATGGGTAGCTTGGTCAGGTGTTACAAGGTGAGGCAGCTGGGACCAGAAAGCTTGTTTTTCTTTCACTCTGAAGTCTGCACTGTGACATCCAGATCATCATAGACCACGTCCATGCCTTTATAGCAGTAAAAATCAAATAGCAACAGAAAGGCATTTTTCAGAGCCAAAAAAAAAAAAGTCCTTTTGTATTTAATATAGTGCACCATGGGGTTTCCAAGGTAGTTCAGTTGAAAAGAACCTGCCTGACAATGCAGAAGATGCAGGAGATGTGAGTTCAATCTCTGGAATGGGAAGCTTCCCTGGAGGAGGAAATGGCAACCTGCTCCAGTATTCCAGCCTAGAAAATTCTATTGACAGAGGAGCCTGGCGGGCAACAGTCCATGGGGTCACCAAGAGTCACACATGACTGAGCGACTGAGCATGCACATACATGCAACATACTTTCAGTGATTCTTACCTCTGGCTGCACGTTAGACCCACCAGATGATTATTATACACATACCTGGCATCAATCCAGATTAATTAATTAAGAATTTCTGGGGGCTTCCCTGGTGGTCCAGTGGGTAAGGACACTGCCTTGCAGTGCAAGGGGCGCCGGTTTGACCCCTGGCCTGGGAAGATCCCATGTGCCGTGGAGCGGCTGGACCGATGTGTCCAATTACTGAGCCAGAACTCTGGAGAGCGTGCGCCCAGAGCCGGTGCTCTGCGACAACGGAGGCCACCACGATGGGAGGCCCACACGGGCCAAAGAACAAAGATGGATGAAAACAGATAAATGAAAGACCAATAGAAGTGGCCCCCCACCAAAAAAAAAAGAATTTCTGGGGACAAGGAGGAGGCATTGTGTTCTACAAGCTTCTGAAGCACAACTGCTTTGGAAAATAGTCTGATATTCTTATGAAACTAAACATATATTTATTCTGTAACTCAGAAATTCCATTCTTAGGAATTTATTCCAGGAAATTGAAAACATTTGTCCACAAAAAGTCTTTTACAAACATGCTCCTAGCTGCTTTATTCATACTAACTTAAAAGCTGTGGTATACCCATACAACGGAATACTACTCAGCAACAGAAAGGAAAAAACTATCAATACCATGCGATACCATGGATGAATCTCAAAAATGCTCTGCTGGATGAAAGAAATCTTACACAACAGTGCAAACCATATGGTCCCATTTACATCAAATTTTAGGAATATAGGGAGCTACATGAAATAGGAATTACATGCAATTCTAGGGATACAGGAAGCTAACCTAGGGTGGGAAAAGTCAGAGTAATGGTTATCTCTGGAAGTCAGGGATGGTGGATATGGAGCGACTTATGGGGTGATGGTAAAGTGCTACACGTTGATGAAAACAGTGAAAGTCGCTCAGTCGTGTCTGACTCTTTGTGACCCATGGGCAATCCATGGAACTCTCCAGGCAAGAATACTGGAGTGGATAGCCTTCCCCTTCTCCAGGGCATCTTCCCAACCCTGAGACTGAACCCAGGTCTCCCTCATTGCAGGTGGATTCTTTATTGTCTGAGCCACAAAGGGGAGCCCAGGAACACTGGAGCAGATAGCCTATCCCTTCTCCCAGGATCTTCCCGACCCAAGAATTGAACCGGGCTCTCCTGCATTACAGGTGGATTCTTTACCAGCTGAGCTACAAGGGAATCCCTTGGTAGGGGTTGATATTACATTAATGTATATGTATACATGTATAAAAATATATATATATATATGTATATATGGTGTATATATCTGTCAAAACTTATAGATTGGTCTACTTCAATCTGTGCATTTCACTATACATATATTTTACCTCAAAAGGAAAACTGAATTCCTGTTAATGATATGCATGTTCAGGCGTTTAGGGGTGAAGCATTCTGATGCCTGCAACTTACTTTGAAACTGTGCGAAACAGGAGATGGACTCATGAATGGATAAGGGGAGCTTATCCATTCTAAGGAGAACTGGAGAGATGTGTGATAAGGTGAGTATGGCAAGATACTAACTGTAGCATCTAGGTAAACACATGTCCATAATATTCACTGTACAATTCTTCCAACTTTTTCATATTTAAAATTTTTTCATAAATAAATTTGAGGGGACCAGTGAGCGAACACTGGAGTAAAAGACACACTTTGTCTTAGTTGAAAAGTACAAAATGAATAATTCTGGGTCCCTAATCTCCAGAGATGATTGTAATCACCCCCCAACACAGATACATTCACACACAGACACACAGAAAAGAAAAACACTTGAAACCCTGGAATAAATGGGCAAGCTGAAATAAGACTTCCAAGCGTCAGGCTAAATACTGTGGAGACACTATGACCTACTTCACACATCATTTGACCTATGGCCTGATGAGACAAAATGTCTGAAATCAGGACAGTTCTGGAAAATCTAAGCAATATGGTGGCTATACCTAAGCTCTAGACTCGGAAAGCCTTAAACTGCGCTCAGCAAGTCTGAGTCAAGTGCTTTCCACGACTCAGCATTTGGCTTAAAAGCCCTTATTCAGCCCCTAATTCTCCTCCAGGGTTTACCCGTCTTCTCAGATTGTAATTTTCCCTTCTCCATTTTCTCCCTGTTGGACCACAAATCCCCAGGGATCCTTCAGGGTCAGGTATTAGAGAGCGAGAAGCCGGCATGTGGCACCCCGAAGGATCTGAACGGGCAGCTGATTTCAGTGGGGTGGGGAGCAGTAATGGGGGGAAACGCCGTCAAGGGCTGTATGAGCCCCTACTCCCTGAGCTGCCCCATTTACTCTGTGTAATTGCTTCATTTCCACTAGCGGTGCATCTCCAGATGATTTTCATTACTGGTGCCTTGGATATCATATTGATTACCAGTTTCATTGATTCTTATCTTGCTAATTAGCATATAAATTAGCCATTTGGGGGAGGCATTAGGCAAAATTGAATTTTCTCCTTAATCTTCTTTCAGAAGGTAAATGGAAATGGATGTGGCCTGTTAAGGGCCATGGCCTTCCCATGACATGATCTAAGTGCTGTTCACCACCAAGGAACCCTCTTTTTGGGGCAAAAGCAGCCTTCCCACCCATCGGCTGACATTGTTGCCATCAGAACCTTGGAGTCACCGAGAAAATCTGAGGCAGAGGGTGGATCTGCGAGCAGAGACGTGTTTCCTTGGAGGAGACACCACGCTGATGGACAACAGTGTCCGCTCCCACATACACATGATGCCATGGGGTTTACTGCCAAGGCTGGGAACTGAGAATGCTGTTCTGCAATTTGGTTCAGCAGCAAGAGAAGGGCTCCAGAACCATGATCTGGGCTGGAATGCCTGCTCAGTCCCTTACCAGCTATGTCATCTTGAGCACTTTAACCTCTCCAAGGCTTAGTGTCCTCAAAGGTAAAATGGGGACAGTCACAGCGCTGACTTCATCTGGAGCTGTGAGGATTCAGAGAGGAATGTATTCAAAGCACTGCTCAGCACAGTACCCGGTATGCAGTAGAGCTCAGGGAACACCAGCATTCTTCAGTAGAGAAGGACCGTAGGAAACCAGGCGCCAGGGTTCTCCAGAGGGAGCTCTCAGCTTCAAACTGAAATGTTACTCCAAACTCCCAGGTGCTTAATCCCTAGAACAGATCAGGGGCCATCAGTCGGGCCAGCTTGGTTCTTGCTACTCAGGACCTGAGCCTCAGACTAGCAAGATGACATCACGTGGGAGCAGGTTTCAGATGAAGACTCCTAGGCCCCATCCTTGGTCAGTGGAATCAGAATCTGCCTTGTAGCATGATGCCTGGGGGATTCACATGCATGTTAAAACTTGAGAAACACTGTTTTAAATCTTCTCCTGTTATGGACTGAATGCTTATGTTCCCCCCAAATACATATGATGAATCCCTACCCTCAGTGTGATAGCATTAGGAGGTGAGGCCTCTGGGAGGTAATTAGGATTAGATGAGGTCATGAGGGTGGAGCTCTTATAAATTGGATTAATGCCCTTATAAGAGCCAGCAGACCTAGGAGGGTGGGAATGGGGTGGGCTGTGAGAGGGAGGTTCAAGAGGGTATACATATGTATACCTACGTCTGACTCATCTTGATGTATGGCAGAAACCAGCACAGTATTGTAATGCAATTATCCTCCAATTAAAAAGAAATAATTTTTAAAAAGCTACCAAAGAGCTTGCTTCCTTTGTTCTGCTCTCTGACTTGTAAGGATATAAGAAGTTGATTGGGGCTTCCCTGGTGCGCCAGTGGGTAAGGACACCGCCTTGCAGTGCAAGGGGCGCCAGTTTGATCCCTGGCCTGGGAAGACCCCACGTGCCGCAGAGCGGCTGGACCGATGTGTCCAATTACCGCGTTGGAGCTCTGGAGCACATGCGCCCAGAGTCGGTGCTCTGCGACAACAGAGGCCACTGTGATGGGAGGCCCACATGGGCCAAAGAACAAAGATGGATGAAAATAGAGAAATGAAAGATCAATAGAAGTGGCCCGCCTGCTCCCCTCCCTCCCCACCCCACCCTCACCAAAATAAAAAAAAAAAAAAGAAGTTGATTGACTACAACTTAGAAGAGGGCTCTCATCAGAACCCTACAAAGCTGGCACCCTGACTTCAGACTTTCAGCCTCCAACACCGTGAAAAATAAGTGTCTGCTGCTTATAAGTCACCAGTTTCCGGTATTCTGTTATAGCAGCCCAAGCTAAGACATCCTCTTAATTCATCTTCTATGGTTAGAGAAGAAGGAACCTGGAGACTACCTAGTTAGAACCTGCAGCTCAGAAAAGTCAGTCCAGGGTAGAGCCTGGACAAGGCTTTGGGTCCTCTGACCCTGAAACTGGTCCAAGTTCAGCAGTATCTCCCACAGCAGATGGCACCGCTACCTGCCCTTGCAGTGGTTTCAGGTGTGGTGGTTTTGACCGTGCTTTAAGATACACAGTGGGGAGCTTCCCTGGTGGTCCAGTGGGTGAAGAGTCCTCCTTGTGGTACAGGGGGTACTGGTTTGATCCCTGACCTGGGAAGATTTCACGTGCTGTGGAGTGGCTGGACCAGTGTGTCCAATTACCAGCCAGCACTCTGGAGCGTGCGCACCCAGAGCCGGTGCTCTACAATGAGAGAGGTCACTGCAGTGGGAGGCTCACACAGGCCAAAGAATAAACATAGATGAAAATAAATAAATAGAAAACCAATAAAAGAGGTTTTATTTTAAGTTATGTTCCTGATGCATGTAAAGCATTCAGAAATTAGTCAGTAATAATTTAAAAAAGAACACCTTAGACAGATACCCAGGCAAAAACTGCCCCATCTGGCCTGCCATTTGATTATCTAGCTCTATTTACAGCTGTACTTTTCCCCCCGTCTCTCCTCCTAAAATGTGAAACATTAAAGCCTTTGTAGAAAGATGGAATAAACCGTGGTGGGAAGATTCTGAGGTTGGCATGCAGCTATAAGCACTGATCTTGCTTCTTGCACTATGAGTCAGACTTTTTTCTCCTTCACTAGGATGTGAAGGGCTTTACAAACTTTAAAATTACATGAAATAAGTGTAATTATAATGTAACCCCACCTCACCCCACTGAGTCACAGAAAGTGGAAGGAGATGACTTTTCTAACAGGGCTTTCACTGGATTTGGAACAGTTGTCAAAATGAAGGGGATGGAGCATGTCACAAACATATAACATAACTCACTTTTGTTAATTCCACGTTACTGAGTGTATAGCTAGCTAGAAGGATAGGTACCAACATGCTGTTAATGGTTGCTTGGGGTGATATGGTTTCTGCTGATTTTCATCTGCTCATTGATGCTTTTATTTCTTTTCCAAATTGCCTATATTTTAAAAAGTATCCTGAGACTACCTCGTTAGAACCTGCAGCCCAGAAAAGTCAGTCCAGGGTAGAGCCTGGACAAGGCTTTGGGTCCTCTGACCCTGAAACTGGTCCAAGTTCAGCAGTATCTCCCACAGCAGATGGCACCGCTACCTGCCCTTGCAGTGGTTTCAGGTGTGGTGGTTTTGACCGTGCTTTAAGATACACAGTGGGGAGCTTCCCTGGTGGTCCAGTGGGTGAAGAGTCCTCCTTGTGGTACAGGGGGTACTGGTTTGATCCCTGACCTGGGAAGATTTCACGTGCTGTGGAGTGGCTGGACCAGTGTGTCCAATTACCAGCCAGCACTCTGGAGCGTGCGCACCCAGAGCCGGTGCTCTACAATGAGAGAGGTCACTGCAGTGGGAGGCTCACACAGGCCAAAGAATACACATAGATGAAAATAAATAAATAGAAAACCAATAAAAGAGGTTTTATTTTAAGTTATGTTCCTGATGCATGTAAAGCATTCAGAAATTAGTCAGTAATAATTTAAAAAAGAACACCTTAGACAGATACCCAGGCAAAAACTGCCCCATCTGGCCTGCCATTTGATTAACCAGCTCTATTTACAGCTGTACTTTTCCCCCCGTCTCTCCTCCTAAAATGTGAAACATTAAAGCCTTTGTAGAAAGATGGAATAAACCGTGGTGGGAAGATTCTGAGGTTGGCATGCAGCTATAAGCACTGATCTTGCTTCTTGCACTATGAGTCAGACTTTTTTCTCCTTCACTAGGATGTGAAGGGCTTTACAAACTTTAAAATTACATGAAATAAGTGTAATTATAATGTAACCCCACCTCACCCCACTGAGTCACAGAAAGTGGAAGGAGATGACTTTTCTAACAGGGCTTTCACTGGATTTGGAACAGTTGTCAAAATGAAGGGGATGGAGCATGTCACAAACATATAACATAACTCACTTTTGTTAATTCCACGTTACTGAGTGTATAGCTAGCTAGAAGGATAGGTACCAACATGCTGTTAATGGTTGCTTGGGGTGATATGGTTTCTGCTGATTTTCATCTGCTCATTGATGCTTTTATTTCTTTTCCAAATTGCCTATATTTTAAAAAGTATTGGGCTTAAACACCACAGTATTCTTAGCAGAAAATGTAAGTGAAAATGAAAACCTCAGGGAAATGGTCTTCATTCTCCACCTGAACAACTTGTGGTCATTCAGATGCTGGAAGTGCGGGTCTATCCATGGCATGCAGACACCTGCTGCCTAGGGCTGGAGCAGTTCTCGTTTCCCAGGTACACCTTCCAGTGGACAATCCAGGGACGACCAGGTAGTTGTCAGAGCGAGGAAGCACACAAAGATGGGAGGCATGGGCCCCTAGAATCCTAATCTCCCAACAGAGGGTGCCACTCCTGACCCAGCACTGGTCCTGAAGTGTTCCTGGAGCAGGCCACTCAATCCAGTTCACCTCACCAGCCTTACTTCGTGCTGCCTGGATGGCAGATGGAAAAGACACCGTTTCTGAGTGCAAGGACTCTGACAGTATTGTAAGGACAATAGACATACATGTGGGGAACAACAATGCAAGGCACAATGTGCAGAATCCTACTATGGATGCATAAAGGGAAGAGTAGCTTTGGGGTTCCCAGGCCTGGGACAGGACACACCTGTCATTCACTATCAGTGTGACTGGGGACAAGGTGCCACACCTTAACGTGCCACTGTTTCCTCATCTGTAAAATGCAGTAACCACCCTTGGAGGGACAGTGTGATGGGATCCCTGCAAAACGTCCAGAACAGCACTGCATGGCAGGCAGGCACGGCAGCTATGGCAGCCATTACTGCTTTGGACACTAAGCTGACAAGGGTCACGAAGGTCATATTACAAATGTTATCATCTCCAATGTCCCTGTTTAGAAAAGTTCCTATAAAACCATACAATTTTATGTGAATGGACACCAAAAAGTTCAGTCATCTATGCCAAGGTTTCCTGACTGATGTCACAGCAATGAGCCAGTCTTTTTCTTTGCTGTAAGACTTGAACACTGCCTTTGAAGATAAATGTCAAGAGTCTGTTTTGCCTCTAGACAGCTTTCTTTTTCCCAGGCTGTGTACATGACCCAATGGGCAGTTTATACCGTAGACTTGTGACTTAGTCCCCACTTCTGAAATTCCTCTAACAAGCCTCTTCTACCAGTCATTGAATTTGGCAAAAACACTGATGCTACTGGGAAAGAGGGAACAGGAGAGAATAAAGGAACAGAAGTCACAACCCTGACCTCAAGAACTTTTAGGTGGGAATGATCAGGATATGTGTGGAGGTGAGGGATGGGAAAGAAGGTAAGTTTAAAATATTTATAAGATAATATTAAATGAATAGAATTAATCCATATTGTAGGTCAGGATCTGTAGTTAACCTAGGGCTGGAGCACCTCAATCCAGGGGTAGTTGTCAGAGCGAGGAAGCACACAAAGATGGGAGGCATGGGCCCCTAGAATCCTAATCTCCCAACAGAGGGTGCCACTCCTGACCCAGCACTGGTCCTGAAGTGTTCCTGGAGCAGGCCACTCAATCCAGTTCACCTCACCAGCCTTACTTCGTGCTGCCTGGATGGCAGATGGAAAAGACACCGTTTCTGAGTGCAAGGACTCTGACAGTATTGTAAGGACAATAGACATACATGTGGGGAACAACAATGCAAGGCACAATGTGCAGAATCCTACTATGGATGCATAAAGGGAAGAGTAGCTTTGGGGTTCCCAGGCCTGGGACAGGACACACCTGTCATTCACTATCAGTGTGACTGGGGACAAGGTGCCACACCTTAACGTGCCACTGTTTCCTCATCTGTAAAATGCAGTAACCACCCTTGGAGGGACAGTGTGATGGGATCCCTGCAAAACGTCCAGAACAGCACTCGCATGGCAGGCAGGCACGGCAGCTATGGCAGCCATTACTGCTTTGGACACTAAGCTGACAAGGGTCACGAAGGTCATATTACAAATGTTATCATCTCCAATGTCCCTGTTTAGAAAAGTTCCTATAAAACCATACAATTTTATGTGAATGGACACCAAAAAGTTCAGTCATCTATGCCAAGGTTTCCTGACTGATGTCACAGCAATGAGCCAGTCTTTTTCTTTGCTGTAAGACTTGAACACTGCCTTTGAAGATAAATGTCAAGAGTCTGTTTTGCCTCTAGACAGCTTTCTTTTTCCCAGGCTGTGTACATGACCCAATGGGCAGTTTATACCGTAGACTTGTGACTTAGTCCCCACTTCTGAAATTCCTCTAACAAGCCTCTTCTACCAGTCATTGAATTTGGCAAAAACACTGATGCTACTGGGAAAGAGGGAACAGGAGAGAATAAAGGAACAGAAGTCACAACCCTGACCTCAAGAACTTTTAGGTGGGAATGATCAGGATATGTGTGGAGATGAGGGATGGGAAAGAAGGTAAGTTTAAAATATTTATAAGATAATATTAAATGAATAGAATTAATCCATAGTTAGATCTTAGTTTCCAAGTAACTATACTTTTGAAAATTCATGTTAGTATTTCTATTGATAAGGTCCCAGGAGCTCATAGAAATCAGTAACAGGATTGGGAGCTTGGGATCAGCAGATACAACTTAGTATATATAGGATGGATAAACAACAAAGTCCTACTGTATAGCACAGGGAACTATACGTATTCAATATTCTGTGGAAAAGAACATGAAAAAGAGCATATATATGCATAACTGAATAGTTCCAAATTGGGAAAGGAATACACAAAAGCTGTATATTGTCACCCTGCTTATTTAATTTATATGCAGAGTACATCATGCTAAATACCAGTCTGGATGAAGTACAAGCTTGATATCAAGATTGTGGGAAGAAATATCAATAACCTCAGGTATGCAGATGTCACCACCCTTATGGCAGAAAGTGAAGAGGAATGAAACAGTATCTTGATGAAGGTGAAACAGAAGAGTGAAAAAGCTGGCCTAAAACTCAACATTCAAAAAACGAAGATCGTGGCATCTGGTCCCATCACTTTATGGCAAACAGATGGGCAAACAATGGAAACAGTGACAGACTTTATTTTCTTTGGCTCCAAAATCATTGTGGACGGTGACTGCAGCCATTAAGTTAAAAGACGCTTGCTCTTTGGAAGGAAAGCTATGACAAACCTAGGCAGTGTATTCAAAAGCAGAGACATTGCTTTGACAAAGCTATGGTTTTCCCAGTAGTCATGTACAGATGTGAGAGTTGGACTATAAAGAAGGTTGAGGGTTGAAGAATTGATGCCTGTGAACTGTGGAGCTGGAGAAGACTCTTGACAGTCCCTTGGACTGCAAGGGGATCAAGCCAGTCAATTCTAAAGGAAACCAACCCTGAAGATTCACTGGGAGGTCTGAAGCTGAAGCTAAAGCTATAATCCTTTGGCTACATGCTGAAAAGAGACAACTCATTGGGAAAGAACCTGGTGCTGGGAAACAGTGGAAGGTAGAAAGGAAAGGGGATGACAGAGGATGAGATGGCTGGATGGTAGCACTGAGTCAATGGACGTGAGTTTGAGCAAGCTCTGCGAGATGGTGATGGACAGGGAAGCCTAGTGTGCTGGAGTCCATGGGGTCACAAGGAGCTGGTCACAACTAAGTGACTGAACTAAACTGATGCATAACTGAATCACTTTCTTGCACAGCAGAAATTAATACAATATTATACATCAATAATAGTAAAATTAAAAAAACACATAGCTTAGCAGGAAGATAGGCAGAGGATGGGAACAAGTAATTCATCGTCATTTGTAAAAAAAAAAAGTGACAAACCTATTAAAAGGATGTTTAACCTCATATTTAAAGAGATATAAAACAAAATAATACATATAAGATTGGAAAACACTTGGAAATTTGATTAATAACCAGGGCTTACGTAAGGTGGGTAAATACATTTCTCCTACTACTTGCTGGTGGGAATGTAATTTGGAATATCCTTTTGGGAGGACAATTTCTCAATAGATATCAACATTTTAAAGCACATCTTAAGCAACTCTGCTTATAGGAATTTACCCTCAAGGACATATACCCCTCCAGCCCCTTGCTCCCACAAAACGTATTTTAAGATACATGTACCAGGGTGGCCACCACTGTCATAGGAAAAACCCAGAAACAAATTGAGTATTCATCAGCAATGCCATAGTGGGAGTCATATAAATACCAGCAGTAGGAAGAATGAAAATAGCTGTAGCTAATATTCATTGGTTCTTAGTATGTGGCAGACAGGTTCTAATGCTTTGCATTACCTCATTTAATCTTCACAGCCACTCTGCTGTAGGTATTGCTGATTGCCCATTTTATACATGAGGAAAATGAGATTCACAGAGGTTAAGAAACATATCTACCATCACATAATAGGGTCTGGAGCACATGGTCTTAATCACACTTGTGCACACACACATACACACACTCTCTAGAACACTCTGCATCAGTTGCAAGAAAATGGAAAGATGTCGAAGATATATTACTAACTGAAAAGATCCAGACTAGAATAATGTGCTTTAGCTGGCCCTACCTGTGTTAACATGGACGTGAGTCATTGAGCGAAGGGGGGGGCTGAGATGGCTGGATGGTAGCACTGAGTCAATGGACGTGAGTTTGAGCAAGCTCTGCGAGATGGTGATGGACAGGGAAGCCTAGTGTGCTGGAGTCCATGGGGTCACAAGGAGCTGGTCACAACTAAGTGACTGAACTAAACTGATGCATAACTGAATCACTTTCTTGCACAGCAGAAATTAATACAATATTATACATCAATAATAGTAAAATTAAAAAAACACATAGCTTAGCAGGAAGATAGGCAGAGGATGGGAACAAGTAATTCATCGTCATTTGTAAAAAAAAAAAGTGACAAACCTATTAAAAGGATGTTTAACCTCATATTTAAAGAGATATAAAACAAAATAATACATATAAGATTGGAAAACACTTGGAAATTTGATTAATAACCAGGGCTTACGTAAGGTGGGTAAATACATTTCTCCTACTACTTGCTGGTGGGAATGTAATTTGGAATATCCTTTTGGGAGGACAATTTCTCAATAGATATCAACATTTTAAAGCACATCTTAAGCAACTCTGCTTATAGGAATTTACCCTCAAGGACATATACCCCTCCAGCCCCTTGCTCCCACAAAACGTATTTTAAGATACATGTACCAGGGTGGCCACCACTGTCATAGGAAAAACCCAGAAACAAATTGAGTATTCATCAGCAATGCCATAGTGGGAGTCATATAAATACCAGCAGTAGGAAGAATGAAAATAGCTGTAGCTAATATTCATTGGTTCTTAGTATGTGGCAGACAGGTTCTAATGCTTTGCATTACCTCATTTAATCTTCACAGCCACTCTGCTGTAGGTATTGCTGATTGCCCATTTTATACATGAGGAAAATGAGATTCACAGAGGTTAAGAAACATATCTACCATCACATAATAGGGTCTGGAGCACATGGTCTTAATCACACTTGTGCACACACACATACACACACTCTCTAGAACACTCTGCATCAGTTGCAAGAAAATGGAAAGATGTCGAAGATATATTACTAACTGAAAAGATCCAGACTAGAATAATGTGCTTTAGCTGGCCCTACCTGTGTTAACATAAAAGGAACTATGTCAATGGGTGATTACATTCTTCTTCTTCTTTTTTTTTAATATTTATTATTTATTTATTTATTTTTGGGGGGAGGGCGGGTTGGGGAGGGAGGGGGCAGGTGGGTTACTTCTATTGGTCTGTCATTTGTCTATTTTCATCCATCTTTGTTCTTCGGCCCGTGTGGGCCTCCATCCCAGTGGCCTCTGTTGTTGCAGAGCACCGGCTCTGGGTGCATGCGCTCGAGAGCTCTGGCTCGATAATTGGACACATCAGTCCAGCCACTCTGCGGCACGTGGGATCTTCCTAGGCCAGGGATCAAACTGGCGTCCCTTGCACTGCAACGGTGTCCTTACCTGCTGGACTACCAGGGAAGCCCTACATTATTCTTCTTTACATTTGAAAAATAAGAAGAGCATTTGGGAAACTGTCTGAAAATTAAATTTTCAGACAATTCCAAATTGTCCAAATATAAATTCTTTTGTAATGTGAAAACTGCAACCAGGACATCCCTGGTGGTCCAGTGGTTAAGATTTGCCTTCCAATGCAGGGGGCATGAGTTTGATCTCGTAAGAGACTTAATCACACGTGCTGCAAGGTGCAGCCAAAATAAAGAGAACTCTTAAAACAAAAAAAACCCAACTGTAACTATTTTGTTTAGAGGAAGGGCTTGCCCAAGTAAATTTTAATAGCGGGTTTTTCTAAACTAAATGATCTCTTCAGCATAGTGAGGGTATGAGCATTGAAAGAATAAAGGAAGGAGGGGGACTGAATCTTGAAGGCCAAACTAAACATCTAGATTTACAGTGAAACACAGATCCATTAGACTTGTTTATAAAGAGACACGATCAATCTGATTACATTTTTTAGATGACTTTAAAAAATTATTTTGGCCTTTTTTATTGATTATCTATCTATCCATTTCCATCCATCTTTGTTCTTTGGCCTGTGTGGGCCTCCCATCACAGTGGCCTCGCTCATTGCTGGGCACCAGCTCTGACCACCAGGGAAGCTCTGATTATATTTTTCAAGGAGGACTACTCCAATGACCATGTGTGGCCCAGAGCTAGCTGCAGAAACAGAGGGAGAGCATGTGGGGAGGTTAACCGCAATGTGAGCAAAAGGTCCATGAAGCCTGGACCAGTCAGAGGATGTGGACTTGGTTGGGACACGCCACAGCTGACGGGTGTCTGGAGACCAAACGTGTGCCACCCCGCCACGTGCTCGTTGTCCACCTCCTCTCTC
The DNA here is from genome assembly GCA_022376925.1 of Tragulus kanchil. Classification (NCBI taxonomy): domain Eukaryota; kingdom Metazoa; phylum Chordata; class Mammalia; order Artiodactyla; family Tragulidae; genus Tragulus; species Tragulus kanchil. Next base: position 130,719,653 of record JAIOJX010000032.1, on the reverse strand, counting down.
CTCTATTGTTTTGCACTCAAGCAGCTGCCACCTTTGTCTGGGCCTTCATTATCATGAGGCTGAGTTGCTATTATGGTTCTCACCGGTTCTCCCTCTCTGTAATGTTACCTGTCCTCTAATTCACCATGCCCAGCTCCACTGGCTCAATATTTCCATATAAATCTATAATGTTTACTGACTTTTTGGATCACTCCCTTGAAGACCAGCATAGATAAACCTCAGGAAAGACTTCATGCAATTGCTGCCCGGTGGGCTCCACCCATCCAACATCTCTGTTCACTCACTCAACCAAGTACTGGGCATCAGCCATGGGCCAGACACTGTTCGCAATTCTGGGGATACAACAGTGAGCAGATCCAAGTCCCTGCCTTGCAAAGTTTACATTTCAGTTGAGGGAGACAGACGTGAGTATTGGGCTGTGTCACAAGCTTTGGAGAAAGTAAAGCAGGATCAAGGTGACAGGGGCCTGGGGGTAGAAGGGGAGGTTGGTAACATGTAAGCGTTAATCGCTCAGTCGTATCCAACCCTTTGAGACCCCATGGACTGTAGCCTGCCAAGCTCTGCTGTCCATGGATTCTCCAGGCAACAACGCTAGAGTTGAAAGGGGTGGGACATTGAAAGAATAAAGGAAGGAGGGGGACTGAATCTTGAAGGCCAAACTAAACATCTAGATTTACAGTGAAACACAGATCCATTAGACTTGTTTATAAAGAGACACGATCAATCTGATTACATTTTTTAGATGACTTTAAAAAATTATTTTGGCCTTTTTTATTGATTATCTATCTATCCATTTCCATCCATCTTTGTTCTTTGGCCTGTGTGGGCCTCCCATCACAGTGGCCTCGCTCATTGCTGGGCACCAGCTCTGACCACCAGGGAAGCTCTGATTATATTTTTCAAGGAGGACTACTCCAATGACCATGTGTGGCCCAGAGCTAGCTGCAGAAACAGAGGGAGAGCATGTGGGGAGGTTAACCGCAATGTGAGCAAAAGGTCCATGAAGCCTGGACCAGTCAGAGGATGTGGACTTGGTTGGGACACGCCACAGCTGACGGGTGTCTGGAGACCAAACGTGTGCCACCCCGCCACGTGCTCGTTGTCCACCTCCTCTCTCCTCTATTGTTTTGCACTCAAGCAGCTGCCACCTTTGTCTGGGCCTTCATTATCATGAGGCTGAGTTGCTATTATGGTTCTCACCGGTTCTCCCTCTCTGTAATGTTACCTGTCCTCTAATTCACCATGCCCAGCTCCACTGGCTCAATATTTCCATATAAATCTATAATGTTTACTGACTTTTTGGATCACTCCCTTGAAGACCAGCATAGATAAACCTCAGGAAAGACTTCATGCAATTGCTGCCCGGTGGGCTCCACCCATCCAACATCTCTGTTCACTCACTCAACCAAGTACTGGGCATCAGCCATGGGCCAGACACTGTTCGCAATTCTGGGGATACAACAGTGAGCAGATCCAAGTCCCTGCCTTGCAAAGTTTACATTTCAGTTGAGGGAGACAGACGTGAGTATTGGGCTGTGTCACAAGCTTTGGAGAAAGTAAAGCAGGATCAAGGTGACAGGGGCCTGGGGGTAGAAGGGGAGGTTGGTAACATGTAAGCGTTAATCGCTCAGTCGTATCCAACCCTTTGAGACCCCATGGACTGTAGCCTGCCAAGCTCTGCTGTCCATGGATTCTCCAGGCAACAACGCTAGAGTGGGTAGCCATTCCCTTCTCCAAGGGATCTTGCAAACCCAGGGACTGAACTCATGTCTCTTGAATTGCAGGTGGATTCTTTACTGTCTGAGCCACCAGCGAAGCCATCACATAGGGCTGTAACAATAACAACAACGAAACCTCTCCAGGGACTTCCCTGGTGGTCCAGTGGCTAAGACTCTGTGCTCCTAATGTGGGGGACCTGGCTTTGATCCCTGGTCAGGGAACTAGATCCCACATACCATAACTAAGACCCAGTGCAGCCAAATAAACACATTAAAAAAAAACTTAATTAAACAAAAACAAAAACAACAACAACAAAACACTTCTCCACATGGATATTTGAGCAGAAACTGAAAGAAAGGAGGAAAAGAGCCATAGAATCATGGAGCTCTCAAGAGGAAGAGCATCCTAGGCCAAGAGAAGAAAGGTTGCAAGGGGTCTGAGGTCGGGGTATGCCCCATATGTTCAAAGAGTCAAGCGAAAAAAAAAAAAAAATAGAGGGCCTCCCTGGTAGCTCAATGGTGAAGAGTTTGCCTGCCAATGCAGGAGACATGGGTTTGATCCCTGATCCAGGAAGATCCCACATGCTGCGGAACAACGAAACCCATAAGCCACAACTATTGAACCTGTGCTCTAGAGCCTCGGAGCCGCAACTATTGAGCCCATATACTGCAACTACTGAAGCCCGTGTGCCCTAGAGCCCGAGTTCCATAACAAAGAGAAGTCACCACAACAAGAAGCCTGCTCACCTCAACTAGAGAGTAGCACCCACTCCCTGCAATGAAAGAAGAGCCTGTGGTAGCAGAAACCCAGAATAATCAAAAATAAGTAAACAAACAAACAAAAAAAAGAGGGCCATGGTGTAAAATAAGAGAAATGCCAGGATTAGGCTACATAGGGCTGCACACAACCAGGGTAAGAAGCGAGGGTTCACTCTTCTGGAAATACATCATTCTTATGCCTCTAGGTTCTACAGGGATGCTCTCGTTTTCTTTGTTACTTTTTCCTAGCTGTACCATGTGGCATGCAGTATCTTATTTCCCTGACCAGGGATCGAAGTTGTACCCCCGCAAGTGGAAGCCCGAGTCCCAACCACTGGACCGTCAGTGAAGTCCCTTATTCTGGACATTGGTAAATTTTTGCTTTTTAATTTTCTTCATCAGTCTTTATAGGGATTTTTAATCTTACTAGTCTCTACAAAGAACCAATTCTTGGTTTTGCTGATGCTCTTTATGAATGTTTTCTTTCTCACTAATTTCTGTTTTTGTCATATTTTCTTCCTTCTACTTTTTGGGAGTTTACTATGCTATTATTTTTTCCCTAACTTCTTGAGATGGGTGAGTGTAAACCATAAAAATCTCTTTAACTCAGCTTTATTCACACCCAAGGAGGTTTCTATATACACTATTTTTCATTATCATTCAGTTATTTCTAATTTCTAGTGTAATTTGTCCTTTGACCCATGGGTTATACATAAATGGAGTGACTTAATTTTGAAATATCTGGGGCAGAGTGTGTGTTTCCAGTCACCCTTTTCTTATTGTTCTCAATTATGCCAATAGCAGAGAGCATAATTATGTGTGATTTTAATCTTTTAGGATGTGTTGAACTATCTCTATGTCCAGGACATATATGGTCAATTTTTATAAATGTTCCACACATGCTCTTGAGGAATATATGTACCTTTAGCTGTTAGGTTATTGTTGTTTAGTTGCTAAGTCATATCTAACTCTTTTGTGACCCTATTGACTGTAGTCTGCCAGGCTCCTCTGTCCATGGAATTTCCCAGGTAATAATACTGGAGTGGGTTGCCATTTCTTCCCCCAAGGGATATTCCTGACTGAGGGACTGAACCTGTGTCTCCTGCTTTGGCAGACAGATTCTTTACCACTGAGCCACCATGGTTAGTTAGGTACTGGATTCTATAAAAGCCCATCAGTGAAGTTAGTTATTTGTTATTCAAATCCTCTATATTCTTTTAACATATTAATATGGCTGCTCTGGGTCTTAGCTGCAGCATGTGAGCTTTTTGATCTTTGTTGCAGGATCTTCAGTCGCAGCATGTGGAGTCTAGTTTCCTGACTAAGGATTGAACCCAGGTTCGCTGGATTGGAAGCATGCAATCTTAGTCAGTGGACCGCCAGGGAAGTCCCTATATTCTGTTTTTCTGACTGCTTGTTATATCAAATGCTGTGAGAGAAATGTAAATGTAAAACACCTTGATTGTGAATTTTTGTCGTGCAAATTCTTGCTTTCTATATTTTGAGGCCTTTTTTGGGGGGGGGGTAATGATAGATTTAAAGTTCATATATATTCCCAATAAATGGAAACTTTTATTTTTTGAAGTAATAAACTTTTAACTCTAGAAATGATTTCTGGCTTAAGACAGGTATTATCTGTCATTTATATAGTATTTTCAGCTTCCTTTTGGTGTATGTTTTCATGGTATATGGTTTTTCCATTTTTTAATCTTCAAACCTTCTGCTTATTTGTATCAAAGTTTCTCAGCCTCGGCACTACTGACACTTTGGACAAGATAATTCTTTGTGGTAGGGGGCAGTCCCGTACACTGTAGTTCAGCATCTTCCCAAGCTTGTCAACAATATTCCCTTAGCTCCTTCCAGTTATGACAATCAAAAATCTCCAGACACTGTCAAATGTCCCTTTCAGGCCAATCACCCTCAGTTGAAAAACCTTGGTTTATATAATATTTTAGGTAGTCTTCTGTAAACAGTAGACAACTGAATTATTATTCAGCGTGATAATCTTTGCGTTTTCATGGGAACACTTAATCTATTCACATGTAATGTAATATTAGTAAACTCTGCTTTTGTGTACCTCAAAATACCTATAATTATCCTTCTGGGATATCCAGCTGAGCTATTTTCCTCTGCAAGAACAGAAAGAACATGTAGCCTCAAAGCTACAGAGTGATGTTATTTTACTTTCTGCTGCAGAACCCCTGCCTGGTCACCTGGTGATTGTATACAAGTCAAAACATGGCACCTCCTTTGGGCGGATGCTGCCCACCTGGCAAGTAGAAGATATCTTTGTAGGAACTAGAAAAAGGTACTCTTTTCTCTGGGTGGAAGCAGTTCAGAAGCCAGGCAGGGCTCTGGAGGCTAGATTTTTGCTTCCACTAATCCCCTGGCAGGGGGTCCTTGTAAAACAAACAATCTGCAGAAAGAATTGCAGAAAGAAGTCTTAGTCTTCTGGTTTCCACTGCAGATACTGAGAAATTAGGCATCAACCTATCTGCTACTTCTTGGAAGATAACCTATTTATTTATCACAGATTTGTCTTTGGTTGTCAGCAGTTTTACTACGATGCATTTTAAGTATGTATTTCTTTTCATTGACCAGCTTGGGACTCATCAGGCTTCCCAAATCTGCGGATTGTTGTTTTATGCTCATTTGAGGGAATTCTCAGCCATCGTCTCCTCAAATATGCCTCCGTCCCCAACCACTTCTTATCTTCTGGGACTCTCATTAAAAGCATGTTAAGTCTTCTTCGTTTCTTTTTCCGTCTTGTATATGTTCTATCATTTTCTTTCTTTCAACCTGGGTAAGTTCTTCAGAGCCATTGTTCAATTCTCCCCTCAACTATGTATAATCTGTTAATATGTTCACTGAGCTCCCAATTTTGGTTATTGTATTTTTCAGTTTTGGAAGTTCTATTTAATTCTTTTTCCAACCTGTTACAGCAGCTTTTTAATTTTTTTAGATTTCTGTTCTTGCAGATATTTTCAAGCTCATTAAAAAAAAAAAAATTAATGGTCCAGTGGGTAAGGACACCGCCTTGCAGTGCAGGGGGCGCCGGTTCAATCCCTAGCCTGGGAAGATCCCACGTGCCACGGAGCGGCTGGACTGATGTGTCCAATTACCAAGCTGGAGCTCTGGAGCGCATGCGCCCAGAGCCGGTGCTCTGCGACAACAGAGGCCACTGCGATGGGAGGCCCACATGGGCTAAAGAACAAAGATGGATGAAAATCGATAAATGAAAGACCAATAGAAGTGACCTGCCTGCCCCCCTCTCTGTCCACCTGCCCCCCAAAAATATGTCGAAAAAAATTTATTTACATGTAGTCATGGCAGTTGTTTAGAGCCTGCCTAAACCCTACAATATCTGAAGTTTTTTGTGGAACTTTATGTTGTCTGTGGTCTCTATTGGTTATTACTCAGAGTAGCCTGTTATGTTTTGGAACTGATTACCTTTGATTGCTGGTCATTATACTTGGAAAACACCATTTTTGAGATTGAGTCTTTAAGATAATGGTACAACTCTCTACAAAGGATTTTCTTTCACTTATGCTGGGTGCCAGGGGAGATGACTAGAATTCACTCAGGCCTAATAAGAGTTGAGGCTCCCTGGGCCACCTGTATCAACAAGTCTGAAGTGCTCCAGGGCTGGGTGACTTCGACTTCACTCTTACTCTGAAGGTATAGTTCTTCACGGTCCCAGCTTACAGAGGGAAGAGCATATTAGATTTCTTACCTAAGTTTTGATGTCTGTCTCCCTTGCCCTGTAAGGCTACCAACACTCCAGTTTGATTTCACAGATATTCCTCCCAGATTAGCAAGTGTTTTTAGAGAATAAGAAGCTTCGAGTGCTCAGCTTACATCTTTGGTGTTTTGCTTTCCAACTTTTTTTGGTTCTTCAGAGCCATTGTTCAATTCTCCCCTCAACTATGTATAATCTGTTAATATGTTCACTGAGCTCCCAATTTTGGTTATTGTATTTTTCAGTTTTGGAAGTTCTATTTAATTCTTTTTCCAACCTGTTACAGCAGCTTTTTAATTTTTTTAGATTTCTGTTCTTGCAGATATTTTCAAGCTCATTAAAAAAAAAAAAATTAATGGTCCAGTGGGTAAGGACACCGCCTTGCAGTGCAGGGGGCGCCGGTTCAATCCCTAGCCTGGGAAGATCCCACGTGCCACGGAGCGGCTGGACTGATGTGTCCAATTACCAAGCTGGAGCTCTGGAGCGCATGCGCCCAGAGCCGGTGCTCTGCGACAACAGAGGCCACTGCGATGGGAGGCCCACATGGGCTAAAGAACAAAGATGGATGAAAATCGATAAATGAAAGACCAATAGAAGTGACCTGCCTGCCCCCCTCTCTGTCCACCTGCCCCCCAAAAATATGTCGAAAAAAATTTATTTACATGTAGTCATGGCAGTTGTTTAGAGCCTGCCTAAACCCTACAATATCTGAAGTTTTTTGTGGAACTTTATGTTGTCTGTGGTCTCTATTGGTTATTACTCAGAGTAGCCTGTTATGTTTTGGAACTGATTACCTTTGATTGCTGGTCATTATACTTGGAAAACACCATTTTTGAGATTGAGTCTTTAAGATAATGGTACAACTCTCTACAAAGGATTTTCTTTCACTTATGCTGGGTGCCAGGGGAGATGACTAGAATTCACTCAGGCCTAATAAGAGTTGAGGCTCCCTGGGCCACCTGTATCAACAAGTCTGAAGTGCTCCAGGGCTGGGTGACTTCGACTTCACTCTTACTCTGAAGGTATAGTTCTTCACGGTCCCAGCTTACAGAGGGAAGAGCATATTAGATTTCTTACCTAAGTTTTGATGTCTGTCTCCCTTGCCCTGTAAGGCTACCAACACTCCAGTTTGATTTCACAGATATTCCTCCCAGATTAGCAAGTGTTTTTAGAGAATAAGAAGCTTCGAGTGCTCAGCTTACATCTTTGGTGTTTTGCTTTACCCTAGATTTTGACTCAGGTCTACAAATCTTGCCATTTTGTTAGTTCTTCAACACATTTAAGAAAATTAAAAAGAATATTTTTCTCAACCTTCAGAGTTGTCCTCAGAGGTCCTAATTACCTTGTCCGTTACTACTGGAAATGAAAATTCCCAGATTAAGTGCGAGGAGAAGCCAATAGGGGATTTCTAAACAGAGAAAGAAGGTAATCAGCTAGTTTATTTTGGTCACATTCTGTCAGATTCTGTATATAAACAGAAGGGATAACATATTTAAAACATTCCTCCAGAAAAGAAAATAACAGTATGAATTGTGTGAATTTGGTATTTGCACAATGTCTGCTTTACGCGAACGTGTGTTTTCTCCAGACTAGACAGTCAGCTCTTGAAGATTAACGATCGTTTCTGTCTCATGAACATCTACCGCTTTCTCTAGGATCCAGGACAAAATAAAACAAGAGCACCAGTCTTTGTGTCTTCTGTGTCACCATCCTGGGCCTCCAGGGCCCACCTAAGAAAAGCTAGATTCTTCAATTTGTCTCTTCCTTCGTCTCCTACCTACTTGTGGTTGAACATGAGCTGAACACTGAGAGCAATGAAAGCAACTGTACACCATGTTTGAGGATTTAATCAGAGTGCAAGGATGCATGAACTGGTAAAAACAAATACAGAGGTTGATACTGTTCAGTGATCTCGAACTTACAATGATGTCCAGCTTATATGACTTTCCACCCATAGCCATTGCAGATCTAAAATAAAATGTTAGCAGCGTCACTTTGGGGTGGCAGAAGAGCAGGCTTTTTTCCCTTGGCTGTGCTTATTACCATTCCCCCCAACCCTTATATAATGAAAATATATTCTGTAATAAGAAAAATTTGATTGATATAAAATAGAGTTCCTTTCCCTTACAGATACACCTAGTCCACCACCTCAGAGCAGTATTTCTAGGTTCAGTCCATGTAATTAGCAGAGAAGGCTATATTCTCCTAATTCTACCCTTTCACCATGCTTAGTCTGCACACAGCTTTTCTCAGTTTTTTGGGCCACTCAGAATAAAGAGTAATATTTAGTCATTGGCAGAGGGTAGGTGGCTCATAAAATATATATTTGTTGAACTGAAAACAGATTGCAAAAAGCCAGACATTTACCCACATAATGGTAACAGAATATCACATATTTAAAACATGATCATTGTCTACCAAATAATCTGCATGTTATACTATCCTTATGGCATTATATAATCTCTTACACTCAAACTAAATACAAATGCTTTGAAGAATACCCAAGGGGAAAGTTATGGTTATGATGACTTCATGTATTGTCCCTGGAAAGTCGGTCTGCTCTATACTTAGTCATTCTGTGCAGTACTGTTCAATAAGACTTAACTGCCTCTCCTGCATGGGGGAATCAGACCTGCTTCCACTCCTTTACAGAAAAAACACCAAATGCCTGGAAGGAGCTTGAATTTGCAGGAAGAACGTCCACGTTCAGTTCAAGCCCCTGTGGGTTGAGTGCAGGGATGCCGTTTTCCATGTGCTTTCCTCTCCCGCTCTGGTTGGCATGACTCCTCATCTGCTTCCTCACAGGCGCTGCTGCTTTAGAGAGCAGACCATCTTTGTGAATGACTGGCTTAGGGAGTCTGTGCGGGAGGAGCCCCGAGCCTCCCTCCATGGGAACAGGAGAGGAGACGCTGAGGAACGGGCTGAGAGCAGCAGCTGAATGGAACGGGTCATGCTGCTTCTCTAGGCTGAAAAGGCCAATCCTGTAAAGGAGTCAATGAGAGCACCTCATCGGGGCTGACCCCAGCAGCCGCGTGCACACAGAGAGGGCTGGGAAACGCAGTTCTGCACGTGAGCTGGACAGTGAGATGCCCAGGCTGCTCTCCAGACACACTTATCCACTCATCTGTTTGATTCAATTTTATTTGTACAAAAGGTCGGTTGAGGCAAAGGCACATTAAGCCTTTAGAGATCATGGGCTATGCAAATAGACCCTTACTGGAGGATTAAGTCAGCTGAGGTCCCCCTCGGTGCTTTTCTGGAACTGAGGGACTGGAACTGGCAGTAGGAGGCGATGAATCACTCTTACTATATTTGAATGGCTTCTTTACAAAAATAGCAGGTGCTATAACAGAGCGGCCCCAGAAATACCTGGTAACAAACAATAAAGATACCTTCCTATAAAGAGAATGAACGTCATGTAATGGTCACGGTCAAAAAGCAAGTATGATAAATCAAGGCGCCAACTAAGGGGGGAGGTCCTTTTTTTCTTTATCACCAGATGAAGAACCAAGACTTTCTTCACCTGGAAACTTCTGCTTGTTATGATTACTACTCCAGAATAATTCCTAAATATGCAATAAACTACTTCTCAACAATTATGTGTTACCCAGCTGGCTTCATTGTCTAGTATATTCATTTCTTTAAACTATAAGATCTTGGCCATAAAAAGAAATGCATTTGAGTCAATCCTAATGAGGTGGATGAACTTGCATGACCCTGACCCGGTTCAAGTCCTGCTTTGTGGGTTGAAGAAAAACACCAAATGCCTGGAAGGAGCTTGAATTTGCAGGAAGAACGTCCACGCTCAGTTCAAGCCCCTGTGGGTTGAGTGCAGGGATGCCGTTTTCCATGTGCTTTCCTCTCCCGCTCTGGTTGGCATGACTCCTCATCTGCTTCCTCACAGGCGCTGCTGCTTTAGAGAGCAGACCATCTTTGTGAATGACTGGCTTAGGGAGTCTGTGCGGGAGGAGCCCCGAGCCTCCCTCCATGGGAACAGGAGAGGAGACGCTGAGGAACGGGCTGAGAGCAGCAGCTGAATGGAACGGGTCATGCTGCTTCTCTAGGCTGAAAAGGCCAATCCTGTAAAGGAGTCAATGAGAGCACCTCATCGGGGCTGACCCCAGCAGCCGCGTGCACACAGAGAGGGCTGGGAAACGCAGTTCTGCACGTGAGCTGGACAGTGAGATGCCCAGGCTGCTCTCCAGACACACTTATCCACTCATCTGTTTGATTCAATTTTATTTGTACAAAAGGTCGGTTGAGGCAAAGGCACATTAAGCCTTTAGAGATCATGGGCTATGCAAATAGACCCTTACTGGAGGATTAAGTCAGCTGAGGTCCCCCTCGGTGCTTTTCTGGAACTGAGGGACTGGAACTGGCAGTAGGAGGCGATGAATCACTCTTACTATATTTGAATGGCTTCTTTACAAAAATAGCAGGTGCTATAACAGAGCGGCCCCAGAAATACCTGGTAACAAACAATAAAGATACCTTCCTATAAAGAGAATGAACGTCATGTAATGGTCACGGTCAAAAAGCAAGTATGATAAATCAAGGCGCCAACTAAGGGGGGAGGTCCTTTTTTTCTTTATCACCAGATGAAGAACCAAGACTTTCTTCACCTGGAAACTTCTGCTTGTTATGATTACTACTCCAGAATAATTCCTAAATATGCAATAAACTACTTCTCAACAATTATGTGTTACCCAGCTGGCTTCATTGTCTAGTATATTCATTTCTTTAAACTATAAGATCTTGGCCATAAAAAGAAATGCATTTGAGTCAATCCTAATGAGGTGGATGAACTTAGAACCTATTATACAAAGTGAAGTGAGTCAGAAAGAGAAGGATAAATATAGTATACTAACACATATATAAAAAATAAATAAAATATAAGATTTCAAAAGAGTTAAGATTAGTTTTCTGTGGATTGTAGAAGTAAATGATCAGGAACTCAATGTAAATATGAGTGATATAGTATCTTGATACTGATTCAGACTTCACCAAAAATGTATTTAAATCACTAATTAGGAAGACTCAATAAAATCATTTGTTAATCCCTTAAAGATATATTGTTGTTTAGTTGCTAAGTTGTGCTTGACTCTTTCGCGACTCAAGGACTGTGGTTCCCTTGTCCATGGGATTTTCCAGGCAAGCATACTGGAGTGGGTTGTCATTTACTTCTCCAGAAAGGTATATTACTGTTGATTATTATGTCTTTAATATATAGTTTTATAACTGAGAGATGTCTAGAGATTTTAAATTACCTTAAGATACTGCCAATTTCCAAAAATGCCTGGAAATATGTGCTGGAATCTCTATTTTCTTGTTTTTACATTAAGAAATCACCAGATTAATAGACTCAAGATAATCATAAGATGATCCCTACAGATGAAGACAAAGCACTTGACAAAATTCATTGCCCAGTTGTGACAACTCTAAGTACACTAGGAACAGAAGAAAACTTCCCCAGTTTTATAAAGTACATGTAACAAAAACCTACAGCTAACATCACATTTCTTTAGTCAAGGACTAAATGTATGCTTCCTAAGAACGAGAACAATTCAACAGTCTCTTCAGTATGATTGGGGAGGTTTTTGACAAGTCAGGGAAAAAGGCACAGAGATTGGAAAAGAAGCAATACTCTTTTTTTTTTTTTTTTGCTGACAACATGATTGTGTTTGTAAAAAATCCTAAGGAATCTCAAAAAAACCCTATTAGAATTAAAGTGCATTTACCAAAGTCACAGGACACAACGGAAAGAGGTAATTTGACCAAGGAGACGCAAATAGTAATAGAGGAGCCAGAATTCAAACCCAGGCAGTCTGACTCTGGAGCATTCCTCTAAGCTAATATTACTTATACGGCCACTTAATAATCAAAGTGTTACTACAGGGTTTCCCTTGGTGGTCCAGTGGGTAAAGACACTGCCTTGCAGTGCAAGGGGCACCGGTTCGATCCCTGGCCTGGGAAGATCCCACGTGCCATGGAGCGGCTGGACCGATGTGTCCAATCACCGAGCCGGAACTCTGGAGCGCATGCGCCCAGAGTTGGCACTCTGCAACAACAGTGGTCACCGCGATGGGAGGCCCACAGGAGCCAAAGAACAAAGACGGATGAAAATACAGAAATGAAAGACCAATAGAAGTGGCCCGCCCGTCCCCCTCCCTCCCCACCCCACCCTCCAAAAAGATAAATAAATAAATTAAAAAAAAAAAAGTGTTACTACAGTACACATATACCCAAACACTAATGCCATTTCTCTTCTTCAATTACCAACAGATTCACCCTAAATTTTCATTAAGACGTAGAAAAAAATAAGACATGAATCTGGAATCCTCATCCTATATATATAAAAAGCATGAATGCTGACTGCCTAATAAAATGAAAACTGTAGATCTATTTCTTATACAGGCTAGTGCATTTCACACTGGAAAGAACCTCACTAACACAGCCCAGATACCCAGATAAGTCACACATGCTCAAGGTCACCGCAGCGTTTACCTCTAACAGTAGAAAACAAAACTTGAAAGAGTACTGATAATATATCAAGGCCATCATTCTTGTATAGGAAGGATAGCATATTCACTGACAAGTTCAAAACCAGAATTAAAAAAAAAACTGGTGTAGATTTCAAAAGTAAGGCACCAATATCCATTAGCCATAAGCCAATGTAAAGGTTTGTAGCATTTATGTCTTTAAAAAAGAAGCTCGGAGTTATCATTAGGGACTTTGCATATGGATTTTTAAGTAGTTATAATCAAAGCTGTACCAGAAGTAACATGAATAAGATGATAACTAGCATTGCTAAATGAACAGTATTTATTGAACCTACTCTCAAATAATGAAGTTTTGAAAGGCAGCCAGTCCACCAAGGCTGGACAGGCCAGAGGCAGACAAAATTACCACAGGAGACTCAGGTAGCTTTGTCATGTTGAGCTCCATCACGGAAATTGCCAGCAAAATAGACAAGACGGTATGCATTTGGTGTAGCTGGAACACAGCCACAGAAAAACCATTCCATGTTAGCAATACCAATATGAAGGCTCTTTATGAAGATCCTAAGTTTAAAATACAGAGTTGCAGCACTGTTTAGGCCAGTAGTGGCTACCACCTCAAACTAAAAGGTCTGTCTTTGAGTGACAGGTGGTATGGCATTAGTAAAGTCTTAGGCTTTTTAGGTTAAACTGGCTGCCATGGATAGTAACATCCTGTCCTTGCTGCCTTATCGTTGCTTCATTCCGCTGCATGTAAATTATGAACTTTGAGCTCCTTTTCTGATGAAAGACCCTGATTATCTACCCAATTTTGCCTTACAATACCTCTTGTGGCCCAAGGACAGGACTGCAGCATGAATGGTCCAAGGCTGTGTGTATGGTCTACTGACAATGAAATTATGGTGCCCCTGAGGCGAATACAGTATGGCATTGTGAGAGGGAGCATGGTGTGGTGGGAAAACTTGAATAAGTTATTCTGTATCTCTGGATCTCAGAGATATTTTTCACTGAATACCTAATTTGTAATGCCGAAAAAAAAAAAAAAAACACCCGAATTTACAGTGCTTTTATGAAGATGAAAGGAGATGCCTGGCACATATAAGATGCTAAATATGTATGTGAGCATGCATATTTGCACATGTAATACATTCACCCACACTCGCTAACTCACTCACGCTCTCATACACATCCAAGCATGTGCACACACGTGTGTGAAGAGCTGATAGTTGAGGTTAATTTGTTGGCCATAACATGGCCCAAGGATGGACTGCTGTAATTGGCTTCACTTATTTTCAGTGTGGCAGCAAGGACTTGGAGAAATATATCAATTCTGGGTCTAGACAGTCAGGAGTTGGTGGAGGGTTCCACAGCTTCAACAATTTTCTTTGACCCTCTCAGGTTTGTGGACTGAGACTTAGGGGGTAGCTTTGATTTCACTGTTGACAGCTCTCAAATAATGAAGTTTTGAAAGGCAGCCAGTCCACCAAGGCTGGACAGGCCAGAGGCAGACAAAATTACCACAGGAGACTCAGGTAGCTTTGTCATGTTGAGCTCCATCACGGAAATTGCCAGCAAAATAGACAAGACAGTATGCATTTGGTGTAGCTGGAACACAGCCACAGAAAAACCATTCCATGTTAGCAATACCAATATGAAGGCTCTTTATGAAGATCCTAAGTTTAAAATACAGAGTTGCAGCACTGTTTAGGCCAGTAGTGGCTACCACCTCAAACTAAAAGGTCTGTCTTTGAGTGACAGGTGGTATGGCATTAGTAAAGTCTTAGGCTTTTTAGGTTAAACTGGCTGCCATGGATAGTAACATCCTGTCCTTGCTGCCTTATCGTTGCTTCATTCCGCTGCATGTAAATTATGAACTTTGAGCTCCTTTTCTGATGAAAGACCCTGATTATCTACCCAATTTTGCCTTACAATACCTCTTGTGGCCCAAGGACAGGACTGCAGCATGAATGGTCCAAGGCTGTGTGTATGGTCTACTGACAATGAAATTATGGTGCCCCTGAGGCGAATACAGTATGGCATTGTGAGAGGGAGCATGGTGTGGTGGGAAAACTTGAATAAGTTATTCTGTATCTCTGGATCTCAGAGATATTTTTCACTGAATACCTAATTTGTAATGCCGAAAAAAAAAAAAAAAACACCCGAATTTACAGTGCTTTTATGAAGATGAAAGGAGATGCCTGGCACATATAAGATGCTAAATATGTATGTGAGCATGCATATTTGCACATGTAATACATTCACCCACACTCGCTAACTCACTCACGCTCTCATACACATCCAAGCATGTGCACACACGTGTGTGAAGAGCTGATAGTTGAGGTTAATTTGTTGGCCATAACATGGCCCAAGGATGGACTGCTGTAATTGGCTTCACTTATTTTCAGTGTGGCAGCAAGGACTTGGAGAAATATATCAATTCTGGGTCTAGACAGTCAGGAGTTGGTGGAGGGTTCCACAGCTTCAACAATTTTCTTTGACCCTCTCACTATGGTTTTGATCTTTATCTCGGTGGTTCTGAGTATTTTATTCTTTGTTTAAATATTGGGATGAGGCATGAAATTGAACATTTAAACACTGAAGACCATAAACTAAGAAGGAATTTAAACAGGAGGTAGGGCAGTTAAGGGGCTTATTAAAGCCAAGTTGTAGCAGGTTACAGCTCTGTACAACCAGGGAACCTCAATCACTACGTGAGTACTCTCAGCTCTATTTTGAAATTCCTTTTCGACTCCCTGCCATTCTAATAACAATGAATTAAGTCTCTAAATCCCCTAAACCCTATTTTGATTTATCTAGATGTATGACTTTGTTACTTTAAGCATAGAACTACTTCTTAACTAGTTAAAAACCATGCCTGAAGTGACAATTTCTTTAAAGAAAGGAACCTACAATCAACATGTAAAGTTCCCAGTAAAGACATTAAGAGACTTTCACTTAAAAACTGGAGAAACAGGGACCTTCCTGCCTTCAGTTCAATTGCTCAGTTTTGTTTGACTCTCTGCAGCCCCATGAACTGCAGCTCCTTAGGCTCCCCTGTCCTTCACCATTCCCTGGAGCCTGCTCAACCTCATGTCCATTGACTCAATGATGCCATCCAACCATCTCGTCCTCTGTCATCCCCTTCTTTTGTGACCTTCTATTTTTCCCAACATCAGGCTTTTTTCCAATAAGTCGTCTCTTTGCATCAGGTGGCCAAAGTACTGGAGCTTCAGCTTCAGCTCGGTCCTTCAAAGAATATTTTAGGTTGATTTCCTTTAGGATTGACTGGTTTGAATAAACTCCCTTGCACATATAAGATGCTAAATATGTATGTGAGCATGCATATTTGCACATGTAATACATTCACCCACACTCGCTAACTCACTCACGCCTCATACACATCCAAGCATGTGCACACACGTGTGTGAAGAGCTGATAGTTGAGGTTAATTTGTTGGCCATAACATGGCCCAAGGATGGACTGCTGTAATTGGCTTCACTTATTTTCAGTGTGGCAGCAAGGACTTGGAGAAATATATCAATTCTGGGTCTAGACAGTCAGGAGTTGGTGGAGGGTTCCACAGCTTCAACAATTTTCTTTGACCCTCTCACTATGGTTTTGATCTTTATCTCGGTGGTTCTGAGTATTTTATTCTTTGTTTAAATATTGGGATGAGGCATGAAATTGAACATTTAAACACTGAAGACCATAAACTAAGAAGGAATTTAAACAGGAGGTAGGGCAGTTAAGGGGCTTATTAAAGCCAAGTTGTAGCAGGTTACAGCTCTGTACAACCAGGGAACCTCAATCACTACGTGAGTACTCTCAGCTCTATTTTGAAATTCCTTTTCGACTCCCTGCCATTCTAATAACAATGAATTAAGTCTCTAAATCCCCTAAACCCTATTTTGATTTATCTAGATGTATGACTTTGTTACTTTAAGCATAGAACTACTTCTTAACTAGTTAAAAACCATGCCTGAAGTGACAATTTCTTTAAAGAAAGGAACCTACAATCAACATGTAAAGTTCCCAGTAAAGACATTAAGAGACTTTCACTTAAAAACTGGAGAAACAGGGACCTTCCTGCCTTCAGTTCAATTGCTCAGTTTTGTTTGACTCTCTGCAGCCCCATGAACTGCAGCTCCTTAGGCTCCCCTGTCCTTCACCATTCCCTGGAGCCTGCTCAACCTCATGTCCATTGACTCAATGATGCCATCCAACCATCTCGTCCTCTGTCATCCCCTTCTTTTTTGACCTTCTATTTTTCCCAACATCAGGCTTTTTTCCAATAAGTCGTCTCTTTGCATCAGGTGGCCAAAGTACTGGAGCTTCAGCTTCAGCTCGGTCCTTCCAAAGAATATTTTAGGTTGATTTCCTTTAGGATTGACTGGTTTGATCTCCTTGCAGTCCAAGGGACTCTCAAGAGCCTTCTCCAACAGCACAGTTCAACGGCATCCTTTGAACTGCCTTGAACAACTAACTGCCTTAAACAACTAAAAACCTGGACAAAATATGTACAGCAATGTTTTTCAGACACTGGCTGACAGATAGTGCTGGCCCTGTGATCTGAGAAAAGAGAAGCAAAGGGAGTCCTGAGGTTGTGTCAGCTTACTGCCTGGAGGCAGTTTCCAGAGTACATCCCAAGAATGGGGAACCCAAACAGAGCTTGGTGGTTTTACTGGGCTGAAGAGACTGAAGGAGAGATCCAAGAGGGTATAGTGACTAGAACATTTGTGAAATGGAGAATGAGAGAGACGGGTGCTGCAGAGAAGGAAAGAGAGAGGCACACATTCCACACACACTTCTATTTAGAGGCAGGCCTCCCTGGAGTCTTTAGCTGAGTACAGATCTACACGCGTGTTAGAGGAAACTATGTAACACCATTATGTAAAGGAGTTAGGAGAACCATTCCCAGAGTTCACACAGGGCTGGGAAAAGTGTTTTCAAGAAGTAGAGAGACCTTGTATTACAGAAGAAATTAGAATCTTCACAAGTGTATTGCCATAAAGAAGGCTGAGCACTGAAGAACTGATGCTGCAAACTGTGGTGTTGGAGAAGGCTCTTGAGAGTCCCTTGGACTGCAAGGAGATCAAACCAGTCAATCCTAAAGGAAATCAACCTGGAATATTCGTTGGAAGGACCCAGCTGAAGCTAAAGTTCCAATATTTTGGCCACCTGATGTGAAGAGACAACTCACTGGAAAAGAGCCTGATGTTGGGAAAAATAGAAGGTCAAAAAAGAAGGGGATGACAGAGGATGAGACGGGTCTCACTGACCCAATGGACATGAGTTTGAGCAAGCTCTGAGACATGGTTAAGGACAGGAAGATTCCTCAGGCTTTTCCAATAAGTCGTCAATCCATTCTCCTCTGTCATCCCCTTCTTTGACCTTCTATTTCCCAACATCAGGCTGGCCAAAAGTACTGGAGCTTCAGCTTCAGCTCGGTCCTTCCAAAGAATATTTTAGGTTGATTTCCTTTAGGATTGACTGGTTTGATCTCCTTGCAGTCCAAGGGACTCTCAAGAGCCTTCTCCAACAGCACAGTTCAACGGCATCCTTTGAACTGCCTTGAACAACTAACTGCCTTAAACAACTAAAAACCTGGACAAAATATGTACAGCAATGTTTTTCAGACACTGGCTGACAGATAGTGCTGGCCCTGTGATCTGAGAAAAGAGAAGCAAAGGGAGTCCTGAGGTTGTGTCAGCTTACTGCCTGGAGGCAGTTTCCAGAGTACATCCAAGAATGGGGAACCCAAACAGAGCTTGGTGGTTTTACTGGGCTGAAGAGACTGAAGGAGAGATCCAAGAGGGTATAGTGACTAGAACATTTGTGAAATGGAGAATGAGAGAGACGGGTGCTGCAGAGAAGGAAAGAGAGAGGCACACATTCCACACACACTTCTATTTAGAGGCAGGCCTCCCTGGAGTCTTTAGCTGAGTACAGATCTACACGCGTGTTAGAGGAAACTATGTAACACCATTATGTAAAGGAGTTAGGAGAACCATTCCCAGAGTTCACACAGGGCTGGGAAAAGTGTTTTCAAGAAGTAGAGAGACCTTGTATTACAGAAGAAATTAGAATCTTCACAAGTGTATTGCCATAAAGAAGGCTGAGCACTGAAGAACTGATGCTGCAAACTGTGGTGTTGGAGAAGGCTCTTGAGAGTCCCTTGGACTGCAAGGAGATCAAACCAGTCAATCCTAAAGGAAATCAACCTGGAATATTCGTTGGAAGGACCCAGCTGAAGCTAAAGTTCCAATATTTTGGCCACCTGATGTGAAGAGACAACTCACTGGAAAAGAGCCTGATGTTGGGAAAAATAGAAGGTCAAAAAAGAAGGGGATGACAGAGGATGAGACGGTTGGATGGCATCACTGACCCAATGGACATGAGTTTGAGCAAGCTCTGAGACATGGTTAAGGACAGGGAAGCCTGGTGTGCTGCAGTCCATGGGGTTGCAAAGAGTTGTACATGACTGAGCGACTGAACTGATTGCCATAGTAGTGGGAGATATGTTAGTCCTAAAGTAAAGACTGCTTTGGACCCATTATAACAAAGCTTAAAAGTAATCCCTGAAAGGATCCAACTGATTTCAGGTAATTTAACTACATTCCAAAGCAAAGTAAAGCAAACAAGAATATAAAATTAACAATGTCTGGTACCCAATAAAAACCAACCGGGCAAGAAAAGAAACTCATGAACCAGAAAACAATATAAGTAAAAACATACTCAGAAATGAAAAGGATGAAATAAATAGTAGACAGGGCTATAAAGACACTTTTAATACATATGTTTCACATGTCCAAGAAGTAGAAGAAAACAAACATGAGGACAAAAGAGACGTAAAAAGCCAAACATATGGAGACTAAAATATACCATCTGAAATTACAAATACACTGAATTAGATTAACAGTAGAAACGTAAAGATACCACATTAGAAATCATCATTAGAAAATGAAGTGCAGGGCTTCCCTGATGGTCCAGTGGGTAGAGAGTCCGCCTAGCAGTGCAGGGGGCACTGGTTCGATCCCTAGCTCAGGAAGATCCCATGTGCCGCAGAGCTGCTGGACCGGTGTGTCCAATTGCGAGCCAGGGCTCTGGAGCACATGCACCTTTGCTCTGCAACAAAAGAGATCACTGCAATGGGAGGCCCACACAGGCCAGAGAATAAAGATGGATGAAAATAAATAAGTAAAAAACCAATAAAAGAGGATATATATATATATATAATGAAGTGCATACTGACAAAAGACAATAAAATGAACAGAGCATCACTGATCTATGGGACAGTATCAAACAATATGACATTCATGAATATGGAGTTTTAGAAGGAAAAGAGATCTGGGGAGAAAGGGGACAGAAAAAAAAATTTGTTTTGAAGAAATAATGGCTAACATTTTCCCTAAATTGATTAAACTTATAAAACCCACAGATCCAAAGAGTTCAAATAAAAGCAGAATAAAATAAAGAAAACAATTACAAGGAGCACCATAATCAGATGGCCGAAACGATAAAAAGAAAATCTTAAAAGCACCCAGAGAAAAAACACACATTACAGAAGACCAAAGATAAGAATTACAGCATATTTCTTATCATAAAGTATTCAAGCCAATGGGCAGTGGATAGACATCTTTAAAGCACTAGAAGAAGAAAGCCTGTCAACTGAGAATTTTTTACTCAGTTAAAAAAAACCTCTCAAAATGAATGCAAAATAGAACTTTGAAACAGAAAAACATGGAAAGAATTAATTATAGCATACCTGTACTACTGTATATGTTAAAGGAAGTTCTTCAGGCTAAAGACATTGATAAAAGATAGAAGCATAAAGGAAAAAAGAGTGTCCAAAACAGAAAATAAGTAGGTAAATATTAAAATTGTTTCTCAAAAAAATTAAGAGAAGTATAATAACATATTAAATAAAATAAATGATAGTAGCACAGAGGAAAGGAAGGGAGAAATGAAATTATATGAAGTTCTACCCTTTACATAAAATGATATATTTTCTGAGGATAAACAAGGACAAGTTAAAGATGTATATTATAAACATAAAAGCAAAAAAAGGTAAAACAAAGACACTGGCAACAAGCCAATAATAAATATACAATGAAGTAATAAGTAAGAAACTTGAATAATCCAAACTCAGGCAAAGAGGGGAAAAAAAGGAACAAAGAGCAGGTGAGACAAATAGAAATAAAACAGCAAGACAGTGACTATCAACCCAACCATATCAATAATTACAATGTTTACTGTATAAATGTCCCAATTAGAAGGCAGAAATTTTAACACTGGATAAAAAGCAAGCCCCAACTATATGCATTTTTTTAAAAGCCCACTTAAAAAGAGAAAACATATACAGATTAAAAGAAAAAGGATGGAAAAGATAGACCATGCACACAAAGCCACGGGAAAGCTGCAGTGACCAAATCAATCAGGCAAAGCAGACTTCAGAACAAGAAATATTACCAGGAAAGAAAAGAATATCATTTCAGAGTGATAAAGGGGTCAAACTCATCAAAAGGACATATAATCCTAAATGTGAATGTACTCAGCATCAGAATTTCAGAACACATAAAGTTAAAACTCATAGAACTAAAAAGAGGAAAAGAAAAACTTAGAGAAATTTGAGTTCTTTTGTCTTAGTAACTGAGAAAACAAGCTGATAGAAAAACTAATAAAGGTACAGAAGTCTGGAACAACAATACCAATCCAATTTAGTTAGATAGACCACTCCACCCAGTGACAACAGAATACACACATTCTGGACCATAAAATAAGTCTCAATAAATCTGGAAGAAATAAAATCACCTGAAGTCTATTTTCTAAGCATAACAGAATTACACTTGAAATTAGTAAGAGAAAGATAACGAGAAAATCCCTTATATTTGGAAGCAAAGCAACACACTTCAAAGTAATCTATGGGTCAAAGAAATCACAAGGGAAACTAGAAAATATTTTTAATCAAACGAAATGAAAAACATTAATGTATAAAAATTTATAGGATATAATTAAAGCATTACTTGGAGGAAATTTTAGAGATTAAACATTATATGAAGTTCTACCCTTTACATAAAATGATATATTTTCTGAGGATAAACAAGGACAAGTTAAAGATGTATATTATAAACATAAAAGCAAAAAAAGGTAAAACAAAGACACTGGCAACAAGCCAATAATAAATATACAATGAAGTAATAAGTAAGAAACTTGAATAATCCAAACTCAGGCAAAGAGGGGAAAAAAAGGAACAAAGAGCAGGTGAGACAAATAGAAATAAAACAGCAAGACAGTGACTATCAACCCAACCATATCAATAATTACAATGTTTACTGTATAAATGTCCCAATTAGAAGGCAGAAATTTTAACACTGGATAAAAAGCAAGCCCCAACTATATGCATTTTTTTAAAAGCCCACTTAAAAAGAGAAAACATATACAGATTAAAAGAAAAAGGATGGAAAAGATAGACCATGCACACAAAGCCACGGGAAAGCTGCAGTGACCAAATCAATCAGGCAAAGCAGACTTCAGAACAAGAAATATTACCAGGAAAGAAAAGAATATCATTTCAGAGTGATAAAGGGGTCAAACTCATCAAAAGGACATATAATCCTAAATGTGAATGTACTCAGCATCAGAATTTCAGAACACATAAAGTTAAAACTCATAGAACTAAAAAGAGGAAAAGAAAAACTTAGAGAAATTTGAGTTCTTTTGTCTTAGTAACTGAGAAAACAAGCTGATAGAAAAACTAATAAAGGTACAGAAGTCTGGAACAACAATACCAATCCAATTTAGTTAGATAGACCACTCCACCCAGTGACAACAGAATACACACATTCTGGACCATAAAATAAGTCTCAATAAATCTGGAAGAAATAAAATCACCTGAAGTCTATTTTCTAAGCATAACAGAATTACACTTGAAATTAGTAAGAGAAAGATAACGAGAAAATCCCTTATATTTGGAAGCAAAGCAACACACTTCAAAGTAATCTATGGGTCAAAGAAATCACAAGGGAAACTAGAAAATATTTTTAATCAAACGAAATGAAAAACATTAATGTA
This sequence comes from Tragulus kanchil, assembly GCA_022376925.1. Lineage (NCBI taxonomy): Eukaryota > Metazoa > Chordata > Mammalia > Artiodactyla > Tragulidae > Tragulus > Tragulus kanchil. Next base: position 130,696,869 of record JAIOJX010000032.1, on the reverse strand, counting down.
TAAAAATTTATAGGATATAATTAAAGCATTACTTGGAGGAAATTTTAGAGCATTAAACATCTATATTAGAAAAGAAGGGGGCTTCTTTGGTGGTCCAGTGGGTAAAGAGTCCACCATGCAGTGCAAGGGGCACCAAGTTCGATCCCTGGCCCAGGAAGATCCCATGTGCCGTGGAGCAGTTGGGCCAGTGTGTCCAATTACGAGCCAGTGCTTTGGGGCGCATGTGCCCAGAGCCGGTGCTCTACAATGAGAGAGGCTACTGCAATGGGAGGCCCACACAGACTAAAGAATAAAGATTTATGAAAATAAATAAATAATAAAAATAAATGTTTTTCTAAAAAAAACGAAGAAAAGAAGAATGATCTCAAATTATTAATCTCAACTTTCACCTTAAATAGAGTGGAAATCGATGAAATAGAAAGCAGAAAAACTCTAGAGAAAAGTCAATAAAATGAAAAGCTGTTCTTTGAAAAAAATCAATAAAACTGATAAATTTCTAGTCAGACTGATAAAAATAAAAGAGGCACAGATTATCAATAATAGGAATTAAAGATCAGGCAGATATTACAAGGATAATAAGGTACAATTTTGTGCCAACAAAGTAAACAACTTAGGTAAAGTGGACAAATTCTTATCTGAGCCATAAGGGACAACCCCCCCATCCAGCTGAAAGGTACACAATTTTTTTTTTCTTTCAAGTGACTCTTTGTGGCCCCATGGACAAGCCATGGAATTCTCCAGGCAATAATACTGGAGTGGGTAGCCAGTCCTTGTCCAAGGAATCTTCTCAACTCAGAGATAAAACCCAGGTCTCCTGCATTGCAGGCAGATAACCTGAACAGCCCTCTACTTATTAAAGAGCCTGAATCCTTGGCTTACAACCTTTCCACAAAGCAAACTCCAGGCCCAGATGGTTTTACTGGTAAATTCTACCAAAGATTCAAGAAAGAAATAACACCAATGCTATATAAACTCTTCCAGGAAATAGTGAAGAACTTCACTTTTGGAATCAGGCATGAGTGTGAGATCTGTCTTCATCATATATTAGTAATATGATATAATCTCACCTCACCCCCCAGAACAGTCTCTTCATCTGTAAAGTTGGTGGATTAAGAGCAGCTGCCTTGCACAGCTGCTCTAAGAATTAAATAAGAACTCACATAATGTCCTAGCATGGAAATTAGCACATATAATAAATAAATTGTAGTCACAATTTATTTTTATGTAACAATACTATTTCTCATAAAACTATTTTCCATTCTATCGCAAGTAAAAATATTGTCTCACCTTCAATTTATTAATTTTCAGGGGTAGATGAGTTTTTCCGTTGGGGATTGTGATCTCATGGGTTCCTAAAGACCACATAGAAAAAGCAAAACAATAATGCAATCTGCAATTCTGATATTCCCATCTTTGGGGAAACAAGAAAAGAAGAGTGAAGAAAGTAAGGATTTTATAATCCAGTAAAGGACAGGAAGTAGGGCCCGAAAAGTCTTCTGGGTGACCCAGAGTGCTAACATACAGCACTGGAGGTCTGGGGGAACAAGAGAAAATTAAGAATATAAACAGTGACGTCTAAAAAAACGATACAGGAACACACTGCCATGTTTGCAATGGATAACCAACAAAAATCTATTGTACAGCACATGGAATTCTGCTTAATGTTATGTACTAGCCTGGATGGGAGCAGGGTTTGGGGGAGAATGGATACATGCATATGTATGGGCCAAGCCCCAGATGTGATCCTCTGAAAAGAAGAATCTGTTTCTCTTAATTCCTTGGCCTCCAGTCCAAATTCCTTCGCCTGGAAACCAGCCTTATGTGTTTGATGCTGGGCCTCCTTTTCAGCCTTGTTTCTGCCCCTGCCCAACATATGTGACGCTCCCATCACATGGGATTCCTGGAATCCCCACGTGTACTAATGGTCTCACATGTACGCCCATCTTTGCACATGCTGCGCCCTCTCTGAGGTGCTCTTTGTCTGAGAGACTCTTCATCTCAAATGTCTCTTCCTCCAGATGGTGACACTTCTAAGCACTGCTAAGTGACCCGTCCCTAAGCTTTCAAAATGCCTTGCTGCACTTTGGGACTAGGTCGTACGTAGCCCATGCTTTCACAGGAAATAGTGAAGAACTTCACTTTTGGAATCAGGCATGAGTGTGAGATCTGTCTTCATCATATATTAGTAATATGATATAATCTCACCTCACCCCCCAGAACAGTCTCTTCATCTGTAAAGTTGGTGGATTAAGAGCAGCTGCCTTGCACAGCTGCTCTAAGAATTAAATAAGAACTCACATAATGTCCTAGCATGGAAATTAGCACATATAATAAATAAATTGTAGTCACAATTTATTTTTATGTAACAATACTATTTCTCATAAAACTATTTTCCATTCTATCGCAAGTAAAAATATTGTCTCACCTTCAATTTATTAATTTTCAGGGGTAGATGAGTTTTTCCGTTGGGGATTGTGATCTCATGGGTTCCTAAAGACCACATAGAAAAAGCAAAACAATAATGCAATCTGCAATTCTGATATTCCCATCTTTGGGGAAACAAGAAAAGAAGAGTGAAGAAAGTAAGGATTTTATAATCCAGTAAAGGACAGGAAGTAGGGCCCGAAAAGTCTTCTGGGTGACCCAGAGTGCTAACATACAGCACTGGAGGTCTGGGGGAACAAGAGAAAATTAAGAATATAAACAGTGACGTCTAAAAAAACGATACAGGAACACACTGCCATGTTTGCAATGGATAACCAACAAAAATCTATTGTACAGCACATGGAATTCTGCTTAATGTTATGTACTAGCCTGGATGGGAGCAGGGTTTGGGGGAGAATGGATACATGCATATGTATGGGCCAAGCCCCAGATGTGATCCTCTGAAAAGAAGAATCTGTTTCTCTTAATTCCTTGGCCTCCAGTCCAAATTCCTTCGCCTGGAAACCAGCCTTATGTGTTTGATGCTGGGCCTCCTTTTCAGCCTTGTTTCTGCCCCTGCCCAACATATGTGATGCTCCCATCACATGGGATTCCTGGAATCCCCACGTGTACTAATGGTCTCACATGTACGCCCCATCTTTGCACATGCTGCGCCTCCTCTCTGAGGTGCTCTTTGTCTGAGAGACTCTTCATCTCAAATGTCTCTTCCTCCAGATGGTGACACTTCTAAGCACTGCTAAGTGACCCGTCCCCTAAGCTTTCAAAATGCCTTGTCTGCACTTCTATCAGGGCACTAGGTACAGTACCGTAGCTTCCATGTCTCTCTTCACAAGCTTCTGGACTGCCAGGACTGGATTTGAGTCATCTTTGCATTCCTAGCTACTAATATGGGGGTATGAAAGCCTCAAGAAAGGTTTTCTGAGAAAGAACATATTTTAAAGGCCAAAAGTAGAAATAAAGCTTCAATACCTGGGTGAACAAGACATGGCCCTACTACTAAGAGATACTTAGGGATGAACAGGTCCACCTCTATATAATTAGAAGGTTTTGCCATGGATGGCGGCTACCATGCTCCCCTACAATTGTCCCTTGTTACCGATCAGAGACAGGATTTTGGTCTGGATATACTGGTGGCCTGGCCTGGTTCTTCTTAGCTTATATTATTCCCAACCATTTCTCACACTTATTTTGCCTTTAAGAAAACATTTTCATACTCTCCTTTAAAAAATTTTTTTGGCCTCTTTTATTGGTTTTTCATTTATTTATTTTCATCCATCTTTTTTATTCTTTGTCATGTGTGGGCCTCCCATTGCAGTGGCCTCTCCTGTCACAGAGCACCAGCTCTGGGCACATGCGCTCCAGAGCCCTGGCTTGTAATTGGACACACTGGTCCAGTTGCTCCACAGCATGTGGGATCCTCTCAGGCCAGGAATGGAACTGGTGCCCCCTGCACTGCATGGAAGACTCTCTACCCACTGGGCCACCAGGGAAGCCCCATTTTCATACTCTTTAGTATCACCATTTCAAAATGTTCCAAAAGCCAAGTTCCTCTGTCATGCTCTCAGTTTGTCTTTTACTCAATAGAACTGGAAATTTCAGTGCTAAATTAAGGAGGAAAATATTCCAAGCTCAAACTTAGCATACAATTTTAGGTGGAGGTCATCAAATTTCTCCATGTTGCAACAGTCTCCTCCTTGAGATGTCATCAACCCTATATCCAGGAGGTCACAGGAAACAGTAACGGTGTTCCTGTGGACCTCTGAGGAACTAGCCCATTTAACTCTACAATCCTTTGAGGCAGACACTACTATCCTTCCCATTATGCACATGAAGATGGTGCACAGGGAAGGTGAAGACTTGAAGAGGGCTGTGAAGGTCACAGCTGACGAGTGATAGACGCAAGGCTGGAACCCAAGCAGCCTGGCTCTCATGTCCGTGCTGACCACCACAACCCTTTATTGCTTCTCTGCAGTCTAGTGAAAGGCAACATGCATAATACAAAACCCCCAGGATATTCAAGTATGAAAGGAGACACTGAATGGTAGTTCTTGGGTATGGGACAGTATTACAGATTTTAATTCAAATGCATTGTACAGACAAGATGAGACCTCATAGCACCCATCATTTTCAGTTAAAATAAGAAGGTTCTCTTGTGATCAGAGTCATCAAGGCAATGGATCTGTCCTTCACTGCAGGACATTACAATTCAGACAACAGAGTCATTAGATGATAGCCACTTGGGGTGTGGTTTATGAATCAGTGAGTTAAGGTTTTTCTCAGGAAGGTTCTAAAAGAATGCAGGTTCCTGAAAAATTTTTTTGGCCTCTTTTATTGGTTTTTCATTTATTTATTTTCATCCATCTTTTTTATTCTTTGTCATGTGTGGGCCTCCCATTGCAGTGGCCTCTCCTGTCACAGAGCACCAGCTCTGGGCACATGCGCTCCAGAGCCCTGGCTTGTAATTGGACACACTGGTCCAGTTGCTCCACAGCATGTGGGATCCTCTCAGGCCAGGAATGGAACTGGTGCCCCCTGCACTGCATGGAAGACTCTCTACCCACTGGGCCACCAGGGAAGCCCCATTTTCATACTCTTTAGTATCACCATTTCAAAATGTTCCAAAAGCCAAGTTCCTCTGTCATGCTCTCAGTTTGTCTTTTACTCAATAGAACTGGAAATTTCAGTGCTAAATTAAGGAGGAAAATATTCCAAGCTCAAACTTAGCATACAATTTTAGGTGGAGGTCATCAAATTTCTCCATGTTGCAACAGTCTCCTCCTTGAGATGTCATCAACCCTATATCCAGGAGGTCACAGGAAACAGTAACGGTGTTCCTGTGGACCTCTGAGGAACTAGCCCATTTAACTCTACAATCCTTTGAGGCAGACACTACTATCCTTCCCATTATGCACATGAAGATGGTGCACAGGGAAGGTGAAGACTTGAAGAGGGCTGTGAAGGTCACAGCTGACGAGTGATAGACGCAAGGCTGGAACCCAAGCAGCCTGGCTCTCATGTCCGTGCTGACCACCACAACCCTTTATTGCTTCTCTGCAGTCTAGTGAAAGGCAACATGCATAATACAAAACCCCCAGGATATTCAAGTATGAAAGGAGACACTGAATGGTAGTTCTTGGGTATGGGACAGTATTACAGATTTTAATTCAAATGCATTGTACAGACAAGATGAGACCTCATAGCACCCATCATTTTCAGTTAAAATAAGAAGGTTCTCTTGTGATCAGAGTCATCAAGGCAATGGATCTGTCCTTCACTGCAGGACATTACAATTCAGACAACAGAGTCATTAGATGATAGCCACTTGGGGTGTGGTTTATGAATCAGTGAGTTAAGGTTTTTCTCAGGAAGGATTGTCTAAGAATAGATATGCACTGGGTTTTCCTGGTGGCTCTGACAGTAAAGAATCTGCCTACAATACAGGAGACCAGGGTTTGATCCCTGGGTTGGGAAGATCCCCTGGAGAAGGGGATGGCTACCCACTCCAGTATTCTTGCCTGGGAAATCCCATGGACAGGGGCCTGGTGGACTGTAGTCCATGGCATCAGCAAAGAGTCAGACAGGACCGAGTGACTAACAGTTTCACTTTTTAGAAGATACAATTGCATTTATGCTTTTTCTACAAAAATAGAGTTTTATTTTTTAAAAAAGCATTAAATATTTAAGTCCGTTTCACCCTCCACTTGAAAGATTAATTTAGACAAAATTTAAGGAATGCCCACTAGGTACAGCACAGTATCTTCAAATGACTACCTATCTCTTATAAGCATATTCTCTGCTGAATAAATATTTGTTGAATGGATGAAAACTATTTCACAGACAAATTCAGAGAAGCTCTGCATTTCCAGATGTTTCCTCAGAAGGAATCAGTGCCTTATAACAGTCATCTTTCCCCTGGAGAAAATATTCACTCCCACTCAGGAGGGCTAACATAACTCTCTAGAAAAGCCTAAAGTCTCTAGAAAAGCCTAAAGTCTCTAGAAAAGCCTAAAGCCACCTTCTCTGTACCCAGTTTCTAGTTGGTTTCTTCCCCCATCAGAAAGAGAACATAGGCAGATCAGGTTACACTGGTGTTTTGGGCCTGTATAAATTCCTGGGAGGGTCTCTCTTCTGTTAGGAAAAGTTTCCCTGGCAACCATATTTACACACTCACTTAATTCCCTCCCCTCCCTTAATTCCCCTGTTGGTATAAAAATTAATTTGCATTGAACTGCTGAAGCTTACAAGTTAATCAGTTTCACACACTCACAAAATTTTAGAACTTGGTTTCTGGCCAGAGTTCACTTCTTACGAGGCATGTCCCCTTTCTTTTGCAATCTGAATGTGATTCTGTTCAGTTCCGATTTTTTTTTTTTTTAATTTATTTTGTGGGGGCGGGTTGTGGAGGGAGGGGGGCAGGCGGGCCACTTCTATTGGTCTTTCATTTATTTATTTTCATCCATCTTTGTTCTTTGGCCCATGTGGGCCTCCCATCACAGTGGCCTCTCTCGTCGCAGAGCTCCGTCTTGGTAATTGGACACATCCGTCCAGCCGCTCCATGGCATGTGGGAGCTTCCCAGGCCAGGGATCGAACTGGCGCCCCTTGCACTGCAAGGCGGTGTCCTTATCCACTGGACCACCAGGGAAGCCCCAGTTTCGATATTTTAAAACACATCTAATATGTATGCTGGATATTTCTGGCTATCGGTAAAGAAAAGAATATTCTTCTAAGTGCATCTCGTCAATATTATTAGTTAGGAAGATCATGAGAAGAGGTACCTTACTTCTGAGTTAAGCAAGATCAGTTATGATAAGAAGCTGGAAGAGCCAAGTCAAGGACCAAGACCAAAGGTCTGGGCCCTGGGAAATGATGAACTCAAGCCCAAGACTCTGGGTGATCAGAGCTCAGGACCTGGATAAAGAAATGTGATGTGAATATTAAAAATAAAGAATCATTAGTTCATTCACCAAGTATTTATTAAACATCTACCAGTGCTTGGCGATGGGAATATAACAGTGGATAAGCAAGACCCATGTCCTGTTTTTATAAAGTCTATAGTCAGATATTTAAATAGTGAGCCAGTTCTGGCTTCGTTACTGAACCAACTATCTTTGGGCTAGGGGCTCATTATATGATTTCAGACAAGAGCCGGAATTCAGTATGGGTACAGCAGGAGCTTACAGACAGAAATAAGCTCAAAAAGTCCTCCTTGGAGAAGGTGAGTCGACAAGTGAAGTCTTTGACATATACAATGGTTTATTTGTATCTTCAACAGCAATGACTCAGAAGCTTCTAGACAAAGAGGTAAAGAAGGGTATATTTATCAGAAGGCACAAAGCCAGGTACATTGTAGTATACATACTAAAGAATAGAGTAAAAAGTATACAAAGAAAAAACAAAAGTAATAAAATAGATAAATAAAAAGCATATAAAGGTATGAGCCATTCTTAAGTATATTCAACAACCACTTACTGAGCATCTACTATATTCAAGAAATAGTTTTAGGATCTGAAGTTATAGGTATGAAAAAGACAGAGTCTCTAGCAATTATAACAATATGGTAGGTGCTATAAGGAGATGTTACAGCACAAAGGATGATCAGAGAGGAAGGATACTAATTCATTTAAAGAAAGTTGGGAAATGCTTCTGAGATGTAGTACTTTAACCTTAAAAGACAGAAAAGGTTGTTGTTTTAAGCTGATAAATTTGGGGATAATTCGTTACACAGCAGTAGATGACAACGACAATTTCTCATGGATTCTGTCAGCAGCACAAGTAGAGACCATGGAGAACACCTGGCTGTCTAGACTCTTTCATGATGCACACCATACGCCATACTCTACATCTCTTCACATTTTTAATCTCACATACTCTTAGGCTTACCTGATTCATGATGGAAGCAGAGTGACAGTAAGCAGCTAGTCCTGGGATGGGAATGATGCTGGTGATAGAGGAAGCAACACATCCGAAAATCCTGCCTAATATCCTTCGCATGGGAAACTAGGCTGGCTGGTGTTAGGACCTGGATCAGAGCTGAGGACCTGGATAAAGAAATGTGATGTGAATATTAAAAATAAAGAATCATTAGTTCATTCACCAAGTATTTATTAAACATCTACCAGTGCTTGGCGATGGGAATATAACAGTGGATAAGCAAGACCCATGTCCTGTTTTTATAAAGTCTATAGTCAGATATTTAAATAGTGAGCCAGTTCTGGCTTCGTTACTGAACCAACTATCTTTGGGCTAGGGGCTCATTATATGATTTCAGACAAGAGCCGGAATTCAGTATGGGTACAGCAGGAGCTTACAGACAGAAATAAGCTCAAAAAGTCCTCCTTGGAGAAGGTGAGTCGACAAGTGAAGTCTTTGACATATACAATGGTTTATTTGTATCTTCAACAGCAATGACTCAGAAGCTTCTAGACAAAGAGGTAAAGAAGGGTATATTTATCAGAAGGCACAAAGCCAGGTACATTGTAGTATACATACTAAAGAATAGAGTAAAAAGTATACAAAGCAAAACAAAAGTAATAAAATAGATAAATAAAAAGCATATAAAGGTATGAGCCATTCTTAAGTATATTCAACAACCACTTACTGAGCATCTACTATATTCAAGAAATAGTTTTAGGATCTGAAGTTATAGGTATGAAAAAGACAGAGTCTCTAGCAATTATAACAATATGGTAGGTGCTATAAGGAGATGTTACAGCACAAAGGATGATCAGAGAGGAAGGATACTAATTCATTTAAAGAAAGTTGGGAAATGCTTCTGAGATGTAGTACTTTAACCTTAAAAGACAGAAAAGGTTGTTGTTTTAAGCTGATAAATTTGGGGATAATTCGTTACACAGCAGTAGATGACAACGACAATTTCTCATGGATTCTGTCAGCAGCACAAGTAGAGACCATGGAGAACACCTGGCTGTCTAGACTCTTTCATGATGCACACCATACGCCATACTCTACATCTCTTCACATTTTTAATCTCACATACTCTTAGGCTTACCTGATTCATGATGGAAGCAGAGTGACAGTAAGCAGCTAGTCCTGGGATGGGAATGATGCTGGTGATAGAGGAAGCAACACATCCGCAAAATCCTGCCTAATATCCTTCGCATGGGAAACTAGGCTGGCTGGTGTTAGGACCTGGGTAGCGGTCAGCTAGTATCAGGTGGTGTCAAGACTTGGTCAGTACCTGGCCAAATGATCACTCAGAGAGACTGGGAGCAGGAGGAGCCTGAGGATGAGTACATGCAGGTTTTGAGAGAGCAATAAGCATGAAAACCAGAAAAACTTAATTTGTTGTCAGTTCTAAGCAGTGATTATAAAGCCTAAAATGAAAGACAATACCCAAAATTAAGTGTTCCTGATTTTCATGATCCATATAAGTAGATGAAGGAGTAGAGTGGGCATAAAAGGGCAAGAAAGGCATAGTAACATTTAAGACAAATACGGGGAACAGGGCCACATGGTTCAAATCTGCTGGATAGTCCTTGGCATGGGCACAGGTCCAGTTCAAAAGGCATCAGATTAGGGCAAATACCTGTTCAACCTCAACTGCTGTGTCAGTAGGCTGAGAAATGGTCTTTCCAGCTTCTTAGCTATTGGGAATATCTGACTACATAAGAAATTGACTGTTTCTTATTTAAATTGGGAGTAACAGGGCTTCCCTGGTAGTCCAGTGGGTAAGGACACCGCCTTGCCATGCAAGGGGCGCCAGTTCGATCCCTGGCCTGGGAAGATTCCAAGTGCCGTGGAATGGCTTTTTGGACCGTTGTGCGTGCCAAAAAAAAAAAGGGGGGGCCTGATAAAATCTAATTCATTTAAAGAAAGTTGGGAAATGCTTCTGAGATGTAGTACTTTAACCTTAAAAGACAGAAAAGGTTGTTGTTTTAAGCTGATAAATTTGGGATAATTCGTTACACAGCAGTAGATGACAACGACAATTTCTCATGGATTCTGTCAGCAGCACAAGTAGAGACCATGGAGAACACCTGGCTGTCTAGACTCTTTCATGATGCACACCATACGCCATACTCTACATCTCTTCACATTTTTAATCTCACATACTCTTAGGCTTACCTGATTCATGATGGAAGCAGAGTGACAGTAAGCAGCTAGTCCTGGGATGGGAATGATGCTGGTGATAGAGGAAGCAACACATCCGCAAAATCCTGCCTAATATCCTTCGCATGGGAAACTAGGCTGGCTGGTGTTAGGACCTGGGTAAGCGGTCAGCTAGTATCAGGTGGTGTCAAGACTTGGTCAGTACCTGGCCAAATGATCACTCAGAGAGACTGGGAGCAGGAGGAGCCTGAGGATGAGTACATGCAGGTTTTGAGAGAGCAATAAGCATGAAAACCAGAAAAACTTAATTTGTTGTCAGTTCTAAGCAGTGATTATAAAGCCTAAAATGAAAGACAATACCCAAAATTAAGTGTTCCTGATTTTCATGATCCATATAAGTAGATGAAGGAGTAGAGTGGGCATAAAAGGGCAAGAAAGGCATAGTAACATTTAAGACAAATACGGGGAACAGGGCCACATGGTTCAAATCTGCTGGATAGTCCTTGGCATGGGCACAGGTCCAGTTCAAAAGGCATCAGATTAGGGCAAATACCTGTTCAACCTCAACTGCTGTGTCAGTAGGCTGAGAAATGGTCTTTCCAGCTTCTTAGCTATTGGGAATATCTGACTACATAAGAAATTGACTGTTTCTTATTTAAATTGGGAGTAACAGGGCTTCCCTGGTAGTCCAGTGGGTAAGGACACCGCCTTGCCATGCAAGGGGCGCCAGTTCGATCCCTGGCCTGGGAAGATTCCAAGTGCCGTGGAATGGCTGGACCGTTGTGTCCAACTACTGAGCCCGAGCTCTGGAGTGCATGCGCCCAGAGCCGGTGCTCTGCGACGAGAGAGGCCACTGCGATGGGAGGCCCACACAGGCCAAAGAAGAAAAAGATAAATGAAGGAAAGATCAATAGAAGTGGCCCAAAACAAAACAAAACAAAACAACTGGGAATAACAACAGGGTCCAGACAGTAATTCTATCCAATCATACTCTCATAACATGATGAGTGAGTTTCCAGAAGCCATTCTGGGTAAATAATTCCTTGCCTGTTTATTTTTTTCATACTGGCTATCTACTTGAACTTCAAAATAATCCCCTTATGACCTTTATACCAGGAGTTCAAAATGAGAAGACAGAAAAGTGTGATGGTGTACTATGACACAGAGAAGACTTTAGGCTACGCAACCAAAAGGAATTATCAGCACAAAGAGCTTTCCTAGCTTTAGGAAGGAGAATTGATACATTTGGGTGGAACCAGTTCCATAATTTGTGGAGCTCAGTACAAAATAAAACTGCAGGTGCCCTTGCTAAAAAAATTATTAAGAATTTCAAAGTAGCAACAACAGAGCATTAAACCAAGTGTGGGGCCCTGATAAATTCAGAGCCCTAGGAGAATGCACAGGTCACACACCCATGAAGCTGGCCTGGCCTTCATGGACAGTACAGTACGGTCCTTTCATAGAGCTTGCGAGTCAAGAGCTGAGACTGAATCCCATCTTTGCCCCTCATTCATTATGCGATCATAGGCAATTCACTCAGCCTCTCCATGCTTCTAGGAGGATGTAGGTTGCAGTCCAGTACTGTGAGGATTAGATGGGATAAATGAACAGAATGTATACAAAGTGCTTAACACAAGTAAACATTCAATAAATAGTAGCTACCTTATTATTGGTCAATGAAACATACAGGTAATTCTCAAAGCAGTAAGTTTAAGAAATGAATTGCTGAACTGCTGTTAAGGACATGAAAGAATGAAAATGACATTTTAGGACAACTAAAATAATGGAGACAGGGAAAAGCAAATGTTATCATTCTTCCACCTTCTCTAATCTCTTTCCTATTTCTCTTTTTCCTTTCACTGCCAAACATACAAAAGGTAATCTACATGGTGTCTCCATTTCTTACCCCCATCTCATGCCTGTATCCTCTATAATCTCGTATTTCATATGGCTCTCCTCCACAGAATTGAGGCTATTAATTAGCTATGTTTACTAAATATAATGGACATTTCTCACTTTTCCTATAAAATTTCATACTGCTCATCAGTCCCTTCAGCTTGAAACCCTCTTTGCCTCACTTCTACAATACTATGCCCTCATTGCTAACAGCTTGTCTGACAGGTATCTATGAGGTATCTAAATAATCGGTCATGAATAAAACGCATTTGTTGGGTGAATAAATCAGATAGTTCTTCTGCTTCAGTGATATTCCTTGCCTTTTTTTTGTTTTGAACTTCAAAATAATCCCCTTATGACCTTTATACCAGGAGTTCAAAATGAGAAGACAGAAAAGTGTGATGGTGTACTATGACACAGAGAAGACTTTAGGCTACGAACCAAAAGGAATTATCAGCACAAAGAGCTTTCCTAGCTTTAGGAAGGAGAATTGATACATTTGGGTGGAACCAGTTCCATAATTTGTGGAGCTCAGTACAAAATAAAACTGCAGGTGCCCTTGCTAAAAAAATTATTAAGAATTTCAAAGTAGCAACAACAGAGCATTAAACCAAGTGTGGGGCCCTGATAAATTCAGAGCCCTAGGAGAATGCACAGGTCACACACCCATGAAGCTGGCCTGGCCTTCATGGACAGTACAGTACGGTCCTTTCATAGAGCTTGCGAGTCAAGAGCTGAGACTGAATCCCATCTTTGCCCCTCATTCATTATGCGATCATAGGCAATTCACTCAGCCTCTCCATGCTTCTAGGAGGATGTAAGTTGCAGTCCAGTACTGTGAGGATTAGATGGGATAAATGAACAGAATGTATACAAAGTGCTTAACACAAGTAAACATTCAATAAATAGTAGCTACCTTATTATTGGTCAATGAAACATACAGGTAATTCTCAAAGCAGTAAGTTTAAGAAATGAATTGCTGAACTGCTGTTAAGGACATGAAAGAATGAAAATGACATTTTAGGACAACTAAAATAATGGAGACAGGGAAAAGCAAATGTTATCATTCTTCCACCTTCTCTAATCTCTTTCCTATTTCTCTTTTTCCTTTCACTGCCAAACATACAAAAGGTAATCTACATGGTGTCTCCATTTCTTACCCCCATCTCATGCCTGTATCCTCTATAATCTCGTATTTCATATGGCTCTCCTCCACAGAATTGAGGCTATTAATTAGCTATGTTTACTAAATATAATGGACATTTCTCACTTTTCCTATAAAATTTCATACTGCTCATCAGTCCCTTCAGCTTGAAACCCTCTCTTTGCCTCACTTCTACAATACTATGCCCTCATGGCTAACAGCGTGTCTGACAGGTATCTATGAGGTATCTAAATAATCGGTCATGAATAAAACGCATTTGTTGGGTGAATAAATCAGATAGTTCTTCTGCTTCAGTGATATTCCTTATTTTTCACCACACTGGCCACATTTCTTCTCCCTACCTGCTTGAAGTGGGCAATTTCTATACTTAAGTCTTGGTCCTCTACTCCTCTATTTCTGTGGTGTCACACCACTAAGAACTAGGTGAGAACTAAGCTAATCACATGGCTTAAATGATCACCTAAAGACTCCATCCAGTTCAGTCACTCAGTTGTGTCTGACTCTTTGTGACCACACGGACTGCAGCATGCCAGGCTTCTTGGCTTCTCTCTTTTGAACACTAGTGCCCCCTTTCCAAATATTTAGGGGATGTACTTACTTATAAATTCCAGTATCCCCTGAAGATATCTAACACTTAGCTTTTCCTCTTCTCCCCTAAACTGGCTTTTCTTTCCATCTGCCCTGTTTCTGTTGATCTTGTCACTCATGATCAAGTGACTCATGATCATATTTGATTCTTCCTTATTTCTTGTTCTCCGTTATTTATCAGAGTCCTGTTCATGTTCCTTTATAACAATGGTCCTCCATCTTTCTGGCACAAAGGACTGGTTTTGTGGCAGACATTTTTCCATGGACCAGGGGCTGTTGGGGGATGGTTTCAGGATGATTTTCATAAGGAACACACAATCTAGATCACTTGTGTGCACAGTTCACAGCAGGGTTTGAGCTCCTATGAGACTCTAAAGCCATGCTGATCTGACAGGAGGCGGAGCTCAGGCAGTAATGTGAGGAACGGGAGTGGCTGTAAGTACAGATGAAGCTTTGTCCGCCTGCCCACCACTCACCTCCTTCTGTGCAGCCCAGGTCCTAACAGACCACAGGCCAGTGACAGCCCGGGCTATAATCTCGTATTTCATATGGCTCTCCTCCACAGAATTGAGGCTATTAATTAGCTATGTTTACTAAATATAATGGACATTTCTCACTTTTCCTATAAAATTTCATACTGCTCATCAGTCCCTTCAGCTTGAAACCCTCTCTTTGCCTCACTTCTACAATACTATGCCCTCATGGCTAACAGCGTGTCTGACAGGTATCTATGAGGTATCTAAATAATCGGTCATGAATAAAACGCATTTGTTGGGTGAATAAATCAGATAGTTCTTCTGCTTCAGTGATATTCCTTATTTTTCACCACACTGGCCACATTTCTTCTCCCTACCTGCTTGAAGTGGGCAATTTCTATACTTAAGTCTTGGTCCTCTACTCCTCTATTTCTGTGGTGTCACACCACTAAGAACTAGGTGAGAACTAAGCTAATCACATGGCTTAAATGATCACCTAAAGACTCCATCCAGTTCAGTCACTCAGTTGTGTCTGACTCTTTGTGACCACACGGACTGCAGCATGCCAGGCTTCTTGGCTTCTCTTTTTTGAACACTAGTGCCCCCTTTCCAAATATTTAGGGGATGTACTTACTTATAAATTCCAGTATCCCCTGAAGATATCTAACACTTAGCTTTTCCTCTTCTCCCCTAAACTGGCTTTTCTTTCCATCTGCCCTGTTTCTGTTGATCTTGTCACTCATGATCAAGTGACTCATGATCATATTTGATTCTTCCTTATTTCTTGTTCTCCGTTATTTATCAGAGTCCTGTTCATGTTCCTTTATAACAATGGTCCTCCATCTTTCTGGCACAAAGGACTGGTTTTGTGGCAGACATTTTTCCATGGACCAGGGGCTGTTGGGGGATGGTTTCAGGATGATTTTCATAAGGAACACACAATCTAGATCACTTGTGTGCACAGTTCACAGCAGGGTTTGAGCTCCTATGAGACTCTAAAGCCATGCTGATCTGACAGGAGGCGGAGCTCAGGCAGTAATGTGAGGAACGGGGAGTGGCTGTAAGTACAGATGAAGCTTTGTCCGCCTGCCCACCACTCACCTCCTTCTGTGCAGCCCAGGTCCTAACAGACCACAGGCCAGTACCAGTTGACAGCCCGGGGCTTGGGGACCCCTGCTTTATAACACGTATTGAACCTATCCCATTTTATTTTCACTGCCATCATTCTAATTCAATTCCTTATTCCCTTGCACTTAACTATTTAAATAACTTGCTAACTGGTTGTATAGTTCTCTTCCCTCTAAAGTCTACTCTCCACATTGTTGTTGAGAATCCTCTCAAAATACTACTTTTATAAGCCCCCCATTTCCTTAACCAAACATCTTCAGACTTCCTATCATGAAGGATAAAGCTCCATCTCCTTAGCTTGGCATTAAAATCCAGCTTCAACCAACCCTTTCAATCTTACAACATCTATAGTTGAGTCTTCTAATATTGTCATTTTGGTCAGTTTCATCAACTGACCCCTGAAAACTTTCTTCCATGTCCCAGTCCTGTGTTTTATGAACATTTTTTCCCTGTCTAGAAATCTTTCCCACTTTCCTTCCCTGTATATAACAAAATCCACCATATCTCTGGAAAAAAGCCTTCCTTGATAGTCATAGTCCACGATTATCTCTCTTTTCAGTTCCTATATCATACGTTTAGTACTTTGAAAGTGTACGACGTATGCTTTACATTGAATCCTCACCAGTATATAAAATAGGTGGTATTACTACACATGAAGAAACAAGGTCAAATCACATGCCCAAGTTACACAGCAAGTATCTTCTAGAACTGGGATCCAAATCTTTGTTCAGCTGAGAATAACCCCCGGACTACACCACCTCTTTCCTGTCTCCTCCAACGCGCAAATAAGGCACAGTATTTATACACAAGCAGGTGCCCGGTAAACATGCTGATGGAGAAGACTGCTTAGCAGCACCTGCGGCTCTCTAGCACTCACAGAACCGTCAGTCTCAGCAACGCAAATTAAGCATATCACCCCAGTGTCACGTTCTTTATGAGGCTTGATCTGTCACTGAGTTCACGAGAGGGACTTGCCAAAAATTCACCATGATCCAATCTAAAAATAAATTCTGGTTTCAGCAAAGTTAAAAGGCTTCTCTCTGAGTCAGAACGTTAGGTGAGTTTTGGGGATGAGGCCTACTTAATCACCTCTGGGCACATCCTTGCTCTGTTTCCAAATGATCAGGAAGTAAAAATAGGCTGGCTGAACTGTCCGGCTTAGGAGGAAAAACGGCCTATTTATAGTTCTAGAAGTGGAGGCTAAGGCAGCAGAACAGGATTTTCTCTGCTCCGGTAGCTAAGACCGCAGTGAAAGAAGCCTAATAAAAGTGAATCATGAGCGGAAACTGGATCAAAGAGGATAACTGTAAGGAGGGAGAGAGAACAGAAAGAAGTCCTGGAAATACTCTGTTGAAGAGATGGCGCTGTCCTTTGCTGCAGTTGCTTGAAGCTGTCAGGTC
This sequence comes from Tragulus kanchil, assembly GCA_022376925.1. NCBI lineage: Eukaryota > Metazoa > Chordata > Mammalia > Artiodactyla > Tragulidae > Tragulus > Tragulus kanchil. Next base: position 130,679,700 of record JAIOJX010000032.1, on the reverse strand, counting down.
CAACTCTGTTCTCTAGGGCTGAGCCACTAACGGCAGGATTTATCCTCTCTGTGTGATTTACGGTCTCAGTCCAAACTGTTTGTCTTGACCCACATCATAGCCCAGTCCTGTGTTTTATGAACATTTTTCCCTGTCTAGAAATCTTTCCCACTTTCCTTCCCTGTATATAACAAAATCCACCATATCTCTGGAAAAAAGCCTTCCTTGATAGTCATAGTCCACGATTATCTCTCTTTTCAGTTCCTATATCATACGTTTAGTACTTTGAAAGTGTACGACGTATGCTTTACATTGAATCCTCACCAGTATATAAAATAGGTGGTATTACTACACATGAAGAAACAAGGTCAAATCACATGCCCAAGTTACACAGCAAGTATCTTCTAGAACTGGGATCCAAATCTTTGTTCAGCTGAGAATAACCCCCGGACTACACCACCTCTTTCCTGTCTCCTCCAACGCGCAAATAAGGCACAGTATTTATACACAAGCAGGTGCCCGGTAAACATGCTGATGGAGAAGACTGCTTAGCAGCACCTGCGGCTCTCTAGCACTCACAGAACCGTCAGTCTCAGCAACGCAAATTAAGCATATCACCCCAGTGTCACGTTCTTTATGAGGCTTGATCTGTCACTGAGTTCACGAGAGGGACTTGCCAAAAATTCACCATGATCCAATCTAAAAATAAATTCTGGTTTCAGCAAAGTTAAAAGGCTTCTCTCTGAGTCAGAACGTTAGGTGAGTTTTGGGGATGAGGCCTACTTAATCACCTCTGGGCACATCCTTGCTCTGTTTCCAAATGATCAGGAAGTAAAAATAGGCTGGCTGAACTGTCCGGCTTAGGAGGAAAAACGGCCTATTTATAGTTCTAGAAGTGGAGGCTAAGGCAGCAGAACAGGATTTTCTCTGCTCCGGTAGCTAAGACCGCAGTGAAAGAAGCCTAATAAAAGTGAATCATGAGCGGAAACTGGATCAAAGAGGATAACTGTAAGGAGGGAGAGAGAACAGAAAGAAGTCCTGGAAATACTCTGTTGAAGAGATGGCGCTGTCCTTTGCTGCAGTTGCTTGAAGCTGTCAGGTCCAACTCTGTTCTCTAGGGCTGAGCCACTAACGGCAGGATTTATCCTCTCTGTGTGATTTACGGTCTCAGTCCAAACTGTTTGTCTTGACCCACATCATAGCCCAGATCCTTCCAGCTTCTGATCTGAGTCTTCATTTCCCAAGGTCTCACGAATCTGCCCTCACAGAATGGACATCCAGCATGGCTTCTCTTGGTACGACCCATACTGTTCCCTTTCTGTATGGTTTAGACTTGCCCTCCAGGGATGGTGACTCCTCTAACATCACACCGATGCCCAGTTTTCCAGCCCTCTACCTTGGAGCTATAGCAAACGATCCCTTTCCCATATCTATTTGGTAGGACCCTTCTTGGAAAGATATGAGTGACAAAGACCAGGAGTGAAGCTCAAAAAAAAAAAAAAAAATATGATGAGGGAAAAATGTGGGAGAGAGGAACAAGGTGGAAACTATCGCTGGAAACTGTGGTGGGAATTAGAAATTCTAGGTTACTTTGCTGAGAAAGGAAAAAGGCTATGGCTGCCTTAAAGCCACTGCCTAGAGATACCATACTCCTTAAACATTTATATTCCCAGTTTCCTTTGCTGTGGCTGCCTTTTCTGGTCATCCTAATCTTCCCTGCAAGGCAAACTCCTATTCATCCTTCAGGACTTAAACATGGTCTTCTCTGGAAAGCCTTCCCAGATCCTCTCAGACAGCTGTTTCCTCCTCTGTGCTTCCTCATGCACACGTCTATTAAGCTGTTATCACTTTTACTGGCAGTTTTATTTTTGTCTCTCTCACTACTTCTCTGAGGACAAGGATTAATTATCTTATTCATCCTTGCATTCCCAAGACACAGCAGAGTGTGGGGCAAACAGCAAGTTTGCTGTTGTGTGATAAAAGACATCAAGAGCAACATGAAAGCACAATTTGCACTTCACTTGTGAAAATCAAATTGGTTCCTGGTACTTTTCATGTAGAACCGCATTTTCCCTTGATTTAGAAGAAAGGACTTACAAAAGAAATTCTACTGATGTCGCTGGCCCATTAGCCAGTTTTCATCTGCACTGGGAGAGAACAGCCCTCCCTCCCACCCTGCTTCCAAGAAGCTGTCAGGTCCAACTCTGTTCTCTAGGGCTGAGCCACTAACGGCAGGATTTATCCTCTCTGTGTGATTTACGGTCTCAGTCCAAACTGTTTGTCTTGACCCACATCATAGCCCAGATCCTTCCAGCTTCTGATCTGAGTCTTCATTTCCCAAGGTCTCACGAATCTGCCCTCACAGAATGGACATCCAGCATGGCTTCTCTTGGTACGACCCATACTGTTCCCTTTCTGTATGGTTTAGACTTGCCCTCCAGGGATGGTGACTCCTCTAACATCACACCGATGCCCAGTTTTCCAGCCCTCTACCTTGGAGCTATAGCAAACGATCCCTTTCCCATATCTATTTGGTAGGACCCTTCTTGGAAAGATATGAGTGACAAAGACCAGGAGTGAAGCTAAAAAAAAAAAAAAAAAATATGATGAGGGAAAAATGTGGGAGAGAGGAACAAGGTGGAAACTATCGCTGGAAACTGTGGTGGGAATTAGAAATTCTAGGTTACTTTGCTGAGAAAGGAAAAGGCTATGGCTGCCTTAAAGCCACTGCCTAGAGATACCATACTCCTTAAACATTTATATTCCCAGTTTCCTTTGCTGTGGCTGCCTTTTCTGGTCATCCTAATCTTCCCTGCAAGGCAAACTCCTATTCATCCTTCAGGACTTAAACATGGTCTTCTCTGGAAAGCCTTCCCAGATCCTCTCAGACAGCTGTTTCCTCCTCTGTGCTTCCTCATGCACACGTCTATTAAGCTGTTATCACTTTTACTGGCAGTTTTATTTTTGTCTCTCTCACTACTTCTCTGAGGACAAGGATTAATTATCTTATTCATCCTTGCATTCCCAAGACACAGCAGAGTGTGGGGCAAACAGCAAGTTTGCTGTTGTGTGATAAAAGACATCAAGAGCAACATGAAAGCACAATTTGCACTTCACTTGTGAAAATCAAATTGGTTCCTGGTACTTTTCATGTAGAACCGCATTTTCCCTTGATTTAGAAGAAAGGACTTACAAAAGAAATTCTACTGATGTCGCTGGCCCATTAGCCAGTTTTTCATCTGCACTGGGGAGAGAAACAGCCCTCCCTCCCACCCTGCTTCCAAGAAGCTCCCCGGGCAAGCTTAGTCTTAGTGGCACATAGCCCATCCTACCATTGCTATTGTAGTGAATGCTAAATTACACTGTAAGCCTAAAGCTGCCACCCATCTTAGCGAATTGGTGGTGGAGGGTGGGAGCAGAGGGGGGTAATTAAAAACAAAACAAAACACACTTCTGTAGCAGACCTAATAGGAGACTGAGGGAGGAAAATAAATTTAATCTGGCCTTATAAGAAATTTGTTAGAAACTCACGCAAAACAGTCGCTTCCTCTGCACATGACAGACCCGATCCAGGTGTCCAGCAGTGACCTTTTCCTATGAGTGTCGGGTCATCACCCAGCACAGACAACAAGGGGCCAGTGCCTTTCTTGGGCATCTCTCCTTCTGAAACCTGGCAAATCTCGGGGCCTGCTTTTCCTTTAGGGAATTTTCCGCTCCTCCCAGCACCGACAATCCCCAGGTCTCTCGGCTGGTGCCCCCCAAGCACCGCTCTTGCCGTCGTTCCACTGGGGCCCCAGCTTGACTCCGGGTTAAAGGTGCCGACGGCTGGGCTGTCAGGCCGCGGCTGGGAGGGGGCGCCGAGGTCAGGCCTGACCCCCAGGTCTCCTCGCACTCTGCGGGACGCGCGGAGGAGACGCAGGCCGCGCAAGGCCACCGGCGGCTGGGGCGAGGGGCTCGGCGCGGGAGGGGCTCGGCCCCCTCACCACGAGAAACCGCGCGACTGCCGGTATTTCAGCCGGTTCCCTGCAGTCGCCCGCGAGCCCCGGCCCCGGAGCTCCCCGCAGTCCTCGCCCGGCTGCCTCCTGGCCCCCGGGCGCGCGGCGGCCAGTCGATCCGCCCGCCCGGGCTGCTCGGCCCCCACGCGGGCCCCACGGCGCGGATCCCGGGCCAGGCCGCCGCCGCCTGCCTGCCGGTGCCCACGGCAGTGCCCCGCCCCGCGCGGCCCGGCCCGGCCTTGACAGCTGGGCGCCCAAAGGGTTAAGCCGGTAGCGTAGCGGCTCGAGTGCCCCGCGCGCTGCCAGTCCGCCGCGAGCCGGCCCCAGCGCGCACGCGCCCGCCCGTTACCTGCGGTCTCGTTCGCGCTCCTCCTCCACCTGGCCGCTCTCTCCCGGGGGCCGCCCCTCAGCCCGCCCCCTCGGCTCGGCGCCGCGCACCCTGCTGGCTACTCGGCCAAGGCCTGGGGAGGAGGGGCGTGGGGATTATTACCATATATTAGCATACCAACGTGCATCACGTGGCTTCTCCAGCCAATTGTCACTGTGGAAAGGCGGGGATTGGGCGGAACACGCCTAGGTGCTGCTCCGGCCCTGAACCGGTGGCCATGGCAACGTCTGGGAGGGCGGGGTGGGGGGGAGTAGGGAGACACAGAGCATCTTCCACCTGAGCTCTGTGTGAAGGCATCCGTACATTTCCCACCCCGCAGAAGGATAGAGGCTGAATTGGCTCCCCTCAGAAGGATTCAGATTCAGCAAACATTTACCACGCGTTTACCACGTGCCTAACACTCTTCTGCAGAAGGTGATTCTCTGGATAACACTGTGGGTGTCTGTAACCCCACTTGGTAGAAGAGAAAGAGAAGGCTTAGAAACGGTAGGTCACTCACCCAAAGTCACAGAGGCACAGTGAATGACAAAACTAGAGATCTGAGCCCATTTCTGACTTCAGGTCCCCAAACTCCCCTGAATTATTTTCTCCAGTAGGGGTCTCCCAGCACCTCCTCACAACTCCAGGTATGGGAACAGCTGGAAAAATCCTCATAGAAACTCTGTACAGGGCTTTCGTGTTGCCTTACAGTGACCATTGAGATTAGTAGGCAGAACAATTATGCCCAAATTGCAGATGAGGAGCAATGAAGCTCAGAGCAGTGATAGTGACCTGCCTTTGGTCAAATAGCTTTTAAGAACTAGTGCTTAATCACTATGATTTACACTCAGCTTGCTACTTTATAAATTTCTAAATTCAGTCTTCTCAACACGATGGCATTGCTGTAAACATTTTACATATTAAGTAATGGAGGTTCTGGGAAGTTAAGCAAATTGTCCAAGGTTACACAAGCAAGGAAGTAACAGGTAAGAGTTCAAATCTGAAGCTGATCTCCTAGAGTCTCATGGGACCAGGCTCATTTAATTTAGATTCAAACTTCAGAACCTCTTTTCTAACAGCATTTTAACTCCTATCCTCTAAGATGTGACCATGTTCTCTATTAATCCTGCAAGATACTACATGACAGGTGATCCATGTTAAGGTCACAGAGGTTAAATCTTAAAAGAAAACAGTCACTCCTGCTGGTGGTTTAAGGACACTATAACTCCCAGCCCTTCATTTTTACTTCTAGGGATTTGATAGTTTGCTGAAGGCAGAATAGTTTAAAAGAATAGGTATCTACATTTAGACTTTCCATCTGCTTCTTCCTTTTGGTTTAGCTCAGGAATTCTCTAATTACTGGACAAAATAATATCTCAAACCAAACATACTAAATAAACTTTATAGACATTGTAATGGATTAGCAAATGTAATTTTGCATACACATACATTTCACTTACTGGGCTTTCTTAAAACCCAATTTCCTCCTAAGCTGTGATGTTTGGTGTTCAAAAGCTCAAACTTGGAGGCAGACCTAACTGGGTTAAAATCTTGGTTTGGATACTCACTACTTGTGTGACCTAGGTAACGTTATTTAGCCTCTCTGTGCCTCAATGTCCTCATTTGTAAAATAGATAGGAATGGTGTGAGAATTAAATGAATTGCTGTACAGAAAGCATTTAGCATGCACGCATGGCTCAGAGGTAAAATCACCATAACTGTTAGCTGTTATTAACACAGGAGCTGGAAGCGACAACCCACGTGTACAGAATCTCTCCAGGCTTCCTAGCTGGCTTTGGAACTCTGGAGCCGCCTCTCATCCCTTGTGGCATATTAAACAGCCTGTTGTGCTGGTGAAGGCTTCTTATCTCTCCAAATGACATCCTCTCTTCTTAGGATCATAAATAATTCTCAGACTCAAAGGAGCTGGTTTCTCCTGTACATCTCCTAGCACCAAATTACCGGAGTGGCTCCTTGCAGAAGGGGATCTTGACAAACAGGAGAGCCATAAGTCAGGCTTCTTGAAACACTTTTATGGGCGCCTTAATGAGGGAGATGAGCTGTCATCAGGAACTCTTCCCGTCCTTCCTGGCCACAGGAAATGAGTTCTTTGTGCTCAAAGGGTTTCCAAAGCTGAGGCGTAAAGAGTTTTCAGGAAGTGGGCCAGGGATGAGAAGCTGTTGACTCAGAGAATCACAGGGCTAAACAGCCCCGGTCCTGCCATTCGCCTCATAGAGTCAAATTACTCAGGGCTTATTGCAGCAATAGCACCAAAGGGTGACTTGTGGGGGTGGGTGTTAATCCTCTCCCCTTCCCCCCAGGCACACACACGTCAACAGTCGATCTGCCACCACCCTGAAAGATAGGGCAGTGTAGACCGTGGTAAACAGCGTTGTCTCTACAGCTGAAGAAGCAAGCGTGAAGCCTGCCTCCATTGCCTCATTTTGGTTTAGCTCAGGAATTCTCTAATTACTGGACAAAATAATATCTCAAACCAAACATACTAAATAAACTTTATAGACATTGTAATGGATTAGCAAATGTAATTTTGCATACACATACATTTCACTTACTGGGCTTTCTTAAAACCCAATTTCCTCCTAAGCTGTGATGTTTGGTGTTCAAAAGCTCAAACTTGGAGGCAGACCTAACTGGGTTAAAATCTTGGTTTGGATACTCACTACTTGTGTGACCTAGGTAACGTTATTTAGCCTCTCTGTGCCTCAATGTCCTCATTTGTAAAATAGATAGGAATGGTGTGAGAATTAAATGAATTGCTGTACAGAAAGCATTTAGCATGCACGCATGGCTCAGAGGTAAAATCACCATAACTGTTAGCTGTTATTAACACAGGAGCTGGAAGCGACAACCCACGTGTACAGAATCTCTCCAGGCTTCCTAGCTGGCTTTGGAACTCTGGAGCCGCCTCTCATCCCTTGTGGCATATTAAACAGCCTGTTGTGCTGGTGAAGGCTTCTTATCTCTCCAAATGACATCCTCTCTTCTTAGGATCATAAATAATTCTCAGACTCAAAGGAGCTGGTTTCTCCTGTACATCTCCTAGCACCAAATTACCGGAGTGGCTCCTTGCAGAAGGGGATCTTGACAAACAGGAGAGCCATAAGTCAGGCTTCTTGAAACACTTTTATGGGCGCCTTAATGAGGGAGATGAGCTGTCATCAGGAACTCTTCCCGTCCTTCCTGGCCACAGGAAATGAGTTCTTTGTGCTCAAAGGGTTTCCAAAGCTGAGGCGTAAAGAGTTTTCAGGAAGTGGGCCAGGGATGAGAAGCTGTTGACTCAGAGAATCACAGGGCTAAACAGCCCCGGTCCTGCCATTCGCCTCATAGAGTCAAATTACTCAGGGCTTATTGCAGCAATAGCACCAAAGGGTGACTTGTGGGGGTGGGTGTTAATCCTCTCCCCTTCCCCCCAGGCACACACACGTCAACAGTCGATCTGCCACCACCCTGAAAGATAGGGCAGTGTAGACCGTGGTAAACAGCGTTGTCTCTACAGCTGAAGAAGCAAGCGTGAAGCCTGCCTCCATTGCTCTCTATCATACTATGACCTTGAGAAACTTGCTTACCCTCTGTGTCTCAATTTTCACATCTGCAAAATGGGAATACTACAGTGCCCACCTTACAGGGCTTTGTGAAGATAAATGAGTTCCTAACATAAGGTACTTAAAACACCCAATAGGGAGCCCTAGAGATGGATTTACTGATTCAACAAAATAAATGTACAGTGAAGTACAAACAGTGTACTTTCTATAGGAGTAACCACAGCCCCAAGCAAAATGCTTTCTAACTGTGTGCTAACTATATCCTGTAACTATAGCCTCTTCTAACTATATGCTGCACTTCACCCCTCTGACTTGCAATAGGAAGAAGATGGGCTTCAGGGCTCTTGTTCGAATGTGGACTCTGCCACACTCTGTTCTGTGAAGCTGGCCAAGTTATTTTACATCCCCAGACCAGAGTTACATTATTTGGAAAATGAGACTAACTTCCTCCTGAATGGTCCAAGGATTTAATCAGATAGTATCTGGTAGGAGGTGACGAGGGCCTGAACTGGGCAGAGGTCCTTCTTGATCATAATCACTTTTCCCTTTTACTGAGCTGTTTCTGGTGACATCTTTAACTTTCCAATAATGAAAAGAACTAAAAAAAGAAAATTAATCCAATCCTATATATATATATATATATATATATATATATATATATATATATATGTATATTTCAGACCTAAAAAAAAGAACTAATATTTATGCTTTCTCTGAACCCATTCTATATACACCAGTACATATTTATGGTAAAATGAGGACCTAGAGTCAAAGATTTGAACTTGTCCAAGATCACAGTGGAAGTCAGTGGAGGCACAAGGATTCAAGCCTGGACTGTCTAATACCCAAGTTCATGCAAATGACTCCCCGTGTCACAGGCCCCGCCTCCAGCTCAGCTCGTAGGACTCTGTTCTGTTTCTTCAGCACTCCTCCCCTCCATACGCACACACTCTCTGCTGGTCCCTAGCAGTGCCCAGCACAGCAAATGTTCCATGTCTATTTACTGAATGGGTAAAAGCAAATGATTGTGACATCCTCTTATAGTGATGAAAGCCCCTTTTTTTTTCTTTGGCTGTCCCCACTGGGGAAGAGAAGCAGCTGGCAGCCCTCCCCCCCAGCCTTTAGTATCCTCTTCCTGCTACATAATCACGTGGAGGCCTTTCCCCGTTCCCGTGGGGGAAATCAGGCTGCTGTCGCTGCTTTTCTTCAGAGATCCACGAAAGACACAAGGATGACTCGTCTTCAGTGGACATTTGGAGAGCTGTCAGGACCATGGTGCTTTTAAGAGCTCTGTTAACATCCATCAGGGGGTGGTTTTCAAATAATGGCCTTGGATAGGTTTATGAGTTTACTGGAGCTGCTGTAACAAAATACCACAAGCCCAGTGACTTAACACAACATAAATTCACTCTCACAATTCAGGAGGCCAGAAGTCCAAAGTCAAGGGGTCAGAAGGATTGGTTCCTTCCTGTGAGAAAAGAGGGAAAATCTACTCAGCGCCTCTCTCCTAGTTTCTGGTGATTGCCAGCAATCCTTGGCTTATGACTATATCTCTCCTATCTCTGTCTCTATCCTCACATGACATTCACCCTGGGTGTCAGTGCCCAACGTGTCCCCTTCTTATGAGGATATTAGTCCTTTTAGAGTAGTTGTTTAGTTACTAAGTCATTGCCATCCCATGGACTGTAGCCTGCCAGGCTTCTCTGTGCATGGAATTCTCCAGGCAAGAATCCTGGAGTCTGTTGCCATTCCCTTCTCAGGGGATATTCCTGAGCCAGGGATCAAACCCGAGTCTCCTGCTTGGCAGGCAACTTCTTTACCACTGAGCCACTAGGGACACCTTTATTAGTCTTACTCAATCCAGTAAGACCTCATCTTAACTTGATGATATCTACAAAGAGACTAGGTTTTTAAAAGGTACTTGTGTTCTGAGACTCATCACCAGCTCCTCCAAGCTTCCATGGGCTAGCCTAGGATTTGAGGGACTTCAGAACTTGAGACAAATCTAGAACCATCCCCTCTCTGACAGTGCACTTCTGCAGCCTTTCTTCTCTTTGGTCTGTCCTATCCATTGACTAATCTTGGAAGCATCACTTCTTTGAATCCTGCAGCAGAATTGAGCATAAGAGAACTCCTTGGGGGCTTCCCTGGTGATCCAGTGGGTAAGGACACTGCCTTGCAGTGCAAGGGGCGCCAGTTCGGGCCCTGGCCTGGGAAGATCCCACGTGCCGCGGAGCGACTGGACCGATGTGTCCAATTACCGAGCCGGAGCTCTGGAGCGCATGTGCCCAGAGCCGGTGCTCTGCAACGAGAGAGGCCACTGCGATGGGAGGCCCACACGAGTCAAAAAACAAAGATGGATGAAAATAGATAAATGAAACACCAATACCAATAGAAGTGGCCCGCCCATTCCCCTCCCTCCCCAACCACCCCCCAAAAAAATTAAAAAAAAAAAAAGAGGACTCCTTGGGTGAAGACTCAATGTCTTGTTCATCTATTTTTGCCCCAGTGTTAACACAGAAATCATCATAAAATTGACTCTCAATAACCATTTGTTTAATGAATGAAAGAACATTGCTCCAGTTAGTACCAAGGGCTATTTATTTCTCACTGTTTCTACACCCTGTACTCAGGGACAGTTGCAGAGTCAGCGTAAGAAACCTTAATCCCACTCTGAAGGACACAGTCCATTTGTCACTACTTTATTAGAAGAGATGATATTTGGCTCCCATTATCGTGGCCGATAGGAATATTGTCCTGCCTCAAGCTGTCATCATGTGAGAGAGACCACGGCCCAGAGCAGTGAGGCTGAAAACTGGGGCAGGCTAGGGTCAGAGATGGGGTCAACCAACAGGAATTGTCAGATGGGAGGAGGGGTGAGAAGGAGGTCAGATGGGAGATCAAAGTCCAGGAACTAGGCAGGTACATAGCCCTGGCTCTCCCAAGCGTGGTGGCTTGTAGCTGGAGCTCCTTTGGAAAATGTCTCCTAGGCAAGTCCCCTGAGCTGGCTTCTGCTCTCAAGTCGCCAGAGGGTTCTTTATAATTGGTCTGGCTTTGGGTTCCCTCCTCAAAGGGGATACAATCTGTCAGCGTTATTTGGCAAGCCTCATATGAGCCTCATATGAGCAGATAAAGTTTAAAAGCCTGGAAGTAGTCTTGTTTACTTCAGTCACACGGCCCCAGGCTTACTACTAATTTTTAGATTTATAGTTTTAGGTCTAATTAGGGCTGTGCATCAGGGTCAGCTGGGAAACCTGTTCAAATACAGATGCCTAGGTCCTCTCCCCAGATATTCTGATTCCCTAAGTCTGGGTGGGCTGCTGATCCCTGAGGAGGTTGTGTGGTACAGTGGTTGAAGGTGGAGGCTCTGAAGTCAGGTTGCTGAGGATGGCAATGGTTTTTCCAGTAGCATGGTGAACATGTGTGAACTATGTGAGCTTCAGTATCTTATCTATGAAAAAGAAGAGGATAAAAGAGAATAAAATAAAAGAGAACAATAATATTCGTCCCGATGGATGGGATGTGAAGATTAATGATTTATTACATGCGAAGTGTTAGAATACTAAGTTCTCCATAAATGCTACTTATGATTATTATCTTTGTACCAAGTTCTACAAGTGATTTAGAAGCACTGTCCCTCTCTCCTTCCCTTTCTTCTTTTCTCCTTCCCTCTTTCTCTTCCCTAAACAATTACCAAAGACTCCTTCCTACCAGGACCCAAGCTAGAGACACACTGTCCTCTCCAGTTTATAGTCTAGTGGGGATGCTGGCCTTGTACTCAATGACTTCAGTTCTCTGAACCTTTACTAGAGTCTGAGGCTCTGGGCTTCACCTCTGGTGCTCCCCCAACATCGCTCCCTGCCCCCAAGGAAATGACCTTCGTTTCACAACCCCAAAAGGGAGCAAAATGGAAGGAACACAGAGTCTTTTGAACCTGGCATGCCATTTTCTAGCTGATTGACATTGGGTAAATCATATTTAGAGGATACTTTCTGTCTACTGCTTGCCCAGTATCCCCCTATTAGGAATAGCTCTGTCCCTTCTGTGTACACAGAGCAGGGGTGCTGTTGTTCATTAAGTTTCTCAGTCAAGTCTGAGTCTTTGAAATAGTTCAGGTAGAATTTCATCACCTCCACTAACTTTGTTCTTAGCAATACTTCCCAAGACTCACTAGATTTCACATTCCAGAATGTTTGACTCTAGGTGAGTGACCACACCATCATGGTTATCTGGGTCATTAAGACCTTTTTGTATGGTTCTCTGTATTATTTCCACTTCTTCATCTTTTTTTTTTTTTTTTTTGAACAAAACTGCAAAACTTTAAGGACGTCCTAGATGGTCCTACCGGTAAAGGATACACCTTCCAATGTAGGAGACATAAGAGACACGAGTTTGATCCTTGGGTCAGGAAGATCACCTGGAGGAAGGCATGGCAATCCACTCCAGTATTCTTGCTTGGAGAATCCCATGGACAGAGGAGCCTGGCAGGCCATAGTCCATGGGATCACAAAGATTTGGATAGGACTACCGCAACTGAGTATGCACGCAAAACTTTATTGAGAGAATTTTTTTTTTCCAACTTTAAACCAGTGTTGTGGTAGTTTTAGGTGAAATACTGAGATAATTTTAACAGCCACATTTCCAACCCAAGAAGAGACTTCCTGTTTACAGTTTGCCTTCATTTGAATCTGTGGTTGCCCTTCGCCTGCTTCTGGCATTTTAATGGATTGGCAGGATTTATCTGGATTTATCTGGATTTGGCAGTCCCTTCCCCTTGACATCAGGACCATATCCATGCTCACATACGGTCTTAGGTTGAACCACTTCCTGTTGATCAGACCCTGAAATGCAGATGCTCCTTCATCCTTTCTCTCTTGACCAGGTGTAATGTCCTTACTTTCAATTTGTGGCTCTTTTGAGGTTCCTCAACCTCAACAAGTGCCTTGGAATATTCATGACCATAACCTCTTCCTCTAGGTCTGTATGTTGACTTTATTTTCTGACTCATATTTCCCACTGGTGAGTCTCGGTCAAGTAGAAAGAACCCAGACGCTAAGATGTGAACTACAGAGCTCGGCACCCAGATCTCATTGCACAAGGGCCGACAGGACCCTTTCTGTTAGGTCCTTATGGTTTCTTGTCCTTAATTGTGCCCATCTTTCTTTGCATGAAATGTTCCCTTGGTATCTCTAATTTTCTTGAAGAGATCTCTAGTCTTTCCCATTCTATTGCTTTCTCCTATTTCTCTGTATTGTTCACTTAAGAAGACTTTCTTATTTCTCCTTGCTGTTCTTTGGAATGCTGCATTCAGTTGGGTGTATCTTTGCTTTTCACTTCTCTTCTTTACTCAGCTATTTGTAAGGCCTCCTCAGACAACTATTTTGCCTTCTTACACTTCTTTTTTTGGGAGAACTGCCAAACACACCTGTGAGTCTACCCCTCACCCAAGCCACTGATGATTGGTCGAGGGCAGGCATCTGATTCAAGCTGAGTCAATCACATTCCATTCCCAGGACCCTGGAATGGCTCTGAAGCCATGCTCCCTTGCTTGATTCTGGCTGCTATCTTGAATGAAAGTACTAAAAATGAAGGAACTGTTGGCGATGGACATTTACAGCCATGCATACCAAGAAAGAGGACCAGTCAATCTGCCGTTTGAAAGAAAAGCAAAGCCAATGCTTGGATTGAAGTTTTTGATGGCCCCCCTACTGCAGTCCCCAACTTTGGATTCCTGGATACAACTTTTATTCTTATAGTAAATTCCTCTTCCTGTTGAGGTCAGCTGTAGAATATCTCTTGTTTTCGCAGGGAAGGCAGGTTCTACCCCAGCAGTTGGTTCTCTCATGCTCAAGGAGTACATTTCCTAAGGGCTGCTCAAGAGGGAAGCAAATTCAAAGGTCCTGGTCTGGATGAGAGACCCAAAGAGCTCTGGAGCCTCTGTCTCTACTTTGAATGATATTTTGGGTCAGAGAGCTTCAGAAGCAGAGAGAGGAGGAAAGGGTACAGGGTCCTGAACACTAGTTGGGGCCTCACCAGGTTTTTCATGGAAGGACCCTGATTTCTAACTTTTCTTAGTTAAGAAGGAAACTCCTGTAGAGCCTCAGTCTCTCCTGCCACCTGATCCTGTTCTGTTCTTTCACATTTGCTATTATTCCAACACTGGCATCCTTTCCAAATGGAGCTGATTACACCCACACTTGTCATGGTTATCAGGATTTGTCTGTCTCTCTCAGGACTGGGGCTTGGAATGGGGAGTAAGAAGGTGAAAGCAACCATTTCCGATCTAGTGTTTCCTAAGCTTCTGGTGTTTTCTTGGTCTCAGGCTTGCCTCTCCTAGCCTGTCATGGAGCTGATCGATGTTACCTCTCCCAGCGCCCCTTTTGATCAACTGACTCTCGGTTCTTCTGTTTCACAGACAGGAGTAATATTTAGCTGGTTTGCACCAGTGCAGTCTCAGATGCTTGCTAATTTAGTGAAATGTTCTTATTGATTGCTGCTGCACATCCCATAAGTGCCCTCCAGCTTCCCATAACCCACACTTTCTCCCCTGGGAGCTCCCAGACCTCTGCACCTTCTAGCAACTGAAAGGCTAATACTTGGCATAGCAGGGACTTTCAGCATACTCACTGCTCTAGAACTTGGCCTGATTCTGGCTGCTATCTTGAATGAAAGTACTAAAAATGAAGGAACTGTTGGCGATGGACATTTACAGCCATGCATACCAAGAAAGAGGACCAGTCAATCTGCCGTTTGAAAGAAAAGCAAAGCCAATGCTTGGATTGAAGTTTTTGATGGCCCCCCTACTGCAGTCCCCAACTTTGGATTCCTGGATACAACTTTTATTCTTATAGTAAATTCCTCTTCCTGTTGAGGTCAGCTGTAGAATATCTCTTGTTTTCGCAGGGAAGGCAGGTTCTACCCCAGCAGTTGGTTCTCTCATGCTCAAGGAGTACATTTCCTAAGGGCTGCTCAAGAGGGAAGCAAATTCAAAGGTCCTGGTCTGGATGAGAGACCCAAAGAGCTCTGGAGCCTCTGTCTCTACTTTGAATGATATTTTGGGTCAGAGAGCTTCAGAAGCAGAGAGAGGAGGAAAGGGTACAGGGTCCTGAACACTAGTTGGGGCCTCACCAGGTTTTTCATGGAAGGACCCTGATTTCTAACTTTTCTTAGTTAAGAAGGAAACTCCTGTAGAGCCTCAGTCTCTCCTGCCACCTGATCCTGTTCTGTTCTTTCACATTTGCTATTATTCCAACACTGGCATCCTTTCCAAATGGAGCTGATTACACCCACACTTGTCATGGTTATCAGGATTTGTCTGTCTCTCTCAGGACTGGGGCTTGGAATGGGGAGTAAGAAGGTGAAAGCAACCATTTCCGATCTAGTGTTTCCTAAGCTTCTGGTGTTTTCTTGGTCTCAGGCTTGCCTCTCCTAGCCTGTCATGGAGCTGATCGATGTTACCTCTCCCAGCGCCCCTTTTGATCAACTGACTCTCGGTTCTTCTGTTTCACAGACAGGAGTAATATTTAGCTGGTTTGCACCAGTGCAGTCTCAGATGCTTGCTAATTTAGTGAAATGTTCTTATTGATTGCTGCTGCACATCCCATAAGTGCCCTCCAGCTTCCCATAACCCACACTTTCTCCCCTGGGAGCTCCCAGACCTCTGCACCTTCTAGCAACTGAAAGGCTAATACTTGGCATAGCAGGGACTTTCAGCATACTCACTGCTCTAGAACTTGGCCTGAACACTTGGCATGCTTTCTTTTCTTTTCTGTTTCAGAATACATCTATACTTTATTTAAAAAAAACATTTTATTGAAGTAAACATTTTATTTTATTGAAGTATATTTGATTTACAATGTTGTATTAACTTCTGTAGTGCAGCAAAGTGATTCAGATATATATGTGTGATATGTGTGTGTGTGTATATATATATATACATATCTATATACAGCCCATGTAGCGTTAGTCACTCAGCTGTGTCTGACCCCGTGGACTGTAGCCTGTCAGGCTCCTCTGTCCATGGGATTCTCCAGGCAAGAATACTGGAATGGGTTACCATTCCCTTCGCTAGGGGATCTTCCTGACTTCAGGATCAAACCCAGGTCTCCTACATTGCAGACAAAGCCTTTACTGTCTGAGCTACAGGGAAGCCTGTCCACACATATACATTCTTTTTCATATTATTTTCCATTATGGTTTATCACAGAATATTGAATATTGTTCTGTGAGATATACAGTAGGACTCTGTTGTTTGGCATGCTTTCTGATGCATTCCTGCCCTCTGCCTTAGTTAGATATTTTAAATACCCTCCTTGTTCATAGTGAAGCTTAGAAAAGTTTACTAATGTCACTCATTCTTTTAATCATTCATCCATTCATTTAACACGTTTTTATTGAATGGCAGCTTTATGCCAGGCCTGGGCTCAGTGCTGAGAATACAAGCTGAACAAAAATAACATGGAGTCTCCAGGTTAGTGCCGAGACAAATGATAAATTAGGAAGGAAGTAGATAAGCATATAATAAAAGCCCAACGAGTGCTATCAAAAGAAAGATTAGGGTGATGTGGGAGAGAATGACACAGAGACCCACTTTTAGATAGGAGGCCTCTGATGGATTTCAAGCATTAACCAAAGAGAGGGAACCATTTGGACACAGAAGGCATAATGTGAATGAAGAAAGTGACTTTAGGAGACCTTTGAGTTAGGTCAAGTTCACTCAGCTGAGGGGCTTCCCTGGTAGTTCAGCTGGTAAAGAATCTTTCTGCAATGCAGGAAACCAGGATTTGATCCCTGGGTTGGGAAGGTACCCTTGGGGAGAGCATGGCAACCCACTCCAGTATTCTTGCCTGGAGAGTTAGTTCTATAGAAAGAGGAGCCTGGTGGGCTGCAGTCCATGAGGTTGCAAAAGAGCTGGATACAACTGAAGTGACTTAGCACGAACCCTTATGTATTATCTCATCACAAGAGGTGCAGAAGGAGTAAGTGGTACACTCCAAAGTGGTTAAGGTGATCCATTTTATGTTAGGTCTATTTTACCACAATAAGGATTTTTTTTTAAATAAAGGAATACTAGAAAATGGAATAAGGAGAGCCTCCTACAGGTAGAGGTAGGGAGAGGGCATTCGCTCGGCTGCACAGGGTATCTGTTTCTGGTTCCTCGGAAGACACCTTTGTGCATAATCCCCATCCGCTCCTCCATCCCCCAGAGTAGCCCAAACCTGGGTACCTGGCCCCAGGGGAGCTACTCTAGAACATAGCAATAGCAAGAGCTGATGAACTGCATCACAAATTGGAACTGAAGAGCATGTCTCATAGAGCAGACAATGAGAGGAAAAGGCAACAGAGACACCAGGAAAACATGACCCCGCTGTGCCAGAGGCTGCTGATTGCCTCCCTGCATCCGTCACCCCAAGAGCTGGTAAGTCTTTCATCTCTTAGGGCAGATTGGGATGCTGGGGTGGGGATAGGGTAACCAGATTTGTAGTGATTCCCGATTTCCATGGTCTCAATATTCCCACTAAGGCCAGTTTCAAATCATGTCAATAAAATGGGAAATTACATGCCATTGGCTCTCATGAGCCTCTGTGAGCTCGATCCAGACACTGCCAAACTACCTCCTCTTTCTTGTACTAATGGGAAGCCCCTTAGAGCACATGGCCATGTAGTTAGAAACTATCTTCCCAGCTTCCTTATACTAGCTATCGCCAGGTTGGTACGATGTGATCAGCAGACTGTCAGACAAGTAATGAGGGCTACTCCTCTGCATGTCCTATAAAGGGAAAAGGTCATCCTTGCTCTCTCTTCCTGAAGGCTGGAATGTGGACCTGGGACAGATGAGGATAACACCAGAAAGACAGCAGGAGAGCTTTCCTGGTGGGCCAGTGGGTGGAGAGTCTACCTTGCAGTGCAAGGGGCACCGGTTCGATCCCTGGCCTGGGAAGATCCCACATGCCGTGGAGTGGCTGGACCTGTGTGTCCAATTACGAGCCCTCAATCTGCAATGCTCTGCAATGAGAGAGGCCACTGCGATGAGGGGCCCACACAGGCCAAAGAATTAAGATGTATGAAAATAAATAAACGAAGGACCAATATAAGAGGCTAAAAATTAAAAAAAGAAAAAGAAAATACAGGAGCAGAGGACTGGAAAGGAACCTAGACATCTGGGCAAGTTCATGGAGCAGAACGGCCTAACATCCCTGGGTCAGCCACTTCCCTCTGCACTGTTTATGGGAGAGGTTAATGAGTATTCAATTTAAGACTTCTATTTTGAGGGACTTCCTGGTGGTCCAGTGGTTAAGAATCTGCCTTGCAATGCAGGGGACACAGTTTCATCTCTAATAGGGGAACTAAGCACCCACCTGCTGTGGAGCAGCAAAGCCCATGTGCTGCAAATCAGACCTGATGTGTCAAAAATAAAAATAAATAAATATTTTGAAAAGGATTTTAAAAGGCTCTTTATTACGGCACCTTACCCTGATTGCTAATTAATACTTCATCCTAGGACTAACTGGGATTCGATGGTGGCTCAGATGATAAAGATTCTGCCTGCAATGAGGTTGACCTGGGTTCTATCCCTGGCTTGGGAAGATCCCCTGGAGGAAGGCATGGCAACCCACTCTAGTATTCTCGCCTGGAGAATTCCACAGACAGAGGATCCTGGAGGGCTACAGTCCGTGGGATCACAAAGGAGTCGGACCTGACTGAGTGACTAACACTTCCATTTTCAGTGACACTATTTACAATAGTCATAGCATAAGTGCAACCTAAATGTCCATTGACAGATGAATGGATAAACAAGATGTGGCAGATATTTATACATACAATGGAATTCTGCTCAGCCATGAAAAGAATGAAATAATGCCATTTGCAACAACAGATGGATGAGACAGATGAGGATAACACCAGAAAGACAGCAGGAGAGCTTTCCTGGTGGGCCAGTGGGTGGAGAGTCTACCTTGCAGTGCAAGGGGCACCGGTTCGATCCCTGGCCTGGGAAGATCCCACATGCCGTGGAGTGGCTGGACCTGTGTGTCCAATTACGAGCCCTCAATCTGCAATGCTCTGCAATGAGAGAGGCCACTGCGATGAGGGGCCCACACAGGCCAAAGAATTAAGATGTATGAAAATAAATAAACGAAGGACCAATATAAGAGGCTAAAAATTAAAAAAAGAAAAAGAAAATACAGGAGCAGAGGACTGGAAAGGAACCTAGACATCTGGGCAAGTTCATGGAGCAGAACGGCCTAACATCCCTGGGTCAGCCACTTCCCTCTGCACTGTTTTATGGGAGAGGTTAATGAGTATTCAATTTAAGACTTCTATTTTGAGGGACTTCCTGGTGGTCCAGTGGTTAAGAATCTGCCTTGCAATGCAGGGGACACAGTTTCATCTCTAATAGGGGAACTAAGCACCCACCTGCTGTGGAGCAGCAAAGCCCATGTGCTGCAAATCAGACCTGATGTGTAAAAAATAAAAAGAAATAAATATTTTGAAAAGGATTTTAAAAGGCTCTTTATTACGGCACCTTACCCTGATTGCTAATTAATACTTCATCCTAGGACTAACTGGGATTCGATGGTGGCTCAGATGATAAAGATTCTGCCTGCAATGAGGTTGACCTGGGTTCTATCCCTGGCTTGGGAAGATCCCCTGGAGGAAGGCATGGCAACCCACTCTAGTATTCTCGCCTGGAGAATTCCACAGACAGAGGATCCTGGAGGGCTACAGTCCGTGGGATCACAAAGGAGTCGGACCTGACTGAGTGACTAACACTTCCATTTTCAGTGACACTATTTACAATAGTCATAGCATAAGTGCAACCTAAATGTCCATTGACAGATGAATGGATAAACAAGATGTGGCAGATATTTATACATACAATGGAATTCTGCTCAGCCATGAAAAAGAATGAAATAATGCCATTTGCAACAACATGGATGGACCTAGAGCTTCACATATGAAATGAAGTACATCAGACAGAGAAAGACAAATATTATATGTGTCATTTAAATGTGGAATCGAAAAACAGGATGCACATGAGCTTATTTACAAAACAGAGAGAGACTCACAGACACAGAAAAATAACTGATGGTTAACAAAAGGGAAGGGAGGGATAGATTAAGAGTTTGGGAATAATATATACACCCTATTATATACAAAATAAACGACAAGGATCTACTGCATAGCACAGGGAACAGTGCTCAACATTTTGTAGTAGCCTATTTGGGAAAAGAATCTGAAAAAAATTCTTTAATGTACACCTGAAACGGACACACATTGTAAATCAACTATAATTCAACAAAGCATGAATTACTCAATTAAAAGAAAATGTCCCAGTAAGATTGTCTATAAGTCAAAAATTATTAGTTGGCATTGGCTGGGCTATGCAGCAGAAAGCACTGTACAGTCTCAATGGCTGACAACAACAAAGGTTGATTTCTCATGGTACATGACAGATGCAGAGCCTCTGAGGTTGTTTTCTGTGTCTTCACATTCTGCATCTCAGATTGAAGGAGCAGCTACTACGGCAGTCTAGCAATGGAAGTAAAGATGCAGTGATTAAACCTTGCAATGGCTCTAAAAGCTTTTGCTGGGATGTGGCATATGTTACTTCTACTCATGTTCCATTGGCCAAAGGAAGTTCACGGCCCACATTGCCCCAAGGGGGCAGTAAGGTACACTTCCTCCATGCCCCCATCAGGAAGGCATTGCAAGTCTCATTGCAATAGGCAGAGATGGACAATCCTCTTACCTGGAATCCAGTAAATAATTGAGACTAGCAATACAACCTATCACAAGAGCCTGAAGTGAACAATATACATTTATGTCAAGGTAGGGGCTGTTGTTACTTCCGTTTTACAGATGAGAAAACTGAGGCTTGTAGAGGGTAGGAGCCACCCAGTCATCTAAGCTTATATTTACTCCTAGCACTGGAAATTTCTGAGAAGTTCATCTCAGTTTTCTGTAGAATGTCCATAGTGACAGCATGAATGAAAACAAGATGTGGCAGATATTTATACATACAATGGAATTCTGCTCAGCCATGAAAAAGAATGAAATAATGCCATTTGCAACAACATGGATGGACCTAGAGCTTCACATATGAAATGAAGTACATCAGACAGAGAAAGACAAATATTATATGTGTCATTTAAATGTGGAATCGAAAAACAGGATGCACATGAGCTTATTTACAAAACAGAGAGAGACTCACAGACACAGAAAAATAACTGATGGTTAACAAAAGGGAAGGGAGGGATAGATTAAGAGTTTGGGAATAATATATACACCCTATTATATACAAAATAAACGACAAGGATCTACTGTATAGCACAGGGAACAGTGCTCAACATTTTGTAGTAGCCTATTTGGGAAAAGAATCTGAAAAAAATTCTTTAATGTACACCTGAAACGGACACACATTGTAAATCAACTATAATTCAACAAAGCATGAATTACTCAATTAAAAGAAAATGTCCCAGTAAGATTGTCTATAAGTCAAAAATTATTAGTTGGCATTGGCTGGGCTATGCAGCAGAAAGCACTGTACAGTCTCAATGGCTGACAACAACAAAGGTTGATTTCTCATGGTACATGACAGATGCAGAGCCTCTGAGGTTGTTTTCTGTGTCTTCACATTCTGCATCTCAGATTGAAGGAGCAGCTACTACGGCAGTCTAGCAATGGAAGTAAAGATGCAGTGATTAAACCTTGCAATGGCTCTAAAAGCTTTTGCTGGGATGTGGCATATGTTACTTCTACTCATGTTCCATTGGCCAAAGGAAGTTCACAGCCCACATTGCCCCAAGGGGGCAGTAAGGTACACTTCCTCCATGCCCCCATCAGGAAGGCATTGCAAGTCTCATTGCAATAGGCAGAGATGGACAATCCTCTTACCTGGAATCCAGTAAATAATTGAGACTAGCAATACAACCTATCACAAGAGCCTGAAGTGAACAATATACATTTATGTCAAGGTAGGGGCTGTTGTTACTTCCGTTTTACAGATG
This sequence comes from Tragulus kanchil, assembly GCA_022376925.1. Taxonomy (NCBI): domain Eukaryota; kingdom Metazoa; phylum Chordata; class Mammalia; order Artiodactyla; family Tragulidae; genus Tragulus; species Tragulus kanchil. Next base: position 130,657,787 of record JAIOJX010000032.1, on the reverse strand, counting down.
AGAAAACTGAGGCTTGTAGAGAGTAGGAGCCACCCAGTCATCTAAGCTTATATTTACTCCTAGCACTGGAAATTTCTGAGAAGTTCATCTCAGTTTTTCAGCTTTGGGTCACATTGTTGTTAATAAAACCTGGTAGAGTGTGGAACTCTTTCTGTCTTCTACAGTCTATTTTTGGAAATCAAGCTTAGGAGTCTGCAAAGAGCTCTCTCAAACTTAAATATAGAAAGAAGAAACTGCTGCAAATTAGAAAATTAGGACATTGGAGCTAGTCCAGGGCTCTGCTGCTAATCACTGTTCCACTTCAAAAGGTATTTAACCTCTCTAAATCTCAGATATGTGTGCATGGAAGAGCACAGAGTGTGTGATTAATAAGGTTAATCTGGCTCTGGAATGCTAATATCTAAGTATAGTCTTTCCAGTAGAACTTCAGAGGTCCCTCTTAAGAAGCTTAAGAAGCTTCGGAACGACCTTTGGGGCTTCCCTGGTGGTCCAGTGGTTAAGGCCCCACCTGGCAATGTGGGGGATGCCAGTTCGATGCTTAGTCTGGGAAGATCCCACATGCCACAGAGCAGCTAAACCTCTTCTCCACAACTACTGAAGCCTGGAAACCTAGAGCCTGTGCTCCGCAACAAGGCCGCATACCGCACCCAGAGAGCAGATCCTGCTCATCACAGCCTAGAGAAAACCCCCATGCAGCAGTGAAGACCCAGCACAGCCAAAAATAAAATAAATAAAAAAGGAAACTACCTTGAAAAATTCCCATCGATGTGATTCCATTTGCCCATCCTTTGACTCATCCATCCATTCCTTCATTTGCTGAAGGTTTATGGCCTAGTCTCTGTGGCAGGCCTGGGCTCTAGGCCGCGGGTGCAGAGACAAATCAGATCTAATTTTTTGTGTCTGGGAGTTCATATCTATTAGAGGAGACAGATAGAGAGACAGATAATGTAAAGCTTGTGGTAAGTGGTCCTCATTACCACACACGGTGGTCGGAGCTGTAAAACGGGTGTACAAAGATACTGCACCAGGCCAGGGAGGAAGGGGCTTCCTCAGCCTGGCTCATTTATGTCAAGGTAGGGGCTGTTGTTACTTCCGTTACAGATGAGAAAACTGAGGCTTGTAGAGGGTAGGAGCCACCCAGTCATCTAAGCTTATATTTACTCCTAGCACTGGAAATTTCTGAGAAGTTCATCTCAGTTTTCAGCTTTGGGTCACATTGTTGTTAATAAAACCTGGTAGAGTGTGGAACTCTTTCTGTCTTCTACAGTCTATTTTGGAAATCAAGCTTAGGAGTCTGCAAAGAGCTCTCTCAAACTTAAATATAGAAAGAAGAAACTGCTGCAAATTAGAAAATTAGGACATTGGAGCTAGTCCAGGGCTCTGCTGCTAATCACTGTTCCACTTCAAAAGGTATTTAACCTCTCTAAATCTCAGATATGTGTGCATGGAAGAGCACAGAGTGTGTGATTAATAAGGTTAATCTGGCTCTGGAATGCTAATATCTAAGTATAGTCTTTCCAGTAGAACTTCAGAGGTCCCTCTTAAGAAGCTTAAGAAGCTTCGGAACGACCTTTGGGGCTTCCCTGGTGGTCCAGTGGTTAAGGCCCCACCTGGCAATGTGGGGGATGCCAGTTCGATGCTTAGTCTGGGAAGATCCCACATGCCACAGAGCAGCTAAACCTCTTCTCCACAACTACTGAAGCCTGGAAACCTAGAGCCTGTGCTCCGCAACAAGGCCGCATACCGCACCCAGAGAGCAGATCCTGCTCACCACAGCCTAGAGAAAACCCCCATGCAGCAGTGAAGACCCAGCACAGCCAAAAATAAAATAAATAAAAAAGGAAACTACCTTGAAAAATTCCCATCGATGTGATTCCATTTGCCCATCCTTTGACTCATCCATCCATTCCTTCATTTGCTGAAGGTTTATGGCCTAGTCTCTGTGGCAGGCCTGGGCTCTAGGCCGTGCGGGTGCAGAGACAAATCAGATCTAATTTTTTGTGTCTGGGAGTTCATATCTATTAGAGGAGACAGATAGAGAGACAGATAATGTAAAGCTTGTGGTAAGTGGTCCTCATTACCACACACGGTGGTCGGAGCTGTAAAACGGGTGTACAAAGATACTGCACCAGGCCAGGGAGGAAGGGGCTTCCTCAGCCTGGGTGTGGGGCTAGTCATGGGGGGAGAAGAGCAGCCGGGAGGAGAACAAGATGCATTCAGATGGGGCCCCTGGGACACATGGGATGAGGCGTCTTCCAGGCCATCACGTTAGCAGGATCTGAGGCTGGGGGAGCTGTAGGGTTAGCGTGTGGATTGGAAGTCGTTCATAAGTCTCTGGGTTGAGAAGATCCTCTGAAGTAGGAAATGACAACCCACTTCAGTATTCTTTTTTTTTTTTGGGCAGGGGTCAGGTTGGGGAGGGAGGGGAGCAGGCGGGCCACTTCTATTGGTCTTTCATTTCTCTATTTTCATCCGTCTTTGTTCTCTGGCTCCTGTGGGCCTCCAATTGCGGTGGCGTCTGTCGTCGCAGAGCGCCGGCTCTGGGCGCATGTGCTCCAGAGCTCTGGCTCGGTAATTGGACACATTAGTCCAGCCGTTCCGCGGCACGTGGGATCTTCCCAGGCCAGGGATCGAACCAGCGCCCCTTGCACTGCAAGGCGGTGTCCTTACCCACTGGACCACCAGGGGAAGCCCCACTTCAGTATTCTTGCCTGAAGAATCCCATGGACAGAGGAGCCTGGTGGTGTATAGTCCAGAGGGTTGCCAAGAGTTGGACTTGGCTAAGTGACTAACACACACAAGTTAGCTAGTCACTGAAGCCATATGAGATTATTAGGATGGTTTTTCCTTTTGTGCACTGTCCCGATCTCCCAGCAGCCTGACCTCATAGGATGGCCACACACACCAGTTTTTCCCCGGGGTCATACAACTGTACAAGTCGGCCCCAGAGCAGCGAATGTGCAGCACCAATTCCTTCATTTGCTGAAGGTTTATGGCCTAGTCTCTGTGGCAGGCCTGGGCTCTAGGCCGTCGGGTGCAGAGACAAATCAGATCTAATTTTTGTGTCTGGGAGTTCATATCTATTAGAGGAGACAGATAGAGAGACAGATAATGTAAAGCTTGTGGTAAGTGGTCCTCATTACCACACACGGTGGTCGGAGCTGTAAAACGGGTGTACAAAGATACTGCACCAGGCCAGGGAGGAAGGGGCTTCCTCAGCCTGGGTGTGGGGCTAGTCATGGGGGGAGAAGAGCAGCCGGGAGGAGAACAAGATGCATTCAGATGGGGCCCCTGGGACACATGGGATGAGGCGTCTTCCAGGCCATCACGTTAGCAGGATCTGAGGCTGGGGGAGCTGTAGGGTTAGCGTGTGGATTGGAAGTCGTTCATAAGTCTCTGGGTTGAGAAGATCCTCTGAAGTAGGAAATGACAACCCACTTCAGTATTCTTTTTTTTTTTTGGGCAGGGGTCAGGTTGGGGAGGGAGGGGAGCAGGCGGGCCACTTCTATTGGTCTTTCATTTCTCTATTTTCATCCGTCTTTGTTCTCTGGCTCCTGTGGGCCTCCAATTGCGGTGGCGTCTGTCGTCGCAGAGCGCCGGCTCTGGGCGCATGCGCTCCAGAGCTCTGGCTCAGTAATTGGACACATTAGTCCAGCCGCTCCGCGGCACGTGGGATCTTCCCAGGCCAGGATCGAACCGGCGCCCCTTGCACTGCAAGGCGGTGTCCTTACCCACTGGACCACCAGGGGAAGCCCCACTTCAGTATTCTTGCCTGAAGAATCCCATGGACAGAGGAGCCTGGTGGTGTATAGTCCAGAGGGTTGCCAAGAGTTGGACTTGGCTAAGTGACTAACACACACAAGTTAGCTAGTCACTGAAGCCATATGAGATTATTAGGATGGTTTTTCCTTTTGTGCACTGTCCCGATCTCCCAGCAGCCTGACCTCATAGGATGGCCACACACACCAGTTTTTCCCAGGGAGGGTTCTGCAGGGGGTTGACCTAAGCTGGATGCAACTGTACAAGTCGGCCCCAGAGCAGCGAATGTGCAGCACCAATTCCTTTTTATGACCTTGCCTGATGCCGGAACACGTAGAGAGGGCACAGGTCATCCTCGGTGCAGCGGGGACATAAATCAGGCAGCGCCTTGCTTCCTGAGGTCCCAGCTTGAAGACAAGCCCTGGCCAGCTCTAACTGGGATCAATTACAGGCCATTCTTCTGGCTGCCCAGGCTCACAACCGCAGACCCGTGCAGGCCTGGCCCAGGAGGCCCTGCAGGAGGCAGCACTTGGGCTGTGTCCGTGATAAGACACAGAGCTCTGATCTGGACAGTGCACAGGACAGAGAGCTATTTGCCTAAGTGAAGAAGTTAATAGTGAAGAGACTAGAATAGCAATTGCTACCTTCACTGACTGTCACACACTATTGCCAAGCATTTTATATGCATCTGTCATTTTAATCTCGAAATAACCTTCTGAGGTAGATTCTATTGCTGATCTCATTTTACAGATGAGGAAACTGAGGCTCAGTGAATGAATGACTTGATCAATAAGACTGAAGACTACTCACTTAGGAGGTCATGGAGTCTTGACTTCAAAGCCTGTCTGCCTCCGGAAGATGAGTTATAAACAATGGCAGACAGTAGGCCTAGGCAGCTTCTTCTATTGGAAACAAAACAGCAATCTTTCTAAAGAACATGTTGCCTCAGGACTCACAGCAGTTCTGCTGTGATTTCCCTTTTAAGAGAGCAGAATACTGTGGAGAGCGGTCAGTTTCTTTCTCCTCTTAAGGGGGAAAATGCACGGCCCTTGTCCAGGGGCTAGGTGTTGACCAGCAGTCCAACAAGTCATTACGAGGTGGTCAAGGGCAGGCTCTGCAATGGGAGCGCCTTCCCAAGTGATGTGCAGGGCAGAGAGGAGGAGGATCAGCCTGCGAAGTGGCCTTGACTGATGTAGAAGCTGCTTGAGGCTCAGAAATGCCAAGGGACAAGTAACCTTCTAATGATTCTGAGCCTGGTAGTTATCCAGGTTAGGGACGGCATGTGCTGTGCTGGCAAAATGTATGTCCAGATGGTATTGTGTCCTCCTTCGTCGCTGCAGGGTGGTGAGGCACCAGGTGCCCTGGTTACTCATATAGCCCAAGAGGAAGAAGCTACTCTCACCTCCCACCACTGTATCTCATCTAGGGCAGCAGTCCCCAACATTTCTAACCGCAGGGACTGGTTTCACCGAAGACAATTTTAGCACAGACCAGGGTTGGGGCAGGGTGGTGGTTCAAGAGGTGGTGTGAGTGGTGGGAAGGGATGGAGCGTGGCAGACAGAGCTTCGCTGGCTAGATCACCATTCATCTCTTGTTGTGCAGCCCAGGGGATGGGGGCTCCTGATCTAGGGAGCCTGGGGAGCTGCTGGGTCTTGGAGCTTACCAGAAGGTTAGACAAAAGGCCAATTGTTTTCATTTATTCATCCAACACTTGGGAGCCTGCTGTGTTGGCTCTGCCTAGCAATCAAACTGAGGGCAATGGCATTGCTCAGGCCCCAGGCTGCAGGCACTGCAGACAACAGCAGGATCTAGCAGGAGGCTGTGAATTCTGAACTGATGGGAGCCTGGCAAGGACCTGAGGTAGATTCTATTGCTGATCTCATTTTACAGATGAGGAAACTGAGGCTCAGTGAATGAATGACTTGATCAATAAGACTGAAGACTACTCACTTAGGAGGTCATGGAGTCTTGACTTCAAAGCCTGTCTGCCTCCGGAAGATGAGTTATAAACAATGGCAGACAGTAGGCCTAGGCAGCTTCTTCTATTGGAAACAAAACAGCAATCTTTCTAAAGAACATGTTGCCTCAGGACTCACAGCAGTTCTGCTGTGATTTCCCTTTTAAGAGAGCAGAATACTGTGGAGAGCGGTCAGTTTCTTTCTCCTCTTAAGGGGGAAAATGCACGGCCCATGTCCAGGGGCTAGGTGTTGACCAGCAGTCCAACAAGTCATTACGAGGTGGTCAAGGGCAGGCTCTGCAATGGGAGCGCCTTCCCAAGTGATGTGCAGGGCAGAGAGGAGGAGGATCAGCCTGCGAAGTGGCCTTGACTGATGTAGAAGCTGCTTGAGGCTCAGAAATGCCAAGGGACAAGTAACCTTCTAATGATTCTGAGCCTGGTAGTTATCCAGGTTAGGGACGGCATGTGCTGTGCTGGCAAAATGTATGTCCAGATGGTATTGTGTCCTCCTTCGTCGCTGCAGGGTGGTGAGGCACCAGGTGCCCTGGTTACTCATATAGCCCAAGAGGAAGAAGCTACTCTCACCTCCCACCACTGTATCTCATCTAGGGCAGCAGTCCCCAACATTTCTAACCGCAGGGACTGGTTTCACCGAAGACAATTTTAGCACAGACCAGGGTTGGGGCAGGGTGGTGGTTCAAGAGGTGGTGTGAGTGGTGGGAAGGGATGGAGCGTGGCAGACAGAGCTTCGCTGGCTAGATCACCATTCATCTCTTGTTGTGCAGCCCAGGGGATGGGGGTTCCTGATCTAGGGAGCCTGGGGAGCTGCTGGGTCTTGGAGCTTACCAGAAGGTTAGACAAAAGGCCAATTGTTTTCATTTATTCATCCAACACTTGGGAGCCTGCTGTGTTGGCTCTGCCTAGCAATCAAACTGAGGGCAATGGCATTGCTCAGGCCCCAGGCTGCAGGCACTGCAGACAACAGCAGGATCTAGCAGGAGAGGCTGTGAAATTCTGAATCTGAAGGGTGGGTCAGCTTAACAGGGGAATGTGGCAAGGACCAAAGTCAGAAAGATGGCAGGGCTTCCATGGGAGCAGACTCATTCTTTTTTAAAATTAATTAACTTATTTTATTTTTTATTAATTAAGTCTTTGGCTGCATGGGGTCTTAATTGCTGTGCTCAGGCTTCTCACTGAAGTAGCTTCTCCTATGGTGGAGCTTGGACTCTGGGGCACATGGGCTCAGTTAGTTGTGCATGGGCTTAGTTGCCCCAGGACATGTGGAATCTTCCCAGACAAGGAATTGAACCTGTGTCCCTTGCATTGGCAGGTGGATTCTTGACCACTGGACCACCAGGGAAGTCTGAAATAGACTCATGTTTGAGCATGAGTGAAGTGTGTCCTGGGAACCGATAGAACTTGGCAGGGATGCTTTACAGGGATCTGGAGGTATTCTAATCAGTCAAAAGCACGGTCACAAATGCATACAGATCCTTGCCTCTCATCCCTTTCAGCAGTTTCCACCTCACTCCTCCATCTTCTGGGACTTTATTGCTAAGAGGGAGTGGGTCCTGCATATTTGTAGGAAGTGACCACCACATCTCCAAAGGGAAATGGGAAGAAGCTCTTCTTGGATCCCACCTTGGATATGATTGGGAGAAGGAAGTTCCTGAAAGAGGGAAGGAGGCATCTAGGCGTCAAGGTTCCTGAGATCTAGGGAGGAAGCTGGGTTCGATCTCTGGGTCGGGAATATCCCCTGGAGAAGGAAATGGCAGCCCACTCTAGTCTTCTTGCCTGGGAAACTTCATGAACAGAGGGACCTGGTGGGTTACAGTCCATGGGATTACAAAAGAAAGTATGCGATTTAACCACTAAATAAACACCAATTAGGTTTCAAGGGTGAGTGTCTTTAGAGTAAGAGCCAGGTGGAAGATTTGCTAACTTGGCCTTGGGAGTCTGATTCCAGGACTTCCTCTACACTTCACTTGTGAGCAGCTAGACACTAAGTTCTGTCCAAGAACAAAGAGAGAGGAATGAGATTCCGCTTTTGGTGGGGAGCGGGGTCCGAAAGATGCGGACGTGTTTTTATTTATTTTTAAAAGACTTTTTATTTTGTATTGAGATATAGTCAATGAACAATGTTGTGATAGTTTTAGATAAACAGCGAAGGGATTGAACCAGACATACACATGTATCCATTCTCCCCCAAAACGCACCTCCATCCAGGCTGCCTCACAATATTGAGCAGAGTTCCATGTATTGTACAGTAGGTCCTTGTTGTGTATCCATTTTAAGTAGAGCAGTGTGTACATGGGGGAATGCGTTTTTAAAATATCATACCCTGGAAGTATATCTGATGAGGTCTGTGTTCCAGAGAATCTGGGTGGCTTGCCAAGAACACAAGCAGAACCGGGTTTAACCTTGTCATCCTCAAACACACGCAAATCAAGTGCCTTCTACATCTAGCACATTACATCATCTGATGCTGCCATTAGGATATATCATAGTCATTTTAAATATAACATTCCAAATTAAAAAATCTGACTAGGGACGGATATCAGTCAAAAGCACGGTCACAAATGCATACAGATCCTTGCCTCTCATCCCTTTCAGCAGTTTCCACCTCACTCCTCCATCTTCTGGGACTTTATTGCTAAGAGGGAGTGGGTCCTGCATATTTGTAGGAAGTGACCACCACATCTCCAAAGGGAAATGGGAAGAAGCTCTTCTTGGATCCCACCTTGGATATGATTGGGAGAAGGAAGTTCCTGAAAGAGGGAAGGAGGCATCTAGGCGTCAAGGGTCCTGAGATCTAGGGAGGAAGCAGGGTTCGATCTCTGGGCCGGGAATATCCCTGGAGAAGGAAATGGCAGCCCACTCTAGTCTTCTTGCCTGGGAAACTTCATGAACAGAGGGACCTGGTGGGTTACAGTCCATGGGATTACAAAAGAAAGTATGCGATTTAACCACTAAATAAACACCAATTAGGTTTCAAGGGTGAGTGTCTTTAGAGTAAGAGCCAGGTGGAAGATTTGCTAACTTGGCCTTGGGAGTCTGATTCCAGGACTTCCTCTACACTTCACTTGTGAGCAGCTAGACACTAAGTTCTGTCCAAGAACAAAGAGAGAGGAATGAGATTCCGCTTTTGGTGGGGAGCGGGGTCCGAAAGATGCGGACGTGTTTTTATTTATTTTTAAAAGACTTTTTATTTTGTATTGAGATATAGTCAATGAACAATGTTGTGATAGTTTTAGATAAACAGCGAAGGGATTGAACCAGACATACACATGTATCCATTCTCCCCCAAAACGCACCTCCATCCAGGCTGCCTCACAATATTGAGCAGAGTTCCATGTATTGTACAGTAGGTCCTTGTTGTGTATCCATTTTAAGTAGAGCAGTGTGTACATGGGGGAATGCGTTTTTAAAATATCATACCCTGGAAGTATATCTGATGAGGTCTGTGTTCCAGAGAATCTGGGTGGCTTGCCAAGAACACAAGCAGAACCGGGTTTAACCTTGTCATCCTCAAACACACGCAAATCAAGTGCCTTCTACATCTAGAACATTACATCATCTGATGCTGCCATTAGGATATATCATAGTCATTTTAAATATAACATTTCCAAAGTCAAATTCCCAAGTTTCCTAAACCTGTTCTCCCACAGTTTTGATGGCATTCCTGAATTCTCTTTCTCCCACACCCCACATCAAATCTACTAGTCTTTTTAAAAAATAGCTATCATGTTTATTTATTTGATGGCGCTGGGTCTTGGCTGAGGCATGCAGAATCTTTAGTGGCAGCATGTGAATGCTTTGTGGTCGCATGTGACATCTCGTTCCCAGACCAGGGATGGAACCTGGACCCCCTGCCCTGGGAGCTTGGAGTCTCAGCCACTGAACCAGCAGGAAGTCCCTCAGTCTATGTTTTAAGCTCTGCCTTCCAAGTACATCCAGAATCTATCCATGTTTTACACCATAGTGGTCCAAGCCAACATGACCTCTCACCTGAGTTACTGCTATAGGTCTTTGCTTATTTTTATGGGCTGGTCTCACCCACAGAGAGCCCTAACCATTCTGCTCTCATTATAGCAGCCTCAAGGATTCTTTAATAATGCACATCATCAGATTATGTCCCTCCTCTTCTGAACACCTGTAATGGCCCTGCAGCTCACTCAGAGTTGCCAAAGTCCTTACAGGGACCCCTCTCATTTCATCTCCTCTCCTGGCCTTTCCACTTCAGTCACCTTGGCCTCTTGGTTTTTAATTCTAACAGGCCAGGCGCATTCCCCCCCAAAGTTTTCCCTTAACCCGGGACCTCTTCATGTTGCTTCTTCCTTCTGCTGATAGTTTTAGATAAACAGCGAAGGATTGAACCAGACATACACATGTATCCATTCTCCCCCAAAACGCACCTCCATCCAGGCTGCCTCACAATATTGAGCAGAGTTCCATGTATTGTACAGTAGGTCCTTGTTGTGTATCCATTTTAAGTAGAGCAGTGTGTACATGGGGGAATGCGTTTTTAAAATATCATACCCTGGAAGTATATCTGATGAGGTCTGTGTTCCAGAGAATCTGGGTGGCTTGCCAAGAACACAAGCAGAACCGGGTTTAACCTTGTCATCCTCAAACACACGCAAATCAAGTGCCTTCTACATCTAGCACATTACATCATCTGATGCTGCCATTAGGATATATCATAGTCATTTTAAATATAACATTTCCAAAGTCAAATTCCCAAGTTTCCTAAACCTGTTCTCCCACAGTTTTGATGGCATCCCTGAATTCTCTTTCTCCCACATCCCACATCAAATCTACTAGTCTTTTTAAAAAATAGCTATCATGTTTATTTATTTGATGGCGCTGGGTCTTGGCTGAGGCATGCAGAATCTTTAGTGGCAGCATGTGAATGCTTTGTGGTCGCATGTGACATCTCGTTCCCAGACCAGGGATGGAACCTGGACCCCCTGCCCTGGGAGCTTGGAGTCTCAGCCACTGAACCAGCAGGAAGTCCCTCAGTCTATGTTTTAAGCTCTGCCTTCCAAGTACACCCAGAATCTATCCATGTTTTACACCATAGTGGTCCAAGCCAACATGACCTCTCACCTGAGTTACTGCTATAGGTCTTTGCTTATTTTTATGGGCTGGTCTCACCCACAGAGAGCCCTAACCATTCTGCTCTCATTATAGCAGCCTCAAGGATTCTTTAATAATGCACATCATCAGATTATGTCCCTCCTCTTCTGAACACCTGTAATGGCCCTGCAGCTCACTCAGAGTTGCCAAAGTCCTTACAGGGACCCCTCTCATTTCATCTCCTCTCCTGGCCTTTCCACTTCAGTCACCTTGGCCTCTTGGTTTTTAATTCTAACAGGCCAGGCGCATTCCCACCCCAGGGCCTTTGCATTTGCTTTTCCTTCTGTGGGGAACGCATCCAGGGAGCTGCCTGTGCTTCAGGCTTCTGCTGAAAGGTCATGTCCTTAGAAAAGTCTTCTTGGACCATCCTATTTAAAATTGAATATCCCTCCCCATTCCTGCTTTTCTCCAATTTCATTTTGCTTTATTTTTTCTTCTTAGAACTCATTATTATAATACGTACTATATATTTACTTCAAAAAGTGTCTTCAAAAAGTGAAATGTAAGCCCCACGCTGAGGGATTTCATGTGTTTTATTCAGTGCTTGTTCCCTAACACTTAAAACAATGCCTAGTGTGAACATATCACTTGTTGGATGAATCCATGAAAACTACCACTGTGCTTCTGGCAACTTCTTTTTATTTTTGCAAAAGCCACAGTTTGTGTGTTTTGTTGCTCTAGAAATACAGTTTCGAATTTCATGTTATTATTTCAGCATGGTCTTGTTTAATCTCACTTAATGATTTGGTCTTAAATTCTGCTTTGTTTTCTCCTCCTCTTTTGGTTCCTTTCTGTTCTTCTTACCAAGCTGTGGTCTTTTTTCCCCCCATTGTTGGAAAGACTTTGAAGTGTTTCCTTTTGGTTAGGTTCCAAGTCATGTTATCTGCTAAGAAAACAGAATGGGAGAACGGAACCCTAGGTGGCCTAGGAAAATTGTTTCAGGCAAAAAGTTCCTATATAAAAAAAGTTCCTACAGTGGTGACTCATATGCAAAGTCATTAGTATCGTAATGTCGACTTGCTACTAGTAAACACACACACACACACACACACACACACACACACACACACAGACACACAACCTTCCAAGGTGATTAGTGCTTACTAGGCAAAGGGAAGAGCTATGGCAAAAGCCCTATGATGGAAGTTGGTCTGGTCCTTCCGATGAACAGAGAGAGGCCAAATATGGCTGGAAGAGAGAGACAAAAAGATGAAGAGAGAAAGACAGTTGTGTGTGCAGCATTTGAGGATGACAGAGAGGTAGGCAGAAGGCAGCTTGGGGAGGACTTTGTAGGTCACAGTAAGAAATTTTTATTCTAAATGTGATGGGAAGCCATGGAAGGGCTTAAGGAGGAGAGTGATGTGACTAATTTGGATTCTTATAAGCTCACTCTGGATTCTGTGTGGAAAATGGACTGCAGGTGGAAAGTGTGAAAGCAGAGAGGCAAGTCAGGATGCGTTGCCATCATCTAGGCGAGAGACGACAGCCACGTGATCTAAGAGCCTAGAGACTGAGAGAAGTAGGCAGATTCAGGATGGGTTCTGATGTGGTATCCACAGGGCTAGCTGCTGGGAGAAGAGGAAAAGAATCAGGACTGACTTTCAGGCTTTATAGATTGAGCAAGTAAGTGAATGGTGTCATGCTATGTGCTGAAACATCTGTGGAAATGAGACACTTGGAAGGGAGCTGTTTGGGGCAGGCAAGAGAAGGCAGGAAATCAGGAGCTTGTTTGGGCTACGTTGTTTCAATTGCCTGTTTGACCTCCATATGAAGTTGACAAATAGGCAATTGGTTACGAGAGTCTGGAGCCTGAGAGAAGTGGTGAGAGAGATTTGTAAACTCACCGGCAAATAGATGATATTTTAATAACCGTAGGGAGAGAGGAGAGAAGGGAGCTGTGGTCTTTTTTCCCCCCATTGTTGGAAAGACTTTGAAGTGTTTCCTTTTGGTTAGGTTCCAAGTCATGTTATCTGCTAAGAAAACAGAATGGGAGAACGGAACCCTAGGTGGCCTAGGAAAATTGTTTCAGGCAAAAAGTTCCTATATAAAAAAAGTTCCTACAGTGGTGACTCATATGCAAAGTCATTAGTATCGTAATGTCGACTTGCTACTAGTAAACACACACACACACACACACACACACACACACACACACACAGACACACAACCTTCCAAGGTGATTAGTGCTTACTAGGCAAAGGGAAGAGCTATGGCAAAAGCCCTATGATGGAAGTTGGTCTGGTCCTTCCGATGAACAGAGAGAGGCCAAATATGGCTGGAAGAGAGAGAGAAAAAGATGAAGAGAGAAAGACAGTTGTGTGTGCAGCATTTGAGGATGACAGAGAGGTAGGCAGAAGGCAGCTTGGGGAGGACTTTGTAGGTCACAGTAAGAAATTTTTATTCTAAATGTGATGGGAAGCCATGGAAGGGCTTAAGGAGGAGAGTGATGTGACTAATTTGGATTCTTATAAGCTCACTCTGGATTCTGTGTGGAAAATGGACTGCAGGTGGAAAGTGTGAAAGCAGAGAGGCAAGTCAGGATGCGTTGCCATCATCTAGGCGAGAGACGACAGCCACGTGATCTAAGAGCCTAGAGACTGAGAGAAGTAGGCAGATTCAGGATGGGTTCTGATGTGGTATCCACAGGGCTAGCTGCTGGGAGAAGAGGAAAAGAATCAGGACTGACTTTCAGGCTTTATAGATTGAGCAAGTAAGTGAATGGTGTCATGCTATGTGCTGAAACATCTGTGGAAATGAGACACTTGGAAGGGAGCTGTTTGGGGCAGGCAAGAGAAGGCAGGAAATCAGGAGCTTGTTTGGGCTACGTTGTTTCAATTGCCTGTTTGACCTCCATATGAAGTTGACAAATAGGCAATTGGTTACGAGAGTCTGGAGCCTGAGAGAAGTGGTGAGAGAGATTTGTAAACTCACCGGCAAATAGATGATATTTTAAAACCGTAGAATGGATGGAATCACGTAGGGAGAGAGGAGAGAAGGGAGCTTGGAGGTCTCTGGGAACAAGCTCTCATTAGACAAGGTTGAATGAGAAACAGGAGCCTGGGGAGAGTAGGTCTCCCAGGGCTAGGGGTCCAGTGGAGCAGAGACAGGAGATAAATGACAACCATATGAATAGGTGGACTATGTAAAAATTCTCAGAGATCCTTGGGAAACGGAACTGTAATAGACCAGATTTCCAGAGGCCAGATTTCCAAGAGTCTTGCAGTCTGAGGGTTCAACTTATTGCTGCTCATTCACTGAAAGGATGTTGACCTACCAGCTGGAGAAATAAGAGGACCTCTGGGTTGTCCCTCTTTTATTGAGCTTGTCCTTTCCACCTCCCACGAGCCTCCCAAGGGCAGGTGCCCTGCATCATTTGCCTCTGTACCCCATGCCCCCTCGGAATGTGTAACTGTGGCATGAATGAAGAATTTGAATGAACGTCTAACAGGTCTTGTACAAACTGTCCAAAAAGGAGACAGTCTAAATGATGAGATCTGCAGGCCAGTAGGAAAGGGGACCCTGAGAAGCTGGGACCAGATGGCTCCTTACAGCCCAGTCTTCAAGCCTTCTTTGGGCATGGAATAGTGGAACACTTTGCCTCTCCTCTCGAACAAAATGTTGCTTTCCTCTCCAGAACGGCGGAGAAACCCATTCAACCCCAAGCAGAGCATCCTGCAGGTTCACAACACAGACAGGGAACATATGGAGTGGGAGTTCTCAAAAATCCCTACGGAAGGAAGATGCTGGCTTCTCTTCCCTCTGAGCTCTCACTGTGGATCCTGGCAGAAGGGTGGGTCGAGGTGGGAAAGCATCCACACCGGTAGAGGGAAGGGACCTCCAGGAGATGCAGTGTGTGGTGGGAGGAGGGGAGAGGGGTAAACCAGAGCACCAGAGCAGGGAGGTGCAGAGCAGCAGAGCAGGAAGCTTCTGCCCCCTCCAAAGCTGGCCTTTGGGTTCATTCAGCTTACAGTGCCTTTGGGATGGGGCAGCCTCATTAGTCATGAGAGCATAGAAGCAGAGATAGCTGTTTAGGATAAAGGAGAATATTGAAGTAGAGATAAGAGAGAAACTTCTAGAAGGTCTCTGATGGCTTTCCTTCAGGTTTTCCCCAGATCTCGCTGGTTTAAGGCTCTGTGAGATACCTCACATCCTCCCCCAAATTATGCCTGGGGCCCTCTGAGTGAATTTATGTTCCTGAACACAAACAGAACCTCCACCAAGACAACAGAAGGGCTAGTGCTGCCAGAAGGGCTAGTGCTGCCGTAAGACAGCAGGGAGCTCCTCTCCAAAAGTTCCATCCAGTGGCCCCTGGATGGATTCTCATTTGTTCTATGTATCAGTGAAAATATCTCCTCATCCTGAGACCCTTGTTTAGACTCTAATGTCTGTCCCTGTGATGTTTGGAATAGCAGAAAACAAGGCTGTCTTTCACTCAAGGCTGTTTGGGAATTACAACTGAAAACAACAAAGCCACAAAGACAATAAGAACAAAGGAACTCACAGCCAAAGCCAACTGTCCCCTGGAAACCCAAATGGGGAAGTAATAACCAGGACATCTTCACCTTTTACTGAGGAGGAGACCAACTACCCTGGGAATCTTGGTTGGGCCACTGACCTTCTGGGGCCACAGCTCTTCCTCTGGAGAATGTCAGTGGGTGGGGTGGAAAAGCACCACGTCGTTAGGATGAAAAGAGGGCATAGTGTCCGGCACAGAGTATGTTCCCAACAAATGTTAGTTGCTTTTATTATTCAAAGGAGTTCTGTCCAAGTAGTCCAAAAAAGGGGATCCTGGGAAATAAAATACTTCCAGGTTTATATTATTTGAAATGGATGCCTGGCCTATAGGAAGGTGCAAAAAATGATAGTTAACTGTTTAATATTGGGACAAGAACCAAAGTGAACTCAGGCAAGTCAAAGGTGTTTGATTTGGTGGTGGAGGAGCTAAGGAGTCAATTCTTTCTTCTTTTTGTTTAGAATTCTAGTGATGTTTCCTGAATGTGGTTATGTAAAATAATCTAGTGATTTTTAAAATTTTCAGGAGCAGCAGAGCAGGAAGCTTCTGCCCCTCCAAAGCTGGCCTTTGGGTTCATTCAACAGGGGGGGAATTAGTCATGAGAGCATAGAAGCAGAGATAGCTGTTTAGGATAAAGGAGAATATTGAAGTAGAGATAAGAGAGAAACTTCTAGAAGGTCTCTGATGGCTTTCCTTCAGGTTTTCCCCAGATCTCGCTGGTTTAAGGCTCTGTGAGATACCTCACATCCTCCCCCAAATTATGCCTGGGGCCCTCTGAGTGAATTTATGTTCCTGAACACAAACAGAACCTCCACCAAGACAACAGAAGGGCTAGTGCTGCCAGAAGGGCTAGTGCTGCCGTAAGACAGCAGGGAGCTCCTCTCCAAAAGTTCCATCCAGTGGCCCCTGGATGGATTCTCATTTGTTCTATGTATCAGTGAAAATATCTCCTCATCCTGAGACCCTTGTTTAGACTCTAATGTCTGTCCCTGTGATGTTTGGAATAGCAGAAAACAAGGCTGTCTTTCACTCAAGGCTGTTTGGGAATTACAACTGAAAACAACAAAGCCACAAAGACAATAAGAACAAAGGAACTCACAGCCAAAGCCAACTGTCCCCTGGAAACCCAAATGGGGAAGTAATAACCAGGACATCTTCACCTTTTACTGAGGAGGAGACCAACTACCCTGGGAATCTTGGTTGGGCCACTGACCTTCTGGGGCCACAGCTCTTCCTCTGGAGAATGTCAGTGGGTGGGGTGGAAAAGCACCACGTCGTTAGGATGAAAAGAGGGCATAGTGTCCGGCACAGAGTATGTTCCCAACAAATGTTAGTTGCTTTTATTATTCAAAGGAGTTCTGTCCAAGTAGTCCAAAAAAGGGGATCCTGGGAAATAAAATACTTCCAGGTTTATATTATTTGAAATGGATGCCTGGCCTATAGGAAGGTGCAAAAAATGATAGTTAACTGTTTAATATTGGGACAAGAACCAAAGTGAACTCAGGCAAGTCAAAGGTGTTTGATTTGGTGGTGGAGGAGCTAAGGAGTCAATTCTTTCTTCTTTTTGTTTAGAATTCTAGTGATGTTTCCTGAATGTGGTTATGTAAAATAATCGTGGAAAATTTGTTTGATTAAAGATTATGTTTGCTAATTGCTTGGGTTTGTCAGAAATCCATTTTTCAGGAGGACAGGAGTGCCTGGACAGGGGTGGGGAGGAAAAGGAAGTGGTAGAGACATGATCAAGGAAAACTGTGGGGGAGAGGGTCTGCAGAGCCTGGGAGCAGGAGAAATGGGTAGATGGAGAGAGAAAGGCTGAAGTCCCTCCAGAGGGTGTCCCTGTGATGAAAACAGAGGCGTCTATTTTATTTTGTTCTCTTCTATTCCATCCTATTCTATGTCACTTCACATTAATACATCTCATTTATTTATTTGCAAAGCCGGTTTCTCAGTTCTCTTTCTTCCCAGAGCATTTCTTGGGCAGCCCTGGCAATACTACAACATGAGAACTGGTCTGACTTCAGTCTCCTTCCATAAACTCCTCACATCCCAGCCTAGGGGAGGGATGGTGAGACCCTTGTCCTGCATGTGTGGGATTCAGTGGAAGTGCAGTGGATGGCAGGAGGTGTCTTCTGGACTCCAAGAGCTTCCCTCCCTTTCCCACGCAGAGTGAACACCGCTTGTTGTCACTAACACTCCATCCCCACTTGTCTTGACCATGGTCCTTGGTGCTGTTCCCAGCTCTGCCACCTGCCCTCTGTATGGCTCTGGAAAGCCTCCTTCTCTCTGGGTCTTGTTTTCTCCATCTGAAAAGGGAAGTATTGGACTGAAGGAACTCACAGGGCCTCTCCAGCTCAGCCTGTAAGTCTCAGAGATCCTCGTATGACAAGGACAAGGAAAGAGACAGGGGCAGGAGCCCCAGATCTAACCACCGCTTGGGGTATTAGGGTGGAACAAGTTAATGTGGCTGCTGCAACAGAGGAAAACTGAAGCAGTTCCATTCTAATAGCTCCTTTTGAACCTGACTACACTACTCTTTTCACTTTTTATTTTATTTTGGCTGCCCTGGGTCTTTGTTGCAATGCGAGGCTCTTCTAGTTGTGGCATGTGGGCTTAGTTGCCCTTCAGCATGTGAGATCTTGATTCTCGTATCAGACATCACACCTACCTGCCCTGAGTTGGAAGGCTGATTCTTAACCTCTGAATCATCAGGTAAGTCCCCTTCTCATTTTTAAGTAAGAAAAAGCCAGGTGGGCAATCAACAAAAGCATACAGTCTATAGTTTTGAGCTCTCAGTGGTCTCTGTGTGTGTCCTAAGTTATTTCAATCATGTCCAAATCTTTACAATGCTGTGGACTGTAGCCCGTCAGGCTCCTCTGTCCGTGGGATTCTCCAGGCAAGAATAGTGGAGTGGGTTGCCATTTCCTCCTCCAGGAGATCTTTCCGACACAGGGGTTCAACCTGGGTGTCCTGAATTGGCAGGTGAGTTCTTCACCACTAGCGCCACCTGGGACGCCTTTATGTCCTAACAAGTGACATGGGCCTAGGGGTCAGGGTATATTACAGTGATCTGTTATGTATCTCTCTCCTACTAGACCTAGAGCCCTCCAGGGGCAGAGACTGTGTCACATTCAGCCGCCAAAGAATAAAAATATTAGTGGGTTGAGGGGGCCTCCTTTCCATTCCTGGCTAACCGGTTGAGAAGTATGCCAAATAATAAACTGTCATCCTTACTGCTGTGGAGCTAATTGTGGAGACTGTGTCTTAGACTGGCAAACATAATAGTGAGCACTAGTTTTATCCATCTGGTTATAGACAGTGCAAGGAATACGCACGTATCCCCCATGCGAGGTCTGTTCTTACAGAACTTGGTGCATGAAGCAGATGTGAAAGGGAAAGGAAAGAGGAAGGCACAAATCTCCACACACTCACATTCTTTCCCAAGCTCATCAATAATTTAGGTCCTACTTCTCCCTCCAGGAAGTGTGAGGGGTGAAGACTCAAGAGGGTTATGCTAATGGGTTTCTTTATATGGAAGGAGTGAGTAAGAAGCATTCTCCCCAAGCATGCAGTTCTAGGCAGCTATCATGAACTCAGTGTGTTTGACATAGGGCAGTGAATTCTTATCACCTTTTTGGCTGTCTAGTATCCAAGCCTCTTTTTATGTTTCCTTCTTTTTTCATGGCTGCACTGGGTCTTTGCTGCTGTGAGTGGCCTTTCTCTAGCTGCAGCAACTGGGGGCTGTTCTTCATTGCAGTACAAAGACTCCTCCTTAGGTGTAATACCGTGGGTTCTAGAGCACAGGCTCAGTAGTTGGGGTGTATAAGCTTAGTTGCTCTGTGTCTTGTGGGATATTGCTGGGTTAGGGATTGAACCCTCGTCCCTGCATTGGAAGGTAAATTCTTAACCACTGAACCACCAGGGAAGTCACACTATGCTTCTTTTTAGGGAAGAGAGTTCCCTCATCTTCAGGGAGGTAGAGCCTGCTTATCACTAGAGAAGACAAAAAATACCAGAGCCTTGCATCTCAACCTCGCTTGAACTGTTGTAGTATAGACTCACAGACTAGTATTTACCCATCTGCTAAATCGGACTTTAAATCATAAGGTAGTGACATTACAAAGTAAGGATGGAGCAGAAACTCTTTTTGGTAATGGAGGTGGCCATCAGTCTGGTTCTCAAGTTCCCTCCTAAAGAGTCCATGAGCTATGCTAATCTTTACCATAAGTTTCTTTCTTGCTTCAGTCAATTAAAATCAGTTTCTATTGCATATAATGAAAGCCTGACTGGTGCAGAGGTGTATAAAAGAAGTGAGTCATTTCTAAGCCCTCAGGAAAAGAAGAATCTAAGGATGGATTACTTAGGATTAAGGGTAGTGAACATCCAGCTTTTAAAAAATTAATTAGCTAATTTTTGGCTGTACTAGGTCTTCCTTGCTATGAGTGGGCTTTCTCTAGTTGCACAACTAGGGCTACCCTCTAGTTGTGGTACACAGGTTCTTGAGTGTGGGGGGTCTCAGTAGTTGTGACTCACGCACTTAGTTACCCTGCTGCATGTGAAATTTTCCTAGACCAGGGATCAAGCCTTTGCCCCTGCATTGGCAAGCGGGTTCTCAACTACTGGACCTCCAGGTAAGTCTGAAAATCGAGCTTTAAGCAATGGAACTCTGAAAGATCAGAGTTCCAATGGTGAAACGGTCAGTTAATGAATACTTCCAGCCACATAAAATGAAGTGCCTATTCAAAACAAGGCTCGAAGCGGCTGATGGCCATTTTATAGAGCAGCATGAGGGCAGAGAGACTTCAAGTTCATATACTAATTACTATGCTCGTGTCCACCTGAAAGCTAGGGACTTTTTATGTCTGTGATTGAAAAATCTCACATTTCTTGCAGTGGTAGGAGTTATGGGAAGAGGTCTTACTGGAGCCCAGGGTCCCAAGTCAACAAGTGAGAAGCCAGAACGATAGCAAGTCTGTGGAACTGGAATCGTGGGAGAGTTGCAGCTGCTGGTAGTGGTGCTATCAAAGCAGAGAAAGAAGGGGGAACCATCCCAGCTTTCCCTCCAACCTCTTACTCACATGGAAGTCAGAAAATGTTACTTACTTATAACAGTTTACCTGTAATATGGAGCAGAGGAGGGGAAGGAGAGCATCTGGGAAACTCATTCAGATCTGATTCAGATGGAAAGCCATCTTTTTCTCCAATCTAGAGATACACGGCTACTGTCAGATTCCAGGGAACCTGGAAAGCAATTACAAAGTTGAACTCAAGAGGAGAGGCAAATAAGGATAAAGCTTTGTTGATCTGTGTTGACCAGCTCTAAAGAACAGATGTAGAAATAGACCCTGAGGGAGCTTGCTGGACCAAGGAGGGAGCAACATAATTTCAGATTGTGTTGAATTCATTTGTACGGGTACATTGACCAGCAATGCTTATTTTAATAGGCTAGTTTGAATAGCCAAAAGAGTTCCAATTTTTTGCCTGGTTGGTTGGCTGAGTCTTGGACCAAAGAGAGTCCACTAAACAAAGTTAAGGTGTCATAAATTTGTTGGCATAAAATGGAGTTTGGAGAAGGGTTAGAGAAGGGAGATTGGCTTTCTCTGTTGCACAACTAGGGCTACCCTCTAGTTGTGGTACACAGGTTCTTGAGTGTGGGGGGTCTCAGTAGTTGTGACTCACGCACTTAGTTACCCTGCTGCATGTGAAATTTTCCTAGACCAGGGATCAAGCCTTTGCCCCTGCATTGGCAAGCGGGTTCTCAACTACTGGACCTCCAGGTAAGTCTGAAAATCGAGCTTTAAGCAATGGAACTCTGAAAGATCAGAGTTCCAATGGTGAAACGGTCAGTTAATGAATACTTCCAGCCACATAAAATGAAGTGCCTATTCAAAACAAGGCTCGAAGCGGCTGATGGCCATTTTATAGAGCAGCATGAGGGCAGAGAGACTTCAAGTTCATATACTAATTACTATGCTCGTGTCCACCTGAAAGCTAGGGACTTTTTATGTCTGTGATTGAAAAATCTCACATTTCTTGCAGTGGTAGGAGTTATGGGAAGAGGTCTTACTGGAGCCCAGGGTCCCAAGTCAACAAGTGAGAAGCCAGAACGATAGCAGGTCTGTGGAACTGGAATTGTGGGAGAGTTGCAGCTGCTGGTAGTGGTGCTATCAAAGCAGAGAAAGAAGGGGGAACCATCCCAGCTTTCCCTCCAACCTCTTACTCACATGGAAGTCAGAAAATGTTACTTACTTATAACAGTTTACCTGTAATATGGAGCAGAGGAGGGGAAGGAGAGCATCTGGGAAACTCATTCAGATCTGATTCAGATGGAAAGCCATCTTTTTCTCCAATCTAGAGATACACGGCTACTGTCAGATTCCAGGGAACCTGGAAAGCAATTACAAAGTTGAACTCAAGAGGAGAGGCAAATAAGGATAAAGCTTTGTTGATCTGTGTTGACCAGCTCTAAAGAACAGATGTAGAAATAGACCCTGAGGGAGCTTGCTGGACCAAGGAGGGAGCAACATAATTTCAGATTGTGTTGAATTCATTTGTACGGGTACATTGACCAGCAATGCTTATTTTAATAGGCTAGTTTGAATAGCCAAAAGAGTTCCAATTTTTTGCCTGGTTGGTTGGCTGAGTCTTGGACCAAAGAGAGTCCACTAAACAAAGTTAAGGTGTCATAAATTTGTTGGCATAAAATGGAGTTTGGAGAAGGGTTAGAGAAGGGAGATTGGAATACTGAGGAACACCTGCCATGAGTGTACTCTGCCTTTCCCTAACCCTTGGGTCCTCAGCTCTCAGCACCTCTGAGTCTGACTCTACCCTCTCAGCAGTTCTTCAGCTCGGAAGCATTATGGTCCTCTGACTTTGCTTCCAGGCCCTCCTGGATACAATGGGGGTTGTGTTTCCTGTCAGTGGCATTGTGAGCACTGTCTATCTGTGTATGCAGGGGTAGGGGGATGGGTCTGGGTTCCTCTCTAGAAAAGGGAGGGGAGCAGAGATGGTGGATTCTGACTCTGTTTATTTTGTGAACCAGGCTTGGTGCTGAGCTGGGCGGGCACTTGCTGTTTATCTTGATTTACTCCTGTCCCTTCCTATGACCATGGACTGGATGGCTTCTGACTGCCTGGGGACTGAAGGCTCCAGGCTGCCTCTGACCTCCGTTTCTTCCTGATCTGCCCTTTGGACTCCAGGCTGCCCCTCCTTGTCGAATCCTCCTTGGTGACCAATCTGAAACGGGCCCTGGAGGCTGTGTCCCAGAGCATGGAGGGGCTGCACCAGTTCGACTTTTGTTCTGGGCCTGGATGCCTTCTCCCACTTCCCTGGTCTCAAGGCCCTGGGTCCGAGTCTACATCTCACTCAGCTTCTGCCAAGAGTTCTTGGTAGCTTGGGACAGCTCTTCTTCATAGGCCCCTACACAGATTACCTCTTCCTGCCTGCTGATGGCAACCTAACCTTCCTCCAGTACCTTGCTTTCTTGGGCTCCTGCCTGGATGGGAACACAGGGGTCTGATTACCTTGCAATCTACGGCGACTGAGAGTCGTTGCCTTCATAATGTGGGGAAGCTGGCCAAAATCTTTCCTAACCCACTGCTTGGCCCCTTCTATGGTGATGTCTGGCCCCAACGATGTTGGACCTGTCACTGAACCATTGGCTGAAGATGGACAGTCCTGGGGCCATGCAGGGTCTCAAGGCGGGGACTGCATCTGGACCACACACAGGTGAAGGCACCTGCAGGGTGGAACTGGGGCTGCAGAACTTGCACACACTGTCTGTGATCAACACTGGCACAGCCAGGCTGCCCGCTGGGGAAGTTGCCTACTTGGAGCTTCAGGAGCAGAATTTAGCACCCACTCGGGTAGGGCATGTAGCGCTGGAGGCCCTGACTTCCTCCCACACCTAAAGAGCCTGGGTTTTAAGAGCAGTGGCCTGACTGACCTGTCGCCAGGTTTCTTGGCTGCTACGCCCAGCTTTCAGAAATTGAACCTGAGCAGCAACCAACTGCAAGTGCCATGCTGGGCGCAAATGAGGCAGGGCCACGTCAGGACTGTGGGTCCTGGCTTCACCCAACAAGGGCTGCATGCCCTATCCCCAGCCGCTGGAGAAAAGACATCTAGCTGTGGGAGCTGTTTCTTCAGGGAAACCAGCTAACTTGTCTGGAGGGCCAGGCATTCCAGGGCTTAAGAAGTCTGGAGATGCTGAACTTGGCCAAGACTTTATTGGTAGCCCTGGGTGAGGGTTAGTTGGCTTGGCTGCCTGCACCGACTACCGTAAGCCTGCTGAATATCCGAATGTTGCTGAATCCAGCCTGGGGCTTCCAGAGCCCAGCTCATCTGCACACTTTGAGCCTGCAGCTCTCCTCTGGACCTTTCAGGGGACTGTTTTTCCTGTCTATCAGCCTGACCAGCATTGGAGTTTCATGCAGTCTCAGGCAGAAAGCCAGGGAAACTGACTTCTAAAGTCTTGATCTGGGAACATACATGTCTGTGAACAACAAAACTCTGTAAAAACTTTAAAATAAAGAAATAAATAACAATAAAAAAATAAAGTCTTTCCAGTCTTGACTCTGCAGCTGGGGACCTGAAATCTCACCAAGGTGTTCCCTGCCCTTTGTCAGCTCTCCCTGCTTGGTGATAGCTTGCAGGCCCTCTGGTCCATGGACACTTCCAGTCTTTTCCTCTGGCAGCTCCCTCAGGATAAGGGAGGATGATCATAAGCCCAGGCCTTGCTGCATCTCTGGGCTGGCCAGCCTAAGGAAGTGGAAGCTGCCGGCCCAGTAGGCCCCGCCCATTGTGACTTGAGGAGCTGGTGGATGAGGCTCATGGTGATGTATATGGTCAAATTGGGGTTGGAGACAATGCGTGTTGCTGCTTTCCAGGGCACGGAAAGTCTCCAGGCCTTGGTGCTAGACTGGGAGACAGGCTTCAAGCCAGTCTCCAGAAGCAAAATCTCCAGATATGCCAGTACACATATATTCTGCGTGTGTTCTTGGCCTGCTGGAATGCCAACGCCCGTCTGGGGCCCAGGATTGAGCAGTCTCCCCAAGCACCCATGCACACAGTATCACACCAGCTGTGCCAGTCAGAAGCTGGGGACTACTCCCAGAATCCCATTTCCCCCTTTCTCTGGAACCACTGTCCAAGACTTTGGACTTGGAACTCTTTGGAGGCAGTTTGCTTCTTATGCTGATCTCTGGGCTTCCAAAAGGAAGCCAGGAACTCCATCTCCAGGCCTTGTTCAGGGTCTGGCTTCAGGTGTCTGAGGAGTCGGAAGGGTGAGGGCAAGATGTTTATGATGTGTTTGCGTCCCACAGCAGAAAAGATCATAGCTGGGTAGTTGGGAAGCTGCTGCCTACCCTGGAGGGGTGCCCTCTGATGGGCTGGGGGTTGCATTTCAGCCTCCTTAAGTGGAATTTTGAGCCAGGCAAGGTGTGACTGATTAGCTGGCAGAGAGCATGGCAGGGAGCTGGGTCATACCCTGTGAGCTGAGTTGCCAGGCACTGCATATCTACGCTACTGCCAGGAGCTCCTCTTGGCTGCCTCCCCCTCTGGTTGCCTTCCAACCCCCAGGGTTGCTGCCACTCTTCCTGGAGCCTGTCTGTCTCCTGCCACCAGCTCCCTCAGAGCCCTAGGCCGGCCTGGCTGTTCCACAAAGGAGACTACTGAGTGTGGCCCAAGGAAGTTGAAAGAAAGGATGGGCTCTGGGCTTGACTGGGGAGCAGGCTGGGGCAGCCTGGGTTGGGCTACAGTGGGTGCACATGTGTTGGAGGATGTCAAGAGGAAAAGCAGGTCAGTCTTGTAGGAAGGTAGAGGGTATGTGTGGGCACTTGAGACTGACTTTGGCTTCTGGTGCGAGGTCAGGGTGCTGTATGTGTAGAGAGGATCAACCGGTGGCTTTGGGGACACAGGCTTTGGGAAGGCTGGAGGCTGAATGAGAACACTGGGGAGATGGCAGGTAGCCCTGCTGTATGGGATATGATCTCAAGATCTCAAAATCCTCACTTAATCTACTAAACCCAGGAAATTCTTGGCTTAATTGGACTTTTTTGTTTTTGATGGAAACCCATATGAGGCAAAATCTCCAGATATGCCAGTACACATATATTCTGCGTGTGTTCTTGGCCTGCTGGAATGCCAACGCCGCTGGGGCCCAGGATTGAGCAGTCTCCCCAAGCACCCATGCACACAGTATCACACCAGCTGTGCCAGTCAGAAGCTGGGGACTACTCCCAGAATCCCATTTCCCCCTTTCTCTGGAACCACTGTCCAAGACTTTGGACTTGGAACTCTTTGGAGGCAGTTTGCTTCTTATGCTGATCTCTGGGCTTCCAAAAGGAAGCCAGGAACTCCATCTCCAGGCCTTGTTCAGGGTCTGGCTTCAGGTGTCTGAGGAGTCGGAAGGGTGAGGGCAAGATGTTTATGATGTGTTTGCGTCCCACAGCAGAAAAGATCATAGCTGGGTAGTTGGGAAGCTGCTGCCTACCCTGGAGGGGTGCCCTCTGATGGGCTGGGGGTTGCATTTCAGCCTCCTTAAGTGGAATTTTGAGCCAGGCAAGGTGTGACTGATTAGCTGGCAGAGAGCATGGCAGGGAGCTGGGTCATACCCTGTGAGCTGAGTTGCCAGGCACTGCATATCTACGCTACTGCCAGGAGCTCCTCTTGGCTGCCTCCCCCTCTGGTTGCCTTCCAACCCCCAGGGTTGCTGCCACTCTTCCTGGAGCCTGTCTGTCTCCTGCCACCAGCTCCCTCAGAGCCCTAGGCCGGCCTGGCTGTTCCACAAAGGAGACTACTGAGTGTGGCCCAAGGAAGTTGAAAGAAAGGATGGGCTCTGGGCTTGACTGGGAGCAGGCTGGGGCAGCCTGGGTTGGGCTACAGTGGGTGCACATGTGTTGGAGGATGTCAAGAGGAAAAGCAGGTCAGTCTTGTAGGAAGGTAGAGGGTATGTGTGGGCACTTGAGACTGACTTTGGCTTCTGGTGCGAGGTCAGGGTGCTGTATGTGTAGAGAGGATCAACCGGTGGCTTTGGGGACACAGGCTTTGGGAAGGCTGGAGGCTGAATGAGAACACTGGGGAGATGGCAGGTAGCCCTGCTGTATGGGATATGATCTCAAGATCTCAAAATCCTCACTTAATCTACTAAACCCAGGAAATTCTTGGCTTAATTGGACTTTTTTGTTTTTGATGGAAACCCATATGAGGCAGAGAGCAAAGGAGCACAGGTCTTGGAAACTGAAGCCCAGAGAAACTAAAGTTAGAGATTGATGGAGAGCATGGGAAGGAAGGAGGGCTCTGAGCACTCCTGTGCTGTGGAATTGAGTCCAGGTCAAGTTCAACCTGGTCTTCAGGGGGCAAAGGGGCTCCCTTTGCCATCTAGATTATAAAGGAATTGGCAGTTGAGGTCCAAAAGAGCTGGGATGCTGTCCAAGAGGCAGCAGGCTGATTGCCTGTTCCCTCAGTAAGAACATGAAGACACAGTCATTACTATCATCTTGTTTGAGCCGCATAGCAACACTGGGAAGGGAGAACCCGCCGCCTTGACATTCTGGGCTCTAGCCATGCTACACAGCTGGTAGCTATGCTGTTCCTTCACCCAGGAACACTCCTTCCTCCAATTTCTTTCGTCTGGGGAGGAAAATAAAAGTATTAGTTGCTCAGTTATGTCCAATTGTTAGCAACCCCATGGACTATAGGCTGCCAGACTCCTCCTTCCATGGAATTCTCTAAGGCAAGAATATAAGAATACTGAAGTGGGTAATCATTCCCTTCTCCAGGGGGTCTTCCTGACTCTGGGATTGAATACAGGTATCCTGCATTGCAGGCAGATTCTTGGACCTCTGAGCCACCAGGGAAGCCCCAAAGTAACCTTTAAGATTCAGTTCAGCCCTAACTGGAAGCCATCTTGATCTTGCAACCTGGGGAAGCTGCTGCCTCTGGGTTCCCACGATTTCCTGCACTTCCCTTTCTCAAAGCACAGACCACACTATCCTCACAGGTCTGGGAGCCTCCTGAGTGGTGGTCTTCAAAGAGGGGTACACAAGGTGAGTCACCAGTTTGGCCAGAAAGTGTTAAGACATCTATTTCTTTTTGGATGTATGCATGTCAAGATATTCACAGACTTAGGTCAAGCCTCTTAATTATTCTACAGTTCTTCACCATATAAGTGTCCCATATTTTATTTATCTATGTCCTTATTATTGGACATTCAATATCTATTATAAGTCTTCTTTATATTTTCACATCCCTGAATTAGAGAAAGAAGAAGAAAATATTACCATTTTATAACAGGGGAAAAACAAATTGTCATAATTATCATTTGAAAAACTTCTACTTTTATTCTTTTGGCTATCAGCAGAAATAAATTTCTGCTTATAAATAAATTTCTCACAGTTCTGGAGGATGGAAATCTGAGGTCAGGGTACCAGCATGGTTGAAGTTGGTGAGGACCTTGTTCTAGGTTTCAGATGTCTGGCTTATTGTGTCAGACATCAGAAAGTAGAGGGAGGAAGGAAGTTTTATTGTGAGGCTTGTTTTTAAACTTTTTATTTTGTATTGGAGTATAGCCAGTTAACAATGCTGGACAACAAAGGAACTCAGCCATACATATACATATATTCATCCATTCTCCCCCAAACTCCCTCCTGTTCAGACTGCCATATAAAATTGAGCAGAGTTCTATATGCTACATGGTAGGATCTATTTTGTTTTTAAATTCACTTTATTCTGAAGCTAGACTGCCTGCTTTTTAACCCCATGACTTTAATAATATGGGGTAGTATTAAGCCCTTCCTCAAAGGGTTTTGAGTGGCTAAATGACTTAATATGTAAAAGCGCTGAGGACAGGACCTAATAATGCACTGTGAGTGTTCAGTAAAAGTTAGCTTTTCATGTAAATATATGTGTATAACATGTAAGTAGATACGTACACATATGTTGGGAGCATGTGCTCACAAATGTTTTGCTAATAGGAAACATTGCTGATTTGCTAATAGGACACTCAGCTGGGCTAGTTAGAGATCAGGCTCTGAGGGCAGGGACCAGGCTTGAGTCATCTTTGCTTCCTTGGAGTCTTATGTGAGCC
Source organism: Tragulus kanchil (assembly GCA_022376925.1). NCBI lineage: Eukaryota > Metazoa > Chordata > Mammalia > Artiodactyla > Tragulidae > Tragulus > Tragulus kanchil. The sequence continues at coordinate 130,629,338 of JAIOJX010000032.1, read as the reverse complement.
CAATGCAGAAAGGGTATTGATAAGACAATTGTGGACAGAAAAAAATGTTGGTGGATGTTGGCGCAGAGAACGGGGATCTAGTTCAGGTTCTGTTGTCTATTTCCATTATGACACTGGGCGGGGCACTTGGCCTGTTGGGGTCTTAGTTTTTCTATCGACAAGGGCTTTCTTTCACCATATAAGTGTCCCATATTTTATTTATCTATGTCCTTATTATTGGACATTCAATATCTATTATAAGTCTTCTTTATATTTTCACATCCCTGAATTAGAGAAAGAAGAAGAAAATATTACCATTTTATAACAGGGGAAAAACAAATTGTCATAATTATCATTTGAAAAACTTCTACTTTTATTCTTTTGGCTATCAGCAGAAATAAATTTCTGCTTATAAATAAATTTCTCACAGTTCTGGAGGATGGAAATCTGAGGTCAGGGTACCAGCATGGTTGAAGTTGGTGAGGACCTTGTTCTAGGTTTCAGATGTCTGGCTTATTGTGTCAGACATCAGAAAGTAGAGGGAGGAAGGAAGTTTTATTGTGAGGCTTGTTTTAAATTTTTTATTTTGTATTGGAGTATAGCCAGTTAACAATGCTGGACAACAAAGGAACTCAGCCATACATATACATATATTCATCCATTCTCCCCCAAACTCCCTCCTGTTCAGACTGCCATATAAAATTGAGCAGAGTTCTATATGCTACATGGTAGGATCTATTTTGTTTTTAAATTCACTTTATTCTGAAGCTAGACTGCCTGCTTTTTAACCCCATGACTTTAATAATATGGGGTAGTATTAAGCCCTTTCTCAAAGGGTTTTGAGTGGCTAAATGACTTAATATGTAAAAGCGCTGAGGACAGGACCTAATAATGCACTGTGAGTGTTCAGTAAAAGTTAGCTTTTCATGTAAATATATGTGTATAACATGTAAGTAGATACGTACACATATGTTGGGAGCATGTGCTCACAAATGTTTTGCTAATAGGAAACATTGCTGATTTGCTAATAGGACACTCAGCTGGGCTAGTTAGAGATCAGGCTCTGAGGGCAGGGACCAGGCTTGAGTCATCTTTGCTTCCTTGGAGTCTTATGTGAGCCCAATGCAGAAAGGGTATTGATAAGACAATTGTGGACAGAAAAAAATGTTGGTGGATGTTGGCGCAGAGAACGGGGATCTAGTTCAGGTTCTGTTGTCTATTTCCATTATGACACTGGGCGGGGCACTTGGCCTGTTGGGGTCTTAGTTTTTCTCTCCTGTAAAATACCAGAAATTAATTCGACAAGGGCTAAAGGGAACTGAGGAACGATTCCAGGCTGGATTGAGGGTGAGGGGCGCCCTCTTGTGCCCTAATGGTATCCTTCTCCCTGTGCAGCCTCACCTCCATTCCTCCTCTTCAGAGCAGGGGATCGTGAAGAGGAAGTCCTTACCTGACCCTCGCAAAGCCACCTTTCCACCTTCAGTCTCACACTCCAGCACTTTCAGCACTTCACACCGCTTCCTTGTCTCTCTCCTCACTCAACACGCCCCTCCACCTGGGTCTTTTTCTCTGCAGTGTTAGGGCGAGAAGAAACCTTTGGAGTTAAATGCCCTGAAGTTCAAATCCCACCAGCTTATATTAGCTATGTGATCTTCAGCAGATCACATCATCTGGCTAAGCCCTCTTTCACTCCTTTCAAATTGGAATAAAACCCACGTCCCAGGGGTGTGGTGAGGCTTCAACAAGGATTGTTTGTAGGTTGCTGCTAGATTTACTAGTAAAATCACATGAGTTATTACTGTAAATGAGTTGAAATATATTTCACAGAGGAGAAGCACTTTGAACCGAGTCTTTAAAATTAAAGATTTTTCATAATTTTAAGGATAGCTAACGTGTTGAGCACACGCCATATGCCAAGTATTGTCCATTTCTCTTATGTCTCATAACTATTAGTAAAAATAATAATAGCTAATCATTAGTAGGGCTTAACAGACGGTGCTAGTCTTAGCAAGGCAGCAGAATATGGTGGCATGAAGCGAGATCTTATTTTCCTACCCAGGAACTGAACCGGGGTAGTCTGGATGAAAACTAGGAATCTTAGCCACCAAATCAGCCAGGGCTAGAGGCTAGAAGCTCATGTTCCCTGGATCTTTGCCCACAGTGAAAAAATGCATTTATCATGGAGGCAGAAACTGTAAATGCAGGTTCAAAGTTTATTATTAGAGACATAGCAGAGTAACAAATGGGAGAGCACACAGAGAAACAAGTTTGTATAGTTGAGATAGAAGTAAGGCAGAGATGCACACCTGGAGCGAAAGGGTGTGGGCATCCCCCTTAGTAAGAAGAGCACTGTAACGAGGTGGTTAGATCATTTACATAAGTCAGTTCTTCTGAGTCTTTATCTTCCTCTAGGCCAGTTACCTAGTTTCTTTTTCCATACCTGACCTACCCTGGAACTCTCCCCTGGGGTGCGCATGCACCCCTCAATCAAGATAGGTCTCCAAGTGAAGTCTTTTAGGAGCAGCAGGACTCATGGCCTGGAATTGACTCCAAGGAGTGTCTCCCTTATCTGTTACGCAGATGGGTCTTTGCTCTCTTTGTCCTTGATATGATTATTCCCCTGAGGTGTTAACAAGAGATAAATACTTTCTATTTACCCTGTATTTTCAGTAACTTCCCTTTTTTTCTTTTATTTTTATTTCCTTGTGGCCATTTCTATTGGTCTTTCACCTACCTTTGTTCTTTGGTCCGTGTGGGCCTCCCATCTCGGCCTCTCGTTGCAGAGCACCGGCTCTGGGCGCATGCGCTCCAGAGCTCCAGCTTGGTAGTTGGACACATCGGTCCAGCCGCTCCACGGCACGTGGGATCTTCCCAGGCCAGGGATCGAACCGACGCTCCTTGCACTGCAAGGCGGTGTCCTTACCTACTGGACCACCAGGGAACCCCTCTCATCCATATTTCTTAATTGTTTCTGCTTTGATCTAGCCACTGCTTCAACCGACTCCACCCCTTCGGCTTGAATGCCCGCCCACTGGGCGGTGCCGTTATCCCGGAGCCTGTGGAAAGGACCGGGATCACAACAGGTCCTGCCCTCACGCGTAGTCTCTGTTCCGATTTGTTCTGGTGCCGGGGAGAAGGCGGATGTATCTATTGGCTGACGACACCAGCAAGGCGGCAGGCGAGGGGGCGGTACACCAGCACTCACGCGGTGCCTTCTGGGAATTGTAGTCACGAACGCACCATTCCCGGGGTAGCACGATTCGGACTCCGCGTCCCAGCATTCCCTGCGCGAGCCCTGGAGCACTTCCGCCCTGTGGTGAAGTGGGTGTCTCGGTGGGTGAGTCCGGGTGGCGGGGCGGGGGCAGCTGAGACTCAAGGCACTGGGTTGGAGACTTAGGAGGTGGTGGTGTCACAGGGGGCCGGGGAAGGTGAGACGGGAGAAAGAAGCTTTTATGTGGCGTGGGGGTGAGGGGCGGTTAGAGGATGAAGCGTCCGGAGATGGAAAGGGTCAGAGAAGGGTCGGGGATGCGGAGGGAAATAGAAGGCCCTGGCAGTGAGGAGTTTCTTAGAAAGCTTTGTAGGTGAGGAGATCGGGAGAGGTTTCGAAGGTGGAACGGTCTGGAGACGTCGTAGGGAAGGTCTCTCCTTCTCTATGGTTGTGGGGCCCTGGCAAGAAGTGAGGGTAAGAGGGCCTGAGCTTGAAGTCTGACCTTAAAGAGAGTGTTCCAGTCTCTACCAGCTCATCTAAAACAAACATCTGATTTGATACCCCCATGCACTTTCTCTAACGGCCATGACCTCTGGAGCCCAGTGGGTGGGAATGGCTCTTGTGTTCTGCCCTCAGCCTGCATCTCTTCCTTTCTGCCTGATGGAGGTGAATGTGCCAACATTCACTTTACCCAGGCGCCCTCGGATTCTGCTTGCATTCTTCCACATCCTTGGATCTTAAGATCTTTTAATTTTCTTAATGTATCTTGAGTATTTCCTTGTCAGGGATTTTGTTGAACCCTACACTTTTTCACTTCTGGTAGCTTGGACAGACACATTGTGATCTATTGAACCTACAAATCAGAATAGGCCTTCTACTTAAAAACCTTCAGTAACTCCCATCTCCTATGAAATTAAATCCAAATACTTTAGCCTGACATTCAAGACCCTTCATGAACTCCTTTTCCAGCCTAATCTCTGTGCTCTCAAGGTTATCCCCATATTTGGGGGAGGCTATTTGGTTTTCCACCGTTTTGCATGCTCTTCTCTCTGCTTAGAATACACTTTCCCCCCATTCTTAACTGAGAAAATCAGTCTATTTTTTTCTAGAACGAAATTGAATGTTAACTTTGTTCATTTAACTCACCCTCCTCCCACCCGAACTCCCACAGACCACATTTGATCATAATTATTTGTGATTTTTCTGTTGTTGCTTCTGCTGCACTATACTGTGTGTATCTTCAGGTCAGGAACCGTTTCTGCATCACTGCCATTTCCCCATTGCCCAGCTGAGAGTAGAAGGTACTTGATCTAAATCAAGTAAATCAGTAAATACTTGATGAATGTTTGAATAAAACCTGTCCAGGGTGAGCAGTGCTGTACCAGGCTTGGAGACAGCCACGTCCAGTGGATTTCCAGGGCTGTGAGCTTTAGTCTTCTTCTGTCAGGGTTGTCTTTGCTGGCGACTGATTCAGTGCCTATGAGAGTTGAAACCAGAGCTGGTAAATTGAGTGCCTATGAGAGTTGAAACCAGAGCTGGCAAATGCTCAGAATGTGCGCTCCTGCTTCCCCTCCTGTGTCTGGCAGTCAGAACTCTTTGGTCACAGCACATACTCGCATGGGATTCACAGTCATTAGCGCAGTTTACTGCAGTTGGTGCTTTAAATGAAACCTATTTGCTCTCCCTGGTTTAAGTCCTTAAGTGTAAGGTTGGGCTGCTTTAAGCAGTAGCCTGGTCAGTCAGCCAAGTGAGCTTGATAGACTTTGGGAACTCCGGTTTCTTTCTCTTTGAAGGTCACAGACTAGTCTTGGCCTTTCCCATGGGGCTGGGGCAGATCTTCTCTTCCAGCCTGCCATTCACTGGGATGTCACTACCCATGTCCACATCCACATTCACTACCCCAGGAGCCAGGATGTCTCTCTACTTCCCTGTGTATATCAAGGGAGCCTGGCGTTGATGGCAGATCCTTCGTGGCAGAGGGGAATCTGTCTTCCTGGCTATTAGAAGAGACCTTTGAGATCATTTAGCTGAAAGGTGGCAGAGTACCAGCCCATGCTTGAATGAAGCCTACCATCATGCTCTAGTTAATCCTCATGGTGTTTGAAACAGTTCTGAGTTGCTTGCCAGTGTTTAGAAATTCAGAGTTCTGGCTCCTCTGGGAAAAGTTGGAAGGCCTGTGAACACTGGGCCAGTGTATCCTGGAGCTCTGTAGTTGGCCGCAGTCCCCACTCCACCCGTGTGCTCAGTTATATTGCTTAGCCCCATAGCCATTTACACTTGCAACCACGAATTCTAGTCTCCCCGTCCCTTTGCTGTGCGTCCATCTTACTAGTTGGGGAGCCTGGGGCACCTGCTGAGTAGACTCTGGCTGTAAGCTGCAGTCTAGATAGGCAACTGCTGAGGCCACATGACCTGACCAAAGTCACGCAGCTGGTAAAAGAAGTGGAGCTGGTACCCTGATCTGCTCACTCCTGTCTTCATGTTCTCTCCACTGTCCCTATCTTCTCAGGGGTTAGGGTGACTGACCGAGCTGAAGGATGGTTAGGAAAAGTGATTGGAGAAATGACTCTGGGCTTAGATCCTGACTCTGCCACTTGCTGGCTGTGGAACCTCCCATGAGCCTTCATAGAATCTCAGTTCCCTGTATGTAAATTGGGGATGTAGTGAAGTCGTACTTTACAGGATACTTATATCGTAAAGTCAGCACAGATGGTGAAAATCACATTTAGCCAAAAATTACAGTCAGCTTGAAAATTCTTTGGCAGGGAGCCATTTAGAAGCCATCCTGTTGTCCTTCAATAAGCTTATATCACAGCCAGGTTTTCTTGGTTGGACCTTAGATGAAAGAGTTGGCTTGTGTTTAGCGACCACACTGTATGAAAGATGCTCCGCTCACTCACAGTGGAAAGAGAGGCTTGGTGCACCTCCATCACCCTGGGGACCAGCAGTATCTTGGGTGCTGTTACTGTGTGCTCTGGAACAGACACATCGTGAGTGGAACTGGCTGCTTGATTTGCATTATGTCCTTTCCTTCTCTTTCTGGTGTTTGTATATAGTTTAAAGTGTGTAAGTTACAGATCAGCGTAAGGCAGCTCAACATTAATGAGCCTGCAGCTGCTTGCCTGGAAGATTCAGTGAGATCATGAATGTGGAACACTTAGCAGCAGGCCTTGCACCCCATGGGCATTCAGTAAATGGATACTGTTTGAGGTCAGTGATCCCTGTGAGCCCCCGATATGTCTGGGAGTCTCAGGACTGAGGAGTGCCTGTAAGGGTGTATCCTGGAGCTCTGTAGTTGGCGCAGTCCCCACTCCACCTGTGTGCTCAGTTATATTGCTTAGCCCCATAGCCATTTACACTTGCAACCACGAATTCTAGTCTCCCCGTCCCTTTGCTGTGCGTCCATCTTACTAGTTGGGGAGCCTGGGGCACCTGCTGAGTAGACTCTGGCTGTAAGCTGCAGTCTAGATAGGCAACTGCTGAGGCCACATGACCTGACCAAAGTCACGCAGCTGGTAAAAGAAGTGGAGCTGGTACCCTGATCTGCTCACTCCTGTCTTCATGTTCTCTCCACTGTCCCTATCTTCTCAGGGGTTAGGGTGACTGACCGAGCTGAAGGATGGTTAGGAAAAGTGATTGGAGAAATGACTCTGGGCTTAGATCCTGACTCTGCCACTTGCTGGCTGTGGAACCTCCCATGAGCCTTCATAGAATCTCAGTTCCCTGTATGTAAATTGGGGATGTAGTGAAGTCGTACTTTACAGGATACTTATATCGTAAAGTCAGCACAGATGGTGAAAATCACATTTAGCCAAAAATTACAGTCAGCTTGAAAATTCTTTGGCAGGGAGCCATTTAGAAGCCATCCTGTTGTCCTTCAATAAGCTTATATCACAGCCAGGTTTTCTTGGTTGGACCTTAGATGAAAGAGTTGGCTTGTGTTTAGCGACCACACTGTATGAAAGATGCTCCGCTCACTCACAGTGGAAAGAGAGGCTTGGTGCACCTCCATCACCCTGGGGACCAGCAGTATCTTGGGTGCTGTTACTGTGTGCTCTGGAACAGACACATCGTGAGTGGAACTGGCTGCTTGATTTGCATTATGTCCTTTCCTTCTCTTTCTGGTGTTTGTATATAGTTTAAAGTGTGTAAGTTACAGATCAGCGTAAGGCAGCTCAACATTAATGAGCCTGCAGCTGCTTGCCTGGAAGATTCAGTGAGATCATGAATGTGGAACACTTAGCAGCAGGCCTTGCACCCCATGGGCATTCAGTAAATGGATACTGTTTGAGGTCAGTGATCCCTGTGAGCCCCCGATATGTCTGGGAGTCTCAGGACTGAGGAGTGCACTTGTCTGTTTTTCCTCTGTCAGCTCTGTGTGAAGGCTGTGTTGCTGACTGTGTTGACCTCCCTCTGTGGCTAGACTGCTCTTCACATCTGAGACGGTAGCAGAAAACAACCTTTGCAACTTTCAAATCTTCCCACAAGAAAAATACTTCTTATCCGAGACTCTTTGGCCCTGGTGAGGCTACTAAGTGCCTGTTTTTGTTAATGTTCACTCTGTAGGAGCATATGCTTTGCTTGCTTTATCAGTTGTCTCTTTCATTAGACTAATAGTCATGGTTGGTGCTCTAGCTCCCAGTACAGTGCAGGGTCTATAGAGGGACTCTACCTATGATTGTTGAATTAGTCTTTGTGTGAGACAGTGATGCAAGTATGTTTGGACTAGTGCATGGTTGAGGAAGTGCTTAAAAAAGAAATTTTGGGACGTTCCTGGCTGTCCATTGTTTGGGACTTCATCTTCCAGTGCAAGAATTGACCAGCCCCTGGTCAGATAGCTAAGATCCTACATGCCCCACAGCTGGAAAAAAAAAACAAAAAACTGCAAAAACATAAAACAGAAACACTATAGTAACAAATTCAGTATAAGACTTTAACAATGGTCCCATATTAAAGAAACCTTAAAAAAAGAACAATTTCATGAAAAGTTAATTCTTTAGCTCAGTATAAATTATGTACCTTCCACAGCCCATTAGATATTTGATGTACCTGATTAACCATTTTAATAAAAGGCAAGACTTCTGATGGTCCTGCTATTTATCAGATGCTAGGTTGGGTGCTGTGGATACAGAAATGGATAAGATGCAAGAGTGGCCCTAGCAATACAGTCAAGTGGGACTGCCAGATTTGAGAACAGGTAGTTACCTGCAATAGGGTCAGGTAATACCTGTGTTAGAAGTACGTGCCAAGTGCTTTGGGAATACAGGGTGAGGGAACATGACTTTTGGAGAGCAGGAAAAAGGGTTGGGCATGACAAGTGCATGTCAAGAAACTTTAACAGATGGGATGACATTGAGCTGGTAGCTGAAGGATAAGCAGGAGGCTGCCAGGTGGTCATGCGTCCTATTCCTAACCTCTCTGTGTGTGTGGAGATGCTAAGAGGCCAAGTAGACCCAGCTTGGTGATGAATGGATGTAGGGGATCCTGGAAAAAGATAGTGACCACATTTCTGGCTTGGGTGCCTTTATGGAAGGTGGTGTCTTTGCTTGGTGGAGCGTTGCAGAAGAGGGACAGGTTTGCAGGAAAAATGATGCATTCAGTTTGTGACTCATTGTGTTGGAGGTGCTTATGAGAGTCAGGTGGAAATGCCTTGTAGGGGTTGGACTTTGGGGTCTGTGCGACAGGTCCTGCCTGGAGTTTTGGGAGTCGTCAGTTTAGAGATGGTGAAAAATGGCAAAGACCAAGGGGGAATGTAGAGTGAGGGATTTTGCAAGGAGAACATCCATAGAGGACAGTGAAGAAAGACCTTATGGAGGGAGGTGATGTTTGAAATCCAGCTTGAGGGGAGGCTGGACTTGGGACGTGTATCAAGGGAGGAAGGCTGGGCTGGGACCAATCATGGCAGCCTGGCCCCCCAGCTAAAGCATTTAGGGTGTCCTAGAGGACTTCATACTTTGTTGTCTTCCTCTGAGATCACTGGCTGCTGGCTTTGGAGGGAGACTGTGGGCTAACTTTCTGCTTATGGGAAAGGTCAGCTCTGCCTCATGCAGAACAGTGGAAGCTGTTGGGGGAGTGGAGAAGGTGAGGTTCCTGATCCTTTTGCTCATACTGTCCCTTGCCTTTCTGCCTTCAGAGCAGGGGGTGGAAGGGCATTTCCTCTTCCGGAAGCCACTTGAGGACACATTACAGATGCAGGAAGACACTGGATGTGGACGGCCCAGCTGAAGGGAGGTGTCCAGGAGAGACCATGGCTGTAGCCCTGGAAGCCCAGGCCCCGGCCTCCCCCCGATCAGAGCCTGAAGGCCTCCTGATTGTGAAGCTGGAGGAGGACTCCTGGAGAACAGACTCCCAACCCCGGGAGAAGGACTGTGACCCCGTCCCTGGCCCGGAGGCCTCCCGCCAGCGCTTCAGGCAGTTCCAGTACAGAGACGCCGCGGGGCCCCACGAGGCCTTCAGCCAGCTCTGGGCGCTCTGCTGTCGCTGGCTGAGGCCGGAGATTCGCCTCAAAGAGCAGATCCTGGAGCTGTTAGTGCTGGAGCAGTTCCTGACCATCTTACCCAGGGAGGTCCAGGCCTGGGTACAGGCGCGCCACCCCGAGAGCGGCGAGGAGGCAGTGGCCCTGGTGGAGGATTGGCACCGAGAGGCCCAGGCCACGGGACAGCGGGTGAGACAAAGAGTCTTTCCCAAGGAGCAGGTCTGGGAGGTAGAGGGGCTGCTACTAGGTTGACAATTGCCAAAGCCACAGTAACAATGTGATCAAGCATCTGACGTAATGTATTGAACACTGCTATGTACTGGGCACAGCTCTAAGCGCTTTCCATGTATCCGCTCATTTAATCCTGTCAACAGTTAAATGATCCAGGTACGTTACCCTAATTTTACCCATTAGGAAAGGGAAGCAAGGGAAAGAAAGGTAATTGGATCAGGGTCACTGGCCTCTAGAGGTAGGATTTGAATTCAGGCTGTCTGATTCTACAGCCAGCATCTGTAATTACTGCTCTAGGCTCCCTCCCGGAACTGTAATCACAGGACATTAGTTTGCATTGTGTTTTACACTTGGAATCTTTTAAAGTATGTGATCTGTTTGGTTTTCGGCAGTAATATAGATAGACAGAAACAGCATTATTGTCCTCATCTTATAGGTTAGACCAAGGCCCCCCGAAGTCAGGTGGCTCACAAGGCTCAGTCAATATGAACCAGAGCCTAAACCCAGATCCTTGGGTTCCAGGTTCATTATTCTTTCTACTACACAGCAGATTCCTTATCTGCAAACCGTGGGAATTGAAATACCTCTGAGTCATGAGGCTCAAATGAGATATTAACTGACATTTATTGAGCATTCACTGTGCCTCAGACACTGTTCTAAGCTTTCTGTGTATATTGCTTATCTAATCAACCCAGCTGCCCAGTAAGGCAGATACTGTTAACGTGGCCGTTTTCAAATGGTTCAGCAGACTCAGGTAAGTAACCTTTCCAGATTTATAGACATGGTGGAGGCAAGAGAAGGGAAGTGAAAGTACTGTGGATTTAACATTCACAGTTTCAACAATTTGCAAGAGACCCTGAAAGCCCATGATAATAACTTATAATTTTGTTACGACACAAATTTTGAATCCTGCTTCGTAACTGGTACTTATAGAACAAGTCCTTTAGGCGATTGTGGGCTGAGCCAGCCAACCAAAGTCCTCATCTCAACATAACCTTGCTGGTTCTACTTCTTATATAGTCAGTAATTCTCATGATGTTACCCTTGATGACATTTTGTTGGGGAAAATCGTAGGTTTGAGGGCACATCCCTTATGCACAGCAATGGTTTTCTGTATGTTGTACAAGGTAAAGCTCTACGCTGTTGTGAGATTAGGGGTCAGGAAGATTTAAGGTATGTGACTTTGCTTTTTGGATTCCTTTATAGAGTGAAGATACAGAAAGCATAATACTTAGAGAACTAAGTATGAGAGAGTATACCTTATTTATGGACTTCTCAGGTGGTGCTAGTGGTAAAGAACCTGCCTGCCAACGCAGGAGACTTAAGGGACCGAGTGTGGACTCTGGGTCGGGACGATCCCCTGGAGGAGGGCCTGACAACCCACTCCAGTGCTCTTGCTTGGAGAATCCCATGGACAGAGGAGCCTGGTGGGCTGTGACTCCAGACACAGCTGAAGTGACTTAGCATGCAGACATACCTTATTTTAATATGTTGCCCCACCCTCCCAGATGATTTCTTTTAAAGAAACCAGCTACTTGGTTTAAGTGGCAGTGAAGAAACACAAGACTGGCTTCAGGACTGGAAGGTAGGAAAAGTAAGGGTAACAGTGTCTTCTCTATAATGTTTTTTTTCTCCTGTGACTTTTATTTTCATTTTTTAACTTTTCTACTGCTCCTGAGTACTCATAAATGCCAAAACAAATGGATACATAGCAAAAAAACCTTGTTTCCCCACCACCACCCCCAGGCACATATATTGTAGCTCATGATCTTACATCGCAAGATTAGTTACCGTCTCTGCAGGTAAAATGTTCCCAAGTCTTAGTATAGAATAAAATACATTAACTATGCTCCGCAGAGAGAACCACTGCCTGAAAAGGGCTGCTGCCTATGGGGGTTGAATAGCCTTGAAAATATTTTCCTTAAAAAGCTCTTTCAGCTTTGCTATTTTGTCATTTTAAGCTTGCTTATTTTGTCACTACTGTCTTACATGGTCTCTTTCCCCATCAAGTGCCTAGGCATTAATAAAAAATGCTACCTTTTAGAGCAATATAGTTTCATAGCAAAATTGAACAGACTGTATGAAGTTCTTATTTACCCCTTGCCCCACACAATAGCAAAGCTTAAAGATTTTTCTTTTCAAAAATGTTTTGGCCTTTTTTTATTGATGTTTTATACATTTATTTTCATCCATCTTTATTCTTTGGCCTGTGTGGGCCTCCCATTGCAGTGGCCTCTCTCATCGCAGAGTGTTGGCTCTGGATGCATGCGCTCCAGAACACTGGCCCGTAATTGGACACACCAGTCCAGCTGTTCCGGCATGTGGGATCTTCCCGGGCCAGGGATCAAACCAGCGCTCCTTGCACTGCATGGTGGACTCTTTACCCATTGGCCACCAGGGAAGCCCAAAGATTTTTTTTAAGAAAAGTATTTTCAAGGCCATTGAAACCCCTGCCTGAAACATGCACAGCCTCTGGCGCTACCAGCATCCCCTACCAGATGTGACAGTCCTGGAACTTCGTTGTCACCCTGAGTCCATAGTTCATCAGAGGTCACTCTTGGTCCTCTGCTTTCTGTGTGTGCATGTGTGCTCTGTTATGACCTCACAGACTGTAGCCTGCCAGGCTCTTCCCTCCATTACTGGAGTGGGCTGCTATATCCTTTAGGAAATTGTGCAGACCCAAGGATCAAACCCATTGGCAGGTAGATTCCTTACCACCGAGCCACCTGGGAAGCCCAGTGTTTATGGACAGATGCATAGCAATATGAATGCACATTACAGTATCATACGGAATAGTTTCACTGCCCCCAAAGCTGTGTGTGTTTCACCTGTTCATCTCTTCTTTCCCCACGCTTCTGGCAGCCACACCATCATCGCTCTTTTCACTGTCCTCATAGTTAGGCCTTTCCAAGGACGTCTTATGGCTGCAGTCTTACAGTCTGTATCCAGCCTTCTCAGATTGGCTTTTTTCAGTCTGTAGTGTGCATTGTGTCCTCCGTGCCTTTTCTTGGTTTGATAGCTCATTTCTTTTTAGTGCTGTATAATGCTTTGTTGTTTGGACATACCACAGTTTATTTATCTGTTCGCCTGCTAAAAGGCCTCGTGGTTGCCTCCAAGTTTTGGAAATTATGAATAAAGCTACATCCATGTACAGGTTTTTGTGTGGTGCACAGGCATTTTCGATGGATTCTTTTTTTTTTTTTAAGTATAGTTGATTTACAATGTTGTGTTACTTTCTTCTATACAAAAAAGTGATATATATATATATATATATATTCTGATATATATATATCTATATATTCTTTCCTATATCCTTTTCCATTATGGTTTATTATAGGATATTGAATATGCTTCCCTGTGTTACACAGTAGGACCTTGTTCTTTATTCATTCTGTGTAAAATAGTTTGCATCTGCTGACCCAGAACTTCCAGTCCATACTTCCCTTCACTTCCTCCCTTTGGCAACCACATGTCTGGCCTTTATCCCTGTGAGTCTTTCTGTTTTACAGATAGGTTCATTTGTGTCATGTTTTGGATTCCATTGTAAGTGACACTGTGTGGTGTTTGTCTTTCTCTTTCTGACTTCCTTCACTTCTTATGATAATCTCTAGATGCAGCCATGTTGCTGCAGATGGAATTAGTTTGTTCTTTTTTATGGCTGAGTAGTATTTCATTGCATCTGTGTACCATACTTGATGTATTGTTACTTTACTCTTACCCAGCCAATATCCTACTGCGTTTTTGCCTCCTTATCGGCACTTGAATCCACAAGTTCATTCTGTGTCCACAGTGACTGCCCACGGAGTCCGAATCTTTGCTGAGGTGTGGCACTAGGTGGAGGAGCTAGAACTGTGCCTGAGGGTTATTGTTAAGTCCAGAGAGCTGCTGTGGATTATAAGATTGTAACTATAACACAGTTATTTTTATCTTGAACATAAAGTTATTATTTTCTTAAAAGAAATGTTGACAAGCAGGTGTTTTCTCTCTTTGACCCTCACAGGACATTAATGGGGTCTCCTCATTGGAAATGACTTTTGATGATCATAGCTCGTCCTTATATACTTTCTCAGAATAAAATTCCTCTCTGTGAGAGTGGATTTGAATTTTCAGATTAGCCAAAAGAATTTTGGAGTGAAGTTTGGCTAGCTCAATAATAAAGTTTGATAAAGGTGAATATTATTTTGGATAAAAAAACAGGGTTCAGGCATTGTGTACAGTTGCTACCTTTTATGCGAAAATGGGGAAAATAAGAATATGTATTTTTATGGTTGCTTGTATATGAATAAACTCTGAAAGACTGCAGAAAAACAGTGGCTACCTGTGCAGGGAAGGCACTGAGAAGGTGGAATGGAGACAGCTGGAACTGGGGTATTTTCAATGATTATATCCTTGTATATATTTTGTTTTTCTGAACCATGTGAGTATCGAAAGTACCTATGAGAAAAGTTGAACAGACAGTCCCACTTTGGTGGTGTAAGTGCTCATTTGTTTACTGAAGTCATTCGATGGCTTTGTCATCATACGTTAAGCTGTCTTTGATTTTTTAAAAAAGACATCTGAATCACAGTTGTACTCAAACACCTGCCCTGTCCTGCCAGTTATTGAACTTAAGATTGGGAATTTTGGCCATCTGTGTGTAGGAACTGGCATTGTATGCAGAAGATACGAGGTCCTTAAAGACAGTGAAGGAATCTCAGAGCTTCCAGCTGCAGCCAGTACACGACTGGCCCGACAGACAATCCCAGAAGCAGCGGGTGAAGAATTCGTGTCCCGACCTTCCCAAGTATCTAGACACCAAGATGGTGCCACAGCCCTTGAAAGAGAGTGGTGAGTCAGGGGACATCTGGGAAGAGCGCTGAGGGGTGGGGATAAGGGTGGGTGCCTGGGGAGGGACGTACAGACTTTTCAAGGTAAGGGACTGTAGACTCGTGTCTGGTGGACACCCTGAGAAGGAAGCCGATGAAGCTCCCAATAGTGTTAGCTTTCCCCACTGTAGCTGAGTCCTGTAGCAGGTTCTAGGTAGGGCTAGGCAAGTTGGTGAGTGTAGGAGTTCAAGGCTGACATCTCTCCCATGGCAGCTCAGCAGCCAGAAACTCTCAAAGGAAAGTGAAAGCGGAAATCCAGATTGGTTACAGGAGGCAGTCTTGGTTTGATCTAAGCAAGGCCTTAGGAAAGCCACACCTGAGAGGGAGGTGGTTTTTGGGGAACCAGAGCTTGGGTGTCATTCAGAGATGTTTTCTCCTCCTCAGCTGTCCTCACTGCTCGAGTCCTTACTGTCCCAAAGATGGGGAGCGTTGGAGATTGGGAGGTGACAGAGGAGTCCCAGGTAAGCTGCTGTTTGCTCCTCCTTTCCTGTCAGGACTTCTCCTGTGTTCTGGCCCTAGCTCCTCTCCTCTCTCTGTGACCTGTCATCACATTCGGGGTGCAGGCTATTTGCCCCTCATGCCCTGTGTGCTGTGCCTCTCCTGAGTTAAGCTGCTCTTAAGCATGCTGGCTGGCCTCACACCGGCTATCACAGCATCCATTATCCTTCCTGGGCCTAGCGGGATTCCCAGGCTGTTCTCAAGGGTCATGACATTTGAGGTCCTCTGTTGTATGTCCCACAGGAAGCCCTGGGGCCCGGCAGACACACAGAGAAGGAGTTCTGCAAGGAACCCCCAGGAGGCACCTGTGGGCACGGCCTGCCCCTGGGTAAGGAGAAAGTGCTCTCTGGATAAGATATAGTTGGGTTTCGGATACACTCAGTTCCCAAGGAGCGTTTCCTCCCTCCCTAAGACTTGTAGCCCTGTGAGGCCTCTGGAAGTTTCAGACCTGGGAGAAGACGTGCTTTCTGTGGCCAGCATGGTGGCGGCAGGGTGGAGGCTTGGGGAGTGGATTTCTGGGCCTGTAGGCTGGTTGCCAAGAGCCTGCTGGCTCAAGGCTCATTATCCTCATTTCCTCAGTGCATTCACCCCATCCTTTGGCTGTGCCCAGCCTGCCGGCTCTGAAACTCAGTCTTTCCAGCATCAAAGAGGGTCCATCTCTCAAAGCAGAGTTAAGTGAACTAAGCCCAGGAGACTGATGCATTTAAACTATAATGTGGAAGAAATATCACAGAGCTCAAATCCTTGCAGCCCCTTGACTAACATAGACCCTTTCTCTGTAGGCACATCTTCACGGGAAGTCAAGCAATAATGAACATTTCCCAGCGGAGCCTGAGAGATGAGTGAGAGAGGAGTAAGACTTGAGAGGAGGATCAGGTAGAGAGATGGTGCCAGGTCTGACTCAGGCCAGTGAAGTGAGACACTAGGAGCTGTTGGCTACTTGCTGGGCAGTGTGTCCTTTTTACACATGATGAAAAGCATGCCCTTTTTACAGCGATATCCGTGGAAAATAGTCTTCAAAGGAACAACCTTTGGGAAATGCTGAACTAGATAATCCTTAAGCCTCTTTTAGTTCTAAACTCTTTCATCTAGTTTTCTTCAAATATTTATTTTAATTAAAGGCTTCCTATTTGTTGGGGTCAAGGAGCTCTTGGGATGTCTGTCCTGTAAACCCAGCTAAGTGTTTTGAGAAATGAGGAGCTTTATTTTCTCACAGGATTGGATGTCCAGAGGAGGGCGTGCTCCAACCACAGTACAGACTGGCTTGGCAGCGTCACAGAGGACCTGAGTTTTTTCTTTTCTCTCTCCCCTGCCAGCCTTTGTGTCAGCTTCATATTAAAGCTATTTTGTGTCATAAGCAAAAAGTAGATGCCAGTGGCATTTGAGACCTCAGGTTTCTAGCAGGAGAGACTGAAACCCCAGACA
This sequence comes from Tragulus kanchil, assembly GCA_022376925.1. NCBI lineage: Eukaryota > Metazoa > Chordata > Mammalia > Artiodactyla > Tragulidae > Tragulus > Tragulus kanchil. The sequence continues at coordinate 130,612,657 of JAIOJX010000032.1, read as the reverse complement.
CACATGTACACACATAACCTTTCTTCCAGCCATGAAATTTGTTCTGGTTCAGCTAATTTAGGGTATGTGCCCATCTGTGGGCCAGTAGCAGTTCCCTCTTTCATATGATGTTATGTTATCACACCAACAAAAAGCAAATGAATAAAGCAAACAAGTCAATATATTTCTAGGGAGTTTACCTCTAGTTACCTTTTCCTTTCCTTCTAGACCTTTTAAGGGATTAGCATGCAAATTTCTCATTAGTTTCCTGCAGGTAGATGATGTTTCAAGGGCTTTTTAGACATATACTTTGCTCGGCAGATCACTTCTTAATCATGGCTCTTCTTCCTTTTGTATAGGAGTTCAGGTTTCAAAACCAACCGTCATCTCCCAGCACGACCAAGAACCAGAATTTTGGAGCCCAGGTCTTGTAAATTCTGGGAGAAAGAACCCTGCCGATTATAGCTTGGATACTGAGCAGACAAAACCAGGTCAGGCATTGGCCTGGAGGGATTGTAAGGCCTGGGAGGAACGGTGCCCGTGGGCCACGGAGGATGTGAAAGTGTCAGGTGTGCACTGGAGCTACGAGGAGACCAAGACTTTCCTGGCAATTCTGAGTGAGTCTCCTTTTTCTGAAAAGCTGCGAACTTGTCACCAGAACCGCCAGGTGTACCGGGCCATTGCAGAGCGACTGAGGGCGCGGGGCTTCCTGCGGACCCTAGAGCAGTGTCGCTACAGGGTCAAAAACCTCCTACGGAATTACCGGAAAGCCAAGAGCAGCCACCCACCGGGGACCTGCCCCTTCTATGAGGAACTGGAGGCCCTGGTCAGGGCTCGGACAGCCATCCGGGCCTCGGGCGGCCCGGGCGAGGCTGTGCCTCTCCCCAGGCTCGAGGACAGTGACGTGGAGGTGGATGAGCAGGAGGAAGGGGGCTGGGAGCCTGAGGAAGCAGCAGACGATTGTAACGGTGAGGACCTGACCACTGAAGAGTCCATCCCGGGGCCCAGGATTCCAGGGGGCCCAGCTCTGCTCCAGAGTCGTATTGGTAAGAACAGGGGGCTTAGTTGGATCCAGATGCTAACCCTCCTGCCAGCCAGACCTCTGCTGTAGTTCAGAGCACAGACTGCCGGTTTGGGTCGATGCTGCTAGAGCAAGGCCATCCTTACGCTCCTGTTGTCTCTCCTGTGGTCAGTTCTCCTTGTTTGAGTTTTCTTAGTTATAGAAAAAAACATTTAAAAAACTTACACAATTTTTAAAGGTTACTCTTCATTTATAGTAACTTATTTTCCTTTCCTTCTAGACCTTTTAAGGGATTAGCATGCAAATTTCTCATTAGTTTCCTGCAGGTAGATGATGTTTCAAGGGCTTTTTAGACATATACTTTGCTCGGCAGATCACTTCTTAATCATGGCTCTTCTTCCTTTTGTATAGGAGTTCAGGTTTCAAAACCAACCGTCATCTCCCAGCACGACCAAGAACCAGAATTTTGGAGCCCAGGTCTTGTAAATTCTGGGAGAAAGAACCCTGCCGATTATAGCTTGGATACTGAGCAGACAAAACCAGGTCAGGCATTGGCCTGGAGGGATTGTAAGGCCTGGGAGGAACGGTGCCCGTGGGCCACGGAGGATGTGAAAGTGTCAGGTGTGCACTGGAGCTACGAGGAGACCAAGACTTTCCTGGCAATTCTGAGTGAGTCTCCTTTTTCTGAAAAGCTGCGAACTTGTCACCAGAACCGCCAGGTGTACCGGGCCATTGCAGAGCGACTGAGGGCGCGGGGCTTCCTGCGGACCCTAGAGCAGTGTCGCTACAGGGTCAAAAACCTCCTACGGAATTACCGGAAAGCCAAGAGCAGCCACCCACCGGGGACCTGCCCCTTCTATGAGGAACTGGAGGCCCTGGTCAGGGCTCGGACAGCCATCCGGGCCTCGGGCGGCCCGGGCGAGGCTGTGCCTCTCCCCAGGCTCGAGGACAGTGACGTGGAGGTGGATGAGCAGGAGGAAGGGGGCTGGGAGCCTGAGGAAGCAGCAGACGATTGTAACGGTGAGGACCTGACCACTGAAGAGTCCATCCCGGGGCCCAGGATTCCAGGGGGCCCAGCTCTGCTCCAGAGTCGTATTGGTAAGAACAGGGGGCTTAGTTGGATCCAGATGCTAACCCTCCTGCCAGCCAGACCTCTGCTGTAGTTCAGAGCACAGACTGCCGGTTTGGGTCGATGCTGCTAGAGCAAGGCCATCCTTACGCTCCTGTTGTCTCTCCTGTGGTCAGTTCTCCTTGTTTGAGTTTTCTTAGTTATAGAAAAAAACATTTAAAAAACTTACACAATTTTTAAAGGTTACTCTTCATTTATAGTTATTACAAAATTATTAGCTATATTATCCTTGTTGTACAACATCCAATAGTTTGAGCCTGTCTCACCCCCAGTAGTTTGTACCTCCCACTCCTCATCCCTGTATTGCCTCTTCCTATTCCACACTGGTGACTTCTAGTTTGTTCTCTGTATCTATGACTTTACTTTTTTGTTATATTCACTAGTTTATTATATTTTTTAGATTCCTCATGTAAGTGACATTATATGATATATATCTTTCTCTGTCTGACCTATCATTAATGTCCTCCAAGTCCATACATGTTGCTGCAAATGGCAAAGTTTTGTTCCTTTTTATGGCTGAGTAGTATTCCATTGTATGCACAAAGGAGTCCCCTTTTTCCACATCCTCACCAACATTTGTTATTTGTTGACTTTTTTTTTTTTGGCCACTTCTATTGGTCTTTCATTTATCCATTTTCATCCATCTTTGTTCTTTGGCCTGTGTGGGCCTCCCATCGCAGTGGTCTCCCTCACTGCAGAGCACCGGCTCTGGGCGCATGCACTCCAGAGCTCTGGCTCGGTAATTGGACACATCCATCCAGCCGCTCCGCGGCATGTGGGATCTTCCCAGGCCAGGGATCAAACCGGCGCCCCTTGCACTGCAAGGCGCTGTCCTTACCCACTGGACCACCAGGGAAGCCCTGTTATTTGTTGACTTTTTGATGCTTACCATTCTGACACATGAGATGATATTTCATTATAGGTTTGATTTGTGTTTTCTTGATGATTAGTGGTATTGAGCATCTTTTCATGTGTTGGCCATCTGCATTTCTTCTTTGGGAAAATGTCTATTCAGTTCTCATTTTTTTCTTATTTATTATCGTTTTATTTTTGGCTGCACTGGGTCTTCGTTGCTGTGCACAGGCTTGCTCTAGTTGTGGCAAGCAGGGGCTGCTCTGTTGCAGTGCATGGGCTTCTCCCTGTGATGACGTCTCCTGTCGTGGAGCACAGGCTCTGAGTGCACAGGCTTCAGTAGCTGCAGCATGCAGGCTCGGTAGTTTTTTACTCATTTTTTAATTTAATTATTCATTTTTTTGGGTGTATGAGGTCTTTTTTTTTTTTTTGTATGAGGCCTTTATATGTATTGGATAGTAACCCCTTATCTGTCATATCATTTGCAGATATTTTCTCTGATTCAGTAGGTTGTCTTTTCATTTTGTTGATGGCTTCCTTTGCCGTGGAAAAAATAAGCAGTTTTAAAACCTTAAGGGACCTTAAAGAGCTAATTTGGCATTTTTCAGAAGTTGTCAATGGTAGTATGATGATCATAAGTGTTACATGAGTGAACTCTTAACTTTATGTATATAAGTACATCAACCTGTGATCTCACAAATAGTAAGTTTAAGTAAAAAAAGATATTAAGTGAAATATTTCATTGATGTCACAGAAATCATGACAGTGTATACTTGAGCAATGAATGTTGGGGAAACACCCAGTCACTGTAAAAGTAGAAACACAGAAGCCCAGCCTGTGAAGTGTTGTATCTAAAAGTACATAAGGACTAGAGCTCAGGATCCTGCCTCCAGTTTTGGGTGGTTTTCTATACCATATTGCCTCCCGAGCTGCATCGTTTGCATGCAGAGGAACTGAAAATAGACCACCTCCTTTTCCTTCATCCGCAAAGGAAGAAGGGGTATCCTCAGTTGGACTCTATTACAAGGTTATCTGAAGTTCATTGATGTCTTTAAGGATTCTCAGTTTGTTAAAAAGGAAATTTATAAAGTAAGTAGAGGACATCGTTGAATGGATATGGAGATACAAGGAGTCTCCTGTATCTCAGTTATAGGTTTGATTTGTGTTTTCTTGATGATTAGTGGTATTGAGCATCTTTTCATGTGTTGGCCATCTGCATTTCTTCTTTGGGAAAATGTCTATTCAGTTCTCATTTTTCTTATTTATTATCGTTTTATTTTTGGCTGCACTGGGTCTTCGTTGCTGTGCACAGGCTTGCTCTAGTTGTGGCAAGCAGGGGCTGCTCTGTTGCAGTGCATGGGCTTCTCCCTGTGATGACGTCTCCTGTCGTGGAGCACAGGCTCTGAGTGCACAGGCTTCAGTAGCTGCAGCATGCAGGCTCGGTAGTTTTTTACTCATTTTTTAATTTAATTATTCATTTTTTTGGGTGTATGAGGTCTTTTTTTTTTTTTTGTATGAGGCCTTTATATGTATTGGATAGTAACCCCTTATCTGTCATATCATTTGCAGATATTTTCTCTGATTCAGTAGGTTGTCTTTTCATTTTGTTGATGGCTTCCTTTGCCGTGGAAAAAATAAGCAGTTTTAAAACCTTAAGGGACCTTAAAGAGCTAATTTGGCATTTTTCAGAAGTTGTCAATGGTAGTATGATGATCATAAGTGTTACATGAGTGAACTCTTAACTTTATGTATATAAGTACATCAACCTGTGATCTCACAAATAGTAAGTTTAAGTAAAAAAAGATATTAAGTGAAATATTTCATTGATGTCACAGAAATCATGACAGTGTATACTTGAGCAATGAATGTTGGGGAAACACCCAGTCACTGTAAAAGTAGAAACACAGAAGCCCAGCCTGTGAAGTGTTGTATCTAAAAGTACATAAGGACTAGAGCTCAGGGATCCTGCCTCCAGTTTTGGGTGGTTTTCTCTATACCATATTGCCTCCCTAGCTGCATCGTTTGCATGCAGAGGAACTGAAAATAGACCACCTCCTTTTCCTTCATCCGCAAAGGAAGAAGGGGTATCCTCAGTTGGACTCTATTACAAGGTTATCTGAAGTTCATTGATGTCTTTAAGGATTCTCAGTTTGTTAAAAAGGAAATTTATAAAGTAAGTAGAGGACATGCGTTGAATGGATATGGAGATACAAGGAGTCTCCTGTATCTCAGTTACAGGCCTTTCCTTGATCGAATCAGCTGAAGCCAGGGGACTGGTCATCTGCTATAATATGGCCACTTAAAGTCCTTCCCTTCAGCCAAGACTCTCAAGTATTTATTATTTCTGTATTTTTTACTTTTGTCTGTGCCCACGGCATGTGGGATCTTATTTCCCTGCCCAGGGATTAAACTCGCTCCCCCTGCATTGAAGTGCAGAGTTTTAACCACTGGACTGCCAGGGAATTCCCAAGACTCATAAGTATTAATAGAATTTCTTGGAGGTGGAGGTGGGAAGCCCTGACATAGCCTTGAGAAACAAGGGAATATTCTTTGCTGGTGCCCCAGGCACCTGGGTAATCTTTGAAGTTCCTGTGTTCTAGGTGTTTAGCAGAGCAGGTAACCCTGATTCCTGATGACCTAGGCAAATCTCATCAAGCCTCTCAATTCTGAACTCTTCACTCCTGACAGCAGGTGTACACTGGGGCTACGAGGAGACCAAGGCCTTCCTGACCATTCTCAGTGAGTCACCATTCTCTGAGAGGCTTCGCACCTGTCACCAGAACCGCCAGGTGTACCGGGCCATTCGGAGCGGCTGTGTGCACAGGGCTTCCTGGGGCCCTGGAGCAGTGTCGCTACAGGTTCAAAACCTCCTTCGAAGCTACCGAAAAGCCAAAAGCAGCCACCCACCAGGGACCTGCCCCTTCTATGAGGAGTTGGACTTGCTGATGAGGGCTAGGACTGCGGTTAGAGACATGGGGACCAGGAGGAAGGCAACAGGTCTCCCTGCTTCTGGGCAGAGCAGTACCCAGGTTGTCACCCAAGAGGCCTGGAATAAGATGGCAGGTGAAGATGCCATCAGGCCTCCAACCCCAAGTTCTAAAACCTCCAGCACTGGTAAGTTTGGAGTCATTAGATTGTCCACAAAATCTGCAAGCACAGAGAGAGAGAGTGTGGAGCCACATTTGTTATCTTTTCCCTGAACTGAAGGAGAGAATGAAATAAGAAAAGGATTTGGGTTTTCTTGAGATTATCCAGTCTCTGACTTAGTGTAATTCTCCAAAAGATAAAAGCAGTTGGTCTAGATTTTTTGCTTCAATTTATCTGGGTAATTAGAGAGTCTTTTTTTCAATCTCATATACAACAGGCCAGACTGAATATACCAAGAGAAGAGGTGTTCCTTGTTCAGCAGTGGGATAGGGTGGTTGGCTTAGGAGACTGATGGCTGACTGCTTGGGCTGGGCTCGCAGCTCCCTCGGTGGGGTTACCATGTCGCAGACTCTGTTCTTGGGCTTTACGGGTCAAAAATACATGTGTGCATTTTGTCAGAGTTTTAACCCCACTGGGATTTTGCCAGGGATTAAACTCGCTCCCCCTGCATTGAAGTGCAGAGTTTTAACCACTGGACTGCCAGGGAATTCCCAAGACTCATAAGTATTAATAGAATTTCTTGGAGGTGGAGGTGGGAAGCCCTGACATAGCCTTGAGAAACAAGGGAATATTCTTTGCTGGTGCCCCAGGCACCTGGGTAATCTTTGAAGTTCCTGTGTTCTAGGTGTTTAGCAGAGCAGGTAACCCTGATTCCTGATGACCTAGGCAAATCTCATCAAGCCTCTCAATTCTGAACTCTTCACTCCTGACAGCAGGTGTACACTGGGGCTACGAGGAGACCAAGGCCTTCCTGACCATTCTCAGTGAGTCACCATTCTCTGAGAGGCTTCGCACCTGTCACCAGAACCGCCAGGTGTACCGGGCCATTGCGGAGCGGCTGTGTGCACAGGGCTTCCTGCGGACCCTGGAGCAGTGTCGCTACAGGTTCAAAAACCTCCTTCGAAGCTACCGAAAAGCCAAAAGCAGCCACCCACCAGGGACCTGCCCCTTCTATGAGGAGTTGGACTTGCTGATGAGGGCTAGGACTGCGGTTAGAGACATGGGGACCAGGAGGAAGGCAACAGGTCTCCCTGCTTCTGGGCAGAGCAGTACCCAGGTTGTCACCCAAGAGGCCTGGAATAAGATGGCAGGTGAAGATGCCATCAGGCCTCCAACCCCAAGTTCTAAAACCTCCAGCACTGGTAAGTTTGGAGTCATTAGATTGTCCACAAAATCTGCAAGCACAGAGAGAGAGAGTGTGGGAGCCACATTTGTTATCTTTTCCCTGAACTGAAGGAGAGAATGAAATAAGAAAAGGATTTGGGTTTTCTTGAGATTATCCAGTCTCTGACTTAGTGTAATTCTCCAAAAGATAAAAGCAGTTGGTCTAGATTTTTTGCTTCAATTTATCTGGGTAATTAGAGAGTCTTTTTTTCAATCTCATATACAACAGGCCAGACTGAATATACCAAGAGAAGAGGTGTTCCTTGTTCAGCAGTGGGATAGGGTGGTTGGCTTAGGAGACTGATGGCTGACTGCTTGGGCTGGGCTCGCAGCTCCCTCGGTGGGGTTACCATGTCGCAGACTCTGTTCTTGGGCTTTACGGGTCAAAAATACATGTGTGCATTTTCATCTTAGTCACATTTACAGGGTGTGAGATATACAACTACAAATTCAGGTTAGCCAGATTCACAAGGTCCAAGATCCAGATGTATAAATAGACACTAACGAATGCATTTCTGTCCATTCTTCAGGTTTTGAGATGAGGCGTGAGGATGAAGACCAGATTTCAGAACAGGACATTTTTGATGATTTGCCTAGAGCCTTATCAAAATGTACAGCCAGGGATGATTGCTATCCTCACAACTGGGAGGAGGACAGTGAGAAAGGAAATAAAGGTAAAGGGCAGTGGGGAGATCCATCCCAGAAGCAGTGGGAAGAGTGTTCTTCTGAAGAGGACTTAGACAAGCTCATCGACCACCAAGGCCTGTACCTCACAGAGAAGCCCTACAAGTGTGACACGTGCGTGAAAACCTTCAGTCGGAATTCGCAGTTAACCACCCATCAGCGGATACACACAGGAGAGAAGCCCTACAAATGCCTTGAGTGTGGGAAGAGCTTTAGTGACCGCTCCAACTTCAATACCCATCAGAGAATCCACACTGGAGAGAAGCCCTACGAATGCCTTGAATGTGGAAAAAGCTTCAGTGACCGCTCCAATCTCATCACCCACCAGAGAATGCACGCAAGGGTGAAGCCCTATAAATGTGAGGAGTGTTGGGAAAGCTTCACCCAGGGCTCAGACCTGCTGAAACATCAGAGAATCCACTTGGGAGGAAATCCTGACCACTGTTGTGAGCCTGGGGAAAACTCTGGTCAGAGCCCATCCTTCAGTGCTCACAGGAGTAACGCCCCAGAGGGGACAGATTCCGAACAACCTCGCACTGACGGTAAGAGTGCAAATTCTCCCGGACTACAAAGCACTCACACAGGGGAAAAACTGTATCAGTGTTCTGAATGTGGAAGAAGCTTCTCTAAGAGCTCGGCCCTCATCAGTCACCAAAGAATCCATACAGGAGAGAAACCATACGAGTGTGCCGAGTGTGGAAAAAGCTTCAGTAAGAGTTCCACGCTGGCCAACCACCAGCGGACCCACACCGGGGAGAAGCCATATGAGTGCGCGGACTGTGGGAAATGCTTCGGGGAGCGTTCCAAGCTCATCACACACCAGAGGGTGCACACAGGAGAGAAGCCCTACAAATGCCTTGCGTGTGGGAAGTTCTTCCGTGACCGCTCCAACCTCATTACCCACCAGAGGATCCACACAGGGGAGAAGCCTTACAAGTGCAGAGAGTGTGGGAAATGCTTCAACCAGAGCTCCAGTCTTATTATTCACCAGCGAATCCACACTGGGGAGAAACCCTACAAGTGTACAGAGTGCGGCAAAGATTTCAACAACAGCTCCCACTTCAGTGCCCACCGGAGAACCCATGCAGGAGGGAAGGCTTCATAGGAGACATTGCCCCCACAGCAAAAGAGAGAGAAATCTATATTGAAATCTTCTAAAACCCTAAGACATATACTAGAAACTGTCCCAATTTTTTAGGCTTGGTGTGTACCCAGGGAAGTTACTGTGGTACCATCCAGATAATTTGGAAGTGAGTTACAAACACTTAGGGTCCAGATTTGAAGGCACTTTCCTGAAGTATAATGTGTGTTTCTCCTGCAAAAAAAAAAAAAAAAAAAAAATCCCGCACAGTTTTCAGGCTGTCCTTATGTTTGCTGTCATGTGAGAGGTTTATGGGTGTTGGAGCCAGCCTGGTAACTGAGGGGACGAGAGGTAAATCGGTGGTCCTGGTTGTCCTGAGCAGTGATCTGAGACCCTCCTGTGCCCTCACACCATGCATGTGTGCACGTGTTCCATTGGTGTCCACTGCCAAATTCTCACATGCGGCAGTTTTCCACTGGGGCATAAACACCTGAGAGAGTCTTGAGACCCTCTCATGAGAGGGGTCATAATTGAGCATCAGTGACCTAGAGCAGGCCACTGTGAGCTGATCAAGGGATAGGAACAACAGTCACATCATTACTAGATCATTATTAATAATAGCAAAAGTAGCCAGTGTTTACTGAGCTTTTCAGCAGGCTCTGAGCTAAGCACTTTATATACGTCATCTCGTCCACTCACAGCAGCCCCAGGAGGTACTAGTATTTTCCCCATTTCCCAGAAGAGAGGAGTGACCTGCTTGGGTCACACATTTGAAAATGGCAAGAGACAGGGTTCAGCCACATCTACCTCTGGGGCCTGAGGTGCTCACTGCTCCACTGAGTCCCCTTTCCCATTGGGGCTGGTAACTCAGGTGCCAAAGCACTTTGTAGAGCACATTTCTGGTTCAAATTCCCTACAAATTCCGTTTTTAACAAATATGGATGTGGAGAATCCCAATCGGTTGAAGGACTGGGGGTGTTCAGAATTGGCTGAGCTCTTATTGAAGCACTTGATGTGAATTTCCATCTTCACAACAATATGGATGAGAGATAGAGGTGAGTTGAGATTGGGAATAATAATGCAGTCAGAGTGACGTCTCTTCCACTGAGATACTGTTTTGGCTAAGGAAATGGAGTTTTTAAGAATTTCTTTGTCACAGGTGATCAGTCCTGCTTCCCGTTAGACTTGGCTGGATTAAACCGTAAGAAACGCGGGCTTCCTGGCCAGTGCTTACTCATCCCTGTGTGTCTGCTTCCTGGCCCCCTACCTCCTGGCATGGCAGTACCTTTGTGCCAACACTGAGGCAGAAGCGGGTGGAAGGAGTCAGTGGGTGTGGAGCACCACGGAGGGACTTGGAAGACTTCTTTATTCCAGGTTCATGGTGCACTTTTACTCTGAGCCATCTCGCCCTAGGCCTGACCTGTGCGCTGTAAATGTTGCCCATAAAGACCTGCCTCCAACACTGACAAGCTCCATCAGAAAGATACACAGAGGATGGTTTTCTAGTTGTCAGCACTTTGACCTCCAGGATTTCTCCTTCCAAGAGTTTTAAAATGTTGGCCAAGGACTATGGTTTCCAAAGGATTTTAAAGGAGGGTCCCTCACCTGACATCCACCTACGATACTGGGTTGCCATTCATACACTGTTCATGAACTTGAAAAATGCTATTAAATTAGATGGTAGATGTGAGGGAATCTTGGAGAATACAACTCTGTTCACATGTGAGGCAGCCAGGGAGGGGAGACACAGATCGCTCTAGCCCTTCCTTAACCTCACATAAACCAGTGCACCCTGATCACTGCCTGTCCCTCTCTTCCCAGCTTACCTTTCCTGTCTCACCTTATCTGAGGAGCAGGACCTGTGGGTGAGCCCTGGCTTTGAACCAGCAGGTGTCAGTAACTGCAACAGTAAAATGGTGGGTAAGGTGCCCCCTGAGCCAAGAGGAGGGACAGCGATGTCTGGGGAACGGCCTGGCGCTGTGAACTAGCATGGCTGCAGGTGGGGTGCGACCATGGCTTCTTAGCACTATTGAGGCTTCAAATGGCAGGCAGGGAGCGGTAGGGGCTCAGGTTGGAGGGATGTAGGCCAGGGTCATGGAGGACCTCGTGACTGTGTGGAGCTGGAACGCCAGGCTGAGAAGCTGAGGAGGAACGTGGTCAGATGTGCATTGCTGAAACCTAATAGCTGGACAGCACCTGAATGTACTGTAGTTAGGACGGGCTGTTGGAACGCTATCGTGATCTTCCACTTAAAAGTAAGGCTTTGAACTCGAGCCTGTCATTGGCAGGGGGGATGGATATGAGAGGTTCCACAGGCAGAGTTGAGGAAAGCAAGAATGCCTGGAGGCTGTGGAGCCTGCCCTCATTCGGGACGGGGACCCCAGGACGAAGTGCAGAAGAGCAGGTTCACTTGGGACATCTTGAACTTGTGCCTGAAGGACATCCAAGAGGTGATACACAGCAGGCCTGAGGCTGTGGGGAGATTAGCACTAGAGAGTTACCTGTGTGCTTGGGAGGTTACACTCATGTTCAGGTCAGAGAAATTCTAGGCGCAGACAACTTTAGGAGCACCGTGTGTGGAGGAAGACACCCTTCGAAGGAGGTCTAGATCACTCCCCAGTCCCACCACCCCTGCACGCTCCAACCAACTTGTGGGCACTGCCTCAGTCTCTGGTGATGCCTGAATTCCCAGTGTGGTTCTGAATTTTCTGGAACCTTCCCTGTAGATGTCAGACTGAACTCTGTAGAAGTGAGAGGGTGAGAGCCCTCTCCCCATTCAAGTGTCACCTATCCCCTTTTCTTGGAAGTGTGCTGGTGTCTCATGTTCTCAAGGGAACAGTTTTGATATTTGTGACCTAATGCTCATAACTCTGAATGGTAGGTTCAGCCATGAAAGGGAGGGCAGTGTGGGCCAGGAGAGAACATGGCCCAGGGAAACCTCTCCTTGGAAGTTCTCTCTAGGGTGGCTTCCATGTTTGGGGTTCACCTGTCACTCTTCTGGGGAACCCAGACATCCTCCTGCAGGTGGTGTCTGCTAGTGAAAATGGACATCTGGTTTGACACACCCTGAGCCTCATTACCCCAAGTCTGTTCTTGGTTCACTGTGGAATGGGCAGTTTCTCAGTCTGCATAGCTCCAGGTCAGACCATAGGAAGCAGAAGTGGTGATTGCCTTCCTGGGACACTGTCTCCTATAAGTTGCACCTCCTAGGAAGGGCATTGGCTCCTCAGAGGGTCTGTGGCTTATTCCACAGACACCTCAGCAGGTGGCTCTAGATGCTGTTTGTCTTTTTAGGCCTTGGCCCCATCAGCTGAAGGCATGGTCTTGGCTGCCTCAACTTTAATGTACCCCAGCTTGAAGGAGTGTAAGGTGACTGAAGTCCTCCTGTGCTGGAAAAAGTGGCAGCTGAGACCCCTGAGTCTCTGCCCACAGTGGGGATGGCTCTCCACTGTCAGGCTGCAGAAAAGGCTTTCTCTTTAGCAATCTGTGGAGAAGAGTAACACCTTTTGGGACTGGGAGTGCAGAGGTTTTGAAGTATGAATGTGGTGACATCCAGAGGGGCTGTGGGTGGCAGATGGTCTCATGTCTCTCAGGACACCCTGGGTCTCTAGCTCAGCCTTGGAGGCCAGGGCTGCTTCTCCATTTGCTCCATTCACTCTGTTCCATCTGCATGTTTGTTGTTCAGAGTTGCATAAGTTATACCCGACTCTTGAGACCCCATGGACTGTAGCACACCAGGCTCCATGGGATTCTCCCAGGTGAATACTGGAGTAGGCTGCCATTTCCCTATCGCGATCTTCCTAGATCAGGAATCAAACCCACATCTGCTGCATTGGCAGGTGGATTCTTTACCACTTAGCCACCTGGGAAAGCCCACCTGCATGTTTACCACTGTAAATGCTGACAACTTTCTGGTCACCTAGTGACCAGGCCTACTGGACTCTCCAGTCTCATGTCTATGCACTGCCTTCTCTGGCCTCTTGGTCAACTGCTTCGCCCATTGTGATCACATGCACACTCAGGCTCTTAGAAAGCTGCCTCTGCATGCCCCCGGCAAGGTTTGCACTTCCCTCCTTGTTCCTCTAAGGGCATTTTCCAGTTGGGCTGTGGCTACCCAGTGAGCTGGGAAGTCTCTCTGAACAGACTCAGAATTAAGCAAGTGAAGCAAAATATGGCATCAGTTTTGAGCCCACCTTCTCTTTGGAGGTTCTTTAGCCTCCCACTCTTAGCAGCGAGTGCCCATTTTATGTCCCCACTGCCGTCTGTCTGGAGTGGTTAGTGCTGCCTGTCTCAGGAAAGCGGCGCCCGCGAGGGGGTTCAGACTGGGCCTTGGGGTCAGGATGACAGACTTTGTTTGTCTCGCACCCAGGACTGGTGCTCTCTACCCACTCCCAACATCAGGGTTACTACCGGCTTGGCTTTGGCACTGTTTTCCCTCCCTCTGATTTAGGCAAGTCTGGAATTCCCCCCAAATGCAGTTGTCAGGGCATCAGGTTTCTCCCCTCACTAGGACTTACCCCAGCCCACCCTGCGGCTGGACAGTGGCCTCTCCTCAGCGCCCTGTGGGGCATCACTCCCTTCGTCTGGGTCAGGGACCCTTGTGATCCCCGCCTGTGCCACCGGGAAGGAGGGCAGAGAGCATGAAAGCTCTGTTCTCAGCGTGAGCTCAGGCTCCCACTTCTCAAGGCTGAGAACTGCTCTGTTTGGGAACCTCTTGGTTAAGCCAAGGCCAGGATCCAATCACCCCATTTTATGGAAACTCATCAGGATAGAGATTCACCTAGACATCAGTAATGGAGCTGTAGCTAGTGATTCTCTTTGCACGTGAAGATGATTCTGAACCTGTCTGCCATTACCTTGTACTTCTTTCTAATGTCATGTTTATTTTGTGCATTTTCATTGTAGGAGAATACCCCATAATCTGGCCACCCAGAGGGTGAGGGCCACTAGAGGGAAGGTGGTGAAAAATCTACTTCTAGGCTAGTTCTGGACCAGTGGTAAGGGTCCATCTGAGCTCCAGCAAGAGGGGAGCCATGGGCAGGGATGGGCAGAGCTGTGGTCACTAACCTCTTGAGAGTCTCTGGGGGTCAGGGAGTCCTCCCTTGGTGCCAGGTGACCAGTGTGTGCCTGGTGTCACACTCAGTGTGATGCAAAGGGAAAAGGACTCCTCGCCCTCCTTCCACACAGAGCACAGCTTGACTTTAGTGCTTTGGGGAATTCGTAGACAACAGAGTAGCTTTTGTTAGAGGTGCCGAGACCAGTAGGAGGTGGGTCATGGGGATGCCCTGGAGAGGGCAGTGAGAAACTCTGCACGCGGACTGGACCCAGGGGCCCAGGCCAGGAGCACCCTTCATGGACAGCACCCAGAAAGGGCTGTTTCAGGATCACATACAAAATCTCTAACCCGACCCCACCCCTGAAGTTGCCCAAAAGTAGATGGAGGAGGTGAGGTGACCTGGGCTGAAGGTCACACTAAACCGATCTGGTGTCCTGGGGATAGGGGAGCAAACACACATATTATCTCAGGGACTTTTCTTGACCAACTAATTTCTTAGACATTTGTGTGACTGTAACATTAAAATGGATTAAATTTTGGCCACTACAAGGCTCAGAGTTTAAGGTCCAAATCTGAAGACGGAACAGGCTCTTTCAGTTTTCCATTTGTGCATCAAGCCCTGCCTTCATTTTTTTTTTTTTTGACTTTGTTTTCACTTCCTGATCCTTTATTATTTTCTTCTTGTTATATTATGTACATCTCTTAAAGTCAGCCAAATCCTATTTTAGGGTGAAGTGACCCCCAAATTTAATAAATTATATTAATTGAACTGCAAAACATAAAAATGAACTTGTCTTGGGTTCTTCTGGCATTTTCCTAACTACACCAAATCATGGAGCAAGGGAGGCGAGGGGAAAACCAATGAGGTCATCAGGGAGGATTGGGGCCCGAGATCTCACGCCCCTTGTGTTGAATAGGCATCTTCCTTTCACTGTTCTCTATGGCTCTTTGGATAAGAGTAGCTGTAGCCACCCTAGAATCATTGCTTTTTGTCTGTAACAGAGGGTCTGCTGGCCGTCTCCACACTTCTGCTTTTGCCATGTCCTCCAGGGTCTCTGTGCTGGGCAATCTGAGGTATGCGGGACCTAAATAACAAGGGTGATGAAAGATAAGAAGAGAGGAAGGTGTTCCCAGAGCGCTGAGTCTTACCTGACTCTTCTGACATGCTTCCCAGTTCAGGACCAGAGCTGACACGCCTCCTACTCGAGAAGGAGGGGAAAGCCGGTGGAGGGCCTTGAGGGGGATTCTTTCCCCTCCTTCCTCCACCCACTCCCCTTCTGGTAACATCCAGAAGACACTGTAGTTCAAAGATGATGTTTCCTCTATAAACTTTTACTCTTTTTCATCCTCGTTGAATGGGATACAGGCAGCTCTTTGCCTTTTAGATTCTGTTATCTTTGAATTCTGATTGTGGAATTAGAGAAAGAGAAGGAGTCATGTTTCAGAGTTTGATGTGACTTTGATCAGAATCCACAGGAAACTGTTTCGTCCTGTAGGAATCAGAATCTCAAGTATAGGTTTAGTAGCGGTTGGAATGCACTGACCAGCCAACCTAGGCAGGGACAGGAACTTTTATTGATCATGACAGAAAGCTGGCTAGGGTTGGCATAACTGAGAATGTCATACTTAGAAACCCTGCCTGATGGGGTGCCGGTGGACTGGCTCTTTGTGGGCCCTGTGTCCACAGGCTGCTGGGTGCTCCTGTTGCTAGTTCTGGGTTGGACCACGAATCCGGACTGGCAGGGCACCTGGTCCCCAGGTCCCCAGCTAACGGGGAATCACCAGGTGAGGTGCGGGCATCCTTGTGATTGAGGTGTGAAGAAGAGGCATGTGGGATCTGATGGTTCCAGGGCTCAGGGGGCTCAAGGTCAGGGTCAAAGGAAGGACTGAGAGCAGAGAGGGAGCAAATGGGAAAGGATGGTGAGTCCATGGAAGGGCAGAGAAACAGAAGGGACAAGGAGCAAAGGGGCAGGCAGGGGAGGGGGCAGCCAAGACTGGAGCAGGGGAGGGTAAGAGGTAGAAATGGGGGTTGAGTGTCCAGTGAGTGAAGCTGGGGAGGGGCAGGCAGGACTGAAGAGAGGCGAGCAGGAATTGGAACAGGTGGAGGGAGAGGAAAGTGGGGAAACGAGGTGGCTTCTTCATGGTTCTCAAGTTAGAAATGGAGGGCTGGACTGCTTGGTACAATAAGCTCTATCCTTCCCCTGTTCCGTGCTCCAGTGATCCTGACTCCATGGTAACTGAGATCAGCATTCTGGGTTGCATTGTCCCCTGTGGCAGCCACCAGCTGCACGTGCTGTTGAGCCTCCAAATGTGGCTCATCTGAACTGAGATGCACTGGGATATGTAATAGACACACCAGATTCTGAGTACATGTATGAAAAAAAAAAGAAGGCAATCTATCTCAGTATTTTTTATTTTGGTTACATCTTGAAATGATAATATTTAGGATATATTGGATTCAATAAAATATATCATTAAAATTAATTTCATCAGTTTATTTTTGCTTTTATAATATGGCTACTAGAAAAAATTTAAATGCTCACACAACTTGCATTATAGTTCCTTTTTTTTTTTATTTTGGTTTTGTTTTGTTTTAACTATTGGACATTTATTTCCAGGTTTAGGCCGTAACGGCTTACATTATAAAACATTCTTAGATGTCTTTTTGTGGACATAGGCCAGTCACTTCTATGGGGCATATATGCAACAGTAAAACTGCAGGATCATAAATATACATAGTTAGCTTTAGTAAATCCTGCCCGTTAGTTTCCCCAAATGATTGTTCCAGTTTATACTCCTGCCATTAAAGTGCGGATGTCCCAGTGTGTCCATGTCCTCACCAACACTTGACATTATGGTCTTTAAAAAAAAGTTTAAGTCATTTTTGTGGGGGTTTGAATGGCATCTCATTGTGTGTGTGTGTTTTTTTTTTTTTTTCGGCGGGCCACTTGGCTTACAGTATCTCAGTTCCTCAACCAGGGATCAAACGCATGCCCAGCGGTGAAAGCACTGAGTCCTAACCACTGGAACACCAGGGAAATCCCTCATAGTGGTTTTCTTAAAAAAATAATATTTATTTTTAATTGGAAGATAATTGCTTTACAATATAGTGTTGGTTTCTGCCATATATCAACATGAATTGCCCTAGGTATATGGGCAGGCAGGACTGAAGAGAGGCGAGCAGGAATTGGAACAGGTGGAGGGAGAGGAAAGTGGGGAAACGAGGTGGCTTCTTCATGGTTCTCAAGTTAGAAATGGAGGGCTGGACTGCTTGGTACAATAAGCTCTATCCTTCCCCTGTTCCGTGCTCCAGTGATCCTGACTCCATGGTAACTGAGATCAGCATTCTGGGTTGCATTGTCCCCTGTGGCAGCCACCAGCTGCACGTGCTGTTGAGCCTCCAAATGTGGCTCATCTGAACTGAGATGCACTGGGATATGTAATAGACACACCAGATTCTGAGTACATGTATGAAAAAAAAAAAAAAAAGGCAATCTATCTCAGTATTTTTTATTTTGGTTACATCTTGAAATGATAATATTTAGGATATATTGGATTCAATAAAATATATCATTAAAATTAATTTCATCAGTTTATTTTTGCTTTTATAATATGGCTACTAGAAAAAATTTAAATGCTCACACAACTTGCATTATAGTTCCTTTTTTTTTTTATTTTGGTTTTGTTTTGTTTTAACTATTGGACATTTATTTCCAGGTTTAGGCCGTAACGGCTTACATTATAAAACATTCTTAGATGTCTTTTTGTGGACATAGGCCAGTCACTTCTATGGGGCATATATGCAACAGTAAAACTGCAGGATCATAAATATACATAGTTAGCTTTAGTAAATCCTGCCCGTTAGTTTCCCCAAATGATTGTTCCAGTTTATACTCCTGCCATTAAAGTGCGGATGTCCCAGTGTGTCCATGTCCTCACCAACACTTGACATTATGGTCTTTAAAAAAAAGTTTAAGTCATTTTTGTGGGGGTTTGAATGGCATCTCATTGTGTGTGTGTGTTTTTTTTTTTTTTTCGGCGGGCCACTTGGCTTACAGTATCTCAGTTCCTCAACCAGGGATCAAACGCATGCCCAGCGGTGAAAGCACTGAGTCCTAACCACTGGAACACCAGGGAAATCCCTCATAGTGGTTTTCTTAAAAAAATAATATTTATTTTTAATTGGAAGATAATTGCTTTACAATATAGTGTTGGTTTCTGCCATATATCAACATGAATTGCCCTAGGTATATGTATGTTTCTTCCCTCTTTTCAATTTTTTAAAAGAATTTTTGGCCTCTTTTATTGATTATTTATTTATTTATCCCATTGCAGTGGCTTCTGTCACTGCAGAGCACTGGCTCTGGGTGCATGCGCTCCAGAGCGCTGGCTCATAATTGGACACACTGGTCCAGCCACTCCGCGACATGTGGGATCTTCCTGGGCCAGGGATCAAACTGGTGCCCCTTTCACTGCAAGGCGGACTCTTTACTCACTGGACCACTGGACCCTGTTCTTTCTCTCTTGAACCTCTTTCCCACCTCTCACCCATCCGACCCCTCTAAGTTGGCATGGTTATAGAGCATTTGAGCTGAAAAGACCCCTGACTGCCTCATTGTATAGGTGAGGAAATTAGATCCCTGAGACTTGTTCATGGTCACCACGCAAATGCAGCAGCACTTGGACTGGGCTCTGGGTCTGTTGATCGCTGTCAGTGCAGCCTTCTCTATGAGATCCAGCTGGTCAGACACTGCCAAACCTGCACAGGCACGTGGTCATCCCCAGGTGTCATGTGAGAAGCATGAATGGCTCACCTGCTTCTGCCTCACCGACCTCTTTTGCAAGCCCAGGGCCTTAAATGGGCCTGTTATTGCTCTTGTCAGGAAGGCCACTGACTGATGGACCATATGCCCTGGATGAAAGCAGGAGCAGGCCCAACTGTCTCACGGGCTGTCCCTGAGCACAGTTGAGTCTGGGAACCAGGGAGAAGCTTTGGAAGCTGCAATCATTTGGAGAGAAGTCAAAGTCACAGTTTCAGCTTCTATGCCACATCTCAGGTTTCAAAATCTTAGCAGAGTTTATCCCATGGAAGCTTACTCATGGGAAAATTTCAAGGGAAATCATGCCCATTTTCCAGGTAAGGAAATGAGGCTTAGAATGGGAGTTTGTCCAGAAGTCCCTGATCCAATGAAGAAAGAGCTAGAACATGGATGTGTTTCAAGCAGGATTCCTGATGCTGCTTTGGTGCTGGTGGACACCCCTGCTCTTGGCTCCAGTCAAGATAAAGATCTCGCTATTTTTAATTGGAAGATAATTGCTTTACAATATAGTGTTGGTTTCTGCCATATATCAACATGAATTGCCCTAGGTATATGTATGTTTCTTCCCTCTTTTCAATTTTTTAAAAGAATTTTTGGCCTCTTTTATTGATTATTTATTTATTTATCCCATTGCAGTGGCTTCTGTCACTGCAGAGCACTGGCTCTGGGTGCATGCGCTCCAGAGCGCTGGCTCATAATTGGACACACTGGTCCAGCCACTCCGCGACATGTGGGATCTTCCTGGGCCAGGGATCAAACTGGTGCCCCTTTCACTGCAAGGCGGACTCTTTACTCACTGGACCACTGGACCCTGTTCTTTCTCTCTTGAACCTCTTTCCCACCTCTCACCCATCCGACCCCTCTAAGTTGGCATGGTTATAGAGCATTTGAGCTGAAAAGACCCCTGACTGCCTCATTGTATAGGTGAGGAAATTAGATCCCTGAGACTTGTTCATGGTCACCACGCAAATGCAGCAGCACTTGGACTGGGCTCTGGGTCTGTTGATCGCTGTCAGTGCAGCCTTCTCTATGAGATCCAGCTGGTCAGACACTGCCAAACCTGCACAGGCACGTGGTCATCCCCAGGTGTCATGTGAGAAGCATGAATGGCTCACCTGCTTCTGCCTCACCGACCTCTTTTGCAAGCCCAGGGCCTTAAATGGGCCTGTTATTGCTCTTGTCAGGAAGGCCACTGACTGATGGACCATATGCCCTGGATGAAAGCAGGAGCAGGCCCAACTGTCTCACGGGCTGTCCCTGAGCACAGTTGAGTCTGGGAACCAGGGAGAAGCTTTGGAAGCTGCAATCATTTGGAGAGAAGTCAAAGTCACAGTTTCAGCTTCTATGCCACATCTCAGGTTTCAAAATCTTAGCAGAGTTTATCCCATGGAAGCTTACTCATGGGAAAATTTCAAGGGAAATCATGCCCATTTTCCAGGTAAGGAAATGAGGCTTAGAATGGGAGTTTGTCCAGAAGTCCCTGATCCAATGAAGAAAGAGCTAGAACATGGATGTGTTTCAAGCAGGATTCCTGATGCTGCTTTGGTGCTGGTGGACACCTTTCCCATGCTCTTGGCTCCAGTCAAGATAAAGACTCTTGGGGACTTCCAGCAGGGACTTTCCAATGTTGGAAAGAGACTCTTGGTCTCTGTGGGATTCTGGGGTGTGGAAAGCAGATTTTATTGCCCCAAACACACAGGCAGTGAGTCCCTGTCCTGTCTGAACTGTAAACTGAGTTGGAGCCAAAGTCGATGCAACTGCTGCCCATCCTAGAGTGCCGACTGACCCGCCTCAGTTCCCTTGTTCTTTTTTTTTTTTTTGATTTTGATTTATTTATCTTTTGGAGGGTAGGGTGGGGAGGGATGGGGATGGGCGGGCCACTTCTATTGGTTTTTCATTTCTCTATTTTCATCCGTCTTTGTTCTTTGGCTCCTGTGGGCCTCCCATCGCGGTGGTCACTGTCGTCGCAGAGCACCGGCTCTGGGCGCATGCGTGCCAGAGCTCCGACTCGGTAATTGGACACATCGATCCAGCCGCTCTGTGGCACGTGGGATCTTCCCAGGCCAGGGATCGAACCGGTGCCCCTTGCACTGCAAGGTGGTGTCTTTACCCACTGGACCACCAGGGGAAGCCCCTCCCTTGTTCTTTAACTTCTGCTGTGTGGGCTCCCAAGGGGACTACTGCTGCACAGCTTCTCTTGGACCTCCTCTTGCTGTCAATAGAATAAGAAAGAACCATAGCTAAATTCTCTGAGACTAAAGTGCCCGAAGTCAGGACCACCTGTCCCAGCGCCCCCTCACATTACTGATTGTATTGATCAACTTCTCATGTGACCTGGGCAGTGGCTGCTTCCTTGAGAGAACCTTTTCAGACTCTTGCCCTCCCCCAAACCCATCCATTAGCCCTTTAGAAATCCTGCTTCACCCTGACCTAGAGCCTGCCTCTTTTCACCTAACCCTTGCTACAGTGCTGGCCTGGTGGAAGCCTGCCTTTCTTGGACCTCTCAGCTTCTGCAGCCCTTGCAGCCCCTGGTTCAGTTCAGTGGGGAGGCAGGGCTGCCATCCTTCCTCTTTGATGCTGCCCCCAGGTCACCACTTCTGTTCCTTCTTTGCAGTCCCACGGACTGTAGCCCACTAGGCTCCTCTGTCCACGGAATTTTCCTGGCACAAATACTGGAGTGGGTTGCTGTTTCCTTCTCTAGGGGATCTTCCCTACCCAGGGATAGAATCTGGGTCTCTTGTAACTCCTTCATTGGCAGGCAGATTCTTTACCACTAGTGCCACTCGCAAAGCCCCTAGGCTCGTAACTATTTTTCCTTTATGGATGTGACCAATCATTAAGGGCTCATACCTTATAAAGCTGAGATTTGTTCAGTAGCTGAGAGCCAGGCAGTGGGTTAAGGACTGTGGATGATGTAGATCATGTTGTTATCATGCCACATTCACAGCTTACCTTGGGTCACACACAAAACTGGTTAAGTGGGGAAGCCTAGTTCCAAATCCAGTAGTTAGGTTCCAGAACCTGCACTCTTTTTCTTTTTTTTTTCCTGAAGAATTTTATTTTTTGGTCACATCATGTAGCAGGTGGGATCTTAGTTCCCCCACCAGGAAATGTTTTTTTAAAAAATTCATTATGTGGGGCTTCCCTGGTGGTCCAGTGGGTAAAGAGTCTGCCTTGCAGTGCAAGGAGCACTGGTTGAATCCCTGGTCCCAGAAGATCCCATGTGCTGTGGAGTGGCTGGACTAGTGTGTCCAATTACGAGCCAGAGCTCTGGAATGCATGCGCCCAGAGCCAGTGCTCTGCAATGAGGGAGACCACTGCAATGGGAGGCCCACAGCCAAAGAATTAAGTGAAGTCAGGACCACCTGTCCCAGCGCCCCCTCACATTACTGATTGTATTGATCAACTTCTCATGTGACCTGGGCAGTGGCTGCTTCCTTGAGAGAACCTTTTCAGACTCTTGCCCTCCCCCAAACCCATCCATTAGCCCTTTAGAAATCCTGCTTCACCCTGACCTAGAGCCTGCCTCTTTTCACCTAACCCTTGCTACAGTGCTGGCCTGGTGGAAGCCTGCCTTTCTTGGACCTCTCAGCTTCTGCAGCCCTTGCAGCCCCTGGTTCAGTTCAGTGGGGAGGCAGGGCTGCCATCCTTCCTCTTTGATGCTGCCCCCAGGTCACCACTTCTGTTCCTTCTTTGCAGTCCCACGGACTGTAGCCCACTAGGCTCCTCTGTCCACGGAATTTTCCTGGCACAAATACTGGAGTGGGTTGCTGTTTCCTTCTCTAGGGGATCTTCCCTACCCAGGGATAGAATCTGGGTCTCTTGTAACTCCTTCATTGGCAGGCAGATTCTTTACCACTAGTGCCACTCGCAAAGCCCCTAGGCTCGTAACTATTTTTCCTTTATGGATGTGACCAATCATTAAGGGCTCATACCTTATAAAGCTGAGATTTGTTCAGTAGCTGAGAGCCAGGCAGTGGGTTAAGGACTGTGGATGATGTAGATCATGTTGTTATCATGCCACATTCACAGCTTACCTTGGGTCACACACAAAACTGGTTAAGTGGGGAAGCCTAGTTCCAAATCCAGTAGTTAGGTTCCAGAACCTGCACTCTTTTTCTTTTTTTTTTCCTGAAGAATTTTATTTTTTGGTCACATCATGTAGCAGGTGGGATCTTAGTTCCCCCACCAGGAAATGTTTTTTTAAAAAATTCATTATGTGGGGCTTCCCTGGTGGTCCAGTGGGTAAAGAGTCTGCCTTGCAGTGCAAGGAGCACTGGTTGAATCCCTGGTCCCAGAAGATCCCATGTGCTGTGGAGTGGCTGGACTAGTGTGTCCAATTACGAGCCAGAGCTCTGGAATGCATGCGCCCAGAGCCAGTGCTCTGCAATGAGGGAGACCACTGCAATGGGAGGCCCACACAGGCCAAAGAATTAAGATGGATGAAAATAGATAAAAAACCAATAAAAGAGGCCAAAATTTAGAAAAAAAATTCATCCTGTGATTTCTAACTCCCACTCACCTTTCAGGTCTCAAAAACAGTCACAGGAAGGCAGTCCCTTACTCCTACCCCACTTGGTTTCCTCATGACCGTCATCAAGTCTGCTGTTACATGTTCATTTCTTAGTGTCTGTGGTGGATACTGCTGGTTGCCTGCTCTTCCTGAAAGTACTGCAGTGTTTGCTTAGGTAACCAGTGGCTGCCATTAAGTCCATATGCCTCAGGGTCCCCCTCCTCCCACTTCCAGATGCAAGCCTGTTCTATCCAAAGGTAGTCCCATTCTCCATCTAGGAACACAGCTCATCAGTGATGACATTCTCATGATGACAGTGAATGAGGGGATGGCCAGAAACATGATCCAGTTTGTGCCAACAAGATGAAATAGCAAGTTGCCGGAGGTGGTGATAGGGACAGAGTAGAATAGGTAGGTGGTTGTAGAGTCCTAGTTGGGGATGGTAGGTAGAAGGGAGACACCTGGGGAAGGTTGGGAGGCCAGTGAGTTGACGATAACTCAGGAGAGCTGCTCCTTATTCAGTAAAGCAGGCTCGACTGGGTATAAATATAAACAGCTGATGAAGGAGGAGCTGGCGAAGAAGCAACCAATGATGTATGTCCTGCATCTGCGTCTACTTGGGGGGGGGCGGTCTTCTACCATCCTATATATATTGCTGCCTGCTCAATTGAAAGAGCAGAGCAGAGCAGAGCAGAGCAGAGCAGAGCAGAGCAGAGCAGAGCAGAGCAGAGCAGAGCAGAGCAGAGCAGAGCAGAGCTTTCCTGCCTGTCTGCTTGCACCTCTTACAAGTACCCTATCCTAATAAATCCTCTTCTTGTCTATCACGCTGCTTCTCACTGAATTCTTTCTGCGTTGAGGCACGAAGAACCTGAACCTCGGTGGGTCCAGACGTTGGGTGAGTGCTGGATTAAGTCCCGACTGCGTGGGTTCAAGTCCCAGACAGGGTTTTGGCCGGGATTGAGTCCTGACTAGATGGATTAAAGTCCCAAGCAGGTTTTGGCTGGGGTTAAAGCCTTAGCCACGTGGGTTTGAGTCCCAAACTGGTTTTGGCTAGGTTTAAGCCCCAGTCACGTGGGTTCAAGTCCCAAACAGGGTTTTGGCTGGAATTCAAGCTCCAGCCACGTGGGTTCAAGTCCCAAGCAGGGTTCGATCAGGTCTGGGCCCTGGGTTTAAGTCTCAAATTGAGGTAAAAACCCTTTCAGTGGGACTTGAAAATTCATTTCTGAACTTATACTACCTTGGGTCCAGGCTGCCTGGAAACGCGGCCACACACAGAGCCTTGCTGAAGGAATCCAAAAGAAATGGAGCTGGAGATTCTGCCTAAGTTGATGACCACTCAGCCACCAGACCCTGTGATGGGTGCCAATAATTTTTCTTGTTAAGTTAGTTTGAGTGGGGCTTCGTTTTCCTTGCAGCTAAGAGAAATACATCTAACGGCCTTTGGTCCCTAGTACATTTTTTCCTCGATCCATCACCTCGTTGTTTTCATATCCCTTTCTACCCACTGTAAGTTTAGAGTTTCAACTAATTTTACCCACAGCCTTGTATTTCTTCCTGTTCTCTTTTGTTGCAGCTGCCTGGCATCACCTCAGTCATCTAAGAATTCATTAGCGCAACCTCTTTATTACCTGCGTTCATGCCATTGACTTTTGCTAGAAGGGAAAAAAACATTATCAGAAAGATTGGCACCATAATAGATTCATGGTCAGTTAGGTCCTAAGCAATGTTCAACAATCATACTATGAGGTTGTTTGTGGTAACAGTATGATGACAAAACATTTTATAATGGAAACACTCAATAAAGGGGAATGTGATATAAGTTATAGTACGAGCAGGCAACAGAAAACCAAGCAACCATTTACAATGTGAAAAAACCACATGTACACAATGCATATAAAAATGCCCACAAGAAATTGTTAGCTGAGAAGAGTAATATTATAAAACTGTAGGCATAAAAGCATGCTGAAAGAATCTATGGCAAAAACATTACCATGGTAATATCCAGGTGCTAGAATTGTGGATTTTTATGGTGTTCTTTGTGGTTTTTATGTAATACTCAGTATTAATTTGTCATAGAACTTAAAATTATTTACATTTCTTTGATCATCTAGATCAAAGATGATCTAGACTCCTTGCCAGGCTGCTGAAATCCACCACCCACTTCTTTTTGATCTTAGATTGTGTCCCACTAGGGATGTATAGACAGGGTACTGTCACAGGTAATTTGAAATACTTTTTTTTTGGGCAATATTATAATTGCTAATTCATTTATTTCATTTGGTTTTCAACTTAGGAAATTTATTTTTTTCATGCTATGAATTTAGGGGCATTTCTTCCTTTTCTGTTCTCTGGAATAATTTATATAAGGGTAATGATTATATATTCTTTGACAATTTGTGAAATTTCTCTGTAAAATAGTGTAGGCTTGATTTTTTTCTCCCAACTTTTCCTTTTGAAAAGTTTCTAACAGGTCATTTAAGGAACTGATACTGATATTGTCTAACTTAATCCAGGATTTTAGTGTCTCCTTGCTTTCTGTTGTGATAAGAGGTCCCAAGCCTAGCCGTGCTTAATTTGCAACAGATGTGGGATCAATAATTTATCAAAGGAGCCCTGGTTCCTTTGAATGAGGAATGGTATTTAGAAACCAAGAAGTGGATGCTTAGGGTGCTTATTACTTCTTGAGTGCTGTCACTTCAGGAGAGAACTAGGAAATGCATGTGTATTAAAAGTTTCATGAATTCATGTTAATATTTCCAATTCAAATTTGCTATTATGCAATTTTTGAAAACCATTTAAAAATATATCTGTATTTTGGCTGCACTGGATCTTTGTTGCTGTGTGAGCTTTCTCTAGCTGCAGTGAGCAGGGGCTATTCTTTGCTGCAGTATGCAGGTTTCTCATCACGATAGCTTCTCTTGTTGCAGAGCACAGGCTCTAGGGTGTGTGGCTTCAGTAGTTGTAGCACATAGGCTCAGTAGTTGTGTCTCATGAGCTTAGTTGCTACACAGCATGTGGACTCCTCCCAGACCAGGGATTGAACCCATGTCTCCTGCATTGGCAGTCAGATTCCCATCCACTGTGGCACCAGCGAAGTCCTATTATATAATTTTTATTAACATATTTTATTATATATTTATATGTGTTTTATACATAAGGTCTTGGCATTAATTAACATTGACATATCATTTTCTTTGTCATTAAAATAATAAAGTTATTTCAAAATTCCAATTCCAATACCAGTACTACTATTAACAATAAACAAAGTAACATTTAAGATTCCTTTGCAGTCTTTCTTATACTTAGAATAAAAATATCAACTAAATCAGAGTTCTGTGTTCAAAAGTGTCACAGGTAATTTGAAATACTTTTTGGGCAATATTATAATTGCTAATTCATTTATTTCATTTGGTTTTCAACTTAGGAAATTTATTTTTTTCATGCTATGAATTTAGGGGCATTTCTTCCTTTTCTGTTCTCTGGAATAATTTATATAAGGGTAATGATTATATATTCTTTGACAATTTGTGAAATTTCTCTGTAAAATAGTGTAGGCTTGATTTTTTTCTCCCAACTTTTCCTTTTGAAAAGTTTCTAACAGGTCATTTAAGGAACTGATACTGATATTGTCTAACTTAATCCAGGATTTTAGTGTCTCCTTGCTTTCTGTTGTGATAAGAGGTCCCAAGCCTAGCCGTGCTTAATTTGCAACAGATGTGGGATCAATAATTTATCAAAGGAGCCCTGGTTCCTTTGAATGAGGAATGGTATTTAGAAACCAAGAAGTGGATGCTTAGGGTGCTTATTACTTCTTGAGTGCTGTCACTTCAGGAGAGAACTAGGAAATGCATGTGTATTAAAAGTTTCATGAATTCATGTTAATATTTCCAATTCAAATTTGCTATTATGCAATTTTTGAAAACCATTTAAAAATATATCTGTATTTTGGCTGCACTGGATCTTTGTTGCTGTGTGAGCTTTCTCTAGCTGCAGTGAGCAGGGGCTATTCTTTGCTGCAGTATGCAGGTTTCTCATCACGATAGCTTCTCTTGTTGCAGAGCACAGGCTCTAGGGTGTGTGGCTTCAGTAGTTGTAGCACATAGGCTCAGTAGTTGTGTCTCATGAGCTTAGTTGCTACACAGCATGTGGACTCCTCCCAGACCAGGGATTGAACCCATGTCTCCTGCATTGGCAGTCAGATTCCCATCCACTGTGGCACCAGCGAAGTCCTATTATATAATTTTTATTAACATATTTTATTATATATTTATATGTGTTTTATACATAAGGTCTTGGCATTAATTAACATTGACATATCATTTTCTTTGTCATTAAAATAATAAAGTTATTTCAAAATTCCAATTCCAATACCAGTACTACTATTAACAATAAACAAAGTAACATTTAAGATTCCTTTGCAGTCTTTCTTATACTTAGAATAAAAATATCAACTAAATCAGAGTTCTGTGTTCAAAAGTGACTTTTTTTAAAACAAAAATTATTTTATTTATTTATTTTCATCTATCTTCATTCTTTGGCCTGTGTGGGCCTCCCACTGCAGTGGTCTCTCTCGTTGCGGAGCACTGACTTGGTGCATGAGCTCCAGAGTGTTAGCTCCTAGGTGGACACACCGGTCCAGCCACTCCACGGCACGTGGGATCTTCCCAAGCCAGGGATCGAACCGGTGCCCCTTGCATTGCAAGGCAGACTCTTTACCCACTGGACCACCAGAGAAGCCCCTCAAAAGCGACTTTCAAATAGTTATTTTCTCTGTGTAGTTGTGTTATCAGTTTGAAAAACTCTTAGGTCATTTGTTGCTGATTGTGTTCAATTTAAGCATTTAAAGTACTTAAAGTGTTAAATATTTGAACATACAAGTTTACTTGGTATAAAATTTTGAAACTCTATAATGATGTACAGAGGGTTTCTGCTCCTATTCCCACCAAATAAGGGTTAATCCTTCCTGCCTTTTTTTGGCAAGAAAAGCAAATGTGTATATAAGTTCTTATTTGCCTGTCTTTCTTTTATAGAAAAAGCTTTTTACTATGGAAAAAAGTTAAATACATACAAAAGTAGAAAATACAGTTAGCGTTCAATAATTATCAACTCATGACTATTCTTGCTTTGTGTACCTTATGGGCTTCCCAGGTGGCGTTAGTGATAAAGAACTTGCCTGGCAATGCAGTAGACATAAGAGATGTGGGTTGGATCCCTGGGTCAGGAAGATCCTCTGGCAGTGGGCACCACAAACCCAGTCTAGTATTCTTGCTTGGAGAATCCCATGGACAGAGAAGCCTGGTACATAGGGTCACAAAAAGTCAAACAGTACTGAAGCAACTTGGCATGCATCTACTCCTAAGATCACTTGGAAGCAAATCCCATATGTCATATCATTTTGTTCATAAATAGTTCTGTATATAGCTCCAAAAGATTATAATGCCTTTGACAATAAACCCATCCACAATACTCTTATCACATCTATAATTTAAAAATTATTTATTAGCATAATAAGATACTCAGCTAGTGTTCACATTTCAAATGTTGTCTCAAAAAGTTTAAGAATAATTTGTTTGAATCAGGATTTGGATAAAGTCAATGTATTATAACTAGGTTTAGGATTAGGTCATTTTTTTTTCTGACTCTGCATGTTGCTAGAGAAGCAACCAACAGTATACAGAGTCTACATGTCTCTCTGTCATCTGTATCATCTGAAACTGGTGTTTAGGTCAGATTCAGATTTAATTTTTGTGATTTTCTTGGCAAGAATACTTCTCATGTGGAGCTGAGACGGCAGAGAAGAATGTTTGGTTGTCTTACTTTCTGTAATATTAGCAGTTATTGATGATCATTGCCAGAGTTTATTTTAACAGGGGTTTCAAAACAGTGATACTTAAAGATTCCATTTTTCTTCATTTATTATAAAGAGAAACTTCCTTTCCTGAACTATTGGGTTACCCTGAAATACATTTTATACGCAAAAATCAGGAAAAATGCTTGCATTTTCCCCCTTGCATTTACTGGTTATCAAAATTATAAGTTGGTTCTTTAGTATTTTTCATAGGTGATCAAGGAGTTTAAAAAAATTTTATTATGAACTCATGGATTCAAACATATTTACTATGTTTCCATTCATTGCCTTTATTATTCTGTTATTATTGTTATTATTATTGATGTTCAAATTGTCCCAGATTTGTCCAGGGGTGACTTTGAAGTTGACTCTTAAATTCCCTTGATGTGATACAAGTAGTCTTTGGTAGCTTTCTTGTTCTGGAGAGGATAAGATTTTCCATATTCATTTTGTACATTTTCTGCCCCAGACCTGGAATCAGCTCTTTCTCCAAAAAGCCTTGATTCCATTTACTAGAAAATAATATCTAGAGACCACAATCTGAAGGTTAGCATGCTAATTGCAATTGAATTGTTCGTTGTTTCTTGGCCTTTTCAGGAATACATGCATACAGATATGTATTTTAAAGATAAAATGCATCATGAGATCATCATGATATTTTCAATTCAAATTCAGGATCACACCGTTTTACTTATCCTCATCTATCTTAAGCATGAATCTCCTTTCTTCCCTGAGAAAAGTCCCAGTTTCCAACAACTCTAACAAAAGTATTCATGTACTTTCCCTGTAATATACAAAATGACACCAAAATAAAATACCAACACTAATAACATCAATATGGTTTCTCAAAGCAGTTAAATTTTTGTAATTCTTTTCATCTTTAGTTCTATCCTACTCTAGATGTATAGTTAATTACTGTATTTATAAGATCATTTGAAATTATTTTACTCTTGTGATCATTTCAGTTCTGTAAGAAGGTGTGTTTATTTCGTTTCACTTTCAGTTGTAAGTTCAGTCCCCTTCTTCATCTTTTATAATTTTATTTATTTATTTTTGGTGGTGCTGGGTCTTCGTTGCAGCATGGGCGTTTCTCTAGTTTTAGTGAATGGAGGCTCCTCTCTAGTTGCAGCGCACCGGCTTATCACTGTAGTGGCTTCCTTGGTGTGGAGCATGGGCTCTACAGAGCAAGGGCTTCAGTAGTTACAGCTCCTGGACTCTAGAGCACAGGCTCCATAGCTGTTGTGGAAGGGATTAGTTGCAGCATAACGTGTGGGATATTGTCCCTGATCAGGG
Organism: Tragulus kanchil; assembly: GCA_022376925.1. Classification (NCBI taxonomy): domain Eukaryota; kingdom Metazoa; phylum Chordata; class Mammalia; order Artiodactyla; family Tragulidae; genus Tragulus; species Tragulus kanchil. Next base: position 130,582,070 of record JAIOJX010000032.1, on the reverse strand, counting down.
ATCGAACCCATGTCTCCTGTATTGGCAGGCAGAGTTTTTTAAACCACTGAGCCACCAGGGGAGTCTCTTAGTCCCCTTCTTTATTATACAGAGAGTACCAAAATATACACTCTTCTGCTGTCAGTCTTTTCCATAGTATTGTATCTTGAGAATCATTTCATGTTAGTTCTTGACTAGCTTCCTCATTGTTTTGCCTGTTGTGTACCTGTTGCTGTAGCCTACTTTATGCTCAAGTCTCCTATATTGAGGTTGTTCCTAGTCTTTTGCTTTTATAAATAGTACTGCTGGAAGTAATCCTGTGTACGTGTTATTTCATATTTGAAGAGGTATATCTTCAGAAAAAATTCCTACCAGCGGGACTGCTGGGTCAGAGGATAAATAATTATGAAGTTTAGTTACACACTGCCAAATTCTCCTTCATAAGAGTTGGAGCAGCATGGGAGTGTTTCCTATACATCTTTGTCAGCAGACTGTATTATTCAGCTTTTAGATGTTTGCAGATCTAATAGGTTTGAAACCGTATCTCTGAGGAGGGAATTAAGAGTCTTGGGTTTCCCTGGTGGTCCAGTGGGTAGAGAGTCCGCTTTGCAGTGCAAGGGGCACCAGTTCCATCCCTGGCCCAGGAACAACATGTGCCGTGGAGCAACTGGACTGGTGTGTCCAATTATGACCCAGTGCTCTGGAGTGCATGCGCCTAGAGCTAGTGCTCTGCAACGAGAGAGGCCACTGTTACGGGAGGCCCACACAGGCCAAAGAATAAAGACAGATGAAAATAAATAGATAAAAAACCAATAAAAGAGGCCAAAATTTAAAAAGTCTTTGCTTATTTTTTAAAAATTTTATTTATTTATTTATATTTTGACTATTCTGGGATTTCACTGCTGCTGCAGGTTCTTCTCTAGTTGCAGGAAGTGGGGGCTACTCTCTTGTTGAGGTGAGCAGGCTTCTTATTGTGGTGACTTCTCTTCTTGTGGAACTCGGACTCTAGGGCACACGGGCTTCAGTAGTTGCGGCCCATGGGCTCCTTAGTTGTGGCTCCGAGGCTCTAGAGCACAGGCTCAATAGCTGTGGCTCACAGGCTTAGTTGCTCTGCAGCATGCGGGATCTTCCCAGATCAGGGATTGAACCTGTGTCTCCTGCATTGACAGGCGAACTCTTTACCACTGAGCTACCAGGGAAGCCCCTGCTTATTTTTCCTTTCATTGTTTTTGACTATGTGCTTATGGCACTTGAGGTTTTTTTTTCTTTTTCCACAGGTGGGGGTATGTGTATGAAGGTGTCACACCTACTTTAAAAAGAACTATATTCTCCAATATTGGATTGCAGAGCTTGACACATGTTTGTTACCAACTTGAGTCCTTGGGCGCTTTAATCAGTAGAGATCGATAAGAGGCCAGACTAGGAATGGAGGCAAGGCTTTACTGGGACGTGTGCTATGCAACAGGAAGGAGTGAAAACTAGTAAGAGGTTCCCTTGCTCCACAGAGCATGGGTTGGTTCCTTAAATGGGGTGAATGGAGGGGTGGATCAGTGGATCAGGCCAGTAGGGGCTTAGGGGGCTTAGTGTCCTTGGTGGTGCTCTGTGTGGGGATCACGGAGAGTGCCCTGTCTTTGCTCCCAGCTCTCAGAAGTGATGGTTGGTTTGTAGTGCTTTTGTATCTTGTTTTTCAGAATTTGCCCCAACTGGGCCTGTATGCAGTTGTTTTTGATCCCTGTTGTTTCTTTGTACTCAAGGAGACTTTGTTTAAACATTACTGTAGTAAGGACTCCAGTGAAAGACCCCAGCACGTATCTCATATTCACAAAGGCTTCCTGACGGTTATTTTCTTGAGGTCTTCTACAACCTTACTTTTTTTGTTGTTGTTGTTATCTTCATCTACTGTGTTAGGAGAGTGACGAATTAAAGCTCCAATTATTGACTTCGATGTGTTTCTATTGCTCTTTGCGTGTCCTCCTTTCTGCTTTGTTGGAAAAAACAACAACAAACCACAGTGGCTGTGGTTCTTCTTTGGTGAGTAGTTAGTATCTGTTACATCTTCATTGTGAATTGTGTCCCTTGTGTTCCACAGTGTCCTTCTTTGTCTTAATGCTTTCGGGGCTGAATTCAGGTTTCCTATACCAAGATGATGATCCCTGGTTTCTGGTTTGCACTAGCTTGCTGTCCCTCCGCCCATTCTTTTGCTGGAGTTGATGATCATTCTCCCTTTTGAGAGACGAAGAGTAACATGTGCAGCAGCTAAGCTTCCTTTAGCACCAAACCAGGCCTCAAGTAGTGATGTGTCTTGGGCTCAGGGCACCCATATCTGGTCCCAGAGTGTGAGTGTGAGTGTTGCCCGACCCCTCTCCCACTAAAGTCCAGTCTTCCAGAATGCCTAGATGTCTTGGAGCATGCAGCAACCATGCCTCTTCCCTTTCTTTGTTTTTAGCCATTTTGAGTTACTTTGTTTCAATATGTTTCTCCTGAGATCAGGGCACTCAGCTTTACTTTGTGAGCTGGGCGCTTTAATCAGTAGAGATCGATAAGAGGCCAGACTAGGAATGGAGGCAAGGCTTTACTGGGACGTGTGCTATGCAACAGGAAGGAGTGAAAACTAGTAAGAGGTTCCCTTGCTCCACAGAGCATGGGTTGGTTCCTTAAATGGGGTGAATGGAGGGGTGGATCAGTGGATCAGGCCAGTAGGGGCTTAGGGGGCTTAGTGTCCTTGGTGGTGCTCTGTGTGGGGATCACGGAGAGTGCCCTGTCTTTGCTCCCAGCTCTCAGAAGTGATGGTTGGTTTGTAGTGCTTTTGTATCTTGTTTTTCAGAATTTGCCCCAACTGGGCCTGTATGCAGTTGTTTTTGATCCCTGTTGTTTCTTTGTACTCAAGGAGACTTTGTTTAAACATTACTGTAGTAAGGACTCCAGTGAAAGACCCCAGCACGTATCTCATATTCACAAAGGCTTCCTGACGGTTATTTTCTTGAGGTCTTCTACAACCTTACTTTTTTTGTTGTTGTTGTTATCTTCATCTACTGTGTTAGGAGAGTGACGAATTAAAGCTCCAATTATTGACTTCGATGTGTTTCTATTGCTCTTTGCGTGTCCTCCTTTCTGCTTTGTTGGAAAAAACAACAACAAACCACAGTGGCTGTGGTTCTTCTTTGGTGAGTAGTTAGTATCTGTTACATCTTCATTGTGAATTGTGTCCCTTGTGTTCCACAGTGTCCTTCTTTGTCTTAATGCTTTCGGGGCTGAATTCAGGTTTCCTATACCAAGATGATGATCCCTGGTTTCTGGTTTGCACTAGCTTGCTGTCCCTCCGCCCATTCTTTTGCTGGAGTTGATGATCATTCTCCCTTTTGAGAGACGAAGAGTAACATGTGCAGCAGCTAAGCTTCCTTTAGCACCAAACCAGGCCTCAAGTAGTGATGTGTCTTGGGCTCAGGGCACCCATATCTGGTCCCAGAGTGTGAGTGTGAGTGTTGCCCGACCCCTCTCCCACTAAAGTCCAGTCTTCCAGAATGCCTAGATGTCTTGGAGCATGCAGCAACCATGCCTCTTCCCTTTCTTTGTTTTTAGCCATTTTGAGTTACTTTGTTTCAATATGTTTCTCCTGAGATCAGGGCACTGAGCTTTACTTTGTGAGCTGATCTAAAAGTCTTCTTTTAATAGGTAAGTTAAACCTATGAAAGATTTCAGGATATAAGGGCTATGTGTGTTTTCAGATCTGTCATATTTCCTTGGTTCATTTGTCAACTTGACCAGTTCTTTCGCAATGGTGGGGGTACTTTAAACATACATATATTAATACTTAGCAAAATAGTTTTTATTTTGCTAAATTTTTATTTTACTGATTTCCTTTAAACCAAAGTACTTATGTAAGGCCCTTAGTCCTCTTTTTCTCTTCTTACATTTTTGCTATTTTATCAGTTTTGTATCAGTGGTTCTCAATGGAGGGAGTGTGTGTGTGAGTGAGTGTCTGTTTTGCTTCCCAGAGGACACCTGGCCATGTCTAGAAACCTTTTTGGTTATTTCACAGCTTGGAGAAGGGAGTTACAGGCATCTAGAGGGTGCAGACCTGGAATTCACTACACATTGTATATTGTACAGGACAGCCAAGTTCTGCAATAAAAAAGCATCCCATCCAAAACATCAATATTTTTGAGTGACAAGTTCCTCTTTGTACTATCATTGGACTTCTGCCTATTGTCTGTGTTGCAATCAATGAATTCCTTGAACTTTCCCCTTTTCTCACCTTTCTGTATAGGTTAAAGACTTTTAGTTCTAGAAGGTTTTCTTAGAGTGCAACTATAAATATCAATTCTGTTCCTTTTTTAAAAAACAATTCTTTTTATTAATTAATTAATTAATTAATTTTTGGCTATTCTGGGTTTTCACTGCTGCTGCAGGCTCTTCTCTAGTTGCAGGGAGTGGGGGCTGCTCTCCAGTAGAGGTGAGCAGGCTTCTTATTGCGATGACTTCTCTTGTTGTGGAACTCGGGCTCTAGGGCACACGGGTTTCAGTAATTGTGGCACATGGGCTCAATAGTTGCAACTCCGAGGCTCTAGAGCACAGGCTCCATAGTTGTGGCTCACGGGCTTAGTTGTTCCGCAGCGTGTGGGATCTTCCCGGATCAGGGATTGAACCTGTATCTCCTGCATTGGCAGGCGAACTCTTTACCACTGAGCTACCCGGGAAGCCCTGTTCCATTTATTTATATTCCCTTCTTCAGGGATTCATTACACATAAATTAGTCTTCTATGCTTATCCTTTTATTTTTAAAATTTAATCTTTATTTTATATTGAAGTAGAGTTGATTTACAATGTTGTATTAGTTTCAGGTGTATAACAAAGTGAATCAGTTATACAAATAGATATATCCATTCTTTTTCAGATTCTTCTCCCATATAGGTGATAACAGAATATTCAGTAGAGTTCCCTGTGTTGTACAGTAAGTCCTTGTCGATTATATATTTTATGTATAGTATTCTGTATATATATATATATATATATACTTATTACTGAACTGGACTGGAGTGTGAATGTGTTAATTCCAAACTCCTAATTTATCCCTCATCTTTTTTCTTTATTTGATTTTTATTTTCTTAAGAGCTTTAATTTTCTTTCTGTATGTCCTTTATGATACTGTCCTTCTGTGTCTTTTATCCCTTGGACACTTTTTAACTTGGGCTTAATTTCTAAGCTATGGTCAGTTTTTGGTAAGCTCTCATTTTGTTTCTTCCTGTTACATGCCCATTTGTATTTCAAGCTGTAGGAACTTTTTATATATTCTGGATATTAATCCCTTATCAGAGATATGATTTGCAAATAGTTTCTCCCACTCCATAAATTGCCTTTATATTCTGTTGTGTCCTTTGATATACAGAAGCTTTTAATTTTTATAAAGTCCAGTTCATCTATTTCAGTTTGTGGCCTGTACTTTTTTTTCTTCCTACCGCACTCTGCAGCTGTGGGATCTCAGTTCCTTGATCAGGAATTGAACTTGGGCCACAAGAGTGAAAGCCTGGAATCCTAAACGTTAGGCCACCAGGTAACTCCCTTAAAATCTGTTGCCTATAGTTTTGTTGTCATATCCACGAAATCATTGCCAAGTCTAATGCTTTCTTGTTAATGTTTTATAGTTTTATAGTCTTACATTTAGGTAGTTGATCCATTCTGAGTTAATTTTTGCACATGCTACCTCCACTCTCCTTTTTGCTGGGAGTTCCCAACATGTACCAGAGGCCACACAAAGCCATTTAAGAAAGAGATTTCCAGCTTTCCCTTCTTGGCTTTTAGTTCCACATAGTTTCCTCCCCTTCCCCAACAAACACTTGCCCCTGGCCATGAAAAAGTCCATAAAAAATGTAAGAAAACCAATGCAAAAATTTATATTTTATTTGAATTCAAAAAATTTAAAATTGCCTTCAAATTCAGGAAAGTACCATAATGCAGGACCCCAGAGGGGGAAGCCTCATATACAGGGACAGATAAATTAAATGTATATACTGCAGACAAGCCAGGAAGGTGTGTAGATTACATATTTACAGCACTTGATGTTTTCTGAAAACCATATTTATATACTTTATTACATTTACAAAAAAGGCTTCCACTACCATTTACCTACAATAATGAAAAAAAATTTACACCTTTTTTTTCTTTCTTTTTTGGTACTGTACAAACTTTGTATAATAAAAATATATCTCTGTACAAAAGATTTTTTTTTTAATCTTTTTTTTTTTTTTTTTTAACCTCATGGGATGGTGGTATGTGTATGGTGTAAATGGTGGGTGAAGGGCCTTGTCTGCCCTGGTCGCTTCCAAGCCTCTGGAGGTGGAGAGAAAATGCCAGAGGTGGGAAAGGGTGATGCACAGCTGAGTACTGGGTGGCCCGCTAGCGTGTGCTCCTTAGGCATCTCCTGGGGCTTCACAAGAGGCAGGGGGGACGCAGGGTTGGAGGAGGAGACCACTGGTTGGTTTCAGAGGAGTGTAAGAAGTGGGAAGGGAGCAGCCAAAGAGCTTCCTGCATTTGTTTGCTTCCAGAGAAAGAGATGAGCATGGGAGTGGGTGTGTCTGGACTGGTCCCCTCCCGCCAAGCCCAGGGATGCCGTGAACCAGGAGCAGGTGTGGGCAGCTGGGCTCCTGCCATTGCCAGCCCCCGGCACATCTGCCGGAAGTGGACATTCTCACGTTAGTCCCTCCTCATGCGAGTCGGATCTCTGGGTTCCCACTCAGAATCTGCTTGCAAACCCGGCATCCCTACCACTCCACGCCTGTGTCTGTCCTCATTCCAATGTTCAGTCTGTGATCTGAACCTCTGAGGCCACCATGTCACACATGCACAGGGGCTTGAGCCCATGGGGACCTTCCCAAGGACAGAGGAAGTGGCTCTAAGTGCTGCAGTTTGATTCCCAAATTCATTAGCTTCTCAGTGATACGTAAATGGTCAATGACCCAAGCGTGATGAAACTCAAAATCAAACCTACTTGCAAGGAGCTGGAGAGAATGTGCCTCATTCCCTCCATTCTTTTGATTCAGGAGCTCCCAGGGCCTCTGTCTGCTATGAGAAGGGGTTGCCGGGAGTCGAGGGACCAGCACCAGCTCCAAAAAGCCTAGGGTCCTGGGTGCTTGCCCTGATGCTGCTAAGGTGGAGAGAACAGAACCCAGAGAGGACACACGGGTCCCCTGTCTGGTCCACCAGCCCTGGTCACAGTTCCACTTGGAGACTCACTTACTCTCCCCCATTGTAGACCTGGGTTTGTAGCAGCTGGTGTAGTAGACTTTGGAATGAGACCCACACTTCCTAACCATGTGTCTTACATCTCTTCCCTTTCTGCCTTCTCATCCATCTGAAATACTATTTTCTACCTTCTGTGGTTGCTGTAAGGTCTACAAATGATCCGCAGAAAGTGTCAGGCACAGAGGGGAAACTCAGTCCATGGGAGCCATTGCTTTTGGACCCTGGGCTAGGCTTGCTGTCCTGTCCCCTTCTGGCACCAGTCCGAGGCCGGCAGACATGTCCCTATCTGGGTCACATTTCTTGCTTCTACTTTTTGTCAGTTACAAGTCAGACTTGATCACCTTGGGCTTGTGGTGGGCTTCCTGACCTTAGCTCCCCTGACTAGCCCTACTTTTTCAGTGTTGCCTTTGACCTAGGAGAGCTTTGTAATTCACTGGGTTTAGAACTCAATAAAATTATGTTAGAAAGAAAAATAAAAGAACTGATTTCCAGATGATTTTGTCAGATCGTTTTTCTGCCCTTGGGGTAATCCTTGCTGTCTTTCTGCAGCTGGTCTCTGCATACCGACCGCCAGGGGGTGCCTCTGCTAACACCTCCACCGCGTCTTCCCTCTTCTCCGTGAGGGAGCAGGGGCATCTCTTACACACATTTTGCTTTCGGAAGCTTCTGTGGTCTCTTCAGTAGGACTCACATGAAGGAGAGGTGTGTGTTTGTGTGTGTACACACACGGGCACACCCACAAAATCCTTTGTTCTTTTCAATCCATAACATCTTTCCCCTGGCAGCGGCCCCTCTTCCTTTAAGGGCCCCAAGTCAGGGCGGAGGCGTCCTGTCCGGGGTGGCAGGGGCAGATGGCGGCAGGGCGAGGGCCCTCATTCCTCCATTCTTTTGATTCAGGAGCTCCCAGGGCCTCTGTCTGCTATGAGAAGGGGTTGCGAGTCGAGGGACCAGCACCAGCTCCAAAAAGCCTAGGGTCCTGGGTGCTTGCCCTGATGCTGCTAAGGTGGAGAGAACAGAACCCAGAGAGGACACACGGGTCCCCTGTCTGGTCCACCAGCCCTGGTCACAGTTCCACTTGGAGACTCACTTACTCTCCCCCATTGTAGACCTGGGTTTGTAGCAGCTGGTGTAGTAGACTTTGGAATGAGACCCACACTTCCTAACCATGTGTCTTACATCTCTTCCCTTTCTGCCTTCTCATCCATCTGAAATACTATTTTCTACCTTCTGTGGTTGCTGTAAGGTCTACAAATGATCCGCAGAAAGTGTCAGGCACAGAGGGGAAACTCAGTCCATGGGAGCCATTGCTTTTGGACCCTGGGCTAGGCTTGCTGTCCTGTCCCCTTCTGGCACCAGTCCGAGGCCGGCAGACATGTCCCTATCTGGGTCACATTTCTTGCTTCTACTTTTTGTCAGTTACAAGTCAGACTTGATCACCTTGGGCTTGTGGTGGGCTTCCTGACCTTGGCTCCCCTGACTAGCCCTACTTTTTCAGTGTTGCCTTTGACCTAGGAGAGCTTTGTAATTCACTGGGTTTAGAACTCAATAAAATTATGTTAGAAAGAAAAATAAAGGAACTGATTTCCAGATGATTTTGTCAGATCGTTTTTCTGCCCTTGGGGTAATCCTTGCTGTCTTTCTGCAGCTGGTCTCTGCACACCGACCGCCAGGGGGTGCCTCTGCTAACACCTCCACCGCGTCTTCCCTCTTCTCCGTGAGGGAGCAGGGGCATCTCTTACACACATTTTGCTTTCGGAAGCTTCTGTGGTCTCTTCAGTAGGACTCACATGAAGGAGAGGTGTGTGTTTGTGTGTGTACACACACGTGCACACCCACAAAATCCTTTGTTCTTTTCAATCCATAACATCCTTCCCCTGGCAGCGGCCCCTCTTCCTTTAAGGGCCCCAAGTCAGGGCGGAGTGGGCGTCCTGTCCGGGGTGGCAGGGGCAGATGGCGGCAGGGCGAGGGCCCAAGTCCCAGCGGTAGCAGACACGGGCGGAGAGACAGACGAAGATGGGCACTGGGCACTGTGCCAGGGGCGCTTACTTCCTGTCCCCTGGAGAACTAGGGGAACCGGAGTTTGCAAAACGAGAGGAGCAGCGCAGGAGGGAGAGAGGCAAAGCAGAGAAGGAACAAGGGGAAAGAAGAAAAATGATTAGTTGCCTTGATCTTTACCTTTGATTATTTATCTTCCTGAACAGAGGGTTGGGGTACAAGTAGGAAATGTACACAGAATATATATCTTCCTAATGTCACTTTTGTCTTCAGGCAGAGCTGACTTACCCATCAGCCAGAGAGAAGCGTCCATGTCTAGGGGCTGCTATTGTTTTAGGGGTCCAGGAAAATGTTTTTAACTTTTTTCAAAATCAGAAGGAGAAGAATGAATAAGGATGGTCATAGAATAATGAATCCAACCTTGATTATATTCATCTTTATAATAACATAGTTGTAAAACATCATCTTTAACATTAAAAAAATTTTATTTATTTTTTAAAATTGTTAAAAAGATTTTTGGCCTCTTTCATTGGTCTTTTCATTTATTTATTTTCATCCATCTTTGTTCCTTGGCCTGTGTGGGCCTCCCATTGCAGTGGTCTCCCTTGTTGCAGAGCACGGGCTCTGGGCACATGTGCTCCAGAGCACTGGCTCGTAATTGGACACACCGGTCCAGCCGCTGCTGCTGCACATGAGATCTTCTCATGTCAGGGATTGAACTGACGCCCCTTGCACTGCAAGGCGGACTGTTTTCCCACTGGACCACCAGGGAAGCCCTTTAACATTTTTTTTTAAACAGAAGAAGGGGGCCATGAGAGTCATAGCACAACCCTGCCCTCTTGCCCTTACTCATCGACCCTGCATGCCCCGGCGACTTCCTGGGTGGGGTCTAGTTAACTGCAGCTATCCTTGTTGGGCATCATTTAAGTGTATCACCTTGTCACTCAGGTGATGAGTACGTGGGCCTGTCTGTGCCTGTTTGGGGTGGTTTTTCATGTGTCGCCTCCCAGAGCCAAGCAACATCTTCTCTGCTCCATCTCTAGGCAGACCGGCAGTGAGTGGAGTGGCCTCTGGGGGAGCCGTGGCCTGAGTGAGCTGCTCTTAGGCCCAGGACACCCGCGAGGGGCAGCATGCGGGATGGACGACCTGGAGGTGAAACCTCGTGCACACAGGTTTGAGGGGACTAGAGGCAGGGCGTGTGCAGGTCATGGAACATTCTTGTATTTTTTTCTTCTTTTTTTCCTAAGGCATCAACATCTTTTTTTTAAAATTGGGACACGGATTTCTGTCTCACAGATTTTGTCAGTCTGCTCAGAAATGAAATCTAGGATCATTGCTCCTCGTCCTCAGTGAAATACACATTACAGACATTTGGAATCTGGGATTCCATGCAATTTGCAACCTCAGTGAAGTAAGCATATAGTCTTTTGAGTCCCCAGTGCAGAGGGAAGCCACATAATTTGTCATCTAAGCTAGGACACGCACAAGCGCAAAAGGGGATGACATTAATCATTTCATTGGAAAACCCGACATAAACGGTACTGTCCAGATCGGGACGACCCTACCAGTCAATATACCCTTTCTTTTTTGTCCATGATAAATAATATTTTTATTGGAGTATTTCTGCGGGGATATTCTTGTTTCTTTTCTGTTCAATAATTCAGCAACTCAAAGCGCAGTCACTGCAGATCACCTGTGGCAGCTACAAACTGGCACTTGCCACGGGCCCTTGCCGTGTACCTCTGCAAAGATTAAATCATGTGCAATTGCAGCTGCTGGTTTTCAACAAACCCTGAAAGGAGTGGAGAGCAGAAATGAGGCATCCTGTGCTCAAGGAAAAGTGTGGCAAGTTAGATATTTCGAACTGACGCCTTGCACTGCAAGGCGGACTGTTTTCCCACTGGACCACCAGGGAAGCCCTTTAACATTTTTTTTTAAACAGAAGAAGGGGGCCATGAGAGTCATAGCACAACCCTGCCCTCTTGCCCTTACTCATCGACCCTGCATGCCCCGGCGACTTCCTGGGTGGGGTCTAGTTAACTGCAGCTATCCTTGTTGGGCATCATTTAAGTGTATCACCTTGTCACTCAGGTGATGAGTACGTGGGCCTGTCTGTGCCTGTTTGGGGTGGTTTTTCATGTGTCGCCTCCCAGAGCCAAGTAACATCTTCTCTGCTCCATCTCTAGGCAGACCGGCAGTGAGTGGAGTGGCCTCTGGGGGAGCCGTGGCCTGAGTGAGCTGCTCTTAGGCCCAGGACACCCGCGAGGGGCAGCATGCGGGATGGACGACCTGGAGGTGAAACCTCGTGCACACAGGTTTGAGGGGACTAGAGGCAGGGCGTGTGCAGGTCATGGAACATTCTTGTATTTTTTTCTTCTT